>OX122921.1:9168320-10383040 GCA_944738685.1 Synanthedon myopaeformis | reverse complement strand
GAAAAAAAGTAATGATCCCGACGGATTATCTAAAAATAAATAAATAAATTTGAAAGCCTGATTTATGATCAATTTAAAAATATATGAACAATAAAGTTTGAATAAATGTTTTAACACTTAAGTAAAAGGAGCGCGGACAAAAGATAGTTTTGAAATAAATTTATAACAACATCTCATCTTTTAGTGTCTGAACACTTATAATTCTGTTTATTCTGTTTTGTTTCCATTTAACATTAATTGTTTATAACTAGCATTTAATAAATAAAATCATATTGTACACAAAATTAACTAAATTAATATATGGGCTTTGATTTTTATGTCGCTGACCACGACTGTACCAAATATCTTTAAAGATTGTTAGGCTTCTATGACACGCAATCAAAACAACACTTATATCGAAGAACACTCATTATAGTAGAGGAGCCCAAGAGGGGATTTCGGGATTTACTCGAGCGCGTCAGATTAAGGTATGGTAGATTAATTACATGCTGAAAAGTGTATATGATCTCAAAGTTGCAAAAAAACGTCACCTGGACATTCTCGAGCGCTATGGTGGCATTTTAATAATCTCGAGCGCGTCAGATTAAGATATGGTGAGTTAACTACAGCATGTAGTTTCATATAACCTTTTTTCTTCTTGCTAACCAATCTTCAAAATCCAATAGGACCCCACACCGCTCGAGTGACTCCACATTTAGCATCGTGGGCTCCCCTACATTTAGAGAGGCCTCAAGAGGCGTCTTCTCGTCATCCAAACATACGATCTACAGGTTAATGGTATATTATCTTTGAGTGCATTGGTATAAGCCAACATTTATTATTACATGGTACCTAATCCTCAGCAGTTAATAACAAGTCCAGACACGAAGACAATTACATATTGTAAACGACAGTTCCCTTGCAAAGGCAAGCAATACAAATTAGGAATTACAAATCGCTGACCGCAGACAGTAAAGTTGAGTCAGCGTCTACCCAATTTGGCTTCACCGGACGAGGAAATACATTTCCATCCTTGTCACGTTGAAGCTTGAAGCGATAAGCGAACCAAAGGAATATCAGTATATTGCAATTCACTCGTGGTTAGACGCTATAACTTTTTCCGCGGTTTCACTCCCTATAAACATAACCCATTCACACTGATCTAGCTTTTTATCAACGGCCTACCTTCAGATTTGTGTAACATTACAGTACATTATTTATAGTTAAATGAAGGCAATATTTTTAAAATTATTTTTTTTTTGTTCAAAATGTATTCCAAAAATATGTATGTTCCCATACACTAAAGTTTCCGAAATTCCAACGAAGATTGTAGCGTAGATTGTATATACTATTTATTTATACAAACCACAGTTCACAATAAACCGTTATTTACGAGCTAAACTTTGTGCACATTTTACCGTCCAATATGATTTATTTAAGAATCTCTTGTAAACCACTTAAGTAGTCCACTATTTTAGCCAAATATTTAACCAGAAATGTCAGTGTAATGGGTTCAAATTGTAGAAATATTTCAGGTTAAATCAATTCATGTTTTTATGCTAATGCAGGGTTGGGTTTGCGCTAATCCACAACGTTTGTCCTTTTTATATTGTAAATTTTTCATTTGTTCGCAGTTTTTAAGTTTAGCATTCGATATTTCGGTATCATTCATTAATACAAATTACAATTTAATTGTTATACGTGCTGCTTTTAGATAAATTTTATATTTTTAAGCAAACGTTTTTCATATTTTATGAAATAACATTTCATTACATGGTCCAAAAATTTTTACAAACTTTCTTATATTGACAATGTACACCTACATTAATTTATATCTTCTTCGAAACTTGGACAGTTAAATTAATCGAACAAAAAAAATTGGTAATCCCACCTTGACTTCTAAGAACGCCTCCCTGTGCTCGCAAAGATTATACAGAGACGGTTTTAATGAAACATTTTCAATCGAGCAAAGACCTCATATTCCCAATATAATCCGAATTCAGCTTTGATATCACGAATGTGGAAAGATCCGATATAAAATCCGGATACTTTGGCGAACTTAATCGCAGCTTGTCCGTTACCTGATATTTTTCTTTTGCAAACAACTTAACCGTACTAATAAGTGAGAAATACACGACAGAAATAATTTTTTATACTTAACAAGAATAATTTTAGTCTAATACTTAGTTGTTCTTATGGAAATACCTAGTTAAATATCTCCCTATGAATATACTAGCTGTCCCGCTCCCGGCTTCGCCCGAGTGCATTTTTTTTTCGTAAAAACCTTCCTTGATTATCCCTCTATCCATTGGTGAAAACCGCATGTAAATCGGTGCAGTAGTTTTTGAGTTTATCGCGAACAGACAGACGCGGCGGAAGACTTTGTTTGTATAATAGGTATGTAATGATTATAATCGTATAGGTGATGCAAATATAAACTAGAACGTTCTTAATCAACACCAAATATCTGATAGGTTTTAATTAGCCTACGAAATGTCTTAATTAAATCTTTAGTTTTATAAATATTTGACTTTGAGACTTTGGAGAGAAAAAATAATTGGCGATATCGAGTTTTGTACTTAACAATACATTTAGCGATAATTTTTTTTTTATTTGTATAGACCAGGGGTATATTATTTCGATGATATAGATAGATAATTTTTTTCTCAATTGATGATATGTATATACAAATTAATAAAAAACAACGTGGACTCTTTAGTACAAAAATTCAATAGAGTTTCAAAGTAGCTACTTGACTTCATATAATTAATTTCGCCTTTATTGTCCTCATCTCAATAGATGTCAGCGAAAGACGTTGGATCAAAGAATTTAAAACGAATCGCCTTTTCAGTATCGCACAAAGATGAGATCGAAGACTAGTATCATTAAAGAAAATTACATTTTGAAGATCATTTATTCGCTCATTTATTTATTTTTCAATCCACAAGCGAATTATATGAAGAATTACACACTGCATATAGATTGGTATTAGTACTGGGCAGCCTGTTTGGCGGCAGTAACCATCCCTTAACCGAAAGTAACATCATGTGTGCTTTTGTGTTTAGGTGAGTGATAAGGGATGCCTTCAAGTGGAAAGTCAGCAGAGGCCTGTTTCCTTTTAAATGAAAAAAAATCTTAAAATATTTTTGATTGCTTTGATGTATTCTGTGATTCAACTTAGTTCTCAAACAGAAACTGTCTATGCATTAAAAACTAGCTCGAAAGTAGGTCTTTTCTTTTTATTATTAAAATGATAGTTTTATTTTATTTTATAATTTTAGAATGTTGCATAATAATGTTATGATTTAATTTAATATAGACATTCTTCACATATAATACATCACACGATGATGATGTGATAAAGATATCACATAACAATTAATTTTATATTGTTATTTTAAAAATAAAGTTAAAATAATTTCTTATTTATTATATTGACTTATTTTCTTTATAATATTTTTGCTAACAAAATATTTTTGTTTCAGGTAATTAAAGATGAAAAATCATAAAAAATCACACGTATTCAATGCTGCGCGTTAGTATACACGCTGCCTTATTATCTAACAGCAGACGAGTTGCGACCAACTTGCGACCGGCGAAAATTTTCTATCAATTTGTGCAATATACACTAAATCGTGTTTTTGGTATCACGTAACTCATAACAAAGGTGTGGTTTGCGATAAGGCCTCTTACGGGCAATAAATAAAATTAAAGTGCATCATTTTTGTATGGCAACACACGCGATCGCAAGTCGTCTGCTGTTAGATAATAAGCCAGACAGACGGTCATAAGTGGCATAGCGATTACTCACCTGGGGCCCTAGCCAAGAACAAACGTACAGTCGTAAACGCTACGCTCAGGCTACGCTACGCTGAGAGAAAGCTTTGTGATTGGTCAAAATTTTATGTGGGAGTTACAACAACCAATCACCGGGCTTTATTTCTTTCGTTTCGTTTAGAACGCAACGAAACGTTTGCATTGGTTTGGTTCTTGGCTAGGACCCCTGATATTATTTGTGTTAAAGTCGACAGACATTCTGACTGTACACGTGATGGTAGATGGCTACCGTTCGTCTATAACACAAGCGACGCCACAGGTGCTGCAAGTGCTTTGCTGACCATATTAAAATTAAGGATATGGGATTGGAAAGGGATAAGTATAAGGATTCGAAAGTCTTTGGCATTCCTTACTTATTCATAGAAACCTTATGCTCTTTTTTATATCCCTGACAACGTGTATGCGAAATTTCATGACGATCGGTTCATGAGATTAAGGCGTGAAAGTGTAACAAGCAAACTCAATTTCGCATTTATAATATTACTTATATATATATATATATATATATATATATATCTTCATACATTCCACACAGCGCCATCTAGTTCCAATGTAAGCAACTAATGCTTGTATTATGGATATCAGACAGTTGATATAATATACTACACAGATTACTTTTTTTTTGTAAATACATACATATTATAAATACAAAACATCCATAACTCAGGTACAAAGGTAAAATGTTAACACATAAAAATTTGCCCCTAGCGGGATTCGAACCAGCGACCGTTTGGTTAACAGTTAGGTAATATAATAATAAAATTATACATAAATAATTATGTTACAGTAATTACGCCGTTAAGTTATTATACACATTTGCCCCCGCCACAGAACCACATCATTATTAAGGTGAAAATAAACAAAGTTGCCTCATAATGTTTATGTGAGCCATCAAAAACTCCATCAATATGATGAGGAGTTTTATGTGGAAAGCTGATGCGTCTTAATAAACTTAATTTATGTGTTACTACATACGTTTAATGAAGACTTGGTAAATTTTAAACTTTACACCAAAGTATTTTGCCAAAAAATATTTTGTCCTTTCCAACGGACATTAAATAATACAACATAGAATAAAATAATTTATAAAATAAATAATACAATTTGTATATATAATTATAGTATAATTTCTATTATACATGACAATGAAATCGTAAAATTAATTAATATAATTGGGTTAAAAAAATTTTTGAGAGAAATTATTATTACCCAAAAATTTTTTTCTCCATTTTTCTTTTTTGATGGAATTAAGCACCCCATGAAATACGAGCATATATTTATAGAATAGAACATCATATATATATATACTAGCTAACCCGGCAAACGTTGTTTAGCCAAAAAAAAAAAATTTTGGAGTGGGCCACCCTTATCACTTAGTTTACGAACTATTCTCAGACATACCGAATATACACAAAAAATTTCATAAAAATCGATCTACACGAGAATATATATATAATATATATATAATCAGATATATATGATTTAGTTTCATTAAAAGATATTTAAAAAAAAAACTTGAAGTGTTCATTAATGTAGGAGACAGGACCTACTTGAAAACTAACTAACAAACGAGCCGAGAACATCTACACAGTAATGGACTGGGTTCATTTGCAGAAAAACATTTTCATTCTATTTTTACATTTCATCGTTATCAGACGGTAAGTGGAAGCGACGGGAGGTCGGAGGTCACTGCAGTATTATTTTCATACGAACATAGTGCAAAAGAAACTGTATCACACAGAGATAGGGATGAAGCGTCTGGAAAGATGATTGTCGAAGAAATGTCGCGGAAGTAACGACTTTCATAAAACACCCCATTCAAATTAGAAGCAATGAGTTTACTGAATATATTCATTCCGCGTGCAATAAAGTCGCGGGACATTTATTATGAGAAATAGGAGGAAACTCAATAGGTGGATGGAAATGAAGAACCGAGTACTGAAACAGCGACAAAGGGAAAAAAAGGAAATCTTTTTTAGGTGTTAAAACAAAACTTAGATTGGTAACTGATACGTCGAATTAGGATTAGTTCTGTTATAATGTACCATGTGTGTTGTTGTAAAATGTGATTTTGTGAGGCATTGATTTTTATTTTTTGATGATCTAGAACTAAATAATCAGAAGAATATCTTTGGGGAAGACATTGAACAATTTAAGAAGTTTGCAGACATAACAATTAAAATAAAGCGAAAGGCGAAATATTCATCGAACATACTAATTAGCTTAACATATGGCTACCAAACATGGTCACTGATGAAGAAAGAAAAAGTTAAAAATTATTTTTGTCAGCGAAAGAAGGAGTAGTTCTTGTAGGGCCTTTTTTTACAAGAGGAGTCCACCATGGATAGTAGATACCCACCGGTCTGTCCCCAGGCCGCCCCGAAATGGTAGTGGAGTAGACCTACCTACTAAACCTCTTGGCGTCCTCCGCGTCCGTTGTAGGAGAAGTTGCGGGGCCGGACGAACACTCTTCCGCAACTCCGCTGCGGGGTTTCGTATTATTATTATATCTTAGGTGGCTATTTCTGTTCTGCTAGAGTACCAATATCACTTCGTCCATTGCTGAAATATTGTGATCGCCACGTAAACTAGAGCTCTCTACCTATGTCTACCACGTTCAGAAACTGTAGTACTTTTTTGATAAAGGCATTCCTCACATCTTCGTAGGCCAATGTGTGGGGTTTCGTAACTGGACACTACTAAAGAATTAGGGCCTGCATTACTGTATATTTTTAGGTTATCTTTGGATTACGTATAATGACACAAAAGAACAATGGTAGTAAATTGTTTTTATATATAACAAAGATACTTAATTATCATATTTTATTATCTTACCTAATGCTCATTTTTTTTTATCGAGTCTTAATATATTTAATACCACTTAGTTAATGCGCAAATTGTTTATTATCAAATTTATGCCGGCAAACTTAATGGAATTGCCCTTAAAATCGTTACAATATGGGAAAAATTTTCACCAAAAATGACCAAGCGCTATCAAGATTCCGATCACGCCCGCATAAAAACGTACATCTGGCAACATTTCATTCTCAATTTTATTTTTATTCAGTAATGGAGTGAAATGGCTTATTTTTCGGTAACAGCGTTTTCCCTGCAAATGTGTGGATATCGATCGAGCACTCATTATGTTGCGGGAAATGACAACGCACGCTTATGTCATGAAACTCCTTATGTTAGTACACAAAATTTACGTAGATGTAGAAGTTTATACGACACCACTAAAGTCTGTGGGACTCAATTCATTCTACAAAGTCATTTTAGCAGTCTAGTCTAGGCTGTTGGAACATTAAAGACATTACTAGACATGAATAGCATCTTATTTTAATAATACTAATAGCAATCAAAAATTATAGTATTAATTTAAATAAATAATAAAGTGCACAATATGTTAGGAGATGATTACAAATAGACAATATAGATAGATATAAATTCTTTTTGGTTGATATTTCCGCTTGTGTTACTTTAAATAATTCTAGTAGTTAAATTCTAGTAGTGACTCGTCTGGCAGCAGTAACCACACCCTTACAGATGACCACGATTTCGGTCAGTGGGTAACGTATGCTAGAGCTTATTTCCATATTCCGCTCCAAACCCTTATCCTTAATCCTGCTGTAATTGGAAGCGCAATTGCAACACCTGTAACGTTGCTTGTGTTATAGACGACGGTAGCCACTTACTTGGACCGTCAGCCTGTCTGCCGACCTTAACATTAAAAAAAAACATATTTAGATAATATAAGTATGGATTAACGCGTATAGTACACGACACAGGACCATCATTGCGACATATAAGCTCAGATTCTTTAAAATACTAGATATAAGCATCGCTATAACAGAATCGTCTTCTAACACAATAACGCTTCTAGTTAGTTTAAGGCTACGCAGTAAACTCCTATAAAGGTGTTTCAATGTGCATGCATATTCTTACATCCATACCATCCATAGCAGCTCCTGGTCTGACATGCTTTTAAGAAGAGGGGCCTAGTTTTTCCTTGATTAAATCAAATATTAGGGGACGGGATTTTATTGCCTCGGTTGATAAATATACAACCCTTTAAATTTGATTATTGATAATATGGATTCAAATCATGGAATCTTCGTTTGTGTTGTAGTGCTGTTGTTAAATACTAGTTACATTAGCGACTATCACGGCTCCATTCATGAAGTGTTTTTTCAAATATGACCCAAATACAAAACTCCGGGACGATTGCCGGTGAACGCGCGAATGGATTTCTATGGGGACCGTCCAACTAAATGTACCGTACTGCATTATGTATAGTGCACTGATCCCGAGGGATGCTGTGATTTAAAACTCGACGTTTTAAACGAAACAATGTAGAGTATATATTGTAAAAATTATAGAGCACCTAAAATACAATAAAAATAAGTATATTGTATGTACTATTTATTTTTCTGGTAATATTATATAGGCTGCCGATTGTAGGGCTCTTCAGTGTGTGAAGAGGTGTAGGCTTCTACCAAGGCAGCACACTCCCATCATGGCTTAGCTGGTTAATAACTTAAAAAATGGACTAGACAACAAGTTCAAATTAGGCAGTCCATCTAGCGGAAGTAACCATCTACTTACATAAGACACAGTGAAATAACAACATGTGTGCTCAATGTTTCGGTGAGTAAGTAAAACTTTCCATATCCCTTTGTAATTATCCTCAATCCTACTAAGGTCGGCAACGCACTTGCAACACCTTGGTGTTGCTTGTGTGAATATAGCAGACTATAAATCGTTAGCCTGCCTAACGATTTTTTTAAAAAAAACCTCATTTTTGCTCGCATAAAATGAAGTAGACATAGTAGTCCAGTAACTTTATACATCACAGTATGCGTCAAATCCGGTAGTTCTGATTTTTTGCAGACTTGTTTATGATGTTGGCCTAATGAATAATCCAAGTTTGTGACCTCGAGCGCCGAACGCAACTTTGTCAAAAATCGAAAAAACCGCGAAAAAATCGTTGTTTTTTCAAATTTTGGCGATTATAACCCTAAAGGACTAGTTTTTGAAAAAACTTTCTTAGGACGTTTTTAAAGTAGACTAAATTTGCTACAATATGATACTAAAACTGTCTCTGTAGACCCAATAGTTTCCGAGATTAAGCCTTTCAAAATTTATCATTTTTTTCGAACTTCGCAATTTTTGCAATATTTTAGACGTCACTCAAATAACTCTAGCGGGATGAAGTTCCAATTACCTCCGACTGAGTGTGTGCTAGTCTTTGGCTTAGGGAAGATGCAAATGATGTCCATAGTCGAAAAAATCCGGACATTGAAAAGCAAGCTGGGATTTTTCTCGTCATCAACTCTACACCAATCTCTCTCTCTCTCGCACGAAGTGTTACAGTTCCACCTTCTTTGTCCGAACCCCTAGGGAGTGAGCACTTACTAGGTAAGCGTCGTCCACCTTCGGCCACATCAAGTGAGATCGCGGCCAAGCGCTACCTTGATTCAATTAAAAAAAAATAAAAAAAAATACACCTGATGAGATAGCAGCAACAGAAGAGCGAGTCATAATTGCTCTATACTGAGGCAACCCCAACACCCATAACTTTGACGAGCTGCGGTACCAACTATTCGCCAGGGCTGCGACGAAAACCACCTTCAATCTAGCCAGGTTACCTCCTACACGAGACTGCTCGATTTCACTCCTTGCGGATATACCATCAGGTAAAAATTCGTCCTTGCATCAGTTACATATCATTCATCATTTTCTATTCTCTTGTACAATCTTCTTAGAGGTACAGGCGTGGTTGGGAGTCACACTGAACCCTCTCTCCTGGGGGTGGCTATCCACGCCACAAGGCCTCAACCCCAAAATGATGACCAGAAGAGCGAGTCATAATTGCTCTATACGGAGGGAACCCCCATTTCGACATCGGACAGATCGTCGCCTTCTGGGATATTCTGGGATATTTACTACTGCAACATCAGGTATATTGTCAAAAGAGGCCCCGCTGCAGTGCCTGCAGACTGATGAGCATTTTAATCCTGCCTTCATGCAGCTGCACGCGTTCCCACAACCCTTCGTGCAGCCGCAAGAAATCATCCGCAAGAGGTGTTGTGGGGCTGCATCTCTGGTCATCATTTTGGGGTTGAGGCCTTGTGGCGTGGATAGCCACCCCCAGGAGAGAGGGTTCAGTGTGACTCCCAACCACGCCTGTGCCTGTAAGAAAATTGTACATGAGAATGGAAAATGATGAATGATATGTAATTGAAGCAAGGACGAATTTTTACCTGATGGTATGTCCGCAAGGAGTGAAATCGAGCAGAGTCTCGTGTAGGAGGTAACCTGGCTAGATTGAAGGTGGTTTTCGTTGCAGCCCTGGCGAATAGTTGGCATTGGGGTTGCCTCCGTATAGAGCAATTATGACTCGCTCTTCTGCTGCTGCTATCTCGTCAGATGTATTTTTTTTTTTTTTTTTTAATTGAATCAAGGTAGCGCTTGGCCGCGATCTCACTTGATGTGGCCGAAGGTGGACGACGCTTACCTAGTAAGTGCTCACTCCCTAGGGGTTCGGACAAAGAAGGTGGAACTGTAACACTTCGTGCGAGAGAGAGAGAGATTGGTGTAGAGTTGATGACGAGAAAAATCCCAGCTTGCTTTTCAATGTCCGGATTTTTTCGACTATGGACATCATTTGCATCTTCCTTAAGCCAAAGACTAGCACACACTCAGTCGGAGGTAATTGGAACTTCATCCCGCTAGAGTTATTTGAGTGACGTCTAAAATATTGCAAAAATTGCGAAGTTCGAAAAAAATGATAATCTTTGAAAGGCTTAATCTCGCAAACTATTAGGTCTACAGAGACAGTTCTAGTATCATATTGTAGCAAATTTAGTCTACTTTAAAAACGTCCTAAGAAAGTTTTTTCAAAAAGTAGTCCTTTAGGGTTATAATCTCCAAAATTTGAAAAAATAACGATTTTTTCGCGGTTTTTTCGATTTTTGACAAAGTTGCGTTCGGCGCTCGAGGTCACAAACTTGGATTATTCATTAGGCCAACATCATAAACAAGTCTGCAAAAAATCAGAACTACCGGATTTGACGCATACTACCCCATACATTCAGACGACAAAGTTACTGGACTATAGGTTTATTCACATTTCTCTAAGTTTATTGTAAGCGCCTACCCAGTCCACTGAATACGAGAGAGATCCCGGTGGAAATATTGCATGCAGATTGCCTCCTCGTTCGGTCGCATTTTTCAATTTACCCCCTAGCGATTTGTCGATATTTTTGGTTTAAAGTGGTAAAGATTCGACTGGAAACACTTAGCCCCCGGGGGTTAGCTATTGCTCTATTTTCAGTTAGTTTTCGGATAGACTTTCACATTTCTATTTCAAATGGCTATTTTTGACTAAGCATTTTGGAATCATACACTACTTTTTAAATAATTGCACACATATAGTTATAAAATAAAATCGCTGTCAGCCTCTGTCTGTTTCTAAAAACGTGTACATTTGAGACCGAAATAAGAATAATGTGAACGCTTCGAGAACACAAGAAAACTTTGAGAACTGCTCCAAAACTCAAACGCAATACAGACTATTCGACCGACGTAACAACATACCGGTTCCTAACTTAGCAAAGAAATATAAGTTAAGTTACCGACATAGCTTTATGTTATTTGTGAACACGATGAAACATGCAATTTGATTTCAAATAAGATGGAAACTACTATGCTAATTCTTAAACGGCATTAGAGTCTTACAACAATCCTACCATAAACCATCACCATTATGTTTCGAAAATAACTGGAACATGTTAATTTGTATTACTGCTCGTAGCAACGGAACCCGCAAAATGTCGCCGTGCCCTACGGGTAATACTGGAACATTTGCGAAAGCTTCAGCCATTTTCATCTCCGTCTAAGCCTTGTTTCATTAATTATTAGAACACATTACAACCTGGCCCTAATCCTGCTTGTTAGTAACTATATGTTTAACAGACGCAATTACTCGTACGTAGTGGTTAAAGTACGGAATTTGATGTTTATTTCGTAGGTAGCTGTGTTCATTTTTTTTTTCAATTGTGTAACTTTTTATTTTACCAAACTGCATTTTGCAATCTCATACTGAACAATGCGGTCGTTAAAAATATCTAAACTTTAGGTGCTGCCTTAATGCTCAGGGGCCCTGAGCCCATAGCCGTGTGTGATTTTTACAGTCGTAAACGCTACGCTAAGAGAAAACTTTGTGATTGGTCAAAATCTTATTTTGACGTTACAACAACCAATCACCAAGATTTCTCTTAGCGTTCTCTCTTCGTTTCCGAAGTACGTAACGAAGCGTTTGCACCTTGGCTAGGACCCCTGGTCTCAGGAGACCCGTGTTAGATTTCCGGCAAGGCCAACTTTAGAAATGATTTGGTCCTGGTCTAGATCTAGCATGTAGCGGCTGGACACATTGCATTTCACTGTCATTGTGGGCAGCCCGTCTGATGACAATGACAACTAAACCATTATGCTTCGGTGAATGACAGGGTTGCCCCAGTCTATATCCTTATCCCGTATCCGTAATCGTTTTGCACTTGCAACACCTGTGGCGTTGCTTGCCTTATAGACGACGGTAGACACATCTTTTTTTTACAAGAGGAATCATCATGGATACCCACCGGTCTGTCCTCAGGTCGGACTCCTGCCCCGAGATGGTAGTGGGGTAGACCTACCGACTAAACCTCTTGGTGTCCTCCGCGTCCGCTATAGGCGAAGTTGCGAGGTCGGACGAACACTCTTCCGCAACTCCGCCGCAGGGCTCCGTAACCGGACACACGCTAGACATCTACCATCAAGTGGACAATCAGCCTGTCTGATGACCTTCACATAAAAAAATATATAGTAGGACGTGTGCAGATGTCATATTATGAAATATTATATTTACTAGTATATGTACTAATTTACATATTAAATTCGTCAAACATTTAGTGTATAACATTATTAAAAATTATTCTTTTTTGCAAAGAAGCTGTTATACAATAATAAATTATAAATTAAAGCATCATTGGCCGATATATTTTATATTTCTCCTCCGAGAACATTGAATTTTCATATATATTGTGATTGATCAATAAACCGATGCACGATTGATCAATCACTCATCAGCGTTTGTAAATAGACGTTTCAGTACCTCGAGGTGCAAATAAATAAATCATTACGTCGTAATGGATTGGCGATGGCTGTTTTACGGTGACCAAAAAAGTATAAAACATGCGAGACTTAACTTGAAGACTTTGTTATCGTTTATTTTAAACTTTAGGTAATATTCGTATAAAGTTGTCTAATATTCGCCGATTCAATTTTTAAAAGTAAATATAAAATGTTTTGATATTTTAATATAAAACAATATGAGCTACTGATGAATAACTATTGATGAATTTCAGTACTAAAATGTGTTAATTCAGAAGTTGGTTTTTTTCTGTTTCGTCTCGTGTTCTGTTTTGTGTTTCGTCCATAATTTCCGCAATTAGTGTCTCTTAATTGAGTCACAAAAATCAGACAATTCTCAAAAAAGTTTCAAGACGTTAATAATTATTATTATAAAAATTGATATTTTTCAAATTTAAACATATATTTTTTATATTACGATTTTACCCTATCTTGTTAAGGACAATACATTAAATAGTTTCGCTTGGCTGACCTCAGTTTTTCTGAGTGGTGAGTGGTGACAAGTGCAAAAGAATTTACTAGGTATATATTGTAAGAAAGACTGAAATTTATTGTATTGTAATTCTATTTTACTACTTCCAAAATAAAAATAAAATATTTTTTTAAATTATTATATAATATTTGTGTCCATTTACATTATTATGTTCATCAGATGAAAGCGATGAATTCGCTAATACTGAACGTGACTGATGGTCACCCTACAAAAGGGTCCTGTAAACTTGTCGAGCAGGACGAACGGCCCGAAGTTAATATCCTGTTAGTTTTCGTGATAACATTAATCTTCTTCGTGACGCCGTTAACGAGATGGCCAACAGTTAGAATTCGTTACAAATAAATATAGACGCTTTCGGCTCGCAGACTACGACGCGTCTGTATTCTCTTCGGTATGAAATGCTGATATTATTTATATATATAATATGTAAAGGTTATAATAATATAAATTTGTGTAAATATAATGTGAATAATGTATTATTATAACCTTTACAAATATATTAATAATAATAATATTGTTTTTTGTAATATATATTGTAAAAAAATTTAACATTAAGAATGAAAATAAATATTCGTGAATAATAATAATTTTATTATATATATTAATAAAAATATAATTGACTAGCTGTTGCACGCGACTTCGTTCGCGTATCTTTATAAAATATAGCCTATGTTACTCGCTGATAATACAGCTTTCTATGGGGTGAAAGAATTTTTAAAATCGGCCGAGTAGTTTTTGAGTTTATTCAGTACAAACATTCAAAAATACAAATATCTTTATATTAGTATAGATAATATAAATAACTTTAACTACAGCTTGTTTTCTATAAGTAGGGTACCTAATTTTCCAATTTTATTCATTTAATCATTTTATGTTTAAGATCAGATAGACCATGTCGTTGTATATGGATCTAAACCATTCTTATAAGAATTATACAATTAAAAGAGAAATTTTCAGATTTATGTTAGGGCCATCTCTTTAACAGCATTTATCCGACGGGTTAACGCGAAAAAAAAAGACAAATTAAAAAATATAACGAGCGCCAGACAAAGGCTTTGTTTGCACAAGGGAGATACTCTCTTACAATGGAAGGCGATGCGAACCATTGTGTTTAATCATTATAGAACATCCAATTATTAGCCTCCAAGCAGAAGATTAACTGAATATATATTTCAAGTGGCTTAGTATGGTCTTTATTTATTATCTTTAATTCTATACTAATAGTTACTATAAAGAGAAAAGATTTGTATTTTTGTATAATTTTGTTTGTAATGAATGAAATCAAAACCTACTGGACCGATTTTAAAAATTCTTTAACCTATATAAAGCTACATTATCACTTATCAGTGAGTAGGCCATATTTTATAAAGATACACGGACGAAGTCGTGTGCAAAACAGCTGACAATATAAACATCCAAGCCATTCAGTAGTATATCATAGCTATTTTAAATAGCTATGATTTGTTTGACTGATTTATCTGATTGGAAATGATAGCTCAACAATTACTTGTTTCTATTTACTAGCTCCGGCTTCGCACGGATGTAATTTTTTCTGCAATTTATTTACACAAGCCGCCCTCATCTATCGAAACATAATCAAATTCCGTGGCATAGTTTAGAAAAGTTAGCGGAAAATCAGACAGAGAAATTAGATAAATTATGCAGTGCTTGTAAAATTTATAGTTGAAAAGAGCACTTAGTAGCCTCATTGAATCTTCATTTGAATTGTAAAATGTTCATCATCAAAGGAACTGTTGGCCTGCCTGCAAAGCTTTCATCCTAATCTTATGATGAAATAAAGTCGCCTCCCGACGTCTGTCCCTCTATATAATGTTGCTTAATAATAAATAAGTTTTATCACTAATGGATAGAGCGTTAACCCAGAAAGGTTTGTACGTTGTGATTTTTGGATGTTTGTTACTATATATATCATGTACCATATCTGAACAGATTTGGATGAAATTTAGCACACAAATAGTTTATAACCTGGATTAACATAAGGGAGACTTTTTACCCTGGAAAATTTGAAGTTCCTGAGGAATGGTCTAAAAATATAAACAAATTGGGCGCAACTGTCGTCAACAGTGGCAGCGCCACCGTAGCATAGTCACAGCGATATATATGTTAGACGTGTAATTTTTTCAGATTATTTTATTCATTTAATAAATGAAGGTATTCATTAAAATTGCATTTTACCTAACATTATTATAAGAAGAGATGTAGCTTCTCTATGTGTGTTCTATTTGCTGTACAATAGAGACTTCTAGTTTGAGTTATTAATCATAAGTATATATTGCTCGTTGTGAAAGCGGAGTTTGTTCTCATTGCTTCAAAAAGGAATCGATGTATACAATCCAATTCAGCAGAAAATTATTGTCTTGCTGACGCGGGAACTGTTTCCATTGCCTTAAATCTTTAAAACCCGCACACAGAACTTATCAAGAAGCGGCACCGTAACCTTTAAGGAGACAAAAATGTCACTGTAAAAAGAAATATATTTCACAGTTGAGTTGATGATGATACCTTTCGTTGTGCAGAAATAAACTGGTCGCAATATCCGGAGCGGAGAGAGGGCTCAACAAAACTTCTCGGACATGGCGTGTAGCTTCCATTTTCTCCTTGTTCCTTTGAAGGCTATTACATGAAAAATCGTCCCTTCCCAGAGACAAATCGAAATCTTTTAGATCTTCTCGAATGATTGCCCGTGACTTATTGCCGTTTGTTACTTTTGGTGACACACTCCAATGAAAAACGTACAACTTACTTATTGAACAAAAGTAAAAGAGGCGTAAATAAATGTTTCGTTTAAAAACTTTATTATATATATTACTATATTTCATATACCATAATTTTATTTAGACTTAATATTTTTAACTAATAATTTAATTTATAATGGCATAGGTAAAGAATCCAAGAATATTTTATACTCCTTGTGATTCTTACTTTTTGTTTAAATAGCTACTCTGAAACTAAGGAATCCAACTTCCTAACCATTCTTTCATAACCAGCTACGAAAAAGAGTTTTTTTTTAGCTGTATCATAACTAGTTATTAAATACACAATATATGATAATATGCATTTCAATAGAACTAAAATCCTAATGGTTATGTGCATTATATATCTGATGTGTGTTAGTTTTCCCCAATTTCCTGACACACCTGACATTACTTGACGTGTTACACTCAAGAATTGCTATATTACTAAATTCTTTTAACTCGTTTCAACACATTTAACGATCATTTCGTATTCAAATATAATAACATCTTTACAAATTGATTGATGCTGACATTTCACGCGATTGTCTTTTCACTTTCCAATAAGCGAACTGCTACTCATTAAGACTTCACAGACAATATTTTATTGCATTTCTCTGCAACACCATCTTACCTAAGTATCTAAGTACCAAGACTAGCTTAATTATCATAACCTGTCATAGTTTAATTGATATAGAATTATTACTATTAAATAAAATTCGAGGTGATTTTCCTTTCTTCTTAATCGTACTTTTAAACTCAGCGAGAGAAATAACTATTATGGCCCCAGGTTTAGTTAAGGCTTTCATCTATAATAATATTAATAAAGAGAGAAATGTCAAAAAGTTAGCACAGTAGTACAGTTCGTTTGACAATTAGCCCTTTCGTAAGTACTATCGGGCTTAAAAAACACCCTCTATAATAGGCGACGGTAGCCACCTACAATCAAATGAACCGTCAGCCTGCCTGCCAACCTATACAACAGTGTGTCCTGATTGCTTGCTCTAAAAACACTCGTTTGTTTATGGGCCCCAAGAATTTGTCGCACCTGGACTTGAGTAGGAATCTGTTGGAATTAATCATTTGTCAAACACCCTTCCTCTTTCACATCGTGATTAATTTGTTTCTGCCGTGAAAATTGCTCTTTACAGACGTGTTCAGTTATGAAATTTATTGGCGCAGTTAGTAACTTGACAGACTAATGAAAATACCACTTTATTATTAAGGATTAGCCTGCTGTCAGCGTTGTGTTTTGCATTCTGTCATTTTCAAAGCAAGTAGTCGATTATATTCTAATAGTGATTACATCTTTAGTTGTTTATGGCGGTGTAGTATAGTTACATTGCAAAAATGGTTCAAAATCAACCAAAAATGTTCGTTGTGATTTATGTTTAAGTATTTAAAATATATTTGAATGACCTTAATTATATGTTTTAACATCACTTCAATTAAATAGTAAAGTTTTGTTCCACGTGTCCTTAGGCGAGGGTAGCCACCATTAAGTGGAACGTCGATTCGGCTTGTCTGCCACCCTTTAGCTAATAAAAAATCTATATCCATATATGTAATTAAAATAAAATAAAAATTCAGGGTAACTAGGCCTGAATTTTATAAAGAAAAAAATATTATTTGTATTTTCGTTTGTAATGAATAAACTCAAAAACTACGCCTGAGTGACAATAGTACCACGAAGTTGCCGTGCCACTAAGAGGATCACAGCGTCGAAACCGAGCCACGTTAAGTAGATTATACTGAAAAACCTTATTAACTTCACCATTTTACTTGTTACGTCACTTGACAAAGGTATACTTAAGTTTGTGATAACTTACCTACTACTTATCATTATGTTAATACAGTGAAGCGAAACAGTGATCCCTATTTCTTATTTATTTATGAATGTATTTATAGTTTGTTAACATTAAAAACATTTTGGAGACAGTTTTTCTTTTTCAAATGATAACGTTAAAATTTCTACAAGTGATCGAATACAAGTTTATAAGATATATAGTTTAGTAGTGGCATTTTAGGCAGCCCGTCTGGCGGCAGTAACCACCCTCTTAAAGAAGACCACCGTAAAATAACAGCAGATTTCCTGTTCGGTTGTGTTTCGGTAATCAAGTGGACCGTCAGCCTGTCTGCCGACCTTAACATAGAAAAAAAAAATACTACCGAATGCATTTTTTTCTGCAAATCAGTATTCTTACATTAACCTTCGAAGAAGATTTGTTAAAAGAAATTAGGAGAAAGCTGGGATAGATATTAATTTAGAGGAGGCCTATGTCGGAGAATAGTCTGATCACAAAGGTTGGAGAAAATAGAGGTTATTTTTTATTTATTATTTTTTATACCGTTTATTTTATGTACCAGCATACCTACTTATTAAATTTTTGTTTCAGGTAAACAATTTATTTCGACTCATTTTTCCAGAGAAGGCAAACCTATTTCAATCATTGAGATAATATGTACTATTAGTACATTGATGATGTCAATTTCATAAATTACTTAAGTGCGGATGCAATTTTGTCTGCAAATTATATAAGCACGTATAATTTGCAGTTATATGTACTTATATATGCTCATTTTTATATATATAGTGAATAGTGAATCTTTCCAATAGTGAATGCCGTATCAAAATTCGTAAAAGGAGAAACAGACACACACAGGTGAACAGCGACTTTACTTTATAATAACACCAGCTGGTGCCCGCGACTTCGTCCGTGTTGAACGATGAAAGGTACCCTATGTCCTTTCTGGTATCCCAGACGATGTGTATGCAAAATTTCATAGTGATCGGTTTACTAGTTTTTGCGTGAAAGAGTTACAAACATCAAAACATACTTTCGCATTTATAATTTTAGTACGGATCTTATAAATAATATACATTATGTTTTATCTTCGATACTGCAATAGCATTTTCGTAACTTGTTTAAATGGAATTGTAAGAAAATCGGTCCGGAAAATAAATGTAAAATAACAATATGCCGAGGATGAGTCTTATTAAATTGGCAATGGAAAATAAAAATATTGCTACAGGGTGTATCTCATTACTTATTCCTTTTGCACGCTTTATGCGGAGCTATTGTTTCCTTAGGGTACCGTAGGGTATATTAAATTACTTTTCATTATTTATATTTCAACTGTTCATTCAGTCGAGGTCGTAGCCTATGTGTTTTACAAAAATTAATTATTCGAAAGGTTTGTTTCGGATTATCTTTGAGAATAAAGGTATACTTACTTTAAAAGAAGCGGATTGATATGAATTATAAAGGCATTTATTTTAAGAGCTTATGTTATGCTATTTCAACATCGACTAATAAGTTACAGATAAATATTTAATTGAAATGTTTATAAATTGTCCGCTAGGAACTTTGAATAATATAAGTGGAAATTTTTTATTAGGTGTTATTTTTTATCATGTAATAATACCTGTAAGTTTCCCTAAAATAAAATAAATTAATTAATTAATTAGAAAAAAATGGGGTTATTACGTTTTTCCGGGCAATTCGTCCAAAATTTTCTCTTCTTAAGAATCTTCATGGGACTTCAACGAATTATTCGAAAAAAAAAAATAATATGCCAAATCATTCCAACCGTTTTCGAGTATTGTTCGTGTGGTACCTATGGTTACAGAAACACTGACATTTTAAAGTTTCGTGTGGTACCTATGGTTACAGAAACACTGTTAATAATATTTTCTATTATTTCATTCCAGCCGTAGGACGTCCACTGCTGGACATAGGACTCCCACATTTTTTTTCAATAGGACCGGTCAGAAGCATCCTGGATTGTTCCATATCCAGGATTGTTCCATAATTTATTGGTTAAAATTTATAAAATTTAGTTTACGTTAGTGAGCAAGTAATGAAAAAAATAAAAAATGGGTTGTATAAGAACACAATAATCTATTTCCTTTCAAGCCTATGTCACATTAAGAGACCCATTTGAACTATTGTCAATGCACACTTAACCATGTTCCATATAACCATGTCCTTACTCGAGTCGACTTCATAAATATTAAAAACAGAACCCTTTTCACTGTAACATTTATTTCCGACCTGTTTCATCTCTTAAAACCGACATTTCTTCTTTGTAAATATTTTTGTTAGGCGTATTTTAGTAGCGCTTTGTGAGATTGTGTTTATTTGTTTACATAATTTTTATTTTCTTTAACAGTATTTTTTGTGTGAATTAATGGGACATTGTTTTTTATACAAATTATAAAATAAATAGCTAAGCCCGACAACGCTTCGCTGTGGTTTCCTTTGACGTTCAACGGTCAGCGGCTGCCATGACAACGGCTAACTGTCACTGTAAATGTGACAGCGGTTATCATTGGCGAGTTAGTTCTCCTCGCTTTCGGCAGATGGCGCCGTAAAAAAAAAAACGATTTTTCTCGCAATAAAGATAGAGATTATAATTATTACGCAAAATATAGATAAGATCAATCCTTGAAGCGGATTGCATATTGTGTAAAAAATTTAAGTCAATTCGTCGGCTAGTTTTATAACTTAAAAACTACTTAAAAACTTCTTAACTCTGAAAATAACTCCTAAAACTTCTTCCTAAACTTGAGATGTCGCTGTCCGCCTCTATATGTTTCTCTGCAATTTTTTTCTAAACGGCCCAACGGATTTTGATACGGTTTTCACTAATGGCATGCGCGATAAACAATAAACAAACCTTCCTAGGTTGGTCTGTTGGAATCACATCTTGCGATACCGGGGGCGGGTTGCTAGTTAAAATATATTTAAGCAAATACCTTATCCCTACTACAGTCACTTGCAACACCTGTTAAGTGTTTCTTGTGTTATAGGCGACGTTAGTGACCTACCATTAAGTGGACCGTCAGCCTGTCTGCCAACCTTAACAAAAATGCCCTTCATTTATTACATCATCTGTAGGATTATTTATATTTCATAGTATTACAAATAACTTATTCATTGTGATTATTTTACATCACTAATACGCCGCTTTATAAGTATTATATACGAGAACCTTACGTATTTCAGCATAAACATCTTCAAGGGTTATAAAAAATCTCCTTTGAATCCAGAACTTCAGTAAAGGTGACCTTTAATTGAAATACCGCCCCGAAGGTCCCATTATCGGCACGTACTGCCCAAAGTGGTCCCCAAGTCAGCAATAAATTTAAATGCTGTAATATTACTTTAGTAACACCATCCAATACCCAACTCACGTCTTGCTCTGTTTGCTTCAATCGGTTTTGTTAAATTTGTTAAAATTTAAGGTTTTCATAGTTTACATTTTTAACTAAATATTCAAATCACTCAAATTTCTTTTGCAATTGGATCGCTTCCGGCTGCTTTCACTGTAGCAGAATGTTCAAAATTGATAGAATGGTGATTGGTTAAAAGTACACCCGAAATCGATTCTTCCGTTTAATAGACACTATAGTTATCTGTCGCCAGAAGAAATGGTTCAAAACTATAAATTAAAATTGATATAATGACTATTACATTAAATTTAATAATCTATACTAATATCATAAAGAGAGAAGGTTTGTATGTTAGGAAAAACTCAAAAACAACTGGACCGATTTTAAAAATTCTTATCAGCTACGTTAATCTTAAAAGCTACGTTATCAACGAGTATAACGTGGGCTGTCTATATACTAATATTATAAAGATATTATGTTTGTTTGTTTGTTTGCATTGAATAGGCTCCGAAACTACTGGACCGATTTAAAAAGTTCTTTCACTGTTGGGAAGCTATATTATCAGCGAGTAATATAGGCTATATAAAGTTACGCGGACGAAGTCGCGTGCAACAGCTAGCATTTTATAAAGTTACGCAGGCGAAGTCGCGTGCAATATATATTGTCCCTTTCGGATAGAACATACTTTGTACCTACTGTAACTATGCTGTATATGAATAATTAAAATCCTGTAGACATGTGTTTGTGCAAATATAGATTTTAATATTGAACTGCAGCAAAGAACTTTAAAAATTCTATTAGCTGTTATATAATGCGTAACAGTTTCTTAATAATTCAATAGACATTAATTAAAAATTGTTCATAAATTATTAAAAAAAATGTCTCTGTCGTTTAAACGCAGGTATGTCAATATAAATTTTCCTTTTTGTCGTAGCAGGTGCGATACGAGAATTGGGTCCATAAATTTGTGAACTTCCATAATAGCCCCCCTCTTTTTACAATTTTCCATACACTTCCTTTTTACTCGCCCCTTACAATACCATTATGTCGCTATTCCAATGCATATTTTCTTTAAATTAAAGCAATTTCGTTCATGATCCAATTTGAATTATTGCTGGGATTTTTTGTGCCGCAAATTTTTCCAAACGATCGAATTTGTCGCTCGCACAAATTTGTTTGGATAAATGTCAAAAAGTGTGGTGTGACTGTTTTAACATTATTTATTCACTTCTGTGTAATAATAATGTGTCCCTCTTACTCTAATGTGCACATTTTACCTGTATCAACTTATACATGGTAAATTTGAAATTTCATTCTGTATATTAAAAAGGGGTAGACATAGGTTCTTTGTGTGATAAACTACCATCTTGGCCCATTGTGGATCGGCATGACTTGACAAAAAGATAGGTTATTTTCTCAAGTTGTTTTCCTTAGCTGTTAGATAAACTGGTGAACATTTTTATTCTAGACATGAAATCGTATAGACTCAGAGGTCTAGATCCGACCTACTGGAACCAAGCGTCCCACTTGGTTTCTTTTATACGAAGTTAAGTTAGTAAAAGATCTAAGCGTACATACAGACTGACAGACGGCGGGATGCGACTTTGTTTTATGTATACTACGTAAAGATTTGACTTACATTTATATACCATACAGTTTGTGCAGTCAGCCCTCTGGTAGGTATATAATTCAAACAAGCACGAATGTGATGTGTAAAGTATGGGCATGTAGATATGTTTAAAAAACAACAGCGTCCACTGATCAAACGTCGCAGCAAATACAATTTGAATTCAATTTACTGAGCTGATGTAAAACAAGCCGAACGCTGCCCGAAGCGGGAACAAGTGGCCGGCACGCAATTTGTATGGAGTATCCAAAGGGACTTTGCGGTCTGAGCTTACGGTCCCTGATCTGTCAATACAATTTTGGTGCTGAACGGACCGAATTTGATCGGTTGAAACTGCAAGGATCAAATTCGTCTCTTCGGTCTCTTTGCTTTACAGTTAAATTGAGATGCGGGCAAGAGGGTTCTGGACTCCAACTCTCGTTGTATTTTCTGATAAAGAATTACTCCACACAAGGTACTTTCTTTATGAAAAAAAAAAAGTTAGATATCAGTGCTTCATATTTTCGTCGCCTATCTCAAATAAAATGTAAATCATTTCGATGGGAAGAAAACTGTTACCAATTTATTTGTAAGATTACAGTTGGTCAATAGTTTATTAATTAAAACCAAATCAGCTCACAAACAAATTATATAATACTAACGACCCGCCCCCGGGTTTGCACGAAGTTGAAAATACCCTTCTTATGCTTGCTAATGCAATCCAAACCAACTTAATGTTCAAAATTTCGGCTTTTAGAATTAGTAGTCTTGTATGTGCGTTGATAACGATTTTATATAAAGTGTAGACTTGTCTATTAGATGTTTCAATAAATTCTACGAATAGAATATGGTCGAAAACGTGTCCTTTGTCACTTTACACATGGATCAAAGCAAAGGGGCTTAGCGTTTAGCGAAGACGTCGCGGCCAGTGCCGGTCCATCAACACATGAATAGCCGTAGCCTGGGACAACGCTCTATTGTGCGTGCAACTTGAAAACATACGTGAGAAAATATCGAACGTGGATGCCTTCCTCACTAATCTGTACTATACTAAAGGCACTCGATCACTGTATACTTTATAATTACATATATTTAATACTAGTTGGTGCTCGCGACTTCGTCCGCGTTGAAATTTTTTTAAAAAAAAGCAATATATAAACGGATTTTCATTAAACTTATTAATTTATACATCAAAATAAAAAAAAATTATAAAGACCCTCGTTCTAGTTTAAAATTATAGTCATTATATATTTTAACAGAATTATATAGAACGTATAAAAATAAAAAAATAAAAAACCGTAATTATTCAACGTTTATTTGTTGTAATAATGACAATTAAGTAAAGTGGTCGACCGTGTCACCTTAAGTGGTGTCATTTATTTGGTTTTATGAAAATTGTCGCCTATTTTTCACCTGGCCGTCCCCTTCAAAATTTTTCAATCGATCTCTTGTTTTCATCTCGAATATATTAAATATTTAATATTGTAACTAAATTACCAAATGTTGTTAAAAATACTAATACTTTATTGTTGAATAATTCATATATTTTATGAGTTTCAAAATCAGCTATTTCTTCGAATAAATGAATCAATAAACGCTATATAAAAATATCTTCAAACAAATGAAAGTACTTGTTTGTTTTAGTTTCGTTAACATTACAGTGTTTTTATTAGTATGTAAGTAAATATTTCCCTTGAACTTAACTCAATTCATTATCAGTTAAGTAAGCACATTTTTAAATATGAAAAATCTCTAATGGCGAGTCCAGACTATTTTACAAAACATGTTATAAAACATAGATGTTATAGCATGTTTTATATGCGTGGACGTTTGTGTTAGAAAGTTTTTTTTATATATAACATTATTACGTTTGTGTCACGTCATCAAGTGTAACTATGTTAGATAACATTGTAGTTATTATACAATATAATTTTTATACAAGAAACAATTACAGTTATTAAAACACAATAATAATATTTATAAAAACTTAAAAACCAACCCAATCTATACTAATATTATAAAGAGAAAAGATTTGTACGTTTGTAATGAATAAACTCAAAAACTACTGGACCGATTTTTAAAATTCTTTAACCTATAGAAAGCTAAATTATCAGCGAGTAATATAGGCTATATTTTATCAAGTTACGCGGACGAAGTCGCGTGCAACAGCTAGTAAACAATAACCCAATTGTCTTTGCACCATTAATAACCTAATTGTTATAAGTATATCTTGTTTTATGTTGAATTGTTATACAAAAATGTTAAATAATGTAGACGTGTTATACAACAAGGTTATATTTATATAACATATAACTTAATTTGTAAGCATATTAATAAAACTGCTGCGTTTTTTAAAAGAAATTATTGTCGCATATTTACACGTACAGTCCAAGACTTCAATGAGGGATACATGCTGAGAATTTTGATTACGAGAAGAGGGTGTTAAATTGTATTTAGGTGTTGCTCCCCGTAGGGATAGACATTTTTTTTTTTTTTTTCGTTTTATTGGTCATCTGTAGATATCCCACTGCACTAATGTATATTACCAAATGCCAGTTTTTTTTTTTTTTTTTTGAAAAAATAAACAATATAAAAGTGTAAAACCGATCACCATGAAATTTTGCATACACATCGTCTGGGACACAAGAAAGGACATAGGGTACCTTTCATCGTTCAACGCGGACAAAGTCGCGGGCACCAGCTAGTATTATAATATTTATATTTTACAAAGATACGTGGACTGGTCAAGTCGCGTTCGACAGCTAGTTTCAAATAAAGTAAAAACTCTATTTTAAAATCACAATATAATAATCAAAACGAGTTACATGCTCGTAACATGACAATGACAGTTATTGAATATAATTAGATATCAACGTTTAAAATATGTGGAAGTTATTTCTTTATGTTTGTTCTCGTAAATTCTATTTTTAATTTTCCCATTTCACCTGGGCCTTGAAAATAATATACACTGCAACTCCATTATCTCGCAGACACATAAATACAAATTAGTATTAGAGCCAGTCTCGAAAACGCGAACGAATATTATATGCTAACCAAAGAAAAGTGCAACTTTATGGTTGCGACATAATATATTGTTTATATCTGCTCTTTGTGAAACTATTGAAAATCTTTAATTTTTTTTTTATTTAAATGCGTTGGCACACTGCGTTTCGCACTCATAAATTGTCTGTGACAGTCACCATCCCCTTGCAGAAGAATTATCCCTTGCAGAAGTTTTTTTATTTATAATTTTTACAATATATTTCACTGTCACACTTTGTAAGTACCTTTAACACCGGAAACCGCAATAAAAAGCATTAGTCTATTTTAACTACATATTATCTATAACGTTATTTATTTTAATATTATAAAATAAAGTCGCTCTCCGCTTTTTTTTTCAGCTTTAACGATTTTGATACGGTCAAAACCATAACAAAATCGATAGGGTAACCATTGTACGGATTTTAATATACGGTTTTCACTATTGGAAACGAGGAAAGTTTGTGTATACATTTTCAGAAAAAAATGCAACCGTACTAAGCCGTCGTGGGTCGTTAGTTTGATTAATAATTAATGAAAAATATTTTGAAAGTGCAACTACGAATGTTTGCTATCATCTAAATTTTATATAATACTAGTTTTTGCACGCAACTTCGTCCGCGTTGAACTATGAAAGGTACCCTATGTCCTTTCTGGTGTCCCAGACGATTTGTATGCAA
Organism: Synanthedon myopaeformis; assembly: GCA_944738685.1. NCBI lineage: Eukaryota > Metazoa > Arthropoda > Insecta > Lepidoptera > Sesiidae > Synanthedon > Synanthedon myopaeformis. The sequence continues at coordinate 10,356,285 of OX122921.1, read as the reverse complement.
AATTTCATGGTGATCGGTTCAGTAGTTTTTGCATGAAAGATTTACAAACATCCATACATCCATACGTCCTTTCGGATTTATAATATTAGTACGGATGTTGCTAACTGATAATATAGCTTTCTATAGGTGAAAGGATTTTCAAAATCGATCCAGTAGTTTAGGAGTTCATTGCGGACAAACAACGTGACACAAAATTTTTATATACATACTCGTATATAGAGACAGATATATGTAAATAAATAAATAAATTAATATCAAGTAAAATATATATCAAATATATGACTGCACTTTTTTTTTTTTTTTGTGGCTTATTTATTTATTTATTTATTTATTCATTATCCACACGTATTCACATACAAAATGATTAAAATGTCTGGAAACCATTACCGATTAGGTTTGTCTAGACATTTACAAGAAAACAAATCAATCCGGCCGAGCGAGGCATCGTCACGCTTTGTGCGTGTGCAACTCGCTACACAGGGCGTCCCATTCCATGCAGATTTATTATTTATTTAATAAAGATATTTATTTAATTTAGGTAATGTTTTTTTAAGGCATACTTTATGTTTTTTTGTGTAATTTTATTTTTTAGATTGATAGGTAAATTATTAATGAGATGGGGAATTATATATTGCGAGGTTCTTTTGCCATACTCATTAGTACATTTTGGTTTATATAATAACCTATTGTTTATACTTAACCTATAATAACTTGTTTGAATACATCGTATAAGTCAATGGAGAAGTACAGTATTTACGAAAAAAACTATATTAAACATTTCATAGGACCTTTGGCAGACAACAATGACGAACCGTTGCATTAATAATTTAACGAAGTGGTCGTCGCATTATCCCTGTTCAATCAAAATGGCCGCCCAATAGGCTCAAAGCAATCTACCATTTGATGGTTTTCATGGGAATTGCTCTATGGATTAATAGCTTTCATGTATTTTGTTTATTTAGGTATAACAGTCGGAGTCAGGTTAATACGGGTTATGTGTAGATTGATCTAGCTATATTCATGGAGTACTTTTAAGTACTATTTACTCTATGCTATAATTCATATCAGTAATTTCAACGTCATAGGCCTCGTTGCCTCAAGGTGGAAAACAGCTTAATTTGTAAACATCATTTCTTTATTGTGTATCATATATATATATATATTACTAGCTGGTGCTCGCGACTTCGTCCGCGTTGAAAATTTAAAAAAAAAAAGCAATATAACGCTTGACCTCGTGTTGCTATAACACTTTGGCCAGGCGTTAGTTTTTTATTTTTTATTGATCCCTCGGGAATAGTCCTTTTTTCTGGATGAAAGGTACCCTATGTCCTTTCTTGTGTCTCAGACAACGTGTATGCAAAATTTAATGGTGATCGGTTCAGTAGTTTTTGCGTGAAAGAGTTACAAACATCCATACATCCAAACATACTTTCGCATTTATAATATTAGTATAGATATTACTAGCAATGCAAACACGGCTTCGCTTGGGCGAAATGTTAATCTAAAATTGAAACCACAATTATTAGGATTTCTTCTTTCTTTTCCATTTCCATAGATGTTAATTCAATCTTTATTGCTCATATTTTTTTGTCAGGCGTTGTTTTTTTTATTTTTAAATGATAGTTACCTCAGTAAACATAACTTTTTCTATGAATGAAACGTATTCTATGTCATTTTTTTGTCCCTAACAACGTGTATGCAAAATTTCATGATGATCGCTTGAGTAGTTAAGGCGTTAAAAGATAACAAACAGACAGACAAACAAACTTATTTTAACATTTCTAGTATATATATTGCCTAAATATACATCACAACATTCAATAGTTACAAATTGTGTCTACAAATAATTCAGTAATTACAGTAAAAATTATAAAACCTCTCTCATCATCTATTTAGCAGTGAATTTGGTTAGATTTTAAAAAAGAACTCTCCAGTTTTAAAAGCTATATAGTTAGTTAAAAAAAAATACAACAATTAAAATGTAGTTTTTTTTTTTCGCTTGTTTTAATTCTGTAGATATCTAGATAGAATCTCGTCAGACACCTTCTATACACACAAACTTACTTCCGCTGCTTAAGATATCTTAACCAAGAGTAATCAGTGTAAGGAACTCGATGAAAGGAGGATAAATCGGGCCTCTTTATTTATTTGCGGATAATCTTTTTGATTGTCCACATATGAGTTGGGTATTGCGAGGTTTTATCTCATTTTCCCCGTATCTTGGGATAATCCAAATAGATGAGAAATACGGGAACAGACTTCAGACGTTGTTAGTTAGAAGCTTCATCAAATATACGAGTATATGTATATATATATATTTATCAATATACCAATACATTTACAACTAATCCAGAATTATATAAAACTAGCTGGTGCCCGCGACTTTGTCCGCGTTGAAAAATGAAAAATATAACAGCTTAGACTAAGCTGTCTGATATTTTTATCGCTGTATAAGAATTTATTAAACAAATCCTATTCCGGTTATTTATTTATTTATTTGTATTTTCGTTAGTATTTTCGATGGACCTACTGGGCCGATTTTAAAAATTATTTCACTGTTTGGAAGCTATATTATTAGCGAGTAACATAGACTATATTTTTTAAAGTTACGCGGGCGAAGTCGCGTGCAACAGTTAGTATTTTCGATGGGCCTACTGGACCGATTTTAAAAATTCTTTCACTGTTTGGAAGCTATATTATTAGCGAGTAACATAGACTATATTTTTTTTAAAGTTACGCGAGCGAAGTCGCGTGCAACAGTTAGTATTTTCGATGGACCTACTGGACCGATTTTAAAAATTCTTTCACTGTTTGGAAGCTATATTATTAGCGAGTAACATAGACTATATTTTTTTTAAAGTTACGCGAGCGAAGTCGCGTGCAACAGTTAGTATTTTCGATGGGCCTACTGGACCGATTTTAAAAATTCTTTGACTGTTGGAAGCTATATTATTAGCGAGTAACATAGACTATATTTTTTAAAGTTACGCGAGCGAAGTCGCGTGCAACAGTTAGTATTTTCGATGGACCTACTGGACCGATTTTAAAAATTCTTTCACTGTTGGTAAGCTATATTATTAGCGAGTAACATAGACTATATTTTTCAAAGTTACGCGGACGAAGTCGCGTGTAACAGCTGGTTTAAAATAAAATACCTTTATGAAGAGAAGAAATATTCGATAAAAATTACTTTTATCTTTCTCTTGAATCACAATGTAGGCGGTAGATAAGCATTCCCAGGGACCCTTCCCCATTAAATCGCGGGCATCCCAAATTAAATGTAAACATTGTTTAAAAAATCGAGTTATCTGTAAAAGCAACCAGTTTTCCTCGATGTTACCGGCATTGTTTATCGTTCGGTTTCGAAAAATAATCTCATTTGTTAACATAGGTTTACTAGCTACATGGGTAGCCCCTGCTTTGCATGGGTTTTATACAAAATTAAATGGTAAAATACGATGTAGCCATCCAAAAGGCGAGTTCATGTCCATACTGAGGAATGCGCTAATGTTATGACCTAATCAATTATCTAAACACCAAACTTAGAGACTCTTCAACCACTGTGCCTCGTGTGAATACTACTAATATTATAAATGCGAATGTATGGATGTTTGTTACTCTTTCAACGCCAACACTGCGTTACTGATTTTGATGAAATTCGTCACACAAGTAGTTTTATCCTGGAAAAATCGTCTAAAATATAAAAAAATAGGCCACACTGTTACCGTGGCGGCGCCACCGTCGGCACCACTATAAAGATGCCAGATATTTTCTCAGATTTTATATTTTTCATTTTAGACGCGGACGAAGTCGCGGGCACCAGCTAGTTAGTATCTCTATATCTCTATATGAAAAAATACATTATAATAAATTTTACCTTGTACAGTTTTATCGGTTTCATAGGAAAACGAATATATTATTTTTACGTAAATTTTTACCTACAGTAAATAAGACATAAAATTCGATTCTTATTACATTGAAATAAGTCATAAATTTCTTTAAAAACTATTCACATATTCGAAATTCGAGAATTGTTCCTTCGTGTCAATATATCACACGCGGGTAATGTACAGTCGGTCGGAGAAATAATTATTTACTTATTTCGAATAAATTTTCCGAAATTAGATCGACTTCATTTTCTGCAAAATTTATTAAAAGTTACAAGTTTTTAATTCTTACTTTAATAACTTAAAATGCTTTATAGATTTATTTTATTTAGTCCATTGCGACTGATTTTGTAATGTATATTGCATTGTTAATCTCGTACATAAAGAGGACAAATCTCAAAGAAAATGTACGGAGAAAATAATAAAGAAAGAACAAAGCGGAGTGAAAAGAAAAATAAAGAAAACATTGAAAAGTTTTTCTACGTTTGTCGTCCGAAGTATTTATTCAATAATTTCACGAACAAAATATTCCTTTTGTTCGTAAATGCAAATGCAAATGTGATTTTCCGTGTGACTGTACAAGGGTGGATATCGAGACAGTACGGTGAATAAAACAAATAGGGTTGTTCAAACAGACGGAACCCTTTATAAAAGCAATGTAGTGGCTATGTATAGAGCAGTTTATACCACTTTCTTATGGGCGCTGAAGATTTTTTATGAATATACTATTTATTTGCAGAGAAAGGTGGTAGTTCTTGAGGAGTGAACTGTATTTAATGAAATTAATAACATATATTTACAGTAAAACTAACACACTATCGAACAATATATGTCTCTGTTCCAACTTACGACTGCTACTTGACATGTAATATATTTTTCTAATTACAATATTTTTTTAAAATTATTCGTTGTGGCCACCAACCAGCCAGTTGCCAACAACAATATTAAATTTGTTAGAGACAATTCGATTTTTTTTATGTTAATGTTGGCTGATCGGCTGACGCTATATCGCTTGTAGGATATAATTTTCCTCGCGATGAAAAAGTCATAAGCGCCGTGTTACGCGTTTTTTTTTTTTTTCAAAACCGTACTAAATAATGTACAGTACTGTTAGTTCTCTGGAACACGATTAGTGTTCGGATCTAGTAATTGCAATTGTATCCATAAATTTTTGCAGCAACAGTTAATGAATTGGTTTTGTCCGCTCTATGCATATATTTGTGAAAAGTGAATTGTAAGGCAAATCGCGTAACGTAGACAGTGTTGTCCTGGCTCAATACCATCAATCATGCAAGGGAGAGCGGGAGTGTCGTTGAAGATAGCTAATCGAAATATCTGTACGGGTGGATAGGTAAAGCTATTGTTGTTTTGGGATACTCTATAATATGTATATGATTCTCCGAATTTTGGCTTCTAATGTTATATCGATCTATCTATCTAGCTATAATTAAAATCATAAACGAATCCCCGACTTTCTATTGAGTTGAACACTATAAACACGCTATATCTGCTGCAAGTTGCCGAGGAGTTGGTTATTCCGCTGACTACTAGATCCTGCAGCATCAGGTGAAGGTTACCATATGTCATGAGAATATAGCTGAAGTAACAGTATACCAAATTTTATATCAATCGAACCTGTGTAAGTTAGTGAAATCCCTTCATCAACTAGGTTAACGGGCTTGGTGGTCTTCAAAAGTCTGAAGTTCATAAAATTATAGCCAAGACCGATCCCGATCACTTCCGCTTACAAAAAACACAAAAAAATCTAATCAAATTTGGTCCATCCGTTTGGGAGCTACATACACAGATAACACCATACGTCAAAGTTATAAAATCCCGTTTTTGCGTCGGGCGTTAATAAAATAAAAGAGGACATATTGGAATCTGCCATCATTTTTTTTTACTTACTTGGCCTTGTACCAACCGAATTCTCATCCAAATATCTCGTTGTTATGGTATATTTTTATTTTGCTCAAATTTCGCTGATAGTGAGTTTTACAATGGCATTTTGTTGATCGCTGTTCCGTGAAGGTAAATGCAGCAATGCCATCTAAAGGTCATGGGTTCCATTTTAACAATAGTTTAATGTTATATTTGTCGAATGAAGTTGGTACATAAAATTATAAAATTACTTTACTTCGTAAACATTCAAAACATCCTTTCGATAAATATTATACTCGTATATATTTAGTAAATCCTAACTAATATTATTTATAAATGGGCAAGTAAGTTTATTTATTCGCTTCTTACGATTTCACGCCTTAACTAGTAATCCGATTATCTTGAAATATTGCATACATATTGTCACAAGGATACAGAAAAAGACATAGGGTACATTACAGAAAAAAATACTACTTCAGATAAAATAGTCAGATCAAATATTCAGAAAAAAGTATCCGAGGGATATGTTCCAAAAAAAAGTTAACACCTAATAAAGAGATATATGTCTATAATATATAATTACAAGCTTAAAGTCTAAGCAGCGAATAATCTAATTATCTAGATATCTATCTATCATCATCGTGAAGTAAATAAGAAAATATTTTTATTTAAATTTTTTTTTAATTTGCTTCCCTTTAATTTAGATGAAGATGAATTTCCCTTTAATATATATTGATAGTAACATTTGGATGAAGTTCAAACACTCATATATGTTTCACATCACACCATAATCCGCCAACCCCCTTAAACCCCCATCCCACATGAACACACGAACTCACTCACATTAGGTTAGACAAGACTGATCCTATCTCAGGGGAAATAAGGGAGCCAGTTAAGTGCAGATATAATTTGCATGGGGTTAAGGTGAGCAACGATAATTATACCCCATAGCGTCTGAAGCTATAGAATTTATATTGTATTGGTTTAATATTTTTTGTGAAATGCCTTTACAGCCTTAAGTATGTATCGTTTTGATCAGTTCATTGACTTTTTCTATTGCCTTGATATTGCTAATGTATACTAATGCTAATATTATTGGCAACGACACCCTTGTGGAGTGGAGTCTCAACTTCAAAGCCTGCAGCATCGCCGAAAAGTAGCATGACTATAGATTTTCTATCGTCTGCACTATGGAGAGTGTGAGTCCATTCTATACTATCTAATCCAACCGGAGCCGTTCCACTTGCGGACCACGAGGCGCGGACAGAGGTTTCATCCCTTCGTTGTTGATCACGCACGAAGCGTTACAGTTCCACCTTCCTTGTCGTAACTGCTAGGGAGTGGAACTCACTGCCTGCGTCTGTGTTTCCTCAAAATTACAACCTCAGAGTCTTCAAATCAAGGGTAAACGGGCACTTAGTAGGTAAGCGTGGTCCATCTTCGGTCGCATCTGAACCTTACATCAAGTGAGATCGCGGCCAAACGCTGCCTTAACTCAATTAAAAAAAATACTAAGTACGTACTAATATTATAAATGCAAAAGTATGTTTTGATGTATGGATGTTTGTAACTCTCACGCATAAACTATTGAAGCGATCACCATGAAATTTTGCATACACATCGTCTGGGACACCAGAAAGGACATAGGGCACCTTTCATCGTTCAACGCGGACCAAGTCGCGGGCACCAGCTAGTAAGTAATATATATATTGGTAGTACCAACCAAACCAAACGTTAAATAATTTTTTGTGCAATTTCTTTTTCAATCTTTCAAAACACTTGAACTTTAAAACAACCAAGTATTGTGACTCTCTCTAAAGAAAAATAAAATAAAAACGACGCTACGTACCAAAACAATTTCTTTCCAAAATTGAAAGTGTTATTCACTGCATAAACCTTTTCTTTATGTGAATCTGTATAAAGATAAGGTTCCATTCGAGAGTGGGTAACACCCTTAAAATGGGAAGATAGAACCTTTGTGTAGTAACGCACTTCCGACCACCACAGCACAATGCATACTCCAGCGAATGGCCGATTCCTATCTTATTATAGATGAGTTCAAGGTGTTTTGAATACAAAGTTTATTCTTATTATTATAGAGTTCTATATTTGATAAAAAATTCATATTCTATTTCGTATTTTTTTTGCAACATTTTCCAAGAAAAATAACAGCAAAACCATGCATTGTCAACGATTTTGTAATAAATATTCGCAGACAAGTTCCATTTGACGATACCTAGTTTTTTTTTCTGCAAATTATATACACACAAATTTTTCTCGTTTATCGCTCTTTCAATCAGGTAAAATCGTATCAAAATTTTGTGGGTCGTTTAAAACAAACTTAGTGGAGAAACAGAATAACGTTTAACTTGAACTTCTCATAAACGTGTCATATTATTATTATTCGTAGGCATTAGGGAATAATCTTTGAATGCTAAGATCATAGCAGGCTTTAGTTTAGAAGTCAACCTGTCAACATAGCTTAAGCTTAGGATTAGGTATTATTAAACAAATTATATACATAAATTTTATTTATTTAATATATTTATAAGAATAAACCTTTGTTACATTCCAGATATTTATAAAAGAATAGAATAAATCGCAAAGCGGATTTGTTTTCCCTTATATTATTATATTACACAGAATGTAAGTTTGAAAGAATCATAAAGGTGAAAAAGGTTTTTGCTCTGGATATTGAATAAATAACGATCGGCGCCATGCTGCGGTTTCAATATGAAAATATGTTTTTACATTTTGTTCGACACAATCTCGTATTTTTGTGTTGGATACTTAAAGAAAACTTTAAAACAATGTATAATATTGCTTTTAATTTAAAATTCCACTATTATAATATTGTTATAAGGGCCTTTTTCACCGTGTGTCAAGTAGGCTAACCGCCATTTAAAGTCACCGGTAACCGGGAATGATGGAGATGTTATACATTTGCTTGTAAGGTAAAAGTCTTTGGGACTAATAATAAAAAAAAAAATAATAAAAAAAAAGAAAAATCGCCTATCGAAGGATGCAGTAAACCGAGTGCATAATTTAATAAAACATAAAATTATTTCTAAAAGTAACTAGTCAACACTTTACTTGTAGTTGGTGAAAGAGGCCCTAAATCCTCAGTGTAAAATTATCTATCTGATGAGTTAGCGGACATACAGACAGAGAGACGCCGAACGCGACATCAATATATATACTATCTCTATCTATGTATGTATGTAGATTACAGTATTACCTACCCATAATAATTAAAATTATACGTATAAGCTGATTTATAAAATATATATAATTTTCAAAGATGTTTTCGCAAAATTAGAACAAAACAGATAAATAACACAATTTTTTTTTATCACTCACGTTTCATCTGTTGCTCAATAAAATTTATTTCTGTAATGCCAAGTCGTGACATCTGTTGACAAGTATTTTGATCATAGGTTTTCGTTTTGAGACGTCAGATGGCTGTCAGTATTTTATGTTTCCTACTGAACACCAGATGGCGTTCATTTTTGTCTTTACAATGAATAATTTCTAGAATATTGTTCAGATGGCGCTTATTCTTTAAGTTGTTCTGAGGGATACTAGGTGGCGCTGTAAAGCAAGTTCAATAAATTTATTTTTCGTGGTTCTGAAATGCTAATCTTGTAAAGATATATTATTTCGATGATGCCAATATTATTTTCTTCAATGAATGAATTTTCTCAATCTTGTATACATGCAAATATTTCGTTTGTTAAATTTGTCATACCTAATAACTAACTGGTAAAAAATAATTTTAGGATTTGTAAGTTACTGAGGATATACATAATAAAAGTTTTCAACCACAATTAATATAGCCAATAATTAAAGGCATAACTTGATTATTATGTTGTGTTTACGTTGAAATTACTTACCTATTATAGTAAACCTTGTTTGTTTAAGTTTGTTCAACCTTGTTCAATGCAAATAAATTTACAAGAGGGGTGAATTGTGGATACCTCTGAAATACTGATTCACTTATATAATTATTATCTAAATAATACTAGCGACCGGCCGCCGGCTTCGCACGCATTTTTTTAAATCCTTTCTTAGCGGATGCTTACGTTATAAAATAAATCTGTGTTCCAAATTTCAGCTTTCTAGTTTTGTCTGTGCGTTGATAGTCAGGCAGGTCAAACGTTATAAGTAGGTAATTAATATGATAATTTTGGAGATAATAATTAAATGGTGCTTAGCTTCCCCCAAAACAAATTAATATATTAGATTAATGGACGCCCCTAATGACTTCAAGTTGCATTCTGACCACTGAAGGTCAGAAGTCGTTCACAATCTTGTTGCAGCGCCAAACCGAGACTGCCTTAGTAAATAATATTTTAAGAGAATTAACAAAGGTGTCGAAACCAGAACTACATGGCAATGGTCGGAGTGACATATTTTTTTGGAGCATATCTCAAAGCAATGAATAATGTGTAAAATTCACCCCTCCTTGCTAATTGTTTATAACAAACTAGCCAGCTTATTCGCGGTTCAGGTTCCATTACTGTGAAGTAAAACGCTGTAACTGACCGACTCTGCTTCGCACAATTGGTACCTAATAAAGGAAAATTTTACATTAAATCACTAAAATATTTAAAGCTATATACATAATGAAATTGAGTAATTGTCAAATTTATTGAAATATTTTTTTAAAATAATAATATTTTTCGTTAGGATTTTCTTAGTAAATGTAGAAATTAACTTTTTATCTTTAGTTTTGACAAAAGATAATCTACAATAGATCATCGATGCATTATAATTAAATAAAACTGAGTCACAATTACTTAAATTCTATTGGCGGTCTCAACTATCCAATTTCTCTTCTAGTAATAGCTTTTTATTTTATTGATATAGCAGAAAACTGAAAATACTTATTAATTGAAGATAATTTGCAAATAAGTCGTATAAGCGATCCAACTTATGTCAATTCTGCTACGAACATTGATTGTTGCGACTATTATAAGATGATTTGATGGCGTGTGTCGGATATCTCTTAGTGCATACTTACTTACCGTCCAGGTTGTCATTTTTTTTTAATTTAATTTAAACATATGTACATTAGTGTGTCCCAGGCTATAAGGGCAAATTTTTTTTTTGCGAATTGAGTTACGCATACCCCTTATTTTTTTTCCATTTGACCCTAATGACTTAAATAATAAATATTATGGCGATCGGATAATGATAACCCGTGCCGACTTGATGTCAAACTTTGAATGAAAAGTTAGTATGGAAGCCATAGAGAGGTTGTAGAACTTAATACGTATTTCAGTAAATGAAACACTCTTTTACCCGTATATAATATTTATTAAATATTAATCGTTAAAAGAACATTATTTACTAAATTTTCTTTTTAAGGTTTGCTTTTTGCAATCCGGATATACCTGTCTGTGTTCTTGTACGCAACGTAATAAAAATTGCTTTTGTTCCTCTTCCACAGTAATTAAGCCATGGAAGTCTTGCATTAACTTAACCGCTCTTTCAGCCGTATCGTTAACTGCTCTCAGTGCCAGCACCTTTTTCTTAGCATGTTGAAACGAGGTATTATTCGACCATGAAGCAGGACACTCGTTGAGGAAACTGTCATCAATTTTGAGTCGATTGAATATACAGCCTTATACTTTTGATTGACACAAAATCATCAATGCTTTTCTCTGAAATTGAAAAAGATAGAAATAAGTTATCTAAGCAAAGTGATAAAAGAAAACAAATATTTTTACTAGTTCTACTAACCGAAAAGTGGGCCACATAGTTCTTCCTTCGATGGGATGTAGCGTTTACCGTAGGCTGATGAGTTTTCTTTGGCTAAGTTAGCAACAATTTTTACTTTTGTTTCCTGGTCTACATTATCATCAAATATAGACAAGACAGATACTTCATCTACAAAATACCATAAATGCTGGCAGAACTTCTGTAAAGCTGCTTTTGAGATGCTTTTGTCGATACTTTCGTAAGCCTTCATGGTCTTCAAAAAGCATAAATCCTGGTATGGTGCCTGTACCGCTAAAGTGCATTGCAACCAAGGCTTCACGTAGGATGTCACGATGAACAGGCACACGTCTAATAGAGCTACCTTGTCCTTGTTCGAAATTTTAAATTGAGAGCTAAGTAAAGTTATTTTCAGTGAATAAATCGCTCTCGCCATCCATCGAGCTTGGTGCATGGCACCTGGAGGCCGAATCTTAAATCTCTTCTCTCTATCTCCGCCGAGAAATATTATTGATAGCTCTATTAATTCACGATAGTCATCTCTAGCAATTTTTTTAGTTAATTCAGATTGGTAAAAGTTTATCAGTTCGTTAATTTCTGAAACATTTAGGCATGCTAGCTTTTCTGAATAACTCTGTATCCTTTCGGGATCAACATTTTTCCAGTTTTCTCGGAACTTTTTAAACAGTGGAATGTCAGGGCTCGTAGTGACTTGGCTTCAAACACACCTTTTAATACCAACTCGTAGACGTGATGGCGGCAAGCAAAAACGAGCATTTCTCTATTCATTTTCTGTTCGAGAAGCACACAGGCACCATTAATACGACCTGTATTGGAAGCAGTGGTATCACAACAGAGAATCTGCACTTTATCTTCAAGATTCCAATCAATCATAGCGTTCCAAACTGCCTGTGCCTGTTCGTTTCCTGAAGAGTTCTCTAATTTTGGCACAGCGATGAGTTGTTCTTTATGATCGTACGAAATAACTATCGGTAAACGTTCTTCTTTAGATTTTCGTGCATCTAAAGCTGGTAAGAGTTTGCCATCCCAGTGGACAGTTACAGTATCCGGTACCTCGTTTTGAAAATTGACTTTTATAGCTTCTGCGCGCTCTTTTCGCTTTTCTGTACGAATTCTTTGAATTGAGGACTTACTTATAGGATATTCGTCAGTGTTATGTCCAAGCGCTTCAATAGTTGCTTCAATAATAAATACAGAATTTCGCATACTTAACTGACACCTATCTAAAGCTGCCACTAATTTCGGAGTTATGAAATTTATCCTCATAGAAGTGTTAGACTGTGTGCTCTCGGTAAAGGTGGGCAAGTTTTCTTGCAAATCCATTATTTCAGATTCAAAAGACGAATTTTCTTGTAGTGGTTCATAAGAAGGTGATGAAGGAGTTAAGGATGACAGATATTTATCACGTCGCTTTTGCTCGTCAATGTTTCTAACGTAGGCTTTTTCCTCCTTTTCGGCCAGTTTTTTATCCACTCCAGCTAAGTGACCAGGCCGACCTGGCTCCCTCTGGCGCTGCAGGAAGATCTTATCTTCATTAATCCTCATTAAATTAAGGGCATCGGCGTGTGCAAGATCAAACAAATCATTTAAGTTTGAAATAAATTCTCGCCGACGCTGCACAAACACGCCTTGAGTTTTATTTGCATTTTTTTGCAAATCTCTCCAAACTTGGTACAAGTTAACTACTTTTTTAACACAGTTTGGTAAAGACTTAGTTGGTATACGTGCCTTTTCCCAGTAAATAATGCACTCACGAATAGTAAGATTGGCGCTTTCATTGACACTTAAATTAACTTCTCGAATATTATAGAACAGAACTGCCAGTACCTGTCCATTAGAGGGAAGTTTTGAACCAGTAATTTGATGTTTTACGTCCCCTATTAAAAATATCCCCTTTTTAGAACTGCGTAACTCCATTGACATGTTGACAGAATGAAAACAATGCGTTTACTAATCAACAAACAAGCAACAACAAGCACATCAATACGTTGGCTCCCGCGCGCCTTAGTAAACAAGTACCGACATGTTTCGATGCAAGTCGGCACGGGTTGCCGTGGTTCTAAATACGTGAAACTTTATTTATAATACCTTTGACATCATTGAAACAAAATAAGAGGGTATGCGTTGGAAAAAAAATACTTTTATTTTTTTGGGACACCCTAATGTACATACAATACAATCCAAACCGCCTTAGCCGCGTCTTTAGCCAAAAATGTTACGTACTCATTTCTGCATCAGAGCAATCATCTTTTATACTTCAAGGAGTTTATTCAAGATGTCTTGTTTATTTCACGGTCTAATCCAATTTCGGGTTCTAAATGTGGCGTCATTATCCTTATTGAGACTCGTTTAACTGCTTGTTAATGCTTTTTGTGCACTTGATAGTATAAATATAACGTCTGGGCCCTCGTTGAGATCTTTTTGTCAAATTGCAAATTAAAACTACTCAACAGTGAAGCATTATTGATGAATTCGTTGGTAGAGTGCTTTTTTGAGGCAAATCCCCCACATACAAGTACACAAAAAAGGTCTACACATCACATCACAGAAATACATACATAACGGAAACAAAGTAGTTGTATTTTTAAATTCAATAACCAAAAAACGCTATTTATTTCAATAAATGGTCATTAATCATACTATCTGCTTTGTCGTGGTTACAGTGTACGAGTATATGGTAACTGTCTATTTAATATAAGTAATCTGTACATAGTATCAAATAAAGTCGATTCCTGGCGTCTGTCCATCTGTATGTACGCTTAGATCTTTTAAACTTAACATCGGATTTCAATGCGATTTTCACTAATAGAAAAAGCATTAAAGGAGGAAGGTTTTTATATATATAATTTGCAGAAAAAAATAGCGCTAGCAGTTTTATAATTAACTATATTACTATATTTAAATTAAACGATCAACTCATTTCAATCAAGCAGGGTAAAGCAGACCTATTTAAAAAAACTTGTTAAGAAATTCGATGCAAAACAATAATAGAATTAGAAGCACACAATCTGGATAACAAAGATATTTGAGACACAGCCGCAGGCAACAGCGGGTAGCTATTTTATTAATAAATAAATATATTGTATTATAGGCGGACCAGTAATAATAAAATAAGTCACGGTTTCTTTTTATTTCCGATTCGCTTCCAAAGGTGAAATTGCAAATCAACAATTTAAATATCAAATAAATCTGTATCTCGTCCAGCAAACAAGAATCAAAAATGGACCCTCGCTAACGAGCTCTGTCCAAAACATACCATAACACATTATGCAAGCGCGTATAATGCGCGATAAATTCAATGCAAATCGTGGAACGCGCCACCCTTTGTGCAGAAAGCGAGTTCGTCTGCGTACGGTTTGAGATGTTACTATGGGCGGGATCAGCTATTAACAGAATATTTGCAGTGTCACAAGAGAAACCAGAACCACCGAGACAGCATTTAATGAAGCTAACTAAGTTCGGGGAAGATACTATTGAGAATAGTAATGTCACAGATATTGTGGATCTATTCATTCAACAGATGTTTAACATGACTTTAATGAACCAACAGTTGTAGATGGGATTGTAAAACACATTGATATTTAGATTACATAGCAATCTGATAAACTATACAATGTTAATGAAACAACAAATTTAAAGGATTACAATGAAGAGATAAACGAAGAATATTCAAAATACGTAAAAGCTTATCAGTTCTTTTGAAATATTTCAAGGTTGACATATACGCAAAGTGTTACTGTCACAGTTGAATAACTCAGATACAATGTGTATTGATTGACTGTAACTAGCGACTTGTGACGGTCCCCAATTGTAACGTATTCATCTAATCACATTGTGACATCGTATTCCGCTTCTACGGATTCTGGTTTTGGCTGAGATTGCGTCAACTAACCTTGATACAGTTGCTACGGAAGTCCCTGACCATGAGCAATTGTTCCCCTCTATCCAGTTCTTAGCGAGTACCACGGTGCCAAACAATAGAATGGATACCGCGACAAAATCCCTTACGCGTCAATAAACAGTTTCGCCCAAAGCTATAGATTTAAATTCACCTATATAATTGTTGTTTGTGATACTAATTCAAATCTTATTCCTGCCAATGTAAGATCTAAATTACCTTCTCTGTTATTAGGGATTATTATTAGAAGAATCTACTTCATCAATAATGTTGGTTTTACTTATTTTTTTTTAATAATCCTTTTGCCCGTTAGCCAAATTTTTAATCGCTACAGTTTTGTTATGGGGATTCTAATGGGGGTTTTTGTCGGGATTATTGTCTGTGAATTTTTTTGTTGATATTTTCGCTAAAAAAGAGTAGTTTTATCAAAAGTTCGAGTAGGTTCAGATACAGATCAAAATGATAAAATAGATTCTTTCTTTAATTACATTTTACATTTTTTCTAAAGTATTTGTTTTGTTGACACCAAATCGTTGCCAGAGTTGTATTTTATGTGATTTCATTCCGAAATTAAATATTGTTGTTTGAGTATACTTCCCTATAATAACTGCGTCATCCTTTTTTAATATATAATTTTTAATAATATTCATTTGTTTACCACATTCAAAAGTAAAATTAAAAACGATTTCGTTAGCTGATTAAATACTGTTTTAACTGAAATCTTACCGGATTTATCATATTTCAAACCGGGACGTTTTTATCAAGACTTACAAGTTTATAAGCAGCAAGAAACAAGGTATAAGCAATTGCGTAAATTGGAATATATTTATTAACAGTGAATGTTCCTGAACAAAATAAAACGCGATAATCGGATAAAATTAAACGTGTTAATCGTGATAAAATTAAAATAAGAAAAAATAGAAGGGCAGCTAATATAAAAAAATTACATTCATCCGTTATTAAAGTGCATTTTCGCCTTGAATGTTTTGAATGACATGCCGTGACTACGTGTCAAAGTCTACAAGTTTTGCTATTGTCACATCTTGACGAGACATGACAAGAAAGGGTGCAACCCTCAGGTCAACAACAGGGCCATATTTCATAACAATATTTTCTATTACTGGAGCGTTTAGTAGAAGGTTAGTTGCTTGAGAAGCTTCTTATCGTAATCGTGTATGGACATTTGGCATTTTGCATTACCATTGTCGATAATAGAGTTAAAGGCTTAATTTTGTTATAGATTTTATCTCCATATAAAATATGTCTTTTTGCGTTAATAAAATTTACTTATTCCTGGAGAAGCTTATTACTGCTGGTTCTGATTAGTTAGACAACATGTGAATGCGGTGCTATTGGTCAGATTACCTTCCAAGAAAGGGTCTTTTCAAAAAAGGCCAAGAAAAAAAAAGCACTCAAATCAAAAAGTTTAAAAAAAAACCAAAATGTTCCGATAATTGCATTTAACTGTTGGGTGGGTGCCATATGTGAAAAGGTAGCATTGAAAACATTGCTTTTGAATTAATGTATTTAATAAAACTTTATTAGTATGTTTTCAACAAGTAACAAGTCACGACAAATTGAATATTGTCGATGCAAAACAAAAAAGCAGAAAAAAATGCCATTATTATATTTTAGTATATTATGGATATGTTAAAAATGTTGCTCTAAATGAGCTGCAGTAGTCATGCATAAAACTTATTTTTAGTAAAACCGGTTTTGCATCGCGGAAGTCTCACGGTGATTTCCAGTTTTCATCTAAAATGTTCTCAACGGAGAGTTCTGTGACTCGTTATACATCTGTCCTGGTTTTGTTAAATTTATTTCTTGCACCTATTGTTGTTACTATAATAACGAGTCTTGCACATCCATATATTGTGTCCATGTATTGCTATTGCCCTATAGGTCCATGGATTAGATAGGTTGTCTTTTTTGTATGTTTCTTATCTTTTATAATATGCATATCTACACCAAGATAGGGTATACGCTGTCTTCTATATACAATATATATATATATCTTTAAACTTTTTACTATAAGTTATCATTATATATTTTTTTTCAAGTCCTTTACAAACTGTGCACCTCTCTCCTTGGTAACGTCGACCATTACCAGTGATTGTACTTAAATTAGTTAAATGACCCGTGTCCTGAATATGCGAGAAATTATACTACAACCACATTGTTACCACGAGTTTTGTGTGATTTATTATATTACACTCGAATGTTCCTACGGGGACACGGCTCATAAATTTGTCTAACGCCTTTGATAGAAACGATAACGAAAGATATTTGGCTCATTCATCTCGCAGTGCTTGCAACCGTCGTAAGGTTAAATGAAAATTTTAGGTGTGTAATTTGAATTTGCTGCCAGTGATTCTATTGTTTGGATAATTGTTTTTATCAAATGGTTCTGCTTTCTTGAGTTTTCTACAGTTATATAATTTATTACTTTTTTTTTTGTTTCTTGTTTGCTAGTATTTTATTCCATTATTTTTTAGTGAATAAGTAAAGTAATCAGAAAAGTTAAAAATCCTGCTCAATTGAAAAATGCTAACGCAATACTAAACCTAATCCTAACTCCGAACAAACCATGAGGACTGACAAACACTTCTTCTTAAGATTATGAAGATAAAATCTATTCGTCTAAGATTGTTCTACTTTAAACATTATTTTCTTATTCTAAAACTATGTGACCTAAATAAAATAAAATAGTTTACCTATTACAGTTTTTTTAATGAAATTATTGAATAAAATAATGAATGAAATCTCTATATAAAAATAAATTATGGATACAATATATTTAGTGATCTTTGAGGTCTATAAACTCCGCCTAAAAACTTGTAAGTAACCATATCATAAACTCGCTTCGTCTTCAGAAATTCTAGTCGAATATTTAAACTTTGTGTTGTCGTGTACGCCCTTCGCAAGAGTATTGGGTGACACCCTTGCCAATTCTGTCCAATGGCGGTGTCTTAAAATTGCATCTTTATCTTTCGACCCCTCGCTATTTCACCTCAAATAGACATTGTAAAAAATTCAACACAATTTCTGGGGACCCAAAACGTAACATTTCTGCTCCATTTTTCTGAGGCAATTCCAAGACCTTGGAAAATCGACGTGGTTATTTTTTTTTGTTTGATTTTACATAATCTTACTTACCTCTACTTACAAGTATATTTTACAAATTTGTAGCTCAATTTTTAGTCTTATTTCACACTTATTTGTTTTTACTAGAAATTTGTATAACTTAATTTTTTTTAATTGAAAATGTCATTTTTATTAAATAAATGTATATTTTTTGAACATTTTAATTTTTTTTTAAAGTTATTATTAAAGATTAAACAAAATTAAAAAAAAAAAAAAATCCATCATTTTTTTTTTCAAATATTAGTTAGTATGGGAGTTTCAGCACTAATAACAATTTTATTGCTTTCTGTACAAAAGGGTTTGTCCAACTCATTTAACTTTGTTCCGAGTTGTTCCAGACGTGTTTCTTCATCTTTAAACAAATATATTCTTTTATATTCTCCTTGTCTATGTTTGGCGCCCTATTTTACATTATTGGATTAGTTTCAAAATATTTTATAATTGGACCCCTGCTGTTGAAGATTTCGTGTTTGCATTGTCACTTCCTGATCTATTTTCGAATGTCAAGTTTAGTGGATGACATTGACAATTCATCATAGTGATGGATGTTACCTTTATTAGGTAGGATTAGTGTAAATAATGGATTAGGTGCGGTTTCTTGGTTTTTAATCTGTTTGAAATGTAAGCTATTAATATTTTTTTAGGCTTCATCATTTTTTAAATAGTAGAAGACTCGTGACGAGGGGAACTAGGTTGTACATAGAATGGAAGTCATTCGTAATTTTTTGGTTTATTTTTTTAATAATAATTATAACTATTATACAAATACTTGTACCATTTTTAATTTTATATACTTTTATATATTATCTTATGAAGAATTTTAATACTACTATAGCATAGTAAATATTGCATAACTAGGTATTCGTATAAATTGGAGTTCAATAATTGTATTTCTTAATAAAAATGACAACTTACATTACATTTCCTAATTAACTTATAAGAAAATATGTTGAACTATTGAATAATATTTTTGTTACATTTATTAAATGTTTTTCTGTGAAATTTTAACCTTAACATTTAACTATTCTCATATATGAGCTCTGTTAGAATTAATCTCAAGAAAAATACTACGCTTTGGACGTCTTTGTGTCAAGCACACAATCACATTTAAGTATAATATAAAAAATATTAACACAAGCAATAAGTGAATTTGCACTGGTATCTCTTATTAACTTACCGAAACAAAACAGCACACATGCTGTTGTTTTACAGTGGTCTTCTATGAGGAGGTCTATAAGGAGTTTGCCCAATTATAAGGCTGCCCGAAGTTAAATATCTCATTTTTACTTACAATTTAATGAACAATAAAGATGTATTTTTAACTTGTTAATTAATGAGCTTATCTTTTTGAATAATTAACTGTCAAAATTTTGAAATATTTTTTCTATACAAAAGAAATCTCTTTGTATATCTTTGAATTAATGAAAACAGTTTGTGATTTATGACATATACGGATCAAAACAAAGTATAATTTATACGACTCATTTAAACAGAAATGGCATTAATGTGTTTTTTTTATTGCAACATACTTGGACCATTTTTAGTGCAGTAAAAAGTTGGCACAATAATTTTTGTTGAGTATCATTAATCTAAATTCCGCAAATCATTTCTGACAATATAGAGTATAAATGATGCAAAAATTGTCGACACCTCAGACCTATATTGTGATCGCATTTTCAAAGTATCCTATCATCAATTACATACTCCCATAAGTATTTTATGGTTTGCAATTTAGATAATGTTACATTATATTTTCAATTTCGAGCGAAACGATCTTCTTTACTGTTAGACATTCTCGTCTAACAGACAGACTGTTATCGTATGTCTATTCATTTTTTTTTGTGCATCAGCAGTTAGATTTTTGTACTAAAATTTTATTAATTTTTTTACCAATAAATTTTAAAGAATATTGCACATTCACGCACTCATTAGGCACTGAGAGATCTCTTAGGTTGAGAAAAACGTAAAAAATTATATATCTTTTATGATTTATAAAGGACAAAACATGCGGTGGAAATTAGGCTTAAAACTTCCACAATCACTATGAACATAAAATGTAGTACTCTGCGGACTCTGACTGCAAATTATCACAAAATTGGCCCTAACTAATGTCAGGCACAGAAATTTTATTCGGAATATTTCAAAACACCTTATTTTTAAATATTGGATACATACGAGGGTTAGATGTTTATAAAAATTATGGTTATTATTGTTGTTATATTGCACTGTATTGGTTGATATTTTATTGATATCTACATATACTAATATTGTAAAGAGAAAATATTTGTATTTTTGTTTGTATGAATAAACTCAAAAAGTACTGGACCGATTTCAAAAATTCTTTCACCTATAGAAAGCTACATCATCAGTGAGTAACATAGGCGATATATTATATATTACGCGGACGAAGTCACGTGCAACGACTACTATTATATATATATATTTAGCTTGTAACTGAAAGGAATATAAAAAAATATGTCTCAGTTTTGTGGTAGAGCTGCGTTTAATCACTCTGCCCTCCAACTTTATTTTAAAGCCTACAATTTCCTGCGCTCTAAACACACATCTCATCCTCCATAATTGCTCTAGGCTGCACAAGAGTGCATTCGTGCATTAAAAGCGAACGCATCGCCTAGGGCTTACACTGAACACCGAGTAACAGTATATAATCTCTTACGATTTATCTAAAGGTCATTTCAAAGTAAAAAGCCTGTGCTCAATCCGATTTAGTGAGTTTATATTCGTCCATAATCATGTCGACGGCAGGAAAAAGAACAGCATTTTTTATTAGGAATCAGCTTTTGTTCGCGACTTCGTCCGCGTTCTTTTTTTAGCGATGAAAAAAAAATCAAAACTACAAAAATGAAAAAGTTTAATTAATATTTAATAATTCTGGATGGTCATATGTCCTTTTCTGTATCATTGGCAAGGTTCATACAAAATTTCATGATGATCGATTGATTGAGTATGTTTGTAAAATTAATATAACATATTCAATCAAGAGTAGGTCTAAATAAGGTTTCCCCTATTTTATTATTGATTTAAAATATAAATCCAGTAGATGTATATTTGTTACAATAAATAGTGTTAGGCCGATTATTAATAGGTGGTCACCACCAAGAACATAAGGAAATCAGGAGCATGAAAATGAGATGCAGACTCTTTAGTATTATAGTAAGGGACTAGTTAAGAATCGGTGGATAGACTCTGACATCCCTATTCACTAATAACAATTCAAACAGTACACATACATACTCCTATTTTAATGCGTTTTTCTGTAAAGGACAGTCATCGTTACATGCTGTTTATAGTTGTTACTGTGATTGCAATGAATGATGCCTTCCATCGATCACATTACGCACCAATTCTTTTGCGTTTCTATTAAGATTGGAATTAACACGTCTCCCTTCATGATATATTGTGAGGGAAAAATAACGCTGCTTTTTCATATTTATGTGGTGAATATCAGAAAATTTGTATTTATTAAAATCCGGACACACACAATTTAATTAATCTTTCCAGTTAAACAAGGATAACCAAAATATTTACATAGTATGTTTAACAAGTTATTGGATTTATTTGCCTACTCGTGAAAATAGTAAATACCAAACATACACTAACTACTGTGCGCTTATTGAATTTCTACTCATCATGTTTTCAAAAAGTGTGGACCATTCCTATTTATTTGCCTAACAGTCTATGCATGTTAATGTTTTCTTCTATCAATTTATTTTTTCTTTAATGTCAATGAGAAAAATGTGATTTGTCACCATAATATTATTTTTTAAACTGTGTTAAAATTTGAAAAAAAAAAGAAATGCCTGTGAATAATACTAAACTTGTTTCGTTCAATAATTAAAGCATTACTGAGAAAACTTTCTGAAATATTTGGAGTGAAATCCAATTGCTCCCCTTGTCAAATACCCGAATCTAATGCCACATGTTCGAATATACCATACAAAGAGGGTTTACTTGCAATCGGCCCTCGAGTAAAGAGGGAGGGAGGCAATTTTCTTTTAAAACTACCAAGCAGTGAGGGTACTACCCTCTCAAAAAGTTGGGGTTCAACGTAATAACTCAATTATTGCACTACAAGTCATGTTCTGATATTGATTTGAAATATTATGTCTGATGATTGTCAATGACACGTAGCGAAGGTACTTTGATTTATTACTTTATTGCAATGAAATTCTCTATTGTGTTTTATTTCTCAGTAGCTCATACCATTGATTTCGTCAGCGCCCCCTTTTTTAGGTCTTGAAAGGAAAGTGGCCCTGGATGAAAGGTACCCTATGTTTTTTTCTGTATCTCTGACAAACTGTGTATAAAATTTCATGTAAGTTTTCGACGCTGTTTATCCAAACGAGTTCTGAACAAACAGTAAAATCCATCCAGAATAATATAACTTCCAACTAAAGGAACCTAGTTACTTCTAGTAACTACCTAATCGTACTAATTTGGATCATAAAGTTCACTTTAAAAAATGACTACCTGTCTCCAGACACAAAGAGCCTCTTTCACCAACCACAAGTAAAGTGTTGATTAGTTACTTTTAGAAATAATTTTAATGTTTATTAAATTATGCACTCGGTTTACTGCATCCTTCTATAGGCGATTTTTTTTAAATTATTTTAGTTTTAATGTTTAGGACTTTAACCGTACGAACAAAGGTATATCATCTCCTTTATTCCCGGTTACCGGTGACTTTAAATGGCGGTTAGCCTACTTGACACATGGTGAAAGAGCCAACGCTTACCGGAACCACGGAATGTCATACATCAGTTTGTGTAGCGTATGGGTTCGGTAATGAAAGGTTAGCGTTCGCATAGGTCCATAAAGGCTAGATATATAGGTCCATATAGATTATATAGGTTAGGACTTTATGTTGAAATAATTTAAAGATGATATAATCTTTTGATACCTAAGATTTAACAAGCCCTAACTAATCTTTGGTATGTATAATCAGATAGTCACATATATTGGTAGTAAATGTTTCTTAGATGTTTAGTGATAATAATATATATTTTATTTTGGTAAAAATTGTTTTTGTTTTTTTTTTGTTTTCCAGACAAACAATAAGGGTTGTCATAACTCATTACATAGTCCTTTATGAACTTATGCCACATTTCTTCTCCTACCTATAAATTAAGTGACAATAACGTAACAGTAAAATTTTCCATGGTCGATGTCATTTATAATTCTAATATTAGCGTCTTAAATGGGCAATAATGCAATCAAGACACATCTCAAGATTACAACTCTCGATTTTCTATCAGATGTGTGGTATGATTTGAAAGAAATATTTTAAAAAATAAAGTCAGTGTACACCTCGATATGTTTCTCCTCAAATATCACTAATAGGAAGGTTTGTGTTTTCTGAAAATTATATAATTTGCAGTAAAAGAATGTATGTATCTGTGCGAAGCCTTGTGGCCACCCTTGGCGCTATTTATTTGTAAGACTAAAAATAAAAAAAGATGTCCTTCATAGAAATTATACTCGACTAAAAATTTCATAGGAAATTATTTTAACATCACACTGACAGTAACAATTTTAAATAAATGTTATGATACTGTTTTCTTTAATGAAAAAAATGGGGTCTCTGTGAAATAGTTTTCACTTTCGCTACCGCTTGCAACTCAATATTATAACTCGCCAGATGTGACAAAGCTGTTTTGTTTAAGTAATTCCACCCAACCCCAAATTTAACCCCAAATTTGTTTTTAATTGATTAAATTGCCTCAGTTTACCATAAATTGGTGGATACGGTTTCGGATATTGTTTATTATTTGTATACCTAATTTAATTCCGCCTTTTAAATAATTTTTTCTTAACAATCAATTCTATAGTATCTTGTTTAAATAAATAAATTGTGAGATATGCAACATTAAGGGAAAATAGGGCGTCCAAAGACTATGCAACATTAAGGGAAAGTACCTTAAATATAGTAGATAGGATATTTTGCTGAAAGAAGACTTTATGTTATTTTTAAAAATTAGTAATACTGCATTCAAAGATTTTCTAAAAATTACTTGCTTCGTCTGAGAATCGAACCGACTTAAATGTGAAAAAAAAATCACCCTTATTTTTATGATGCCAATCGAAAGAATGGACAAAAAATAATAATTCTTTTTAAGTAACAAGTAACATAGTAACGTAAAATGCTTGATTGAAATTTCAAAAATATTATTTATTGCCGACGAAGCAAGTAATTTTTAGAAAATCTTTGAATGCAGTATTACTAACTTTTAAAAATTACAGTCTTTTTTCAGCAAAATATCCTATCTACTATATTTAAGATACTTTCCATTCATGTCGCTTAGTGTTGGGACGCCCTGTATACATATAGCCTAGTGTGGAACCCATCAGACTAATATTATAAATGTGAAAAATTGTGAGGATGGATGAATGTATGTTTGTAACTCTTTCATTCAAAAAAGGCTCAACGGATTTGGATGAAATTTGGCACACAGATAGTTTATTACCTGGATTAACATATAAGATACTTTTATCATGGAAAATCTTAATTTTCCGAAGGAACGTCTAAAAATATAAAAGAATGGGCGCCAACGTCATCACAACGATAAAAATGTCAGGCGCTATTTACTAATTTTTTCAACGCAGACAAAATCGCGGGCACCAGCTAGTTGTAAATAAACAATATATTCTATTTACTAAATAAATTATTCTTATTGTATGTTTCTTTGTACAGGTAGGTACGAGTAATAAGCAAGACCGCATACAATAAGTCCACACCTATGAAGCGAAAGTCCCAGACTTCCACCATAATTGCTATTTTGCTCCTCGTTGAGGAAGGAAAGTCGTGTGTTTATGCAATTATACGGATTTTCTCTTTGACATTGGCTTGTTTATACTTACTTCGATGATATGCAAAACATAATTTCTGGTATGGTTTGGAAAATGTTTTGGGAAAATTTTAAAAGCCCGACTATCGTACTTTGGTTAAATTTAGATGTTAAACTTATTAATTATATAATATATACTAATTCACATTTACATTTTAAATTAATTTAAAAATTAACATAAAAAATTTTGCTGACAAATATGTGTAAAAAGATTTAGTTCCTTAATGTTAATTTATGTCTGGATGCTGGCCAAACCTATCTCTAATAAATAAATAAAAATAAAAAATAAATTATTTGAAAAAAATAAAAAAAAAATAAATAAATAAAAAAAAAAAGCGATATTGTTTTTTTCTCGTTTTTTTTTCCTTGTGTAAACAGCTTTCCGAGACTTTCATTTCTTTTTTCCATTTATAATAATTCCATAAAAGTAAATAAATAAATATTAAACCGTATCTGATCAGAATATGATCCGAATAGCATTTATTGATAATCATCATCTTGTCTTTTACATATTGAGTTTGATCGAAATTATATACAAAAAGTACGCTAATGTTGGCGTTAGAAACAGAGCGACTTTATTATATAACGTATATAGATTTTTGCATTTTTATTAATAACTGAATGAAGACTTTACCCGTGTGAAATTACACTGTTAATCGAATTGACATTCAATTGTACGCCTGATCGATTCACCTCAACAAATTATTGGACAAAATCGAACTCGCCCCGTTGCGACTGATAAATGTAAAGGTGATCGTAAATTCCGTTTAGTTTTGCCTCGTAAAGTAGTCGCGCCTTACATTTGACTGTATTGTGGTGATGCTTTATTGCATATGGGGTATGCAAGTAGCTTGCGAAGCAGACGGAAGAGAAACGTGCTTCAATACATCGGTAGGAATGTGCTAAACACTATATGTTACGAAGTTGTGAATGTATTACAACAATGTGAAGGGTTTCAAATAATTTTTAAACAGTGTCATATACATTATTGATTACAAGACAATATACAATGGCAATAACTTGAAGGAAACAGAAGATGATAAGATGTTAAAAATTTATGGATTCACTTCAGGACAAAATACTAAATGAAATGACATGAATGTAATATGAATTAATTAATAGGAAATATATGAAACTAGCTTTTGCTCGATACTTTTTTCGCACCTCTTTTTCTTGGGTCTTAAAACTTATTCAAAGTTTTTATTATTCATAAATTTTTGTCATTCAATTTTTTATTTTATTTTTAGACTATCTCTCGATGACAGTACTTTTTTCTGGATGAAAGGTATCCTATGTCCTTGTATGTCCTTTTCTGTAACCCTGACAACTTGTATGAAAAATTCATGATAATCGGTTGAGTAGTTAAAGTGAGAAAAGGTAACAGACAGACAAACAGAGTTACTTTAACATTAATAATTATGTATAGATATTAGGTCAAAAATAAAGCAAAAATGTTCCTACATAAAATTTGTCCACAGCTATTTCATTTGGATTTATTTATATATGAACTGACGTCAAAGTGGTGCCAATGAACCGTAATTTAGTTAATATTAAAATGAAAATTTATATTTCTGAAATATATTTGATATTATTTTAAAATCTAAGCACGTGATCAACACCTACGAGAATCATATCTGTCGTTTTTATTTCTAATCTGTTTACTATACATTGTGATTTGTAAAAAAAATTGTTGTAAGGAATTTAATTGTTATTTATTTTAATTTAAAGGTGATAAAATAGATCCTCAGTTTCTTTCGAGGTTTCTTCTCACACTGTCGTCATAATCTTGGTTGTTTTTTTTTCCAACATGGCCCATTGCCAATTCAACTAAATATAATATGTAAGGGCCTCTTTTACCATGTGTCAAGTAGGATAACCGCCATTTAAAGTCACCGGTAACCGGGAATGAAGGAGATGATATACCTTTGTTTATACTGTAAAAGTCCCAAACACTATAAAAAAAATTCGCCTATCGAAGGATACAATAAATCGAGTGCATAATTTAATAAAACATAAAATTATTTCTAAAAGTAATTAATCAACACTTAATTTGTAGTTGGTAAAAGAGGCCCTAATTGTAATAAAATAATATAATAAATGAATTAATAATATTTTTTTTACTATAAAATTCTTTAAATCATAATAATAGCAATCTGTCATAGTTCTTGTAATGTTCTGACACTTTAATGAGGTCAGTTAAAATGAACCATAAACTAATTGCACATTAAACACCTGATTTGGACGTGAGTGTTTTATGGGAGCGTGTCCACTGTCCACGTAAAGGTCAAATTGAACAACGCCCCAGTTAAACGCTTATTTTCACGTTGATTTTACGAGGTTGCGACCCATTTCCGCGGATTCGCGGTCATTATAATAACAGAGTTTATTTTAGGAATGCACAGACGTCACTCGAGTGTCCTATTTAATTTTTAATCACGGTTTTAAGTAGCGAGTCACAATCTGACAAGCAGGGATTGGTTGGGTCAGTGTGTGATCTGATATTGTATATAAGTCAAGGACTGACAAGGAATTTAGAATATTTGACTAATATATAAATAAGTAAATAAATATATTCACACATTCCACACAGCACCATCTAGTTCCATAGTAAGCAACTAATGCTTGTATTATGGATACCAGACAGTTGATATACTACATAGATTACTTTTTTTTTGGAAATACATACATATATATACTTACATAATCGTTAGTCCTGACTGACAGTCAACACACAGTTAAAAATACTAAGCCTTGAAATCTGTTTGGGACATAGGTTTTGTTTAAAATACTTTGAACATTTCAACTTGTTGCAAAAGCGGCGGGCAGGTCGCTAGTCTATATATCCTTACATATTATAAAACAAAATCCTCCGCCGCGTCTGTCTGTCTGTTCGCGATAAACTCAAAAACTACTGCACCGATTTTCATGCGGTTTTCACCAATGGATATAGAGGGATAATCAGGGAAGATTTTTACCAAAAAAAAAAAATGCACCCCGGGCGAAGCCGGGAGCGGGACAGCTAGTTAATATTATAAAGAGGAAAGATTTGATTGTTTGTTTGTTTGTTTGTTTGTTTGCATTGAATAAGCTCCGAAACTACTGGACCGATTTGAAAAATTCTTTCACTGTTGGGAAGCTATATTATCAGCGAGTAACATAGCCTATATTTTATAAAGTTACGCGGACGAAGTCGCGTGCAACAGTTATTATTTTATATTTTATTCGAGTAAGTTTAATTTAATAAAAGTCGTACAAGTCAATACGGAAATATCTATAGACATGTATGTATTTCCTTATTTGAACAGTTGTATAAGTTGTATAAAATCTATTAAATTTGTTCAATTCTCGTTTTATCTTGTTCATATCGTTAATAGTTTTTGTTGATAGTAAATAAAAACAAATCGTAATCTGAATTGAAAGATGTTTTAAGTCAGAACAAAGTTGGTACACGCGAATTAATGGAATAAATACGACGCCATGAAGAACGACCTCCATTGTACGAAGGTTTATCCATTTAGTGTATAATTTATTATAATTTATTATACACTAAATGGATGATTATTTGTAATAGAAAGAGTCACGCAATTAGTGCTGTCCCTTGCCAGAACATTGCCAAACGAATTACCTAACTATTTTATTACTTTATTGACTCTATAAATAAATTTAAAAGTGTCAATAAAACTAAACTCCTCTCGAAAGGAATATTATAAAATCATACTATGTTTAGTTATGTTATGTTATGTTTATGTTTAGTATTAAAAAACTATAATTGTATATATATACTTTAATTTTGTTAAAATTAAGTGTTATTGTTGCAATTTGATATTTTAAATTGATGATAAAAAGAATAGTATCCTGAGTTTCTTCCGGGGTTTCTTCTCAGGATCGTCATCTTGACTTTTTTTCCAAAACCCTGGTAAATTTAAATTTATAATGACGATCATAAGAGTTTCTTTTAGAAATTTAATTGATAAATAAATATTTTGATTTGATTATAGATTTTCATCAGTATACCTTTTTATTATTATGTTAAGGTCTGGCAGGCAGGCTGACGGTCCACTTAAGGTTAAGTAGCTACCGTCGCAAACCTATTAATATTCTAGTCCATGAATTACATAAAAAAATTAGTTATAATAAGATGGCCATAAAAGTTGCTATACTAACTCATATTTCGCGGGCAAAAGCTTGATAGGGATAAGCTTTATCAAAGCTTACTCGTCAGCGATATACAACTAAGCACATGCTGTTATTTCACAGTGTTCTTCTGTAAAGTGGTGGTCACTGCCGCCAAACGGGCTGCCCAATTCATGACTGAAAAATGCTGTGTTATTACTAAACCTGTGTACAGTAGACTTCTAATGATTTAGCTTAATTATTGTTTCTATTATGATTGTCATTACAACTAATGCAATTAAATTTGTCTATACGTCTGTTGCGCTTCTCACGTGTCTTTTAAGAAAGCGGTCACGAACTAAAACTTTCGCTAAGATACTCATCAGCACACCATGAATGCATAGTATAAACATTTTACGGTACATTAGCTTTAAGGTAAATTAACCGACCGAAAATGGCGGTGATAAAATTCACCCTTTTTTCAGGTTGTATAACCCACATCATAGATTAACTTTTTCTAATACCTTATTAATGGTTGAGGAAAATATTCAAAAATCCAATGATTTGTTGAAAAAAAGATTGGAAACCGCAACCACGCAACGGATTTTGATACGGTTTTCACCATCAGTTAGATAATTTTTCATGGATTTTTTTATCTAATAAAACCTAATTTTATTGAGCGTTATGTTTTTATGTGAGCAGAAAAAAATTCTACTCACATAAAAATTTTATTAATTCGGTTTTTTTTCACTTATGGAATTTGTGTATATAAAAAATTATTAAAATTATATTTCTATATACACAAATTCTTCGTATTTCTGTCCATTTTAAGTTCTTTTGCTGTTTTGTTTACCTTTGATTTATTAAAGTTCTGACGAGATGCAATTGAATAAAGTTATAACTTCAAACAATCAAAATCAAACCGAATATATAATAAATTATTAAACCAATGATTATTGCCTTTTCATAGACAATCGTAAAATGATTCACACTGTGTGAAGACCCTAATAAAACTTTTATTTCCTTTGTCAGAGGTAATTTGACTAGATCTTTACGATCTATCACTGGAGATTCATAAATATTTTATTTATATCTAACCCCTCCCTTCACATTGGTTTCTTTCTTTATAGATCAAATGTTAATCTCTTATGTTTAGGAAAATATATTTAATATTTTTTTGGTTGTTTCAGGTAAACCGTTTTTGTTATAAATGCCGCATCAAATTCGTTTTGAACACTAGGTACAGTACTAAAAAAACTATCTTTTTATTAATATAATTAAATAATGGGTATGCTTTAAGCTATCGTCAATTTAAATGGTTTTGAATTTTTTAAATAATAGGTTTTGTCCGCAAAATTACTATTTTGATTCGATAGTTCGATTCGTTCGCCTTGTAATCGTAAATTTGCAAATATCCAGCCACCACCTACTTTTGCATCGACCGTGCCAACGCCCACTTAAGCGAAACATCCTAGTCTTAAATAAATACACAGGTAAACTAGCTCAAGGCAACTTGGTAGGCTAATATTTTAATACTGACATCGACGTCTGCCTACACTGCCTGGTGTAGGTACTACAAGGCTTTCAGTCTAAATTAAATTGGGTTATAATTAGACATTGCACTGTCGAATTATAACCCAATCAGACTGAATAACTCTGAATCAGACGATATACTATGAGGCGTATTCTTAGAATTTTACACGATCCACTAAATGTCCAATTGCCATCGAAGGAGAAAAAACCAATTCATCACTTTTGTTACGTAATACCAAAAGATATTACGTAATACCATAAACCACTATTGTCATTTTTCCAGTAGACTTTTAGATACTCAAGGAGTTTATTTAGTTTCAACAGCAGCTGCCTGTTAGTTGCTCAAAATTAGTTTGCAGAAATTTATTGTTTAACAATTTAGTTTAAGAAATAAGTAAATTTCACTAACGTCATTAGTCCACTCACTAATTGATTAGTTAACCTAAATTGCATTTAAGTAAAGGCATTCAAATTAAGTTTATCTTATATTAATTTTCAGTGAACGAGTACCTAGTTTGTACAATCGACAAATTAATTTCGTTTCTATAGTTATGACTGTATTTTCAGATTAAACATGGCAACTAAATAAACTATCTAATCTAGAATATTAGGTATTCTAAAATATCATCATTTTTTGGGATCCTTAAGCTTCTTAATGATTTTTGTTTTCATTTACGAGTATTATATGTGGGATTGACGGTCCATTCGATGGTAGGTGGCTACCGTCGCCGTCGTCTAAAACACAAACAACGCCACAGGTACTGCAAGTGCGCTTCCGACCATAGTAAGATTAAGGATAGAGAATTAGTAAGGGATAAGGAAAGAATAATGTTCACAATTTACGTCATATGGTCCTTTCAAAGACAATAAACACTTCTTAAACTTCTTAAACTTTAGAGTTTTCTTATATTAATAATTACTGTAGGTATTTGCTTTTGTAGATAAGTGATATTTTTTTTGTGAATTTATGTAAAATATCTTACTTCTAAGTACACCACGACTTGCTGCTAATATAAACAAATAGTATGCTTTGAAAATAACATTGAGTTGGACCGTCGATTGAATTGTAAAACGACGTTGTCTTCCAGACAAATGTCGGGGGTGGATAGTTGTCTTGTAAGACAAGGTGGCAGGACACAACCGGTCCTGTTCCCGGTATAGCCCTAGACGTGGGCGAGGACGACATTCTCAAAATAGTGTTCAATAATTGAGCCGACAATTAAATTGAAGAACTGGTTCAATGGGTAACTCAGTATTATTTATGGCTGTACATTATAATTGATTTATTTGTCGAGCCTATTCGTCGAGTGGTTCTTTTGTTAGTGAGCCTAAATGACTGGGTACGACTCCTGTAGTAATTGTGGTGACGAAACGAAGTAGTTAAAGTCGACAGACAGCCTAACGGTCCACTAGATGGTAAGTGGTCACCGTCGCTTATAACTCTAGTAACACCACATGTGCTGCAAGAGCACTACCAACCATAGTGGGATTGAGGATAAGGGATAAGGAAGGGATGGGGTACCTGGCATACCTTACTCCCTCACCGAAACACGACAGCACACATACCGTTATTTCACTGTGGTATTCTGTAATGGGGTGGTTACTACTTTGTCCTAGACAAAGTCTATCCTAATTGCATAATTTTCATGCTAAGTTCCGCCCTAGTGCTTACTTTACTGCTATACAATTGGTGCTTATTTATTCCCGCATCTATTTCTGCTTGTAATGTTTCGTGCAAACATTAAATTTCACCGAGCCTCAAGAAATATAACTCGACTTCATCGCAATATATCTTTTTAGATCGCTATCACAATAAATAAATTAACAAAAGCATTATCAAACAAACAAGGAGAATTACTGTATACATGACAGCATCATAAAAGTTAATAACCGAACTCGCAACGACAGTAAATACACCATAAATCATACAAAAGAAATCGTTTCCAACTTCATCATAATAATAAAATAATGCGCTTATTATGTAAAATGATATCTTCTAAAACGTAGTGCCTTCATGACTTCTGGTGACCAATTTAAGTTGACACATAAGACAACCGTGCAGATTCTGCCTAGAGTTCTTTAAAAGGGTAATTGCAGAGGACGAGGTAAACCAAGTTAAATTGGATTTTGATGTTAAACAGCATCGTGCTCGTTGCTGAGATGCAGCGATAAGAATTCGCACGACTCTAGGGAATGGAATTCAGCGGATGTAGCGCTTTACATGTTATACTTTTTTAGTAAGTATTCGTTAGTACTCTTTTCCTTTTTCATACACCCATTAAAAGGAAGCTTAAATTACGATGAATGGAATGTCGATTTCTAGAGCGCATTTGCATGATTGAAGTCAGATTTTGATAAATGTTTGTATGGTCTTAATTTTTTTATTTGTTACATTTAAACAGAAGAGACATATTATACATATTACGAACATAATTTTTTTTTTAATAATTTCTCTTTAACTGTGTGAGAATAAGATAGTCTCCTTTTGAATATTCTTATACTTACCTATTTGTTTGTAAATGTTCTTGCAATATCGTTCAGAAAATTAACTCTGACTTTGTTTTCTCGTTTATCGTGACTGCGAATTTCCACTGAAAATGTTAACTTGCTAGTTTACATTCAGTAGAATAACAATTCAAATGCAGCTATAGGTAAACATGGTAAAGGAGTGTTTTGCTTCGTTGCATTATCAGGAATATAGTAAGTATATGTCATTTCTTTAAATGTTTTAAATAAATCTGTTAGTAACTATGTCAAAGACACAAAAAGCTATCTTTTGCCAGAAATAAAGTATTAATTGTCATTAATATTTGAAATATATTTGATTTTGTAGATACGCTCACTTAAACAAATAATATACAAAAAACGACTCAGTGCCCCTAGCTAGACAATGTCTACCTTTACTGAGTAGTATTTACCCGACGATAAATAAAAATGTTACTAAAATATGCAAAATTTTCTATTAATAAAACTGTAATTATTTAAATCATAGTTGACACTTTTCTGTGGAAACTCAGTAATATTATAAGCAACACGTGAACACCGCGAAGCTTTCTGACTATAGACCTATTAGAAATATATTTTTATTAATAATTTTGGTAATATATTTTTATTGTCATATGCAAAATTTACTAAATATTTGTAATTGTATTGCAGTTACATAGGCAAAAGTTTCATCATTAACTAAGTTTCCATTGAACGTAAATTACCCATCTAACTTCACCCTACCTGGACTGGAATGACTTGAAAATATTATATATTCGCTATATTATAACTAACCTGCATTGCGACATAGAACTTTTATAATGCCTTCAAGGTTTTCAATTCTGAACTTGCTTTATTCTGTCATAAAAGTTTTTTGAAATCTAAAATCAATTAAGCCTAATCCGCTAGACTTAGCACGAGGTAAACCCTGACAACGAAGATAAGTTCGCTGCCATTGTACTTTACTTACCAAACGCAATCAAGGTAGAAACCTTGCCCCTCTCTGGCAACGATGTCGCTTCGATTCGTTTTGAATTCGCTGACGCTCGTTCAGTATGCCGTACGTCGCGACGCGAGTATGTCGTGTCGCGGTACTCGACTAGTCTCGAACACACCTGAAGTTTTCTCGTAATCTAGGACTCGGATTTCCCAATAAGGAGACAGGATGGCAGTGATCGTGAACCGCATTTCGATGTGTTAGAAACAATAGTAATAGTGTTATTATATTCTACGGATGTACAACACAATAGAATCGCGTACGGCGGTAAAGTGTTTGGTGTTTGAGGAAATCGTGGTGCTGATAATGTGTACAGGAAACATGAAAATGATTGTTAAAACCGATCATCTGTTAATTGGAAAATGATCGACCTTGCAGACTCGATTGATGTGAGTTGATTATACGATTCAATTGGTTTGTGATTCAATCAATTGCAATCGTTCGGTTGTAATGATTAGTTCAAAGTAATCGGACATTAGCGTAAACATACTCGCTATAAACTTTCCGTTGTATGGTGAAAATGAAATTTATCTTTACATTTTAATTGTTAGTGAAGTGATTAAGCGGATTTTTAACAATGCTCGCTGTAAAGAACTTTTTTATGCCGGAGAAGAGAGTGGATACGCCCAGGTTTAGCCGCATGCCTGAAGCCCTAATGAGATCCATAAGGCGTAGATCGTTGAGAGTGAAGAGAACCAAGTCATTGGTACTTGTCAACGAGAAAAGGAAGTCCGGTGAGTGGTAGCGTATGACATTATTATATTTTATTTTGTTTGACAATATGTATTAGTTAGATTCGCGAATTTCGATTTGCGACTAAAAATTGGTATGCGATTTTCCATATTTAAATCTTGACTATTGACCTAGAAGTTATAACAAGCTGACCTGCGAACTGTGGGACAACCTATAATAAGTTCTTACATCTAGCCTTCAATTTGTTCGTCAGTTATACCACCCAAGATGTTAATTTTGTTTACAAATTTTCGTCAACGGCTTTAAAAGTAGAGGTTCAAATAGTTGCTATGCTTTCTTCGGGAAAAAACTGTAAAAAAAAAATGTAGTTTTTGCAGACTTCCTCTATCTTTACAAGACCTCCTTGAAATAGCAACTCCATGACATAATGCTGTTTTGTTTCTGCCCCATTTGCTGTGTGTTAAATCCCATTTCCCGATTTTTTTGTCCTTATCTTAAGTATCTTGACCCTTATCCTTTCTCCTAACAGACTACACTTGCATCTTCGTCGGTTTAGCTAGGATTGAGGTGACTGTCATCTACTATTAAGTAGATGAAGGTCTGCCGGCCTCTAATTTTTTTTTTAAATTTTTTATTTATAACAACACACATGGTACATCATAACAGGACTGATCCTAATTTGACGTATCAGTTACCAATCGAAGAACATTATTTAAATTATTTACATTACACAAATCAATTTCACAAATTACAAAATTTACAAAAACATGCACAAGAAATTATAAGAATACTTAATATTATAATAAAGCAAAATGATCTAGTTACTATAAGATATCACAAATAGAACTACTGAATTCATTCAGTGTGCAATGGAGCAGGTCAATCAATTGTGCCATTTTATTAAAGTCTGATTGTTAAAACTTAACAAACAGACATCACATCGTTTAGTGTTTTTTTATGATTTCATAAACTTTTAATTATGACGCCAATTATATCGTATTCGTATATTTTTGTACCACAGCAAGTATGGTAAGTATACGTTTGACGTTACTGGGTTTTATCATTGTAATACACATTACTGTTTTTATCGTCTTCCCAACTGGTTTATACATTTCAAGAACCGTTTCAATGTTTAGTCGTAATTGTTTTAAAGAGATAATCAAAATTCCAGTTTGTTCTCGTAAAACGAAAGGATCGAGTGGTTTTTTTTTAAATATTATTTTCTTTTTTCTTTTTACTTACAATTTACTCTTACACTTAATATACCTACATATTATTATAAGCTATAATATTTACTTAAGGATTATAAGTTATAAAGATTATTAAATTGATTATTTAAATTGATTTTTTTCGCTTTAAATATTTATCGCAAAATTGTAGTTTCAATGTCATTTGTATTTAAATAAACGTCATACGAAGTCGTTGTCTTGAAAGTAATGAAATGTTTATTAGTATTACTACGCTTAGAAATTCGTTGCATAATTTATAAGGACGAGAACGCTATGTAATATTAACGTAACATCTTTTCTCTATTAATAGTTAATTATTGCCTTTAATTATTAATGGAAGGGAAGCATTGTATAAAGTGAATTTAAATTCTTTTTAGTTCCAATAAAAAGTTTCATCTAAAACTAGCACATAATACCTATATTGTTTTCCACTGTACGAAAATATATCGTAGACATATGATCTACTAAAAGATAAGGTAAAAGATAAGATAATATTTGTTATTATAGTGTTTTTTGTGCGTTATTGTAAAATAACATTTTAACATTCATGTTTCAAGTTGTGTTGCAGTTTCATGGAGATCGGTTGAGTATAGTTAAGACGTGAAATGGTATCAGACATACAGACAGAGTTACTTTCAGATTTTTTTAAAATTTATTTTTTAATTTACACAAAAAAATACAATTGATGGTACACAGTTTAGGTGTACTATAAATTCAATTAAGTTTTTAACTTACACCTGAGTAGAGACGCTGTTTCACTCTTAACATGCAGCTAACTCATATAAGTGCATCCTTGTTAATAATAATATATAATATGTTAGTTGCGTTATACTACTTATTACGGATAAAATATTCTTCTAAATTATATTTAATAATATGTTTAAATTATTTTTTACATCTGTTGGCAGATTATTAATAAGGTAAGGTACTAAAAAACCATATAAGTTATTATATTTTGGCAGTTCTAATTTTTTATTATTTGCTGCTGCGTGTGGTTTATTTTGTTTGGATTAGTTATTTTAATAAATTTATAATATTAATGTATGGATATCCATAATAATATTAATAATTATAATATTAAGTATACTCTATTAATGATTTTAATCCACACTAGTTAGTCCATATGGACTAGTAGGTACCTATTTAACATTAGACCATATTGCTTATGCGAATTCAAATGAATTGCTGGTATAGTTTTGAATACTGCATAAATCGTCGGAATTATTCGACTATAGAGTTCTCATGTGCAATCCTCTATATGTTTGTTATTCTTAAAATGCCTATATATAAGTATCCTGAAAACAAATTTGTTAGGACGCACATGTTTTTTTATACGGTTTATGTTTTCTAAAATGTTATCGTTACCAATGTTTATGTTGGTAATAAAAATGAAACTTGGCCCCATTCACACGAGTAATGTAAAGAATTCATATTTTATATTCGGCGAACTCTCTGGAACGTCGATATATGCGAATATTTTCAGAGCTGTATTTATATTGACGTTTATGCAGTTACCCAACTTTCATGAAATATTTTTCAAGTTACATAATTAAGCTGTTGTGTATGTGTACTATATATATACTTAAGTTTAGTACAGACTAACGGCCTGCACATGGCTTCACACGGACGCAATCACTCTTTTAGAAGTTAGCGGAAAAACAGACAGAGGCGGACAGCGATTTTATTAATACATATATTATTGTGTATTTAGATAGATAAATTATAATTATATACGTCATATGAGACTACTTGAATCTATTAATTATGAACGCTTTATTTAATTCAACTACATATATTAAAATATTATTAAAGACTGGATAGGAGTTATGTTTCTTTGGAAAAGTAGTTTTTTTTTTTTTAATATTATGTATTTTCATAGCTTACGTTTTTAATTTAGACAATAGTATCTAATGCAATCACTTTCATAATATTTTTTAACCCATCTCAATATATTGAAATTTACGCTAAATAGTCTAGGCTAGAATATTTGGGTGACAGGTCTAGTACACAAAGACTGCAAGAAAACCTATATTGAAGAAAATATTTGTTACTTACATACTGATTCAAAAAGAATGGATTATGGACACATTTTTTTATGGTAATATAATAGACAAATCATGTTAGGGGTCGGTTCGCTGTAGTACGCTATACAAATTCAATTAGGCTTGATTAATCCAAAGATGAGAGTGATAAAGGTGGATGAAAAATAGTGAAATTTAGAGGGTGGCCACAGACAGGGCAACGACCTTTTTGCGGTCGAAATGAGACACAAGTCTATGAAGAAACGTTTTTTCCACGAGAAAATACAAGAATTTTATTCACAAAAAATCCGTTAGCAACTGAAATTAAACCCTGAATTAAGTAGGTATGTATACCTTTATAAATACGCTAGTTAGAAAGGATGGCTACCTAGATAACTGTGCTCCTAATATATAATGTCAATTTGGCAATGTACAGTTTACATAAATTAATTTAAATCTGCATAAAATTCCAAAGATAGTTAGTATCTACTGGCTGGATCCACAAAAAATATGTCCTTAAGTCAAAGGTCCTTCCGTGACAACTCGACCAACCATGACGAATCGACTCAAGTTAAAAAAAAAGAACCAGTTAAGTATAAGTAAGTATAGGATTGTTAATTAATGTTACCGCCCACGAAGGGTCGAACGTTGCAAGCTGCAGTGTTGGCGCGTGCCAAGGTAAATGTCACATATTATCGTTACACAACTTAAGCTATAGATTATTGTTAACGTATAACTATTTGGTTTTAACATTAGATTTTGGCTGCATACGTCTACGTAAAAAAATGGTAATATAACCTTCCCCAGGGTTCAAGAAAAGGTTCAAGCTATTTGCAAACAAAAATTCATCAAAAGCGACTCAAAATTAATTGTGAAAATGTCTCTGAAGGTAGTAAGAAACTATAAAGGAGTTGAGTAAATAACATTTTTTTAATATGAAAAAGTAGAACCATTTTCACAAAATAATTAATTATTTATAAAGAACACAAAAATCTTGACCATCTAAAGCATACTCTTAAGAAACCAATAGTAACTATGAATATTTTTAGTAACCATTTTACTTCTATAAAAACCGAATTACATACTTATCATCGCAAAAACCGGTTCGGTTGAATCTGCTAACGTTTTTGCTTCATTCTGTTCGATAAGAATACACGACTAATTAGAAGGAAGGCTCGCGTTGCCTTTTCTGATTACACTTTTTAATAATAGTCCGTAATTGACAGCTGCCCGTTCGTTTTCTAGTGGGGATTTTTTTACTGTCGTGCGAGGTTCCATTAAAGTTTTAAGGTTGGACTGTCGTAGCGATAGAATATGTATAAATTCTGCTTTAAATCGTGGGCTAAAAATGTTCTAACCGCTTCTCTGTAGTTGTACAATTGTACATATTATCTTACACTAGCTGGTGCCCGCGACTTCGTCCGCGTTGAACGATGAAAGGTACCCTATGTCCTTTCTAGTGTCTCAGACAACATGTATGCAAAATTTCATGGTGATCGGTTCAGTAGTTTTTGCGTGAAAGAGTTACAAACATTCATACATCCAAACATACTTTCGCATTTATAATATTAGTACGGATATCCGGGACTATCGCGCCCCTTCGTCTGGATGTAAGAGAAATTGGCATCTTTGCTCTGTCTACTAGTAACTAAAATATGATTATGTAGTAAATAATCATTATTGATTTGTCCAATGCTGCTTAACACGCAATTCTTGTATTGTAACCAGTAAGGTTATCTTCTTTTTCATAAGGTGCCGCTTCTCTACGAAGATTGGCGACAATCATGGCTATCTTAACCTTGGAAGCCGCAGCACGATAGAGGGCGAGAGAGTTCATAGCAAACCACTCTCTTAAATTCTTTTAACCGGAATGTCTTTCCCCGGTTATACGTTTCCAAGTTTCCAACTTATCTTTTTTGTTGTTTTCAATGGTATGTTCACGGTTTAAGGCTCCAATGCTTGTTAAATCGTTCCAGATCAGTTCCATTCGATTAGGCACCGAACGACCAAACTGAAAACAATTAGCTGAATAATTATAATGAACTTGACATAGCGGGTCAAGGGCATACATTGCTCTGTGGACCGAAAAAAAAGTGTAGCCTATAGACTATGCGTAGGGCTTTTTGGTTACACCGCGGCTTTTTTTGTTTACTTTTAGCGTTTTTAATTTTTATACGCTGTGAAACTTCTAAAAGAAGGTTTAATTCGTATAATTTAAAAAGAGATCAACCTATAAATATTATAAAACTATTTAGTTCGATTTTTTGTGGGTAATTAGTAGGCAAATTTTGAGTTACAAATACTCCCTGGTAATTAGTTTTCTATACTTAGGTTAAGTTTTTACATTTAGCTTCCATTTTATATCAAAACAGACTTTTTGAGTTTTTAAACTACGCATGAATTAATGACCTGGTTTTCACCAAACATAAATTAATGACAAGTTATAAATTAATCAACAATCAACAAATTAAAGAGCCTCACATTAAACAAATGACGCATATTTTTTAAAATTTAATTACCTCATTTAGACTTGGTCATTTATTGGTTTCCCTCTAATTAATCCGATAATAGTTTATGACGTCTTTTAGTGTATTGACTTGGTTTACGCTCTCCTCTTGATGGGTTTCTTGTTTTGTTTCGTAGAAATTGGTGTGCATTTTAATATGAACCGACTTTTCAGCATTCTAAATGACATAATGTTCTATATTTGACACTGCCTCTTTATAATCTTTAGAAAAAAAAAATTGTAACATGATAAGATTCAATGATTAGTTCTGACTTTTTACTGTCAAATTATTACAGCTGAAATGTTAATCTCGTGGTACGTAATTTGAAACAATGGACGTGACGTAACTCCTAAACCACGCATCGGATTTGGATGCGGTTTTCACTGTCAGTTATGTTAATCCTAATTATTTTTTACGTCTTTGCCAAATGAAAAAGTGAATTATAATAATAATTTTGTCCCACAGAATAATATAAAATATAAATTTTTAAATATACCTAAATTAATTAATATAAAATTTCAGACAAATGAGTGGTTCAGTAAAAATGTAATACATATGTCATTAGTAAAGAGTTAGTTTAGTCTTTAAAATCGCATCCATCTATATAACATTATAATAAACAGATGCATGAAGAATCCGAACATTGAACGCGACCTCGTGAGAAACGACGCATTCGAGCAGCGACAACTCGTTATTTATTTTGCGAACGTGCCTAACAAATCGCAAATGCAACTGCTACTTAATTTATTTTAAGGCAAGGACTTAGCAAATTAGCGTTATTTTCGTCGCCTAATTTCACTTCTTACAGTAAAATTAAATCTTGAATAAAAATACCGTGCATAATAGACATATTTAAAATTGATTGAATCTGGCAGATTTTTTTCTGAAAAAAAAAAAAAGCAGTTCTAAAGTACATTTCAGCCATTTCCCCTATCCTTTATTCATATTCCGTCTATGGTCGGCAACGCACTTGTAAGCACTTAGGGCGTTGCTTGTGTTATAGGCGACGGTAGCCACCTATCACCAAGTGGACCGTCAGCCTGTCTGTCGACCTTAACATAAAAAAAAATTCAGCTGAAAAAAACTAATATAAAAAATCCATAGATAATGACTCTTCCTTTTTATTGCTATAATCAACAGCCGATATCTCTGGCTCAGTGCCCAGTGACAGTGGACTCACTGGTCTCGTTGGATGCACTCCAAATGTGGAAACTAAGATTACGCTTGAGCCGCTTATTTTCTTACAGCAGATTATATAACCTTTATTAGGAATTTGCTTTATAAATCAAACCTGTTATTGTAGCGATATATTAATAGGGATTTGAAAATAGATATCCATATAAATTACCAATAAAATGCTAAAATACTCCACTATTAGGTATAAATTCGAAAGTGGGTTTATTTGTTTGTTACGCTTTCACGCCTTAATTACAGAACCAATCATATTGCGTACACCTCAGGCATACAGAAATTGCTATAGGTACTTTTCATCCAGAAAAAGATAGGGATCCGTTCCCTAGGGATCATTTAAAAATAAAAATAAAAATTCAACGTCTGACAATAATATATTAACAATAAAGAATGTATAAATAAACGTTTAAAAGGAGTGTGGACGAAGTCGCGGGCAAAAGATAGTACTAATCGAATCAAAATATTAAGGAACAGTGTCAAACTTAACCAAAGGTTTAATTCGGTAAAGGAGGCTCTTATAACTGTTCAGTATAGCACACGGCTTACATTATAAACAACTCCATTCTATAGTAATTGTAAACTTTCGCGCGACTGTCCATAGGGATATAGTTATAATAAATTCATTATTGTCGGCTTATTATTGTTGTATAGTTTCAGGGGAAAGCGGTAGCGGTTGATAACGAAAGAATCATCATATATTGGTTATATTTTCAAATTTAATTACATTGCTTATCAGTGAATCATGCAAATAATGACGTATGGTGCCAAAACGTGGCCTCTCTCAGTAAGGATTGATCCACAAGTTTAAAGTTGCTCAGCGAGCGAACTATGCTTGGAGTTTCATTGGCGGATAAGATTAGAAATTCTAAAATTCGCCTAAGATTCAAGTTTGTCGACATAGCCAAGAGAATTGCAAGTTAAAGTGGCAATAGGTCGATCACATCCTGTCATACAGATAACCAATAGGGTACAAGTTCTAGAATGGAGGCCCTGCGGCCAGATGGACAGGCGACCTTTAAGGCTTCGCAGGAAGCGGCTGAATGCGAAGGACAGAAGACCATGCGTGGTGGCGAGCCTTGGAAGAGGCCTACATCAAGCCGTGGAGGGACTGATGATGATGATAATGTTAATACAAACGTCACACTATAGTAAAGAGTATACTATTTTACAACATATTAATTTATTAAAAGAAATATGTTTTAATAAATTTCATAATGGTCAGGCCTGCTGATTTAGTGTAGGGCTAGGTATTCCTTAATCACCCACTGAAACATATAACCACATGCTTATGTTTTTTTATGTAGATAAATATGAAGCGGAGGGCATTGAGTCTCGCCCCACCTTATACCTAACTTACTTTTTATGCTATCAGGTACTGACGGTAACCACCAACCCCATGAGACCCCGTGTGCTCCGACTGCTTCGTCTGACGCGGACTTTTTTTCCTGTTGGTCCGATTGATCGGACGACAGCAAGGTTACATTC
The DNA here is from genome assembly GCA_944738685.1 of Synanthedon myopaeformis. Lineage (NCBI taxonomy): Eukaryota > Metazoa > Arthropoda > Insecta > Lepidoptera > Sesiidae > Synanthedon > Synanthedon myopaeformis. The sequence continues at coordinate 10,312,614 of OX122921.1, read as the reverse complement.
TGTCTGTCTTCTGACGGTTAAAAAAATAAGAAGAAACGATAGGTCACACTCGTTTCTCAAGCCACAAAGCTCGAAGTACGAGTCCAATTTATCGGGGTCAACAGTAGGAGTGTGGGGTGTGCGATATTGCGATATTGAAAAGGTCCGATACGATATATTGCGGTCGGATTCGGCATTATACTTTTGGGATCCATTTCTGAAATCGAAAGGGAATGACGTGTAATTGTGGCGATGGAGGAAGATACGGCATTGATAGATGAATATATATGAAGATTGGTACTTATCTACTGTTTTATTCTTTACTTAATAACACAAACTTCTAGTACCTATACTAAATACAAGTCGTACTAAAGATTGAATTGATATATAGTTTTACTTACTGATATATGTAATAAAGTTAATTTGGTTGAACGCTTTGAACTATGGAACTTAAAAAAAAAATTATCCAGTCGGATTTAAAAATGTATCATCACATTGATTTGAAATGAAATTTATAACGCCTGAAGAAAGCACGTTTGATATACTTACTAAGAAAAACTAAAAAAAAAAAAAATCACTTCTATAAAAAGGCTTATATTGAAACATCTCAATATAGCTGTGACAGATAAACCAGACACGTTGTAATACCAGTCGAGTCGAGTTCTAATACCTAGTTTATCTGTATTAAAACAAAACAATGTAAATAACTATTATTTACATTGTTTCAATATATTATAAGTGGATAAACATCAAAGTTGCACCTGAGTGAGGCAATCGATAATTTTAATCACTTATCTAATGTTGCACGACTTAGTCATTCGTTTAATATGATCAACAAAGATATATTATTTCAATGATCAGATTGAACTAAACAATGACTCAGTTTACTTTTTACTAAAGTCATGCCCATGCATTTCAATGTCAAATTTATAATTATTATTGAAGTGAGTTATTGACTAAAACTCGAAACGAGTTCATTAAAATGGTGTTCGGACCTTTTGGACCCACAAGTTTTGACAACTTAAGTTAGGAGTAGGCTTCAGCGGACGTCGGCTCCGTTCTAGATATTGTACCTAGACAAGTACGGAAACTTGATATTAAGAAAAAAAAAACTAAAGATTATTTTGTTTCGCATATGTTTAGCGTATTAAGAAATGCTAAAAAAAGTCCTAACTATTCGAAATCCGTTCAATGATTTACTAGAGATTGATTGACAAACATCAATAGAAAATTTATAATCTGAAAAAAAAAAAATTAAAAATCAAAGTTCACTAATGGAAATTACTAGCTCCGTAAAAGTTGTTTCAAAATGTTCCATTGAAAAGTTGGAAACCAGAAATGGCGCAGGAAGTGCAATGCTGCATTCGTAAAATGGAACGCTCTGGAATGGACCAATCGGAAAAGCCATTTGGCCGAGCCGAGGTTGCTAGTTGCTAGTGACGTGACGTCGACCCAGTTCCGAAGGGACCGCAGCTTTCAACGACCACAATGCAATCTCTGTAATTGAAGTGTAGCACAAAATGTACGATACATTTTAATGATCAGTGAAACCTATAAACGACGCCATATTGAGCTGAATGCTAACTAAGTAGTCGGCTGTAATCTTGCTATTAGAGGGCACATTTAGATCGCAATGAAGGCATCACTGTATTAATTGAAAAGCTATCTATGCAATAGACATAGAAAGACATTTATTAGAGAAATATTCTTATGAAGAGAAAATTTGAAAAAATTGGAAATCTGTGCAACGCCGGGGGCGGTTCGCTAGTTGTTGATAAAAATTAACAATTTTAGGTATTTAACATAAGTAGGCTTAATTAAATTTGTATAGGGAAAGAAATTCACACTGTAAGTTAATGATAATGATTTTGTTAGGCCTTACTAATCGCTGAAATTAGTTTAACTAGAATTACTTTAAACTTTTTTGCAATTTAAATTCAAAAATAAATTCACATTCCGTTTTAATCGAAATACTCGTAGACCCAATGTTAATCGCAAACAACTGTTCAATGTTTAAAAACAAATAAAACAACATGGACCGGATGCTGCTAACACTAAAGAGGAAATCAGGGGTGGAACTTCAACTTCACTAAAAGTCACTTTAACTTTAGTTTTATACAATACACACCTTTTGTAACAATTTTACATGAGTGTTATTTTATTTTCTGGGATTCCGTTTCCTGTCATTTTTCATATTTTTATTGCCACACTAGCTGGTGCCCGCGACTTCGTCCGTGTTGAACGATGAAAGGTACCCTATGTCCTTTCTGGTGTCTCAGACAACGTGTATGCAAAATTTCATGGTGATCGGTTCAGTAGTTTTTGCGTGAAAGAGTTACAAACATCCATACATCCAAACATACTTTCGCATTTATAATATTATATATTAGTACGGATATAGCGTCTGGTACTATCTCTCGTCTGGTAAAATATTCTTATACATTATTGAATTTTAGTGGTGTTGTGTAACACAACACCACTAGCGATTCAGTTTTATTTATATAGATTACTAGCTGGTGCCCGCGACTTCGTCCGCGTTGAACGATGAAAGGTACCCTATGTCCTTTCTGGTGTCCCAGACAACGTATGTGCAAAATTTCATGGTGATCGGTTCAGTAGTATTTGCGTGAAAGAGTAACAAACATCAATACATCTATACATCCAAACATACTTTCGCATTTATAATATTAGTACGGACTAACGACACGCCCACGGCTTCGCACGGAGTTGAAATTTTAATAATTCCTTACCTACTTAACTTACGTTGTACTTAAACGTTCCAGATTTCAGCTTTCTAGACTTAAGTATAGTTTTGGTTGGCGTTGAAAGTAAGTCAGGACAAACGATTTTATAAGTATGGATTAAGTTTTGACAACCCTAGGTTTTAAGTGGCATTCAGACAAATCAAGCGAAATATTATCGACCTCTGCCACCGACACAGCACTCCATAAGAGCGAAATTGCATTTCAATAAGAATGTATGTGTTCAACTTAATCGATAAACCCATCACTACTCGAATAGATTGCTTTCTTTTTATTTCTTTTTTTTTAAAAAACAACTAGTTGTTCCTGCGGCTTCTCCCGTTTACAATTTATTTATGTAAAATATTATTTCTGCCATAATAAATGAATTATTATTCTGACTTATGAAAACGCCTATATTCTATTTTCTTTTATTTTATCCACATTTAAATCTGAATTTAAAAAATATATATTATAATAATATTTTCCAGACAACATTACACACATTTTTGAGCTAAAAATCAATTCATGATGATCCGTTGAGTAGTTAAGGTAGCAGACAGACAGTTACTTTCGCATTTATAATATTAGTATTAATAATCATTAATATCATAAAAATTATTAATATTGTGTTGAATAAAAACAGTAAATTCTTTTTATGGACATATAGACGAGATATATTTATTAAACAATGTTTATTTATTCCTTTATCCTGATTTTAGTGCAATAAGGAAGCACGTTCTGTTTGCTCCCATCACTGAACGGAAGCATTTGTTTAGAATGTAAATTGACTCTCAGTGTTGCGACTATTTTAATTCGCACGATTGTTAAATTAAATGCAATGCGTTCGCGATCTATAATTTTTTTCTCACTATTATTTTAAACCCGTTTTAATTATATAGTTTTTTAAATTTTATTTCTCTGGCGACCACAGACTTAACAATAGCAACGCGAAACAAAGTGACAGTATTGCATCTCATTCTAAAATTGATGTGTCTTTTGAGGTCAGTATAATATAAGAGGCAAAAAACAATATTAAAGCTTTTTATAAGATTTTTGGAAACCAATCAGATGCTATCTTCTTCTAAACCACTCAACTAATTTTTATACGGTTTTCACAAATGGAAAGAGCGATAAAAGAGGAAGGTATGTGTTATGATTTTCAAAAAAAACATTGCATCCTTGCGAAGGGTCGCTAGACTCGCTAGTAAAGGATAATCGCTAATAGTAAAGCATGGATAGACATAGCTATCCTATGTCTATCTATAAACATAGTTTAATTCTTTAGTCAGGTTACTCATAACCAATCCTACAACATAAGCGGAACCAAAGTTGCGCGTCATTTACTCGGACTAGTATAAAATCAGATACATAATAAGACTTTTGAGCAACTGAGTTGAATTTTTTTAACTTCAGAATAATGCATATAATAATAATGTTAGATTTTTTAAAATAAAATTTAAAAAAAGAAACACACAACCAATCTTAATTAAAAAGTAATTGATTGTAATTCTTGCGACACAAATTACCATAAAAAATCAAAACATATAATATCATTACAGCGTGCGAAACGATATCCCGCTGCGTTTACAAGTAGGTTGTTTTTTTTTTTATTTTTTTTATTAAATAATTGTGGGCGGTACCGAGGTAACCGACAATAAACGACTTAATAATGATCAGTTAAACCGAAAAAAAATACATATCAGAAAACATATAATTACGCGAATTATAATAGTGATGGGATAACTGGACCCTTATTTGTCGATATTTTTCAATTTATCATAATAATAAAATCCCTTAGATGGTTTCTAACCTCTTGATTTTTCTAACCCACGAGTCCATTGGCCGGTATGAAGGCCACCTATTAAGCCTCTCATGACAAATAAGAAAATTGTAAAAGAAAAGTCTCAATAGAATTGGATCATATATTGACGACGATACTTCATCTTCACTTTATATTGACCATAAAACACATTGTTATTGTTACTGTCGTTTACTATTAGTAACATACAGCTACTGAATATTTATTATTATATTATTATTTATTTATTTATTTATTTATTTATTTTTAAGGAAAACTTACAGTGATATTTAATACAAAAATTTACATAACTAAATGACAGATTAATTTGACACCATTTACACGTTTCCGCATATTGAATCTATATAAAATAAAATAAAACCGTTTCTAACCTATATCAACAATTAAAAACAAGCTACGACTAAAAAAAAAGTACAGAATTTTCTTTTTTTTTCCTTTCCTTTTTTTGAGCTTAATGATGATATTTTTGAAATATGTGGATGATATTTTTGTTGAAAAACAATACTGTATTTAAAACTGTGCTATTTTTTATTTATCTTAATTCAATATCTTGTAAAGCGGTCTGCTTCCGTAAGACATATCAACATTGTCTATTGATACAGTGATAACAGCCAGGTTCAATAACACTGAAAAGTAACTGCGTTCTTAAAAATAAAGGTCGTATTATTATAATCCTACTTATCTTTGAGATAGACTAGACAATTTTGAGAACCTGTCGGTTTTTTTAAACGATGAATTTCATTCAAAATGAAAATTGCACCATAAGTGTATACTTTTTTTTTCTAAAGCTCTTAAGTATCGGTGTGTTCGATATTGTCATACCAAATATATCGATACAAATGTAAACAGTGCACATCCCTAGTCAAGATTTCGCTCCACATTCGCGACCGTGCGCCGGCATCACAAAGATTTTTGTAATATATTCGCAAAGGGATCTTACAAAGGGCTTGAACGGCGTCGGAGAGGCAGATGTTCGGCAGGTAAAACGGAACAGATATACAAGCAGATGCAAGTAGAACAATGCGTTTTTGAGCTACTGCGATACTTTTGTTCGATTTAATTAAATTATTTCGATAACGAACCACGAGTTGAACATCTTAAAATTTTTAAAATTTCCCTTATTTTTCTTGCATATATTTAAAAAAATAATCTAAATTCATATAATTATTACATAATACTTATTTTATATACTCATTCGTATATGCAATAAAATAACTGGTTTTTTTTTCTTAACAAGATTTCAACCTGCTAGTTAATTTGGCGGTTTCATATGATATTAATTTATGCTTCGTGGCATGTATTTTATTATTATTATTACAAATATTAATAATTATATGTTTTAATAAAATCAACAAAAATCGCATGAAAAATCTAAGACAGAAGATATAATATGTAACTATAATTTGTCTCTAGTTGACTCTATTTGGAGTTCTGACTACATAAGTACCGTCTAAAAGCTTAATTGACCGTGAATAGTCAACGTTGCGTGTTGAAACCGCCGGAGCGGCCCAGGATCAATAAATGGGTAGATACCCTGTCTAGGTTGCTACCCTGGATTTTAGGTGTGAGACTGTTTATTAACAATTTGATAAAAGTAATAATAAACATTTTTATTTATTTAATAAATAATAATATTGAAATCGATTCTAGTTTATGTTGAAGAAAATATGTAGTTATAACCTTTACATAAACGAGTTTTCTATATATTATACGAAGACACAGACAGAGTGGCGAATTATTTTTAAAAAGAGATGTATTCGGTGAATTTCATCATAATTAGGTATAATGGAAAATTTATCCAATGACTGCATGAAAAAAGAAACTTTTGAACATATTCTTAACACTATACGACCAAAACTGACTAAAATACAGTAACTTTCGTGACACAATATCACATGAAGAACGATTAACGGTAACTTTAAGGTAAGAAAGTGAAATTTTTAATTTTTAATTATTTTTAGGTATATAAATATCTTTATTCAAAGCTGTATTAGTCATACATTAAATATCATTTGTGTTTGGATTGAATTGCAAAACATGACAGATCGACTGTTCTTGTGTTGAATTATTTGGTGGCCATACTGAATTCACCACTGTACTGAGACGTATCAGTAGAACTGCTATCATACAGTACCACAGATGAAGCAGTAGCACTCTGTTCATCAATCAGCACTTGTTGTAATTTTGAACGTACAATTAATTTACGATCTTTAGGTATCTCCTTTAAAAATGGTAGTAGACTCATTAGGAACTGGACATCAGAATCTTTCGCACTTTTTTTAAAGTACTGTAACTTCTCCTCTTCAATCTCCAATAATTTAGAATCGATTTCATGTGGATGACGTCTTTTAACTTTTTTTTTAAATAGAGATTTAAATGGTGTTTTTGGAGTTTCTTGGCCGTTTAGTTCTGAAGATGGACCAGGGAATGGCGAAGGCGTATTTGTATTTGCGCTATCCTCCCCATCAGAAGTTTCACATGTATCTGGCAGATCCCTTCGGGATATTGTATTTTGGAGGAACATCAATAGCTTAAAGTAAGGCCATTTGGAGTATAGTTCTGTACCAGCTGCTTCACCAGATTTTTTTTTATTAAGTTTCTTGAGTTCCTTCGCGAAAGTGTCTCGTAGTCCTCGCCACTTTTTTTTTAACTCATCAACTGAAAAAAAAAGGCTGCTTATTCACAGGTACATCGCAACTGGTTCATCGTTTAGAAAAATTGTATATTCATTTAGGATTTCAAACAACACTGTTGGTTATATTGTACATGATACTTGTAACGCTATTTGGGAAAATCTTTCTGAAATTCATATGAAGTTTCCATTACACGTTAATATGGTCAATATCTAAATGACTATTGGAGAAAATAGAGAATTCCTATAGAAGCATTGATATAAAACACATAAACGCGCCAACACATTCTGGCAGCATGTACCGTAATTACAAGTCCTTTTTCTCAATTGCTACACATGTGGGAGCCTATAGTAAAGAAAGTGACTGTCGAATATTTTCCCATTCAAACCTCTCAAGACTATTGGAAAATGGTGCTCTCAATGCAAACCAGGAAAAAGTATTACCAGACATAGCTTTCCTTCACTTCTTAATTGGTGACGAAGCTTATCTTCTGAAGACATATCTCATGCGCCCCTATCCTCAAAGAAATTTGGGTCTCCAAGAGGAAATATTTAACAAATGCTTATCAAATGCAAGACAAGTTGTTGAGTGTGCCTTTGCCATTCTGAGTAATAAGTGGAGATTGTTATTGAAATCTGTTTATGTATACTTCATAACATATAATTGATAAGGAGGGTATCCACAATTTGCCTATGGAAACACCACTATCACAAAATGATAAAAACAGATACATGACTGTAGGTGAAAATAGAAGCGCAACGAGAGTTTCAAACATCAGGGATACACTTAAAAACTATTTTTGTCAAAATAACAATTGAAATTAGATTATTAATCTGTTTGTCATAAAATAAACGTATAAAACTTACCAGATATTTCCATTTCTTCGGATATTTTACGCCATGCCCTACGCTGATAGTCACGTAAGTTATATGTAGAATCACTTTGATCCCACAAACATTTATGTCCGTAAACCAAGTTAATTAACTTTTCTATATCCATTTTTATACTTTCAACGCACAAAAGTGTGGTTAAAATCCCAACCAATTCAGATCGTTTTCGGACGTCGTAACTAAACGCACGTGTACGTACGACTCCCCCCGCACGCAGTCTGTCGAGTCTGCGCGCTCCCATGCTGAAGATCGGGATTGTTCGTGCGTATTCGTACGTTTCCGCACTAAAACGCATCTAAAGTGTTGCCTTAGGTGCTGTCTCCTAATTGGCCACGATCGTGCGATGCTCATCGCATGGTGGTTTTGTTTTTCGTGTTTTTTTACAATTTACATTGTCGACAAGTTCTAAAAAAATATAGTATACGCACTCACTCGGCTTGCTCCTCGCGGTCCGCCTCCATTTTGTATTGAGTAGTCATTGTATGGCGTAAAACGAAATCACCATCGCACGATAGGATCATACGATCGTGGCCAATTAGGACGCCCCCTTAGACTATAAGTTACAAACGACTTATTAATGTATTTGACGTAGGTACTCTTAATGGTTAATATATAATATATATGTTGCCAGATATAATGTGTACCTACTTAGTCATTAATACTCCTAAAGTAATTGTTCTGGTTGACAATATTACGTTACGTTGCGACTTTAATCGATTCATCAACGTCGCTTTCAAGAGTCGAGAGCGACATGTGGCGCCATACAGCAGCATGATTCAAATGGATTTCTTTGGTTCAAGTGTTATGCTCAAGCGATTTTTGTACCAAAAGAAAAAAATCTGGAGAAAGAAACCAAGGGGTGTCTTAGGTTTTTTACACGTTGTCTGTTTTTACATACATTGATTTTTGATTTCTTTATTTTTCACTTGTAATTATAGGGTATGCTATGCACGCACTAGGGTTTGCAATCCCGCATTCCGCGTTACCGCATTCCAGCGATTTCCCACATGTCAATGAGACCTGCGTGAATCCCGCATTTGTGCGGTAAATCCCGCGCGGGAAATTTTTAAATATTGTAACATGTTTCTTTATTGAATAAAAGGAAAATACTTGTCCCTTGTTCACAATTATCTAAACACTATCGCCCCTACAAGCGTAGAAGCGTAGATTGCATTTTCTGCAGTTATGTCTGTAGTCCTATAAGAAATAAGTTGGCGGACAAGACAATAGATACCTACTATTAGTTTTTTGCGCTCTTATTTTAAGAACAATAAGTAACTTTTTTTTTCATAATTTTTAGTAAATTTTTCGTTTCGTTTTTGGCACGAAGTTACTTCTGATTTATTAGATATCTATTTATACGTACAGCTGTAAAATGTATAAACGGTAATAAGTTCGTTAAGTACTTAGTATGACTAAATAAATATTACCGATGATCGATAGAATTTTTTCGTTACAATAAACCGTAAGCGATTATATTCGCGCCATAAGTTTGTAGCTTGCACCACACCCTCCTACGATTAATTTCCAACGCATAATAAAATTGGCCGCGTGTTAACCGCCTTTTATAGCGTCTGACCACTCACTTGACAGGTTCGCACTCGCTTAATGAAATTACTCTTATTTGAGAGCATTTAGAGCACTGCGAGCTAATTTTAATCTCGGCTATTCATAAATGATTTTGTTATCTTGTTTAGTTAACATCTTTGCTTTGTTTGATAGGTATTAGTATACATTTTACATCTACAATACAATATTATTTTATAGATTGTATCTATACTTAGAAAGTATTTGTGAACAGATTTGTTTTTTCTTGTAACAATTACATATTTTATTATATTAAAAGTATGAATATTATTTTAGTAGATCGTGGCATATTTACTGCGATTCGCAGCTTTTTGCGAGTCATACAATAATATACCATATTCTGATCATAAAAATTCCGTGAGGTTGCATTAACAATCTCCGCACAGAAGACCTCCATTAGTTAACAGCTCATGTGTTTTTGTCATTTGTTGAATAAGTAAATATGCCTGAGATCTATCAAATTTGGTGCATCTCACTTAGGTTTTGTTGTTTTGTGTCCTTAGGCAAAGATAGCCTCCATCAATTATACAAACCCTTTGCCTACATGCCACCATTTTCCATAAAGAATAAAAATAAAAAATTTTTCTTCGCATCCCTTTTTAATTTGTTTTAATTATCGTAAAGTTGCCAACGCTGAAAAGAGATATTTCAAATCCATACGTTTATTAATTATTATTTTTTTGGGAAGGGGGGGGGGAATTTTTAAAGATTCTATTTTCGATATTAAACTCAGTTTTGTAAATAGATGTCATAATTGTTTGTTAAAGCATAATCAGAATTAATAGTAATTTTAATTTATTCAGTAGGTATAGACTTCAAGTAAACACTAAGAAGACCTTAAGAGAACAAATAAATGACAATTTTAAAACCTATTCACAGGTTTCAAGGTTGTCATTGCTTTTTAAAACAAGTTTGCGTTATTGTTTTTACGATTTCCTAATTTGGTGATGTTAAAAACGCATTAGCCTTCGAAAAGGTATCTAAAAAGAAAAATAAATATTATCGACTTGGGGAGGTTTCTTTTCGGTTTCTTCTCCATACCATAAGCAAATCATTTATGTAATAAGTAAATTAATAAGTATATGAAAAAAAAAAAATCAACAATTACCCTATCTATAGCTACATTGTTCCTTGCTCCATATCTTTTCGGGCTTAGCAGTGTACTTGAATCTCTGTAGTAATTCTTGTGTTACGAGATAACGGTAGCCACGCCACCAAGCTACAAACTTTATTATTAAAAAAAATCTAAAATCATGAGACTTAATAAATATAAATTTATAAAATGTAATTTCAAAATCATCTGAAAGTATAGAAAAGTAAAGTATTCAATGGCCTTTTTTAAAATGGCGTCAATTTTATCTATGCCTCCGGTCGACCCATTCACGTCAGAATGACCATCGCGTTGATATAAAGGCATTTCGGCCTCCGATTTCTTTGCTCGTCACACTATTTATTCTAAATTAACAATACAACTCCCACATCTTTCGTTTCCATTATTCTTTGGTGACCTTTGGCCTATTGTGTGCTGTCCATAAGCCATAAGCCGTATTTCAAGTAGTGTCTTTTGTCTGCGGACGTCTCTGCTTTTGTCGAACAACGTCATAAGGAGAATTCAAAATCGCAATTTTAATTTTATGACTGACACGGGCAGAAGTTTCCTGCATTTTTTTTTTAATATTCTAGCACGGGTGTAACAAATAATATGGCACGAAGGACCATATTACATTTTAATTGTGTATGTGTCTGAATGAGTCTTGAATTCAGGTCACAAAGTATGTAAGGTGAAAAAAGCACTGGTGTTAAAAAGTTATACTTGCTGCAAAAATAACAGTTAAGTTAGTTAAAATCGCAAGTTTAAACATTAACTTATTAATGACTTAATTAGTTTAAACTTGAACAAACAAAAGTTTTTTTTTTTATTATAAAGGGTGGCTAACTTCGCTGGCACAAGCTATATATGCTTTATGTCTGGTTTTTAAAGGTCTATTATTGTTAGTTTTATTGAAGAATAATTAACATGAAATAACACATTTTACATTAAATATTTTAGACAACTGGTTTTAATTTTTTTCTATTACACCTAAATCAAGTTCGATTTGGTTCACTACACCGTATAAAGACCTTCATTTGTGCCTATAATTTACTCCAGCCTTCAATTTAGATTCGCTCAGCGTGTGTCCACTCTAATAAATCTCAAATAAAAAGTGCTTTACATCGATTTGTCCGTCAGTCTGTTGTTCGGCAGATGTTCTAAAGGCGTCCCATTCATGTCACGTTTCGGCAAATAGAAGCCAATGTCCGATTTATAACGTTATTTTGTGTTTAAAAAAAAAATGTACGGTCGAGCGCAACGCATTATCTATTTTTTGGTACAGTCAGTCATTTTAAGGAATAAAATTATGTAAAACTTATCTTCTTATTGATCTTCAACACGAATGAGTACGGGGTTTATATCCGTTAAGTTACTTTCTATCTACAATTTTTTTTTTTGTAAAGGGTGACAGGCATTCTAACTGTTACTTGTTACACAAGCAACGCCATAGTAACCTTGTTGTAACCTTAGTAGTGTAAAGGATTAGAAAGGAATAGGGAAATGGGCTCTGGCATTCATTTCACACTTCTGAACACATTCTCTGGCAACAGACAGGCGGCCCAATCCTGCCCATTATGCCCATGATGCCCATGACTGCAAAACGGAGTGGGCACTGTCACTACTACGTATCTACATACTTTTCAAATAATTTAACTTAAGTCAAATTTCAAGGTACTACAGTTTCTTTTGGGCCGTCTACTACAGTCAAGTGGGCCGTCACCCTCGATATCAATGTTTTTAATAGATACAAAAAAAAAACTAGAAACGTTAACGGGACCAAAACTATCTAGGTTATCTTGGTTCACAACTGATCGAAATAATATTTTGATAAAAAAAAGTTATGAATCTTTTTTCGGCAAAAGTTATCCGTTATCAAAGTATCAAATCAAATTATTTATTTTTATGGTGGTATCACACGTGTATTTGATATAAAGTTTATAACAAATACATACATGTAAGATACCATCAGTTCAAGTATTTAATATGCCAAATATATTTAGTCACAGGTAAGACTTATGATATGGCTAAGACGTAAGGTATATCGTAATTATAAATGTACTTACAAATATATAAATAAATACCAATTTGAATGACTAAATATATCGTCTTACAAAATGTTTTCACTGAATAAACGAAAGTAACACTATAAAAGCATTTTATTTTCCTCGTCGTGTTTGCTGTAATCCTACACCTAATGTGATAAATGTGACCACCGAAGCTGTGTTTGTAGATCAGATTACTAATTAAACAGAAGCACACTTAATCAATACAATAGAGCCTTCGTTGCTAAAATACGAGCACTGATCTTTCATACGTACAAACTTTGTAGAACCATATCTCAAAATTTTGCTTCGTTTTTTTACTTTATTATTTAACTTTACTTTACTTTTACATTGTAATTTAGCCATTCGCCATCAAAAAAATCTTAATTCTATTTTTAGTGTAAATTTTATGTATGTAATAGAATATAATAAGAACTAACGATTGCATGGATGCAATTTTCTCGGTAATTTTAATTTTTCTCTTCATAAAAACCTTCCTCGGACTTCAACGAATATTTGAAAAAAAAAAAAAAAAAAATAACAAAAAAAAAATAAGCCGAACTGGTCTAGCCGTTCTCGAGTTTTGCGCTTAGCGACACATTTAGCAATCTTTGAGCTTCGAAGTTTGTGTTCAACTTGGTTCAACGCGAGCAATAGGTTTGTTACCTATTGCGGTTAGATACCTATTAATGGTCTGACAGTGAAAAGTGCGCTGCGTTGCCCTGCCCTTAGTCAATTAACTTCAAAACAGGAAGGAAGCCTCAATAATGACTAATACCTTAGTAATGTTAAAATGCTAAGTACATCCCGCCGGATGTTACTTCCTCAGCTCTTCATGCAAAAAATATTAATATTGGCAATCGTATAAGAAGTCCCTTGAGTGTCTACACCTCTGGTCTACACACATCCAAATTTTACTGACATTTTTTTTTAATTATAATCTATTACAAAAATATCAGAGAGGGTTTACTTATTGGCGAACGCGATCTCTGCCTAAGTCTTTTACTTCAGCTGTGTCTTAACAAGAAAATTAACGTCTCATTAAACCAGACGTAGATGTTGCCTGTTTGTTTGTTTAATTTATATCAATACTAATGGCATTAGGCGTTAAGGAAAAGGTTTTAGCGCATTGTATATTACTAATGTTTTGCTATAATAAGGCAATGTCATTAGTTTAGTTAGTTAATACGTTGTTGACCACATTAACTTTACAATAAGAATTGACTCAAGTGCAAAAGCTTGAATTAAATGCTATAAAATCTGTAGCCATAGCTGTGTGCGGTGCAAAGAATAATTAAAGACAGACAGTTTTTTGATGTGAGACATAAACAGAACCCCACAAGATGAGGCCCCATAAAATAAAGGTGCTAATCAAGTAGAATTGTAAGTTAAACACTCCATACAACAAAGCCTCTCGAGTGAGCGACGATTTAAAAGCATTTCACACTTTTACGACGTCGTAAAAATCTGTACAACAGTCTCTTGGGCGGGGTTGTTTCGAGCCATGAATCCTTAATTCACATTAACCCTATTCCGATTAGCGATGCGGTCAAAGGGACCCCAAGACTCGACCACTGATTTATGGCCTTACGCCCCACAATAAAATGTAATTTACTACGGGAACCTAAGACACTAATGATGCCAGTGAATGGTTAACTCGATCGTATTACCTGTAAACATAAGTCAAACGTAAAATTATTGCTTGTTCCTTATTCAAAGAGTTTGGGCCACACATATTCCTATCCCTGATAGTTTCGTAACTGTTAACTTTTCGCCGTTCGCAATCCAAAACGCATTATCGATGATAAGCACATCAATCGCTGTTCGTGTTGCACGACTAATTCTAAACTCAAAAAGTCAAAAATATATTTTTTAAGAACTAAGCATTTTACTTAGCTAGTTCTTAGTATTCGCTTGGTCTATTTTTCGAAAGATTTATTAAATTAAACAAGGATTGCGTTTTTTTTTTTTTCTTTTTTTTTTATTAATTAATGCAATTAAAAATAAGCTTAATAAAAATGTACAGTTCGTGTTAACTCCAAATAGTACTGATTCATATAAATTTATAGAAACAGCTGTTGTTACTCAAAATATTACTCTAGTGAGAAAAGCCTAGTCTAATTTCCGTCTACTTTGATAGGAATAAAAAATTAAGGATATTTAAATCAAGATCAAGATTTTTATAGTTAATACAATTTGAAATTAAGCCTTACTTCAGAAATAGATAGAGACGATAATTACTGTTACAGTTTGCATTAAAATACTTAAAGAACAGGTAATACCTACTTAGTCTGTGTGTCACAAAGTAATCTGTTCACAAATGTGTCTCTGTGGTCAATGGCACTTACATTGTGCAATTGCTCCATTATTGGGCTTACTGTATTACCGTAGTAGACGTCAGGAATTCGTTTCGCCGCGTAGTGTCGTAATGTTTCGAACTCTTACGAGTATGCATACTCTAAGGTTTCGAAGCATCCCGAGCTATTTCATTTGGGGCCATGAAACCAGCTAGTTCTTGGGACGTTGTTTTCCAATAAATAATTTATATTTGCAGCAGTTTACCACAATGAATATATTAAAAATTAACAATTAACTTATAATTAAATTATAATTAAATTACAATTAATTATAATTAAAATGTACTGTTGTGTTTCGATGCGTTAATAAAATATCTTCTTCTTAAAGTGCCTCTCTATTACTGGAGGTTAATCGTCAGCTCTGAAACTTGTGCCTGTCAAACGGAACCGAGAACAGAGTTATATTTAAGCATGAAATAATATGATATTCAAATAATTGGTAGAATATCATATAATTCATAAAATTATTTAGAAAATTATTTTACACGCTTATTTCGTGGCCCATAAACTTATGAACTGTGACAAATGACAGTCTTGAGTTTAGTTGCGCAATGCGAGGCACGCGCTGCTTTTTGCAATTTTATGGTGGAAAGTATATCCGAACACAAAAAAGTTATATCTTTTACGCCAGCGGACGGAAAGCGGCAATATTCAACTTGTTTTTTTATTGAAAATGCTTAGAGGATTGTAACAATCTGAAAACGTTCTAATTTTTCAACAGAATTTAAAAAAAAACTTTTTCTCTATTTCTGTATATAAAGTATTGGTTCATATGAATAGAAATTAGCAAATGAACTTGATTGTGTAAAATTAAAAATCATACATTAAATACTTTTGAATCTATAAAATAAAATTTCTCATTAAAATAAAAAATTTATGAACCTTTAAATTACAAATAGTATTAAATAAAATTTAATTTTAAATTAAATTAAATTGGTATTAAAAGAGTTACCCTTTCGCCTATTCTATCGTGTAACAAGATCATTCACAATCACATGCGATTGTGTAACAAATATTCAAAAGGCTAAACATCTTTATATAGACTTTTATAATTCTAAATACTTTATTAAATATATTATTATACGTATATACGTAATATACATAACATATGAAGTTATTATATAACCACGTTACATAGTTTTAGCAAAAGGTTTCGCGTCGCTTTCCTTTACAAATTGACAACACATTAGAGGTGTTTCGCGCGTCTCCAATAATGACGCCACTTGTTTAGTGTTACGCTTAGCGATTAGCGGGTTTCCGCTTTTGGTAAAACGCTTGGTCTGCACTAGCGACCCCATAGCTATCTGTGCTATTGCCTCGGACATTCCTCGGAATCCTTTCTAGTTATTATATAAAAATTGTGAATAATTTCTGTAAATACTTAATTAAGATTATAAATTTTTATATAACATAGTTTTCAATAATGTTGTATCTAATCGTACTATTTTTTGAAATGTACGTTCATAACTCAAATTTACACGTATATTTGTTGTTAACATGTTGTTCCATAAAGGTTCTATGTTATTCTAAGTACAATATATGTTGCAGAAATAGCATCATAAGGTAAAGAATACTTCTATAAATGTGCCAGACACTATCGACGGCCAGACAATAACTTTTTTATAAACGTAGAGAACATAAGACAAACACAAAAATCAACTATAAATAGTGAAACTCTTCTATATATAGTGAATTTTGGGAGAAGATTTTCGTGACATCTGTTGAGAATATCTTTTCCCTGATTTATTAATGGGTCGTTTATGGCCATGTCTTCTTTGTAAATGAAGACACATTGTATTTGACTGGATAAATATTTTTATAGACAGCCTTTCAGCTTCACTCAAGCCATAACCTAACGAAGCCGTCGGAAGCGAAGGCATCGCCGTAACTGTTAGTTAAGTGACCATAATAAAAGAAAATATTATTATGAAACTGTTAGGACTATATGTCAGAATATTATGAACATAAATAACGATTTCCATTTTCAAATATAGGTACAAAATCTATATACATATTATAAAATAAAGTCGCTGTCCAATTTCCTCTGGAATTGGATACGGTTTTTACTAATAAAAGAGCGCTAATCTAGGAAAGTTTGTGTCTATATCTTACAGAAAAAATTGCAATCATAGAGCGAATCGCTATTCACATAATAATATAAAAGAATAATCTATTTAAAATGATTTATTGCCAGCACCAACGATTTAATAGATTAGCGAGCACAAACTCACGTTTATTGCCTAAACAGTTTTTTTAAAACTAATCTAAGAAATTGATAAATTTGTGATTACGTCATGTTCGGTCTAAACGTGATCGCTTTTATTGGTGATCAACTGGTCACACCTGATTTGAGGCGTGTTATAACCAAACAGTCTGCGATAGAACCGGTCCTGCAATCTATCGAACTGAGCAGGAAGTAACGGGATGCAGCTACTAGTGAAAGTTCCTGCATAATGCAAATACAATAAAATTTATCTTGTTTTGCCCAATTCTTATCTTGATTCTTGCATAATAGTTTTGTAGATTATTTATTACACTAGAACTATTTTTAATTTGCGTATTTTTTTTTTAAATAATAAACTAATACAGAATACGCTACAGATTAGTCTTATTTTTTCAATAAAAATTATTATTTTTTTATTGCCGTCCTCTTGCTACCGTCGCCTATTTAAAACAAGCAACGCCACAGCTGCTGCAAGTGTGATGCCGACTCATATTATTAAGAATAAGGGAAAAGCATTCACCGAAACACAACAGCACGCATGCTTTTATTTCACTGTGGTATTCTGTATGGGGCTGCCCAAATGACTGCGAAATGCAACTACTTTTAAAAGTAGTTTTCGTAATCTTAGTAGCGTCTAGTCTTGTGTACAAAACCCGAGTATACTTAAGTATTTATTTTGCACTAGCTGGTGCCCGTAACTTCGTCGCGTTGAACGATGAAAGGTACCCTATGTCCTTTCTGGTGTCCCAGACAACGTGTATGCAAAATTTCATGGTGATCGGTTCAGTTGTTTTTGCGTGAAAGAGTTACAAACATCGATACACCCAAACATACTTTCGCATTTATAATATTAGTACGGATTATACCATCCTGTGTAGTTTCCTAAAGATCTAATAAAAATTACCATAGTTTTATGAAGAAATTGGATAGTACATTCTAAACTCAATTTATAATTAATGACTCATATATGTATGTATATGACTTATCATCATATACATACATATATACGTATGTGACATAGCAACCGTCTTGTTTCTGACACAGGTTGTAATCTTTGTGCAAGGTATGTTAATTTTGATGGAACGCTCTTTTTAGTTACATATTATTCGTAGGGAGAAATCTGTGTGAAATAATTTGTGTATTGAAAATATAATTAGAAATATATATATATAGAGCATTGCTAATTATTTATGGTAAGGCACAAAGCGTTTATTGTTTATTAACCACCCCTCCAAACATAACCAGCAAACGTGTGTTGTTGTAGTGGGATAACAAAAGCCAGTTCTCTTTGCCCTAAAGGAATGTCTAAAGGATAAACCTTTATCCTATTTACTAGCGACAATGACATGGGGCGCGCGCGGTACTTGACACTGCTATAATTATATATTTTTATATATTTATCTAAAATAAAAGTAGTCTAAGTTACTCCTTGTAACATTAGCAATCTGCCAGTGAAAGTCCCGTCAAAATGTATCCAGCCGTTTCGGAGATTAGCCGGAACAAACAAACAGGCAATAAAAAATAGGTGTCTTTGTTGCGAGTATACCGTATAACTATACTTTGATATACATTTGGTAAAAAACCGTTAATTAGACATTACAAACAGATAATTTATTATAGTTTTATTTAATACTATTTTTGTATTTCTGAAATATTAGGATTTTCGATATATTTTTTTGGTATGCGCTAACAAAAAAGAAATAAAAAAAATCTGCGCTAAACCAAGTTTTTGCCGTCAACCAGTTTTTTACAGAAATTGCCTCACGAACTGAGATGGATCAAAACTGTAATAAAAAGCTTTAAAGATACTATTATAACTTTTTGTGGCCTATTTTTTGTCACTCTTTTTAGGTTGAGTCATAAAAGAAAATCCAATTTAACACGAGTAGCGTTTTCAGCACGATTTCTTTTTGAGATTTAGAAATTTGTAATCCGTACATAATATGTCCACATATAGCGCCATCTGTTACATCTTCAAGGAACCTCCTTATTACACTGTTATCAGTTCTACTACTTGCTGCTAGATGTCTCTTGTTAACCAATTATTTTCATTCTATTTCAGATTCATTCGTTAACAGTCAAGAATGGACGTCATCACGCGGAGTAACAGAATTACGTGTTGGGGTACTGGGATCACCAGACAGCGGAAAGTCTGCACTTGTACATCGGTACTTAACAGGGGCGTACATGCAGGAGGAGAGTCCAGAAGGTATTTTTATGACGATTAATAAACAACTTCCTAACAATACAATAAATAGCTAAGCGCAACTTTGGTAACTTTAGTAGGTACATGATTGCCATAACAAACTTTGCGAGTCTTGTCTTAAAAACTTGTCGTAAAAACGGGGAATTTGTAAAACCACGCAACACTGAATTTGCGGCTTCAATTTTGCGTAGATGTCGCTACTAACCTTTGTTATAAGTGTTGTTCATAGATGGCGCTGTTAACCTAATTTAAATTGTTTTTTTATTTTGGCGAGTACTTATTTATGTGTTATTTTACTTTAGGTTTTGTATAGATGTCGCTACTAACCTTTGTTATAGGTGTTGTTCATAGATGGCGCTGTTAACCTAATTTAAAATTGTTTTTTATTTTTATTTTGGCGAGTACTTATTTATGTGTTATTTTACTTTAGGTTTTGTAATAATTTTTCAGGTGGTAGATTCAAGAAAGAAGTTATTATCGATGGCCATAGTTACTTACTTCTGATTAGAGATGAAGGTGGACCACCGGAAATGCAAGTGAGTGAAATATGTATTACGTTTTTGTAAAAAAAATATTTTTAATATATAATAATACCTATCTAAAACGGATTCATATTCAAAGGTACCAAATCTACTCTCTTGAAAGTTAAATAGTTACAAGATATGAGAATAATATTACTACACTCAAATAAACCCGAGAGAAAATATGTTCCTCAGAAAATATGGGGTCAGTTTTACAGGTCACAGCTCACAGCCTTAGCTCACGCATTTAGTCACAGCTATACACTAAATATTTCTATGATAATGTTTTCTGAAAAATCCTTTTACTGCCAATGAAAGTCCCGTCCAAAAGGGGTTTTCTTTAAAGTAAAAAATGCTAATCATTAAATTTTATTTAATAGTAGCTTTTGCCGGCGACATCATTTGCGCCCCTTTTTCGTATGTTAAAACATTTATTTGTCAATCTTAGATGATACCTCGGGAACAGTATTTTTTTTTCTGGGTTAAAGGAACCCTATGTCCTTTTCTCTATCATTGACAACGTGTATGCAAAATTTCATCATATCTTTAGTTGTTAAGGCGTGAAAGCGTAACAAACAAATAATTTATTCAATATATCCTTTCGATTGTAGCGTGCGATCCGACAATCAGTTTTGTACTCGATAGATATACCTATAAACATGTATATTACGACAATCGATAGCGATGTGGCCGATAGAGTCGGCTGATAGCATCGATATAGCTCCGATTGATTGACCCACTGCAAAGTTCAGTGTTCCCATTCGTGTATACGTCACGGGAATTTCGTTGTAAAGCTGTACTTACATTGTACTTGCGTGAAAGTTAATACAAAATAAGTTAACAGAATACGAGTAACAGTGAAATTAATGACTAGTCTTTGGAATTTCTTAAGATAGCATTTGGATTTTGGCGAAACCGGCGATCTACGACTGCGACTGCGACTGGTTGCCAGTCGCCAGCCGCCTCGGCATACGGATCTATAACAAGATATATTATTTCGATCATAAAAACCGATTGCCATTATACTTCCGGAATTTTTATTTTATTTTGAACTGTTGTGTTAGTAAAAATCTTAGGGGCGGATAATATCCTAAATTTTCCACACATGTATAAAAAATAAGACATTTCAAATTAATTATGAACATCTTAATTATGCTTGATTAATTAATTAATAGACGAACAGTGTAAATCAGCCTTTACCGCATCGAGCAATGCACACGCGCGTCCCATATCGATTCGTTCCATAAAACGAGCTAAGAAACATTTTAACAGCCCTTGTTGTTGATAACTGCTGTTCCGAAGAGACTTTACGATCGTGTCACAAAATTTTACCGAACACTAAGCGGCTTAACTATGTCTATGTAAGGTTTTAATGCCCCCTAGGGTTGCCCGCAGCCCGCAGCCACAGTACGCGCATACAGTTAGCGCTCACACATGACAGCCAGGGCTGTCCCTTGAGTGTTTTTTGTTGTAAACTTATTCAGTCTACAATTAGCACCTAAACTATATTTTGGTTGACGTATTTTTATTTTTATTATTTTTATAACCTTAATTTAACATTAACTTAGCGTTTGACATCAAATCATTAGAAATTAATTATATCACCCCAAAATAAAAATGATATATTAAAAATGATAATTGCATCTTTTGTGTATTCAACGAGAATCTCTGAGCCGCGGCTTAGTTTCAAAATATATAGTTCTTATAATAAGTTAGCCCTTGAAACGCCCAAGGCCTATGAAGGGTTGGAGAAGGCCATTCCGAGAGCGCTGAAGAAATCAAAATTATTCTTTATATTTTCTTTAGAATTAAAAAGAATTAGTGTAATTAAAATGCATTGTAACTTCTGCGTGAAGCTTAAAGACTTAAAACCTTAAAACTTCTTTTGGAAGACATGTAATTTTTCTCTTATTTCCGTTCATTTTGTATTCCTAATAAGTACAAGTAGTAATATTTTTTGCGAAGAGTGATGAGGATGAATGCATGGATGTTTGTTACCCTTTACGCAAAAAGTACTAAAC
This sequence comes from Synanthedon myopaeformis, assembly GCA_944738685.1. Classification (NCBI taxonomy): domain Eukaryota; kingdom Metazoa; phylum Arthropoda; class Insecta; order Lepidoptera; family Sesiidae; genus Synanthedon; species Synanthedon myopaeformis. The sequence goes on along the minus strand of OX122921.1, from coordinate 10,290,498 downwards.
GAATTTAGATGAAACTTTACAGTAATACAGTTTGAACCACAAATAATTCATAGGCTATAATTTACAAAGATATGAAAAACTTGTTACAAAATAAACACATTGTTTTAGTCAGTTAATTTAATTGATGCTTATAATGTTACCTACATAATCTATACTTATATAATCGTTTGTCTTAACAAAACTACTGAAATTTGGGATGAAAGTGAATTTTTGAAAAATTCAACATTGAATTTTTTTTAACATTTGTGAATAAATTCTAAATATCCTTAAGAATCTAAAGCAACAGTAATTCTTTACAACATATTCGTGTGTTCCCTTGAAGACACGGAGTGAAATAATGTATACTCGTAATTCATCTCGTGACCGGCTGAAAAAGCAATTTTATTTAACATTGTGCTGAGCTAAGGCTAAGGTTGCAGACGGTCAACAAACTTTTCTATACGAGCTTATTTTTGTTGAAAAAAAAAATTTATTATAAATTGTATTAGATGTTGATATTTAAGTACTTATTATTTTATTGCTCATCACATATTTTTTGTGATATTTCTTACGACGTTATCCCTATGAAAACACAATATGTCAAATATGTAAACTATTTGGGTTTTCGCAATGCAAAAAAGTTGTGACAACGTATCACAGACGAAAATAGACTAAAAAAGGGTTGCCTTTATTCTTCACTCCATTAAAGCATAGCATGACGTCATCGCATTACGCGGGATTGTTCCTCCCGCACCTTTTCTATATGCTACACTAATGGTATAGTATATTATACTATGTATATGTCAATATGGTGTTCTAAATATAGTCTCTATCGAACGCGTGCCGAGTAGAGTGTATGTATCGACAGTTAATCCTTTATTCTATCTATAACATTAACTCTGAACTTTCAGATTAAGTGATCGATTGAAAACAGAGCAGGTTCAATGTCCTGTTAATTCTAATTAAGAAAAATATCACAGCAAGTTCAAATGTTTTTTTATGCTTTTCCCTTTAAATGGAATCCTCATGTCACCACAAGAAAAATAAATGTTTTTGAAAGAAGCTTCTTCTGACACTCGTATCCAGTATATGTGTGCGCGGTATCCTTAAGGGCCGAGCCACACGGTGCGGTGAGGCGTCGCACCGCATAGATTACGCCGCATTGGCGGACACACTGTTGCGCCGCAACCAAACAACGTCGCTACGGCCACCGAGTATATATCCTACAAAGAAACAGCTTCATACAAGCGCGCGGCGGTAGGTACTGCACTACATGCGCGCAGTTATGTGTGCGTGATCATTCATCGACGGGTTCACAAACGTGAGTCGAGAGGCCCGAGAGGACTAAGTGGCAGGGAGTCGGACGCGCGCGAGCGAACGCAGAAGCAATAGTTTTGTGTTTTGTGACAGCCCTACAAGAATAGGCTAATAAAATTTACGCTTCTAGGGACCTGTCGCTCTGTAGTATAGATACTCGGTGCTACGGCGCCGCAACGCAATCGACTGTCCTTCAAATCTCTAAGAACTACAACCAGTGCGCAGCGCCCTCCCCCTGCCTCGTCTCGCCTAGCGACCGCACCGCACCGTGTGGCTCAGCCCTAACTTGTTATAGTCGCATCCCAGTATACAAATCTATAGTCATCCTACATTACTAGTTCCTCATGTTCCGGCGTTCAGCAATATGCAACAAATGGAATAAAATGTAAAAGCAAAACTATTACATAAAGGGAAACAAAATATCCGGTTTTAACGGATAACCAGGTGCGTTTATTATTGAACATATAGGTATCATACTTAGGCGCATACTGAGTCTAGACTTTAAAAATATGTTCTCCTATTAACACAATTTAGTTGGCAGTCAGGTATCCTAAATTTCACTTTATTTAGCAGTGCGGTTAATAGGGAGAGGAAGCCTTTAAGTACGGTCCAGTAAATAGACATGCATCCTGCAATTCCTACGCCTGCGAAACAGTACATTAAACCAACAGTAGATATACTCGTCACGTGCATTAGTGAGTTGCTAGACTATTATTTTTATTTCCCTTAAAGATCACACTCTGATAATAAGTTCCCTTAAAGGCTAAGTTTTTGATATTGGTCAAAATTCGACTTAACTTGGTGGTCAGAATCAGCCTGGATCCACAGTCGAGTATATCATTAGCGTAAATATTTGGTTTAGCGTAATATTGGACGACACGTTTGGTCTAGTGGCTAGACCAAACATGTCGCGGGTTCGAATCCCGCTAGGGGCGATTGTTTATGTGTTAACATTTTACCTTCGTACCTGAGTCATGGATGTTTTGTATTTATAATATGTATGTATTTACAAAAAAAAAAAGTAATCTATGTATTATATCAACTGTCTGGTATCCATAATACAAGCATTAGTTGCTTACTGTGGAACTAGATGGTGCTGTGTGGAATGTGTGAAGATATTTATTATTATTATTATTATTATTTATTATCATTATCTAAATACAAGTAAATTTCGCAGTACTTGTGTCCATAGAATGTTTACTATTTGTCTAAATACTGTGCCACCAACCTATTTGCCGCCCCGGATGCACCTCGAGAGAAACGGAAAACGTTTTAGCATTCACCGCGAACTTTTAATTGCGATGCTTGAAAAAATCCTATTTTATTTATTCCCACAAACAAATTTACACTCTGCAGAGGAAAGATGGAGTCATTAAAATTCGTTGTATTTTTTTATAGGCCTTCCCCTCAGTGTAATTGTTATCTTCTTGTTTTTGTTAGTACGATTCATTTGGTGGTGAATGATTACCGTCATCTATAAACACAAGAAACACCGCGGGATTTTGTTTTCTGAATCTTTTGTAGTAAGGTAGGCACAATATGAAAAGTTACGGCGAAGTGGTATGTAATTTTTTCACTCGCACTGAAGAACAACAGCTTCGGTTATTTTTCTTATGTCGGTGCTATTTTTGATGGATGTCTTTCAAGGTTTGTGATTACTGCCACTCGTCAGGCTGCCCAGTTTATGACTACATAATACCATATTGCCATTAATTCGTCTATTATTCTGCCATAAATATTAGACTTTGGGAAGATTGTGTTAACTCTGCAACATAGCATTTTATAATTTTTTGTGTAATTTTATTTTCTATTAGAAGCGTTTCTGATACGGGACTAATAAAGAAAAAATTAAAGGATTTATTGGCAGGGAAAGCTTATTATGCTCTGGATGAATTTTTAAATGACAGACTCTAATAGTGTTCTGATGCATTTTAAATTTTAAATTTGACGTAATATAGATATTTTGCACACCAAATGTGGTAGTACATGCTGGGACGTTGCATTGAATGGTATTATCTGGTTTTGCACCCATGTACAGGCAAATAAATAAATGAAATGAAATGAAATGAAATAAAATTACACTATAGATATTTATCGGCAGAAATATGTCCATCTCGCAGGATGAATCACGCATTTTCGTTTAAAAAACCCGCTTAATTTATATTTTACCAGCGACCGCTTATGGGGGTACCAGCGATGTTGGCCTTTTCAGATTAAACGGAGTCTCTTTTGAGGCCTTATTCAGCACCTGTCCTGGATGCATTGTGGCGTCCTCTCGCGGTAATTGCGGCGTTGACCTAGTTGCAACTAACAGACCTTCTCTGACCTTTTTCTATGCTTGCATTTTACTATAAAGACTTTAACACACTAGAGTCTGGTCGTAAGGGTTATATTATGATATAATTATGTTATTGAGTTAAATAAATTTTATTATACCGAAGATACTTGATGTATTTGATATAAATACCAGCATTCCTTCGCTAGATCTCCCAGCACACTTAATTTTTTATTTTATATTTTGTTATTAATAAAAAATCTACAGCACTAAGTATTAATTTAGACATTTAAATATATTTAAATAAATATAATTTAACATAATATGTATAAAGATATAACTTTAGAACAACGCTTACATACTCACCTCATAAAATTATGAAGAAAGTTTTCAATTAATAATCCTAACTAAGATTATCAATGTGAAAGTGAGTTTGTTTGTTTCGCTTTTACGCCTTAACCACTCGATCGATTATTATGAAGTTTTGCATACACGTTTTGAGAGATACACAAAAGACATGGGATGCAAAGGTACCTCTTGGTTCTCAGAAAAAATGTAGTTTTCCCGAGGCATCATCTAAAAATCAAAATAAAAAATTTAACGCCGGACAAAAATATATGAGCAATAAAAATTGAATAAATGTTTTAACATTTGAGAAAAGGGGACGCGAACGAAGTTGCTACTTTTTTTTTTTAATAAAATGGTGTGTATTTGCTTTTTTAAGAACGAGTGAGTGTTCATACATAAGCTATTTCTATAAAAAGAATTGAGTCGATGACGAAATTCAAGGCTCGTGAACCATAAGATAATATGATGGCGATGTTTTGTGCAGGCTTTTGTGCAAGGTATAAAAAGAAAGTATGAAGTACACAGGGAAAACAAATGCCATAATAATGACTGAGAATTTCCCAGTGAACTGCCTCCAAAGAATACGCACAATGCAAACGTTTCCACCGCCTGAGGCCAATAATTAAGTAACCGCCAGAGTAGAGGGAGGATTTCAACTTACCCTCAAAAGTAGGTGACGTACATATAGCCTTGTATATAATATCTATATAAATACAATACATGTAGCCTTGTACATTATTTAGTCTAGCTTGTTAGACTAATGATAGGTTTAATAATAATTTGTAATTCTTCACTCGCATGCTATACAAATTGTATTAATAGCAAAATATTTAACGTTGTACTTTTATTGCAAGGTTTGATAGTTACTGAAAAAAGTGGATGTGTCTGTTCGTTTATTAGAACGCACTAAAGAAAGCATTTTGAAGTTTACTCAAAACTCAAAACGTCTCCACTACTTTTATCCTGTAATTTAAAGTTTTATCAAAGAATCTCTATTTAAAGGTATGCCACGCGAACAAAGTCATTGGGCACTGGCTAGTGTAAAATATGATTACTTGGTAACCTTTTTATCCCGAAATTTTGGATGGTTATCAAAGAAACTCCATTTAACAGACTCCAACGGGAACGAAGTATCGAGTATTGGCTATTGTAAAACATACTGTGATACGCGTCTGAATACGCGAAAAGCGCCATCTAGTTCTTACAATTAACTGTGAAATGTGATCTATTAGGAAGTTATTGTCGGCATAAAAAGCATAACATTAAAATATTATCCCACAGTATTAAACAATACTTGTCTGGATATAAATTTTAATATCCATGATATATATAGTCCACATGTGTGTAGGTAAGCTATATCCAAATCCGTTCAAAATTTAATGACAAGTACAGTAGTTCTCAACGCTATTATAAATTCGAAAAGTATTTGTGTGTTTAACTACTCAACTTATTCATGACATTTTGCATACACGTCAGAGATACAGTGGGTATACACGATATAGGTACCTAGCTCTCATACAGAAAAATAGTACCTATTTATCTCCCCATTTATCATCTAATCGTAAAAAAATAACGCCTGATAAATATTTAAACACATAAGAAAAAGCTTCACAGACGAAGTCGCCGCCAAAAGCTAGTTTTTTTTTAGGAATTATTATTCCTATTAGTATGTCTATATAGGATTTAGATAGCTAATGTGACATAAATCTTGGCGTTGAATATAATTTATAGTCTAACAAAAAAAAAAAAAACAAAGATATACAACTTGGAAAAACCTTTGTGTATTCAAACACTTGAGCAATTCTGAAAAGTGGATAATTTTGTATACTCCGCGCTTGAAACATGGATGAGCTCTATCCCCACGAAGGAAATATTCACAAAGGGAAACTTAATGAATAGTTGATGAACGAAGCCTATTGAGTAAGGCTCTCACAGATTAAAACAAACAGAACAGACAAACTCAAGGAACTATTTAGTTCGTGTTAGTAACTAGTCGCAGGGAGCTCTGCGATTCGCAGTCATAATCTGAGCAGCCCGTTTGGCGGCAGCAACCACTGTCTTACAAAAACAACAATGTTATTAGCATATAGGATACTTTTTATCCTGGAAAATTTTTAGGTTCCTTTGGGATTAACAAAAAACGAACAGCGTACGAAGTCGCGGGCACTGCTAGTAATTTATATTTTATAAATATTTCATAATTTTCTTTGACACCTATAAATATTCCGCCGATACACTTGGTCACTTTGACCTCTACGCATTAAAATCAGTTGACCCATTAAATGAATCCCATGTCGCATCTATTATTAATCTTTGCCGATCAATAGAACCTCACGCCGATGTATAAAAAGCTTTCGTGTTTGATAATGCTAAGTGCGAGTGCAACACATATATAATATAATATAAACATAAGTTCGATTGTCATTTGGTTGTTAGAAAAATAACGGTATTGATTTCAGAGTTTTTTCATACAGAATTAGAGTTTATCATAGATTATAAACTAAGTAGTAATCTATATTATATAAGTTAACTAGCTGTTGCACGCGACTTCGTCCAGGTAACTTTATAAAAGATATCCTATCTCTTAAGTTGGATCAAACTGCACACAGTGTGCAAGTTTTATTAAAATCGGTTCAGTAGTTTAGGAGTTCATCGGCGACAAACAACATGACACGAAAGTTTTATATATGCTTATTAGGGTGTCCCAAAAAAATAAAAGTATTTTTTTTCCAACGCATACCCTCTTATTTTGTTTCAATGATGTCAAAGCTATTATAAATAAAGTTTCACGTATTTAGAACCACGGCAACCCGTGCCGACTTGCATCGAAACATGTCGGTACTTGTTTACTAAGGCGCGCGGAAGCCAACGTATTGATGTGCTTGTTGTTGCTTGTTTGTTTGATTAGTAAACGCATTGTTTTCATTCAGTCAACATGTCAATGGAGTTACGCAGTTTTAAAAAGGGGATATTTTTAATAGGGGACGTAAAACATCAAATTGCCGGTTCAAAACTTCCCTCTAATGGACAGGTACTGGCAGTTCTGTTCTATAATATTCGAGAAGTTAATTTAAGTGTCAATGAAAGCGCCAATCTTACTATTCGTGAGTGCATTATTTACTGGGAAAAGGCACGTATACCAACTAAATCTTTACCAAACTGTGTTAAAAAACTAGTTAACTTGTACCATGTTTGGAGAGATTTGCAAAAAAATGCAAATAAAACTCAAGGCGTGTTTGTGCAGCGTCGGCGAGAATTTATTTCAAACTTAAATGATTTGTTTGATCTCGCACACGCCGATGCCCTTAAATTAATGAGGATTAATGAAGATAAGATCTTCCTGCAGCGCCAGAGGGAGCCAGGTCGGCCTGGTCACTTAGCTGGAGTGGATAAAAAACTGGCTGAAAAGGAGGAAAAGGCCTACATTAGAAACATTGACGAGCAAAAGCGACGTGATAAATATCTGTCATCCTTAACTCCTTCATCACCTCCTTATGAACCACTACAAGAAAATTCGTCTTTTGAATCTGAAATAATGGATTTGCAAGAAAACTTGCCCACCTTTACCGAGAGCACACAGTCTAACACTTCTATGAGGAAAAATTTCATAACTTCGAAATTAGTGGCAGCTTTAGATAGGTGTCAGTTAAGTATGCGAAATTCTGTATTTATTATTGAAGCAACTATTGAAGCGCTTGGACATAACACTGACGAATATCCTATAAGTAAGTCCTCAATTCAAAGAATTCGTACAGAAAAGCGAAAAGAGCGCGCAGAAGCTATAAAAGTTGATTTTCAAAACGAGGTACCGGATACTGTAACTGTCCACTGGGATGGCAAACTCTTACCAGCTTTAGATGCACGAAAATCTAAAGAAGAACGTTTACCGATAGTTATTTCGTACGATCATAAAGAACAACTCATCGCTGTGCCAAAATTAGAGAACTCTTCAGGAAGCGAACAGGCACAGGCAGTTTGGAACGCTATGATTGATTGGAATCTTGAAGATAAAGTGCAGATTCTCTGTTGTGATACTACTGCTTCCAATACAGGTCGTATTAATGGTGCCTGTGTGCTTCTCGAACAGAAAATGAATAGAGAAATGCTCGTTTTTGCTTGCCGTCATCACGTCTACGAGTTGGTATTAAAAGGCGTGTTTGAAGCCAAAATTAGCCAAGTCACTACGAGCCCTGACATTCCACTGTTTAAAAAGTTCCGAGAAAACTGGAAAAATGTTGATCCCGAAAGGATACAGAGTTATTCAGAAAAGCTAGCATGCCTAAAAGTTTCAGAAATTAACGAACTGCTAGACTTTTACCAATCTGAATTAACTAAAAAAATTGCTAGAGATGACTATCGTGAATTAATAGAGCTTTCAATAATATTTCTCGGCGGAGATAGAGAGAAGAAATTTAAGATTCGGCCTCCAGGTGCCATCCACCAAGCTCGATGGATGGCGAGAGCGATTTATTCACTAAAAATAACTTTACTTAGCTCTCAATTTAAAATTTCGAACAAGGACAAGGTAGCTCTATTAGACGTGTGCCTGTTCATCGTGACATCCTACGTGAAGCCTTGGCTGCAATGCACTTTAGCGGTACAGGCACCATACCAGGATTTATGCTTTTTGAAGACCATGAAGGCTTACGAAAGAATCGACAAAAGCATCTCAAAAGCAGCTTTACAGAAGTTCTGCCAGCATTTATGGTATTTAGTAGATGAAGTATCTGTCTTGTCAATATTTGATGATAATGTAGACCAGGAAACAAAAGTAAAAATGGTTGCTAACTTAGTCAAAGAAAACTCATCAGCCTACGGTAAACGCTACATCCCATCGAAGGAAGAACTATGTGGCCCACTTTTCGGTTAGTAGAACTAGTAAAAATATTTGTTTTCTTTTATCACTTTGCTTAGATAACTTATTTCTATCTTTTTCAATTTCAGAGAAAAGCATTGATGATTTTGTGTCAATCAAAAGTAAGGCTGTATTCAATCGACTCAAAATTGATGACAGTTTCCTCAACGAGTGTCCTGCTTCATGGTCGAATAATACCTCGTTTCAACTTGCTAAGAAAAAGGTGCTGGCACTGAGGGCAGTTAACGATACGGCTGAAAGAGCGGTTAAGTTAATGCAAGACTTCCATGGCTTAATTACTGTGGAAGAGGAACAAAAGCAATTTTTATTACGTTGCGTACAAGAACACAGACAGGTATATCCGGATTGCAAAAAGCAAACCTTAAGAAGAAAATTTAGTAAATAATGTTCTTTTAACGATAAATACTTAATAAATATTATATACGGGTAAAACAGTGTTTCATTTACTGAAATACTTCTTAAGTTCTACAACCTCTCTATGGCTTCCATACTAACTTTTCATTCAAAGTTTGACATCAAGTCGGCACGGGTTATCATTATCCGATCGCCGTAATATTTATTATTTAAGTCATTAGGGTCAAATGGAAAAAAAATAAGGGGTATGCGTAACTCCATTCGCAAAAAAAAAATTTGCCCTTATAGCCTGGGACACACTAATGCTTATACTTAAATATAAAGATGAACTTCTTTACATTGTATAAATTAAAGTCGCTTCCCATTCCCGCCGTCATTCCTTCTGTATGTACGTACGCTTAATGCGATCTTCACTAATAGAAAGAGCGTTAAACGGGGAAGGTTTGTATATATCATTTGCAGAAAAAAAAATTGTACCCGTGCGAAGACAGGATCGGGTCGCAGTATAATATAAAGTAAGAATCTGTTATTGGCTTTGAGGAAAGAATATAAAGTTTAATAAGTACTTAAAAGCTGTTGATCATTATTATAATATCCGTACATATCCGTACTAATATTATAAATGCGAAAGTATGTATGGATGTATGGATGTTTGTAACTCTTTCACGCAAAAACTACTGAACCGATTACCATGAAATCTTGCATACACGTTGTCTGGGACACCAGAAAGGACATAGGGTAGGGTACCTTTCATCGTTCAACGCGGACGAAGTCGCGGCACCAGCTAGTATACTATAAAGTAAGAATCTGTTATTGGCTTTGAGGAAAGAATATTAAGTTTAATAAGTACTTAAAAGCTGTTGATCATTATTATAATTATAAATAAAAAAAAAACAAATATATTAAAAAATAACTTGCATTAATTCTAAAACTCTACCTAGGAATAACGGATTACGTTTGTACGGAAATTCATGGCGTCGGAAATTTTTCTGGTGAATTCTTTGGTTTTTTATTATTATGATTGCTACGGCGACTTGTTGAACTGTTTTTTAATATTAAACGTTATGCAGTTAAATTGTAGGTGTGAAATAGATTGCAGGATATACTCGTATGTAGATTGTGAACTAACTGAACCGTCGTCGCCCTATGTTGCCTATGTTGAAAACACGCACGCGACTGCATGGCGCCTGCAAAGGGCAGCTTTGTTGTCTACCTACAGGGAAAACACTTTTAGTTTTTGCACATTGCACAATCGATTAAAAAAGAATATGCAAGCACCGTATGATTATATTTGAATACGTAAAACTTCTAGAATTTTCCACCAACCTGTTCTAAATTTTCAAATTTCTTCAGGTAATGTTTAACGTTTAAAATTCAATTGAATATTTGTATGAAATGAAATTTTGTGCTATGGAAGAAAGAACATTTTTATTCTATTATTATTTATAATTAAAGGGTTTTAAATAAATAATTATATACCTATAAATGTATGTAAAACTATAAAGTTGCTTTTTTAACTATAGAGTTAGAATTTCCATTATACAGGGTTGCTTGCTATATAATAATAGTGGCAATACTATTGACTGTAAAAATTATTAGCTCACGGCCGTCAGCACGTTCAAACTTTATTAAAGTTGCCAGCTTCTATCGAAAGCTTCGAGAGCTTTTACCTGGCCCTTTTAACATCACGTTAGTGCATTTTCCAATTTTCTTAGATTTTTTTATTTTTTTATTAAATTTATTGCTTGTTTTAGTACAAAAAACTGGCAATACCAGTGTGTGGTGTCTTTGGTATTTTTGTTTTGGCAACACTAATAAAATACAATAAATAAGAGAGTATGATAATACAAAAAACCTGAATAATTATGATCTGAAAGCATTTTGGCTTATGTTGTAATTACCATGTAGTTTCGAAATGTTTCAAAATTCGTTTTCATAGTTCGCTTTGCCAGGAAAAGAATTCAGGACTCTTGAGTCAAAGAGCCAACACCTTGACAAATGGACTGACTGTTGTCACTCGTCAAGAAACTGTTTTTGTTATTATTATATCGCTTATTACTTATCGCATTTCTATACTACCTTGAGTTGTCTGAAGAGTTTGTTTGTTTGAAAAATTCTTTTTGTGTTGGATAGTCCATTTATCGAGGAAGGCTTTAGGCTACCATATCAAATTTAGAACGCAGACGAAGTCGTGGGCACAAGTTAGTATAATATAATTTTATGAAGATAAATTATTATTTTATAATATGCATAGATATTGAAGTATTGTATCATAGAGGGTAGGAAAGGAGTCATACTTCATATTGTACACACTAGATATTTTTGCTTATTATATCAATTGTACAGTTTCCCCGCTTGAATTTATTCATAAATTCAGACCGGAAGAAAGTGAAAAAGGATGTTGTCGGCAAACGTGTAAGCCGTAAATCAGTATGTATTGTTTATTTGTAAGAAAAAAGGATTCGTAGTTTTTGCATGTAAACAAACACGTATTAAGTTAAATATTTTGTAATAACAGTAGCCTAAAGTATATATTAACGCTCTTATTCATAAATAGTTATAGAAGGCTTATTAGTTATTAGCTAATTCTTAATTCGAAATAATTCGATCTTTAATTCGAAAAACATAAAATATTTTACCGAGAGAGGTAAACGTTTTAAAAATCGATTTCCTTTAAAACTTCTAAAGTGCGTTGCTCTCAAAGGTCATAGAGCCTACTATTATTTTAATGTTGCCATATTAAGGTCAAGTGGGTTGTTTCAAATTGGAATTATTTGAGTGTGGAAATAGGACTGAGTTTAAAATTTACGAGCCCATTGGATGAGTGGTTAGGGCGCTTACGCTTACCTTAACGCTCTTTTCCAGGGGTCCCGGGTTCGATTCCCGGCAGGGTTAACTTCGGAAATAAACTTTTCAAAGTTGGCTTTGGTCTGGATCTGTGACAGTGGCAGGGCACACTGCGTTTCGCAGTCATTTAGGCAGCCTGTCTGGCGACAGTAACCACCCCCCTTTATACAATGTGTGCTTTAGTGTTTCGGTGAATGAGTATAAGGGATGCCAGAGCTAATTTCCCTATCCCAATCCCTTACGTCGATTCCGCTATGGTCAAGTGAGTCGTCAGCCTGTCTGTAGACTTAAAAGTTCTCCTAAAGTTTCCTTAAAGTTCTCATTATTTATATATACTAGCTGTCCCGCTCCCGGCTTTACCCGGGGTGCATTTTTTTTTCGTAAAAACCTTCCCTGATTATCCCTCTATGCATTGGTGAAAACCGCATGAAAATCGGTGCAGTAGTTTTTGAGTTTATCGCGAACAGACAGACAGACGTGGCGGAGGACTTTGTTTTATAATATGTAAGGATTATGTCAAGTCTGGTTGGTCTACATCTCTCCTCCGCGCTAACAGTTCTATTTATTGCACAGTAACATTAATACATGTTGTAGAACTCTATATAGTTGTTTCGTGGTTCATGAAACATTCAAAACGAAACTGAATCTGAAACGAAAAACGAAACGAAACTGGAAAAGAAAAATGTCTGCCGTTATGCAGTTTAGGAAATTATTTTAGTTCGTCTACAACTTACATATGTAATATTTTATAGCGCCATTATTAATACATACAACATAATATTAAAAATGTAAGTTATAAACATTGACATATAAAAAATAAAAGCTATAAAAATATAAGTCTGTCATATCTTCTTCTTCTTCTTCTTAGGTTTAAATGGCAATGCGGCTCATTTTAAAATGGCCATTGTCTGCCAGTGTCAAGTTAATGTCGATTGTCGCGTTATGATTTTGCCAGTGTCATTTGTAAAAATATCAATTTGTAATAGCTTTTTTTTTTTAAAAGAAAAAGACAAAATTGAAATTAAAATCAAAAGTAGCAGATCCAGACACTAGTCAAGTCAAGTCAAGTCAAGTCTATAATTTTTCTTAGTTTTCCAAAACAGGTCCGTCAAGTCTGAAGCAGTCAGGTCAAGTCCAAGTCTGTCATAGATTAATTGTTTTGCTATTGCTTATCATTACTCTGTGCCACAGATAGCTTAAAAATATTAAATCGCCAGGCCATAAAATTAAAAAAAAAAACTATATTAAATCACTCATTCCTTCATCCTTACCGAATCCGAATAATTATTTATTATTCAATTATTTGTGGGTTGCCCTTATTATTAATTTTGCACAAAAATGGACACATACTTTACAATTATTTTTAAATAATTGAATTAAAATAAATGTTAAGGCAATTCCAAACACTTGACTTATTTATCCGAGTCTGAGACAATAAAACAAAAGGAAGTTTTAAAGAAAATTAACTCATAATGTTGGGATAAACCACACGACCCAAACTTACTAACGTAGCCATTGTTAAAACACAAAGTATACTTTCTGGTCAGTGTGATAAGGTTAAAACTTGTATATGAGAATGAAAGTAATATGTTTTGTTTGCACCGGAACACTGGTTCTACAAGTTAATTAGAATGGGGTGCTTAATTTGAGCCATAATTTTGTAATTCATTTTGTATGTTGTCGTTTGTGGGGTCCATTTTATGGTTGGAAAGATGTTGACATTCTCCGAGCTGTTACGAGTAAAAGTCCCGACACACGCTCATTTGAATGTTCCGTGTTTTGCGGACATTGTGTTTCGTACAAGCGTAATAAATCACTTCAATTCCGTTCATTTGTGATGTGGCGGTGGTCAAAAGAGGCTTTATGAGAATAGTTGTCTGTCACGTTTTTGACGTTATGGACAGAAACGAAGTGAATCTAGCCATAGCCACAATTGAGGTTACCATTCTCCGTGGTTTCAACTTGTTGAAATTATATTCATTTAAAGATGTATTTAAATTTTTCTATAATTAATTTGTCTGAATTGTATTTAAACGTAATGTGTTTTTAGATAAATATTTTTAAGGCTTATTTAGGGACTTTTAGAGAAAGGCATCTTTTTTGGAAACTTATAAGTCATTGTTTCAAATACAGCTTATTTTAATATAGGTAACAGTGCTTCAAACAGGATTAAAAAAATATAGGAAGCGAAGGAAGTTACGTGACCGCAGCGAAATACATGACCCGTTGGTCTTTATAGCCTTATAGCCCTCCCACAGTATCGTCAATCGTGTATGAAGCGAACAATGTGGTCGGTCCCGGCGAGTGTTGCCAGGGTCACGTTTGAGGATCGGGTTACCTGCCTCCGTATTTTTCTTTTCTATTCACGCAATGAGAGAAAAAAAATGTGTACCTGTGTAAGTATATAGGCTCCGCTTGTTTTGTTTGTAACGCACCCCGCTGAACTAGTGTGAGGGCAAGAAAACCTGTTTCTTTGTGGCTTTACAACAAGACAACCAAAGCTGTGAATTGAGTATAGAGTGCCTGTGGATGTTTGGTGTTAAAATGTTTTAATTCAATTATTATTACTCATAATATCTTTTTGTCAGGAATTGAATATTTCATTTGTACTTTTATATAGAAAAAAAAAATCTAATTTAATATTAATTTGTAGGGAAATTTTGTAATTTTCCTACAAAAAAATATTAGTAATTCTATTTGTCCAATCGCTACTACAGTTTACAGAATCATCCGCTGGACTAATCTTAAGATTTCCTTGAAATTTTCATTTAAGCGGTTATGGAGTCTATATTGCGAACATCGATTTTTATATAATAGGAGATGAATGAACGAATTCTTTGCTATATTTTGAACCCTTGGCATAATTTGACATATATTTGAACGGAGTCAGTTTGTATTCCAATTGTGCAATAAGTTTTATCGTGAGCGTTTCACCGGATACCTTATCAAACAATTCGCGGATGACAATTGTGGTCTCTGGTGCAACGTCCTCAAAAGATAAAGTACATACATTTATCAACGAAACAATGTGTATGGAAATATAATTTGCAATAAAGTATTTGGTGGATTGCACAAGTATCTATAATAATTTTTATAATATAATAATAGTTTAATCGACCGAAAATATTTACTTATTACCAACTAGCTTTTTCCCGCAACTACATCTACGACCATTTTCCCTAGGTGTTATTCAATCTTTATTGCTCATATATTTTTCTCAGGAGTTGATTTTATCATCTTTATTTTTAGAATGAATCTTGGGGACAGTACTGTTTTTTTGAATGACAGTTACCCTATGTGCTTTTCTATATCCCTGACTCCCTAAAAGTGCTTGCAAAATTTCAAGATCATCTATTGAGTAGTTAAGGGGTGAAAGTTTAATAAACAAACTAACTTTCGCATTTAAAGTAGGTATTAGATAGGATTACTAAATTACAAACGGTTCGCACTTCTGCTCATTTATGAGGCCAAATTGCCACTTTTTAGGAAACTAATTTTTTCCACGCACGACTTGACATGTGCGGTTACTTCCTCACAAATTCATTTCCTATAATATATTTCGCTCGCAACGGTTTCAAGACAAATTTGTCATCGAATGTTTGGAAAATTCAATATTTCATGTTTTACACCGTAAGACTCCTACTATGTTCTTTCCTGCATTCCTGACGTGTATGCAAAAATTCATAATGATCGGTTGAGTTGTTAACTCGTGAAAAGGTAAGACAGACAGACAGTCATAATTACGTTCACATTTATAATATTACTATGGTCTAGTATGGATTACTTCACTTTTATTAATTAAAATTCAAGACATGTTGAATTGAATTTTAATTCTTGTTGTCTTGATATTTAAATAATAAATTACTAATCCAAAGACTTGTGAACTTATCTCGAGTGTTCGTTTCAGTCTAAAAGTCTGAGAGGTCTGGAGGGCTCCGAATGTTATTACACAGAACGTTACCCTCTCGACCCTAGAGTACAGTCGTTGACATTTCATAAGCATTGTAACATAGCCAATAGAAGTTCAACACACTGCCAATTAATTACTCAAATCCGTTGACACCTAATTAAAATTAATGTAAATTTGATTAATTAGAAATTAATCAAAAGTTAATTTTATTCACTGCCACTGACAAGACCCGGCTTCGCATGACTGCAATTGAATGTAAATGTTAATTTGCATTTTTAGTATTCAAATTTTTAAATGTAAAGGTAAAAAAGATAGGCTGGTGTTTCATTTGATGTATCGTTACTGCCTCCAGATGGCCTACCTAGATGACTGTTAAACGCAGTGTGCTATGCTACTATTTTCCAGACCCACACTAGCCCAACTTATTAAAGTTCATTTTCAAAGTTGACCCTGCCGGGAATCGAACCCGGTACCCATAAGACAGAGCATTAAGGCTAGCTAACCCCTCATCCAACAGGCTGTGTATATATATATAGTTTAAATGTAGACTTTTAAGACTGTAAAATAAAATATGTGAATAATAATAATAATAATAACAATTTATTCAAAAACTTACTGATATTTTATAGTTAGTTTTGGTTGTAATTGTCTATTGTGACCAACTCAATCGATATACCACAGCAGTGATTAATTAACTATATGTACTTGAATACAAGTGAAAATGTATTTTAACTTTTAGGAAGAAATTATCTAAACTACAGTACCTATAGGGAATACCGCATCAGTATTTATTTATTATTGAAATAAAAATGAAGCGTACAGACAGACATTTTATTTTGTCCCACCTTCGAATAATTAGTAAATCGATCATCATTCATCACATTCGCGGGTTATTATTTCAGATACGATTCATAGCGTCGAGAGCCTGGCTAGCTTTAAAGCCAGGCTTTGCAATGGACGTAAGTGCATACAGTCTATTCCATTTCAAAAAAGGTTATCCGGTATGTGCGAATAAAGTAGATATATACGTGGAGGCATCGCCGCCTAAAGTAGAACTACGCCCGCCCGCCCAGTCGCCTTCAGAGCGCCGCCCTAAGCGTACATCGTTTTCAACTCGTCGCGATGTTTAATATACTCATAATCCTTTCACCTGTGTTCTAACCGATTATTTTAATTAATCATGATTAATGTGAAGTTCTTGTTTTAACTCTAAATTAAATGTATATACATTGGAATTAATTGGTAAGAGAATTAAGTGTTCTTAATGATTTTTTTTTTTAATTTTTTATACAGATATAGTAGAATATAATGGTCTTTATGAATAAATTAATATTATTTAAAAGAAATATCAACTCTTTAGGCGCAAGTCTTATGTATTTTTTTTTTGTTTTTAAATAACATTTTATTAGTATTTGCGTGTAGGGCGCAACTTATTATATTTAACCTTCGTTCGAGTCAATATTTCACGGTAACAATTTTCATAAAAACATGCGAATGTGTCGTTTAATTTTGTTAGCTCATTAAATTTATCCAGTGACTGCCATTTTAAGCATATTTAAATATGATATTATACGTAGCAAATTAAAAAATGGCAATTATAATAATGTTAAAAAAACAGAATAGACATAATTGTTTTTTTTTTTGTCAATGTAAAGGTCGTCAGACAGGCTGACGGTCAAACTTGATGGTAGGCAGCTACCGTCGCCAATTAACACAAGAAACGCTACAGGTGCTGCAAGTTCGCTGTCGACCTTAGTAGGATTAAGGTGGTCTTCTGTAAGAGGGTGGTTACTGCCGCCAGATGATCTGCCCAAATGACTACGAAACGCAGTGTGCTCTAACCACTATTTCAAAACACGAGATTTTGTTTTAAAAAATACTTGGCGAATTCTTTTGGTTTCATAGAAAGTTTCTTTTTATAACTAGCTTTTGCCCGCGATTTCATCTGCACCTCTTTCCTTTCTTTATAATTTTTTTATTGCTAGGAGATTTTAGTCAGGCCTTGCATTTATTTTTGGACGTAACATCGGAACCAGTACTTTATTTTGGATAAAAGGTACCCTGTATCATTTTCTGTACACCTGACAATGTGTATACAACATTTTATAATGATCGGTCGCTTAATTAAGGCGCGAAAGGGTAAAAAAGCAAACTCATTTTCGCATTTATAATTTTAGTTAAGATTACAAAGGTCGGCAGCGCAGTAGCATACCATAGGTGGCTGTGGCAAAGCTTGTATTAATTTGCGATTAAAAAAGCTCCCTGATTCTTGACGTTTTAAACAAACGAACATTAAATTTAGGTTGTCTAAAAAATTAAGTACATATATTTTTATTTGAAAATCATTGTTGAATGCGTCGTAATTTAAGTATGTACAAAAGAACAATGACTTCTCTCTGCTTTTTCTTACATATCATCATTTCATTGTGACAGTCACGCGTCTACAGAAGATGAAGCTTGTCGTTCCGTTGTTTGTTATACGAAGGGAAAGGGGTGACACCATGACACCCTCCTACGCATGTCACTTCATTCAAGTGTGAACTGACTAGGTACTCACCGTTTTCTATAGCATTTAAATCATGGTAAAAATGCTTCGCCATTACCAGTGCCATGAAACTAAACCTTGGAAACATGGGGATATTTTAACTATATAATATAATTTTACTTGATGAATATATGATAATCTTCAATACTTTGGAAACGATATACATATATTTTTAATAGAAGCTAGCGACTCGTCTCCAACTATACGCGGATGTTATTTTCCGTGCATTTTTTCTCTTCATAAGTACTCGTAGGTACCGGCCTTCCTCTTGAAAAATAAATTAACCGAATTGATTTATGGTGTTAAAGTCGACTTACAGGCTGACGATCCACTTGACGGTAGGTGGATACCGTCGCCTATTACATAAGCAACGCCACAGGTGCTGCAAGTACGCTGCCGACCATTGAGGATTTTCATCACATAATACAGACACAATATCATTGACATAACTACATTAGTTGGGGGAATTATACAAATACCCCTTGCATAAGCAAGGGACCTTGTTCAGCAAATTATTATATAGCATTTTTTTTTTATCCATTTAACTTTTATTCATCCTGATCGACACCGTTGCCACTTTGTGACGGAAGTCTAGAAAGACCCTTGAGGATTAAGAATAAGGGAATAGGAAGAACCCATAGGATTAGATCCAGCTGCAAAGATATATTATTTCGATGGTCTAGCATTACTCGAGGTTTGCGCTTTTGTTTTATTTAAATTTTATTTATATAAAGCATTTCGCATTAAATTGTCATAGCATAGAACAAAGCAATATGAACGACATAAATAGAATAACAAAGAAAATATTATATGATAAACAGAAGGGATTTAGAAATAGCTGTAATATGTTATGCAAACGTTCTGCCTTATTGCGTCTGTAATACCATACGTGGATATCACATAACCCTTCCTTCAACCGCCCCCTACTGCGACTGCACAAATTACCCCTCATACATAATTACGGTCTTGCTAGTGTAGGGTGCGGTTTTTTTTTCTGTACAAAACATTTCTGCATTAGGGTTGCAGTTACGCCAGATTTTAAAAAAATTCAATCCATAATTTACATAAATATGTGTAATGTCATTGTTTTATTGCAGTTCACGTCATACATAATTACGGTCTTGCTTGTATAGGGAGAAGTTGTTTTTCTGTACAAAACATTTCTGCATTAGGGTTGCAGTTACGCCATATTTAAGATTTTTTTTTTCAAAATTTTCATAAATATGTTTAACGTTATTGTTTTTTTTTTATTGCAGTTCACGGCCTGGGTGGATGCCGTAATCTTTGTGTTCAGTCTAGACAACGACACAAGCTACAATACCGTATCAAACTACTTCAACAAAATGTCACATTATAGGAATTCCGCGGAGATTCCGATCATACTGGTCGGAACGCAAGGTATGTGTGAACACAGTTTCCAGTGTGATATTAATCTATGATCGAATTCCTTCTTCAAAACTTGATTGGTCAAAATATCCGTCCAGTTCTTATTACCAGTGAATTTCTATCTTCTATCTTCTTTTTTTTTTAAATGTTTTTCAGCGCGCTTTTTATATACACAAATCTTCCTCTTGTATGGTTTTTTCCATTAGTGTTTGTATAAAAATCAGTTGGGTGGTTTAGAACAGAGGAACAGACAGAGGCGCACAGCGACATTATTTCAAAATATGTACTTATAATATAGAACATAGACATGAAAACAGAGATTTTTGAAATCAGAATACTAAAATTACTCGAATCATGGTAAAATAAGTATGTCAATACGGCCAGTAGGAAATTATCAATTAATTTTTTTTTAAATATTATACTCATAAAGCTTTGATAAATTACGAAGTTTTTGGTAAATCCAATATTTGCATAAAAAATATCTAACGTTCGCATAACTTTTCATAAATTACCAACATATATTGACATGTACCCATAGATAAATTCCGGCCTATAGTGATTGGTTGTTTTTTTAGATGCCATAAGTGAAAGTAGTCCACGCGTTGTGGATGATAATCGTGCGCGTAAGTTGTCGAATGAACTGCGTAGATGTTCTTACTACGAAACTTGCGCTACGTATGGATTGAACGTCGAACGAGTATTCCAAGATGGTAAGTGTAACGATTTAGTTAGACGATAACGTTTTCGGATGACGCCATTTGTAACTGCTCAATTCACCTTGGGACAGATTTGTGGAATTCTGTTACCGTTTTTAATTTGCATATCCAACTATCATGTAGTGTGTGTTTACTTAATATTGAATATTAAAGTAGGTAAATAAACCAGCTTTGAGAATTTTACTTTTATTTTTGAAGTGAAATTCTTGACACACGCAGAGCGTAAAATTTCAAGGTCGAATTTTGTGTGCCTTCAGTGTAACGATCACTTTTGATCGCCAAACAAGTTTGATTTACACGTGTATGTACTTTGTTTTTTTAATAAAATAATAAAAAATACTAAGTATAATTTTATTATTGGTAGTTTTTTATTTATTATTCGAAAGTAATAATTACTGTTTTAAATAAATACTTTAATCGAGAGTAAACAATTACATAAATATATTTTTGAATTTAGTTTGCATTATATTTTAATAAAATAATGGCACACTTTGATCTGTGCGAGATTTCTATTTCATACGTTGGCAACTCTGCTCCCCAGCCGAGCGAGCGCTTCACGCATCATTCGTTCAATCAGCCATCGTCGGCGCGTTGTTTACATTTTTTGACAGTTTTTGTATAACTCCGATCCGCTTGGTTGTGTGTTCCGCGATTTAATTTACAAATTTTTAGTTTCCTGAATGGAAGTATGGATAAAACGCTCATGTTTAAATCGACTCTGTCGCCGATATCCAGTTTGAGACGTCGCAGTTCGTGCTATAACATACAAAGGGCAGAGGAACGCGATCGTCGTAAATCGACAAAATTCGAATGTGCGTTAGAAATGTTGCCAATTTTTTTGTGCAAATTATTAGTTACAAATGTGTTCCGTATGTGTGAGCATTCAAGTATTTAGAAGTGGAGTTTTGTTAACGGTGGATTTGTTTTGTTTTCGCAGCGTGCCAAAAGATAGTTGGCTCGAGGTTGTCGGCTTCCTCACAATGTTTATCTGGCGGTTCTCGGCCGGTGACTCCTCAACCGTTAGCGAATTCACCAAGTCACAATCATTCGTCTTTTCTTTATAAGGTTAGTACGTTTATACAATATTTAAAAGCTATGGTTATTATTGAGGATTTTATTGTATCTGGGAAGGATAGAAAGCGGAGTTTGATTATCAGTTCTGCCCATTTGTATTTTCTTTGTGTATAATTTTTAATAGATATTATGTTTCTTTTATATTTTATTGTTATTGTATCCCATAATTTCCCATTTAGCCCCATGTTAAATGAGTTAGAATGACTTATGTTATATTATTTACAAGTGGCCAACCCTCAGCTTCGCACAGATGTAATTTTTTCTACAAGTCAGATACACAACCCTTAGAATTACTTAGAATACATATTATATAAATATTTTTAAACTGAAACAACATGTGTGATAACCAATTATATATACTTATTATTTACTAATTTAGACTTGCCTATTTTAGGTAATATATGTTACTGGGAAGTGTCAAGTGGTTCCATGATATCAAATGGGGTATAAGCCTACACTCTAGTTTATTTTTTTCTATTTTGGGTAGAGTCCATAGACTTCTTTGCTACCGTAGCTGTATATCAGCCCACACTCTTGCCGTCCCATATAACTATCTTATTGTAGAGACCAGACCATATTATTGCTTGTAGGATCTAGCTCTGATCCCATTGTTTTAAATATATTATAATACCCATATTCATTCATTTTTACAGTAAGTTGAAATTGATCTATAGTAGGTATAGGTTTTTTTTGCAAATAAATAATATTTTTTTAATTGTTTGTTTGAATCTATAACAGATCAAAAGAAAGCTCTAAAGATTAATTAAGTATGTATTCCTGGTATTAAACCATTAAAAATAATAAGATGACACAATAAGACTTACTTTTAGTACAGTTAATTCATATATAGTTCATGCATTAGTAATTTCGAAATTGAAAATCGGGACAAATGAAATCAATCCAGTGAAATCTAGTTCTTGTCCAGTAATTATTTACGTATCAAACACAATACATATTATGAAATATGTATCAAAGTTAAATAAGGATTAACATAATTACAAACTTATCTTATCAACAAAATAATATTTTATCAAAATGCAAAACAAATATGTGCAATAACAAATGTGTGAAATTATTTATAATGTTTGATAAGAAAAACTATTATATGTTTTATTTGTTAAATAAATACTGTGATTTTCATACTGTTAACTTGACATTATTGACCTTAGTAATTTTATTAAAGAAATTCTATTAAATAAGAACAAATTTAAAGCAAACCACACAAACAAAACTGGCAGTTAAGGCATCAACTAACTACTATATTAAGAGGGCAGGTAGTTCTGCAATCATGGTTATATAGGGTGTTAGCCTGAACTCTAGTTTAATATTTCTTTATTTATATAATATTTTATAGTTTAACTTATTCTCAAGATTGATGGATTGAGTTATTGATTAATAAGAGTTAATGAAGAATGTCAATCACACGACTCTGCAAAATAATATGTTTCGACCGGTGAGAAATGAAAATTATCATAATTTTCAAGTCATAATAATATGTTTTCAACATTCAACAAATAACTTGAAAATAAATTAGAAGTTTATTGTGTTAAAAAATCATTAAATTGATCACAAAAATACTATTCATAACTAATTCTGTAATATTACACAAATGTTTATCCTTAAAATATAATTGTTAACTTTCCAGCAAGACTCACTACCTCGAAGCCATCACACTCTCTCCGCATCCTCGCACCACCTCCATCGTGGAGCGCAATC
The DNA here is from genome assembly GCA_944738685.1 of Synanthedon myopaeformis. Classification (NCBI taxonomy): domain Eukaryota; kingdom Metazoa; phylum Arthropoda; class Insecta; order Lepidoptera; family Sesiidae; genus Synanthedon; species Synanthedon myopaeformis. The sequence continues at coordinate 10,267,155 of OX122921.1, read as the reverse complement.
CTTTGACGCATCATCAAACAGCAGTGGCATATCGTCTACACACGTCGTAGAGATTCACAGTACAAATGGCTCGGACACCTCATCCAGATGGGGCAACTCTCTCGGCAGTCACGGGTCTTCATCTGGCCTCGTCTCCATAGCGACAGAGAACAATAATGTCAAATTCACGGCCCCACATTGCCTGGACAACCTCCAGCCAGCCATCAAGGACTCCAAAGATCTTCCCACACCTTCCTCCACGCCTACCACCTCCAGGAAGTCTCGGCGAAGATCGAACCTATTCACTCCGTCGAAAAAAGGCGATGATAGGTTAAAGAATGGGGAGCTGGGCTCGGGTAGAGCTATTCCATTAAAACAGGGATATTTGTATAAGAAGAGCAGTAAGGCTTTGAACAAGGAGTGGAAGAAGAAGTACGTGACTCTATGTGACGATGGCAGATTGACTTATCACCCGAGCTTACATGTAAGTTTATTTCGGCTGTATTTGAATTTATTTATTGTTTTACTAATAAGAAAAAACACCAAAAATTATTGTTGCATAATTATTTTATAATTTTCTGTTGTAAACTAAAAGTGTATTTGCTATATACCTAACTAAGATACTTTACTTGCTTTACTTACTTTGTTAATCCTACTATGGTCAGCAGTATTGCACTTTTTGAGTTACTTGTATTATAGGCGACGGCAACCACATACCGTCAAGTGGTCTGTCGACCTTCACATGAAAAGTAAATAAAGATGTGAAATTAATAATACTATTATTTGACTTGACAGTCCAACTAAAAGATAAAAAATAATGTACACAGACTTTATGACAGCATCAGACAAACAGACAGTGAAATCACATCATTTTTTATATAAAAAAATAATGTGTTATTAAAATTTCATTTGAATAATTTATTTTTTGACTTTTTATTTAATTCACCCACGAGTTTGTCTTGTAATTTTGTCAATTGAAATTATTTCCAGGATTACATGGAAGATGTGAATGGCAAAGAGATATCGCTGCAATATGTAACGGTGAAGGTGCCCGGACAGAAGCCTCGAGGCTCCAAATCCATCATCACAACTGTTCCCGGATACAACGGATACAGTTTGGACCTACATGACAGTATCAGTGGACTCTCATTAGGTGAGCTTATTAAATTAGACGAAACAGACAAACAGTTTTTTGCTTTTACATTATCAAATAGTGATGATGAAACAATATATGATGGAAATTGCATCACATTTCGTTCTAGTGTTGGTTTAGAATAAAAGGCTAGTTGTGAAACGTTGAACTTGAAAAATATTAAAAGTTCTAGAATATAATTTAAATAATTAAAAAATTAAGTCCAGTCAATTATTGAAGAATTGGAAGTCTGGTTAATTTTTGACTTAACTGAAGCCATAATTAAAATGTTATGAGCGGTCAACTCCATAAACTTTCAGTATGCTTCATATATAGTTAACAAAGAATTATATATTTATTTATTAATGTATACTCATTGTAACTAGGTTATAAAGACAACAAGCCCACTAGGGCCACGGACAAAGCCCTGCTCTCAGCGTTTGAGACAATGAAGGAACCGACCTCGAGTAGACAGTCGCTGCAACCAGACGAGTTAACCTCCACCAACGGAGCGGACAAGGATACACCTCATGTCAAGAAACGACACAGGAGGATGAAGAGCAGTGGCGTCAAGAAGGATGGGGATGACGGTGAGATAGTTTTTCTCCTGTCTCCACAAAATGACTTTTTGATACAAAAATATACTATACCAAATTAGACGAGCATTGAGTTAGGTAACTAATAAATTAAATTTTTGGGCTTCAGCAGCAGAATTAGACATTCAAAACAGCTGCAAGTTCATTCAAAATAATTAAGCTTGAAAATCAGTAGTATGCCGTCATCCTCAGACCAAATTAATAGTACTCCAATATCCATAATGATAGAAACCAAAATAGTCAGAAATTCAGTTTTGTCAGTATGATAGTACAGACAGAAATTTGTGTCAGCCGGTTTTTATAAGCAAATGTCATAATCATATAATTAAAAGAAATATATATGATAAATTAATTAATTAATTATAACACTTAATACAGGCAACACTCAATTTTTATTAATTAAAAAAAAAAATTGGTTTCCAAGTTAAATTACGTGTAAAATGTGATTTCATCCTGTTTTTATTTTTTAAACCTGGTTTTTACCGTACATGTTTCCGTGTACCCTATGTACACGACGAGGCGTAGTTTTACCGGCTTCATTCTGCCGTGCACAGGGCTCTATCCTTAGTTATTATTTCATCTGAGCTTAAGCTATATATACTCGTATTTGTGACGTTGATGCGGTCGCGTTGCAGAGGGCGAGGTTACGACCGCGTGCGAGTTCACGATCGTGAGCCTGGACGGGAAGCGGTGGCGGTGGGAGGTGGGGGGCGCGGGAGGCGTGGCCGCGGCGGCCGAACGCGACGCCTGGGTGGCCGCCGTCGAGGCGCAGATACTCGCCTCGCTGCAGGGCCGGGTGAGTAACACTCAACTACCTACCGTAAAGCCTGGCGCGTACGACTCACTTTCGCGGTGTCGCTAACGGTGGTGTGTGTGCTCAACAGACGTCCCGTCAACCGGCGCCCACCGGAGCCAACTCGACGGGCGACGTGCGAGCCACTTACTACGTCAGGCGAGTGAAGGGCAACGACAAATGCTGCGACTGCAGCTCCCCAGGTATTACTTTGCACATAATTTTCTAATATGACCGGTCAATCGCAGCCCTAGATCTAGTGTCGATCTGTGACTTTCATTAGGGACCGTCTATGCTGGGCTTTTATTTTTTTTTATTTTATTTATCGCTCTTCAGAGACGTTGAGCTTTCTTACAAAACACAATATTTAGAGAGAGAGATAAGGGATAAGATTAGTATGGGGGGAAAACTTGCACAACACAAATGTAATTTTTTTCACTTGTTGTTATTTCATTTCACAGACAGATTGCATTATTCACACAAAAATAAGTTAATTTAACGCTACTACACTGCAGTAATCATGATTTACCAGTTTGACTTCGAAGCGCAGTGTGCCCTGCCTTCGACTACAACTACATGGCAATTAATTTTATATATAATAGAGAAAAATAAATGTATTATTTTATCAAGTGAAAACGTAGCTTCTAGCTTAAACCTTATTACATTGAGCTCAATGTGGCTTAAAATGATTAAATCTAAATCGATATTTAAACACTTTTCAGATCCAGACTGGGCGAGTCTAAACCTGGGAGTGTTGATCTGCATAGAGTGCTCCGGCGTGCACAGGAACCTCGGCTCGCACGTGTCCCGGGTTCGATCCCTCGACTTGGACGAGTGGCCGTCAGTATTTATTCACATGTTTTCATTATTCAAAATGCCAATGTGTTTTATTTGTTGACAGTCTCACAGAGTCACACAATATACATTACAAAAATTGACACACATTTTAAATTTGTATTTAAACTCAAAAAAAAAATGGATTTATAAAAAAAAATTACAGTACACACAAACATTAAGTTTAATTTGAAAATGTCAAAAACAATTTGATATCGTGTGGGATTAGATTTAGGCACCTCAAAGTCGTGTTAAACAAGGAAGTCGAGAGAGAAGATGAATTGGTGGAAGGTGCAATTTTTTTTTTATAATTTACAGATTTATCGAACCTCGATCAATGTAAAAAGACATTATGACAACTTTTGATTTTGGTATAGCCATGAATGTTTGGCGTTTTCAGATTGAGTCACGTGAGTGTAATGGTGTCTATGGGCAATACTCTCGCGAACTCGATTTGGGAAGCGGACCTCAGAGGACATTTGAAGCCTATCCCCACCTCCAGCAGAGAGGAGAAAGAACGGTCAGTGCCATTGTAGTGTTGCACTTGAATTGGTTCATTATATATACTACAAGCTGTTGCAAGCGACTTCGTCCGTGTAACTTTATAAAATATAGCCCATGTTACTCCCTGACAATGTAGCTTTCTAAGGGTGAAAGGATTTTTGAAATCGGACCAGTTTGTTCATTATAAACATACAAAAATACAAATCTTCTCTCTTTATATTATAATATTAGTATAGATAATTAATATTGAAGAGTTGAAAATAGTAGTTTAATTGATAAAATTTCGTGACGCACTCGTTCGTCGTGAAATATTAAAACATTGACTGCTCGATAATCTTTGTCAATATTATGTATTTTGAAATAATTCAAAAAGTGCTCAACTCAATATCAATCCTTTAGCAACCAGAGTCGGATTTATCCGACTCATTGCGTTGCTTTCTTTTTAAAAAAAAAACTTTATAAAAGCCGCTTGGTTTTGTAGGAATTGTCATGCCACTCCTACAAAACCAAGCGGCTAAAGGGTTAACATGTTAACAACAATATATTAAATATATATGAATACGAAGAAATTATTTTGAAGGAGACTTTCTCATTGCGCTCAGGTGGATAAGACTGAAGTACGAGAGGCGCGCTTTCGTGCGAGCGGGCGAAGTTGGCACGAGCCTCGAGGCGGTGCGTGGCGCCAGTGCGCGCGGAGACGTGTACGCTCTTTGCCGCGCACTGGCCGAACCTCCGCCACGCGCGCCCGCCCCGCTCGACCGCCATCGCGCACTGCGCGCCGCCGCCGCCGCCGGTCACCTCGCCGCCGCACAACTGCTCATCTGGCACAACGCCAACCCCAACTACCCCGACGCCGACGGACACACCTGCGTCTTCTACGCGCGCGCCGCCGCCAACCACCTGTCGGGCATTCCCGTCCAGCTGCCCAAGAACCTGCAGCTCACCTGCCCACTCCATCCCTCGCCGCATCTCCCGCTTCCGCCGAGTCACAGCGGATCCGAAACTAACTCGACCAGTTCCGCCTCGAGTAAAAACTCCCTAAAGAATCCGGAACCGGATTGCAACTGTATAATTTTCGAGCTGCTCAACGCTCAGAGCGCTTCGAACGCGCTAGTAGAGTTGCTGATAAGCCTGCAAAGCAATCAGTACATGAACGGGTACGAAGGCGTCAGTTCGACCATGGGTCGTCCGTCGCTGGGGCCCAATCTGTCGCTCACCAACGGTAAATGTACAGGAGGTAGCGTAGTTTGAATTCGCCATGGAAACGTGACCGTGCCACAGACTTATAAATAGAAGACGCAACTCGTAATAGGTACTAACTGTAAGGGTGTAAACTTTACAGTGCTCATAGATGCAAATGTAATATGTCAACGAGTATTCCAAGAGATGCAGAACAGACAACCAATTAGTTAGTTGGATATAATAAGGATATAATCTTCATGTAAGTCCTTGTCTTCCGTCTGCGTTTATAAGTCTATGGTTCGTGCGACAGAAATATTAGAGAATTTAATCAGTTACCAAATGCGTTAACAATTTTGACATTCATCGTTGTATTACTTCGTATAGAGAACGCGATAGATTCATTATATATAATGTTACCGACGTAGATCGACACAAAAAATAGTAAGATACAATACACTATTTATTATTATATAGCTCAATTAATCGACAAATTGGCTACATACAACTTGTTACAGTTACTGTTTCAATGTAGACTTGCTGTTCAATGTCATGTGGAGTGTCAGCCTGTCTGTCGACCTTAACGAAAAAAAAAAAAAAATCAAATATAACTAATAATAGGGATAGTTCAAATGTTTGAACGGCCGATTGAGTGGAAGTGAGACCACTGGACTCAGTTTATAAGTATAGTGAAGAAGTAACGTATCTATCATCTATCTTTTTCTGTTTCCATCTACGTTTACCGATGACAATTTCGGTGTATAAAATAGAAAAAAAAAAAAAAACGCTCTTCTATTTCAAATATAATTAGTTACATTTGTCTGACGGCGTTGACATGTATGTGTTTTCCAAAAAGGGACGTATTTAAATAAATATATTTGTGTCTGTCAATTTATAAGTAAAAATGTTTAGGAAAATATATATATATATATATATGATGGTGAAAATTAAAATTCGTATCTACCCTCTTTTTACACATATCCAATAATGTAATAGTTCAAATCAATCCCCCCCCCCCCCCTTTTTTTTTTAATAATTTTAAAGTTAAATTTTAGTCGTGTCTCCCACACACAATTATGCACATTTTACTAATAATAATAATAATTTATATGAATTATTTAATTATTATTTTTTTTTCTTCTAAATGTAAAGATTTCTCGTGTACAATGCAGGTTTAATTGCGTCGTTAAATTTTTTGAATGTTTCAAACCGTATTTAAGGTTATATTTTTAAAAGTAGGGTATGTATACGTAAATAATTAAATTAGGTGCAAGATCTCAGCTCAATGCTATTTGTAGGGTAACAATTTATTAGTGGTAGTGTACTGTTTGTTTTTTTTTTTTTTTCTAGAATGTTTCTAGAATATTAGCGGTAATTAATATTTACAATATTAGTGTTCAAATATTGAAAATCTCCAAAGCGAACCACTTCTAGATTCGTATTGTAATGAATGTGTTTTCGATGTAATTTTAAAAATTCGAACTTTAGTGGCGATAAAAATATTCCAATTAATAATTAATAATTACTGAGAGAACTTGAAATTTTTTATTAAATTAATTTTAAAATGCCTACTCATTAAATCTAATGGGGAATAATTTGGAGTGGATAAATATCAAAGGGTTCGGAATGACATCGTTCTACATACTAGCAGTAAACATTTTTTTTTTTAAGAGTATCACATACTTAAATGATTAAGGATTTCATTTTTAAGTTTGATTGGATTTTTTGGATTATAAGACATGATGAGGTCTATAGGCTGTTGTCTATAGTTAATCGGGCGTTAATAATTTTTGACCTTGTGTGGGGGTAAAATTAAAAAATATATTTTAATAATAAAATCATTTAGATACTGTCCATAGTAAATAAAATATTAATGTGCGCGCACTGTATATACAATTTTAAAAAAAATTTACAATTCATCCCATAAAATTTTTAATATGCGAATATTGTGAGATCTTTATGGAAATTCATAAAAATAATACAATTTAACCGTAAAAGGTAAAAGTAAAACTTTTCTACTTACATAATGCCTCTTTCATACAAACTAAATGACAGATGAAAAATTATAAGAATATTATCTCATTTTAAGTAGTTTTTCACAATACTCTAGTATTCAGGAAAGCCACAGTGAAATAACGGCATTTGTGCTGTTGTGTTTCGGTGCGTGAGTTTATCCTTGATTCTGCTACAATTGCCAGCTACCATCAAGTGGACCGTCAGCCTGCCTGACAAACTTAAAATACAAAAAAAAATACTAGTTTTTTTTTTTTTCTTCTGCGAGACGTAGTTGTTCCGAATGTTTTGATATTAAACTATAAAACCAAATAGGTAACACTATTGTTTCAAGATCATCTATCAACTCTTGAAAACGTAAGATTTCATTTTAAATTCAAAATTAGGTTAAATAAAATTAAATTTCTTTTCGGGTTTTTAAATTTTTAAATTTTCTTTGAGTATTTTGGACGGATCTAAGAGACAAACACATTCCATTTCTGATAAAAAAAAAATTAAAAATAATATAATTAGCGTACGTATAACATACTAATAGTTAATGTGATATTTGTAAGGTTTCCCGTATTAAGCCAAATGTACTGAACCCTTCTGTGCCTACTTTAGGTAGTTTATGCTTCCCTGATCGTAGTCTGGGAGGCGAAAGGGAAAATCAATGGGAAAATTGTATGTCGCTCTCGGCCTACGATCAGGCCCTTTCCAAATAATTGTAAATCACTTTGTATAAATAACGTCGTTTTTAGTATAATATATTTACTTAAAATTAACTTGTGCGTCCGTTACATTTCATTTATTTCAAGCTCACTTATATTATGTATGATTGAAATCAGATTATTGTCTAATTTTTATTTTTATTTTAATAATGTATAATATAATTCTTGTGATTTTATGTCAATTTTAACTGTAAAATATTTTCCGTATGATTTCTATTTTAATCAGCCAGAATATTTTTATTTTAATCAGGTTGACATTTGAAATTGGCAAATGAAAGAATTTATATTAATTGCATTAAAAATTATATAGAATTAATAAATTTAAATATTATTATTTTTTACGTATAACTTGCAATAAATCACTCGCTAGTATATTACTCACACAAATTTATAATTTATTTTTGGGAATCACTATTTTGAGAATTTCCATAGGTAGATATTTTTAATTTTTTTTTTTTTTTTTTAATAATTGCATCTTAATTTTTTTTTTGACTTTTTAATAATTATTGTATCCTTAACGCACGTCAAGTTGTAAATTTTAGTGTTAAAATCCGTTTACCGACGTCAGTATTCGTATATTGTATAAACTGCACATTAGACGTTTTGAACGCACGTTTTTTTTTTCTCTGTACATGTTTTAATAATTTTCACTGTTGAAATTTTATTGATAATTTTAAATGCGTTATCTTTTGTATTTTGATTGAGGATTTTATTGTGTTACGTGTAATTTTTAGTTGTGTATATTTGTTTGTACGGGCCAAAGAGCTTAATGTAAATATGTGACGCGCAGCTGTTAAGGGCGAACATTCGTTCGAGCGAGTCTTTCGTTAATATAATTGTAAGAAGATTTGTTGATGTTCTTGATCTTGTGGAAAATAAAGCGTAAATGCGTACACGACTTTTTTTTGTTTTATTTATTATAAACCTATAAATATTTATTTTTATTTTTTTGGGTATATAGTCGATTCAAGCTATATCCAAACCCAAAATAATGATTTTCTTTTTTGATTGTAATCAACCGTGTTAATACTAATCTAAATATTTTTCTATCAATTATACTGTAAACTATAAAAAATCATTCAAATGAAAGTGATTACTTTGATCATTCAAAGTTCAGACTCCAATTGAAATTAATTGTCGAACACTGAACGCATACATTAAAGTGAATTGATGTTTATTGCCTTCAAATAAATGTACATTCGCTGCTCATTAAGATCTGTTTACACAATTTAATAGAAAGAAATGCTTACGATGCATTTGCTGTCACAGCGGAAATGGAGCGAAGGGTTGGAAGTTGAAATATGTCAAAGGGATTTAAAAATTGGGAAATAAAGGAATTAACCTTTCGAATGCCGATACTTAGTCACAATAAGTACTAAAGTCACAAAACATTAGTTGAAATCATATTGAAATGCTTTCTTTGGTGGCGAGCCTTGAGAAAGGCCTATATCCAACAGTGTAGAGATACAGGCTGATTAATTCTGATAAACATTTCATTATTAGGTACCTACTTACATAGTGCATTATAGAATACATGTCGCGTAAATATCAGGCAGTGCGACACTTGTAAATCTATATTAGATAGGTAGATACTTGTAAATAAATTATAACAATAATACGAAAATTCAAAAAATTCAAAATTCAAAATTAATTTATTTCGATTTATTCAAAATTAATTTATTTTACGAGTAAATAACATTTAATTTATTTCGTATTTTGTGACAACTGTGTATGACAGTGTGACTTGGGTTTTCGACCCATTTTCGGGTTCGCCGAGGTTCTGACAGGGAGCGTCCTTCCGCGCTGGACAGGGCACCGATGTCGTGTCATAACGTCCCCGCGACCCAGCCCATCAACGGTCACGCTAGAAGATCGTTTTTAAATAAAGCTAAACCCATGTATTATACATATGTATACTTACCTACTTATTTAACAAGTTTACATATAAAACTTTCCCACACAGATACGCATATTAGGTAGGTATTATATATTGCTTTATATGTTTAGATAGATACGACTCAGAATTGTTATATAAATATTACGCCCGAAGCTGTGTCACAAACAAGTTGACAAATCTACTCACCGCTTCGTTTACGGCAGGATTAATATCTTATCTCGCGGTGGCCATAAAATTATGCAATATATATATTTTTTTATTGGCATAGGTAAGCATGTGAGATGAAATGAAGTAGTTAATTTTGGAATGCAAATGAGTAACAATAACCTAAGCATATACTTAAAAGAATAACCGACCGTGATGTGCTAAAGAAGTAAAACTGACGTTCATAAATCATCATTTAGTCCAATTTCCGTATTGAACTATACAAATTTTTATTTCCCCACTTGCCATGAGATTATGGTATATAAAGAGACACATAATAATATACTTTCATATACTTTCGACGGTTGTTACACTCAACGTTGCTAAAATGTTGAGCATTAAGCCTCATTTAAGGTGCGACATTGTGGCGAGATCGTGTTGTAAAATTGGAAAATTTTTGGTCTAGTCAATTGATTCGAACTCCATAGGAAAATGACTGATGAAATCACTTTAGCAGCCACTTATTTAGTACTAGCCCATGCAGCTCATAAACGATGGTGGAAAATCACATTACTTCGAGATGTTCCAAAGACTAGTTTACTATCAAAATTAAAAACAGATTATGGAGGCTCATTTATAAACTTACAGAATATTTTTGTCCACAAATTTTAAATGTGATTTAATTGATTTTTTTATTGTTTATTTTTATATTTTGACATTTCCCTATCTTTCTAATGCATTAGGTTACATATTGTTGCTAAATAATTGACCATCGGGTGTAAGTTACGAAACTCGTAGTACGAAACTATAAGAAAATTTCAGTATGGACACAATATGGAAATTTTAGTGCATTAAATAAAATACAATAACATTTTTATTGTTGTCAATGTATGTTTACTGTTTTTAATTACGTTTTCATTCACTCATTTCCAATTTCCTTTAACATTTGAACGCAAAAAAAAAAATTTTTTGCTACCTATCTATTTTGGCCATAGAGCCCATTCCACGTACCTTGTTTATTTATTTGTTGTGACTTAAGTTTGTCTTACAATTAAATAAAACGGACACTTTTATTAAGCGGGTCAAAAGGGTCCGACACCTAAGTATACAGTTACCTATACGTACATATTTTTAATAAGTAGATATTATTATGACGTATAGTAAATGTACGCTTCACAATATCTTATCAAACCTAATCCAGTATAAAAGATGTATAAAAAGCATTTTATTAAATACCAATATAAATTTTAACGACACTAACACGTGTTTCATAAACACACCTATAAATCCAACCAACCAACCCTTTCTGTATCCGAAGCAATATTTTCAAAAGCATTATTTTCACTATTATAAAGATCAGGGTCGTGTACTAAATGTTTTATATGCCCCAGAATTTAATCTTGATAACATATTACGAAATTCAAGCAAGCTAGATACATTAAAAGAAGATTCATCATCTTGAGTTTGAGGGTTCTGTTCTTTTATGAATTACTACATATTAATGTATCCGATGTATCATATTAATGTATACAAATTAATGATCGGTGATCGGATAGATCAAGCTGTTAGATTTTTAGACAATTGTTAAAATAAATAAAATAATAACAATTAAAAATGAAACTCGATGAAGTATCAGTGATGAAGAGAAAAAATTAAATTAAATTAAAATAAATGTAATTATTAAATTGAGAATAATAATTAAGAGTTTAAAAATAAGATAAAACAATTGTTTTAACAATTATTATTAAATTGCATCACCAATTGAAATGAGTTTATAGTTTCTTAGTAGATAAAACGTAATTACCACAGAACCCTAAGTAAACTCTTAAAATAATAAAATACGTTGGGGTATTTAGACATCGTCTCTATAAAATGAAATGTAATTAAAACATGTTACACAGTTTCAAGTTAATCTCAAAATGAGTCGTGTCAGAATTATTTCGGAGAGGAGGAACACAGTAACCTCAGAAAAAATGCTAGATCTGGATAAAAAGGAAACCGAAAACACGGAAAAGTCACAAGTGGATATTGTCGAATACGACGACATTTTATCATCTGCCGGCGAAATTGGGCCGTTCCAGATTAGGTTGTTTTTCTCCACTTTTCCATTTTACATTTACGGTGTATTCGTGTATTTGTCACAATTATTTATGACTGAAGTGTCACCGAACCATTGGTGTTGGATACCGGAGCTCCAAAACTTAACCGACATTGAAAGGAGGACTCTTGCTATTCCACCGGACGCAAACAATCGATTTGGATACTCGCGATGTAGATCTTACGATGCAAATTGGACAGAAGTGTTGACATCTGGAATCACGCCAAATGCAACTTGGAATACGATATCTTGTCAAAACGGATGGGAGTTTAATAAAACTGAAATACCTTATCCGACTATATCAAGTGAAATGGGATGGGTTTGTGAAAAGGATCATTATCAAGCGACTGCTCAAGCATTTTACTTTCTTGGCTCTGTAGTCGGTTGCTTGCCTATTGGCTGGATCGCTGATAAATATGGAAGAGTTTACGCAGCTACGCTTAGCAACTTGATAGCGTTTGCTGGTGGGGTGTCTAGTGTTTTTGTGACAGACTTTTATCAATTTGTTGTATGCCGGTTCATTATGGGACTCGCTGGCGAAAGATGTATGCTGATAATATACCTGCTAGTTCTGGAAAACGTTGCTCCAAAATATAGGACGATGATATCTAACATGTCCTTCGCTTTATTCTTTTCAATGAGTGCCATGATCATACCTTGGATCGCATATGGTTGTGCTGACTGGAAGACGTTTGGTTTAGCAACAAGTGTTCCCATGATATTAGTTGTAATAGCGCCTTTTGTTATACCGGAGAGTCCAAGATGGCTTATGTCTAAAGGTCGCCTAGATGAAGCTATACAAAAAATTATCACAATTGGAAAAGTTAATAAAAAAATTGTTCCACCGAATTTGATAGAACAATTTAAATATAACGAATTAAATAAAAAGGCGGAGGAAGAGAAAAACTTTATTGAATTATTTAAAACGCCCGGATTAAGAAAAATGATAATTTGCATGTGTGTGGTTTATATGTGTTGCACCATAATGTTTGATTCTTTAGTAAGAAGTACTGGATCACTTGGATTCAACTTCTTTGTATCGTTCACATTAATGTCTTTTACAGAACTTCCTGCTTTAGTAATAATGACGTTAATTCTAGATCACCTCGGCAGGAGATTCGTTGCAACGACTTCGCTAACATTGGGATGTGTTTTCAGCGTTATATCAGCATTCGTTAGCGACGGTATACCGACAGTAGTATGTGTACTCATAGCGAGATTTTCAGCCAACATAGCTTATGCAACTTCTGAATTATGGTCTCCAGAAATGATGCCAACTTCAGTGAGGGCGTCGGCTTCTGCTTTCGTTAACATTGCTGGATACGCATCAATGATATTAGCTCCATATATTGTATACTTAGAAAACTACGTCTACTGGCTGCCTTTTGTATTAGTTGGATGTGTTTCTTGTATTGGAGCATTACTTACGTTAGCACTACCGGAAACAGCAAATAAAACGATGCCGCAAACTTTTGAAGACGCTCAAGAAATGCTTAAATCAGATGTGTTGTGGAGCGTACCCTTTTTGGCAAGGAGAAAAATTGAAAAAAATGCCGCAAGAGTTAACGAAGGTTTCGCCCTGAATTAAAACACATTATAATAAATACTGAGAGAAATAAGAATATTCCATGGTGATATTTTTTATTGATTTGTTTATAAAGATAAAGCCGAATTTGTTTATAAAGATGATTGTTTGTTGATTGTTGAACCCGGCGATGTCGATGCAAATAGAAAACGAACTTACCAAGTATAAACATTTTATTTTATCTACCTAAATCTGTTTATAATAAGTTATTTATTACACAATTTATATCTTTCATCTTTATCTCACTACTAGACAGACAAGCTACTAAGTATTACTCAATTTTCAGTACCCACTTCAATTAAAGAGAGGCGATGCTCTCACGAAAATAAAAAAGTAATTGAAAACAAAGACTCTGATTAAAACGGCCTATTTTATCTATTAGACGAATTAGAAGGACAACTTTACACAATACTTATAGATTGATAAATATGAGGGGTGATGTGATGAGTTAAAGATTTAATGAACCAAAAAACTTAAATTTGGAGCGTGCGATTAATTTTCATGTTGAAGTTATTTAGATTTTTAAATTTTCATTATGCTTTGAAGTTTTGTGGTGAGGATAATAGTTATACATTTAACACTAGACATATTTGACATTGATATAACATATTGACTTAGTCAAAGAGCATAGGGACAATACTAAAGGACTGGGTCGAAAATGAAGCAGATCCTTTGGGGATATATACAGAAGAATGATAGATAAGTTCCCTTCAATTTTACCTAGTTATCTGGATCAGCAGCATTCTTGCATGGTAACTGTTAATTATAAATTTATCAAAAAAGTTATATAAACATTTTTATGTAAAACTAAATTCTCTACAATATTTGTCTGAAACTTTTTTTTAACTATTAGTTTTTGTATAATTTGAGAATTTTTTCCACCCCATCTACGGGTCGGAATCGAAAATTTCTTTCACTCATCGATATTACTTACATTCTAGAAACTTATATCTATAAGGATCTCAAATTTTGATTTGGTGGTAAATTTTCCTGGACTATAAGCTGTCCGCCACTAGTGATCCCGGCTTGATTTACTTATATATTTTTTATAACTTTATTACAAAGAGTTATAGCTTTATTTAGACACTTACATGTGGGCTATGAATTTATTTACAAACAGAAATAAATTGCACTCTAAAATATGTATTGTATGAAATTCCTCAGGTGAACTTAATTGAGTTTATAGTACACCTAAACTGTGTACCACCAATTGCTTTTATTGTATGTAAATAAATAAAAAATATATAATAATTTGGCTAGCTAGTACTCAGTAGAAGACGGAACAATGGGTATTCCTGTGAATGTTGAATTATAGAATTTTACCTGCTCAGTTATCAACATTTCTTTGGTTACATTTACGAGTATTTACTGAACGTTTCAATGTCCATTGTTAACAAGTATCAACTAAACAGGGGCTTATTAAAAAATATTTCATCGATAGAAGTACAAAGAGGATGAAGTCGTTATTAATCAATCCTATATAGTATATAGTATATACAGCTAAAAACGCTGTAAGATGCTAAAACTTTGTTGTTTTTAATATTTTTGTACTCTGGCTAAGCTATTCTGCTGCAAACTTTTTTCCGACTAAATTCCTACATCATCAGGACAAAATTAAGTCATAAAGGAACTTCTGCTAAATCTGATTAATTTTTTAGTAAAATAATCATATAAATTAACAATAATTAATTAATCAATAATAATTATGTGAATTAAAAATATTTGTAAATTAAAAATCTTCTATAAAGGTTCGGTTTATTTTGATAAATTGTTAATTTATAATCCCTTTTTAATAATATATCATCAAAAACTGGAATTAATTAATTAAAAAAAAGGTTTCAAATGCCATCTCTTTAATGGCCATTGTACACTTTTACTCTGTCGGTGTAATTGAGGACGCTTGGATGATTCATATTTGATTTTTTTGAACTTTCGATACGATACCTCAGCTAGCAAACACAATAAACAGTAATCAGTAACCAGTCGGGCACTTGGCAATGTATCGTGCGAACGTGAGCTGCAGTGTCCTTGTGTGTGAATGCCAATGCGTACGGTGTTCAGTGGGCGGCCTGAAAGAAAATATTTATTAGTAGTCAAATAAAAAAGTTTAGTTTTAAAAATGACAGACAAAATAAACGGCACTGTAAATGAATTTGAATCGTCAGAAGAAACAAATCGAAATAAACCAGTTCGCGAAGTCGACTACGACGACTTACTCATTTCTGCCGGCGAAATTGGACGTTACCAAGTGATACTGTTCTTCTCGACATTCCCATTTTATTTATACGGTGTGTTCGTTTATTTATCTCAATTGTTCATGACAGAAGCTTCGTCCAGTCATTGGTGTTGGATACCAGAACTTGAAAATTTAACCGACATTGAACGAAGGACTTTGGCGATACCGCCAGATGCTGAAAACCGGTATGGACATTCGCGATGTGAAGCTTACGTTGCTAATTGGAGCGAAGTGCTGGCAACTGGTATCAAGACTAATGCTTCTTGGCCTACAATGCCCTGTCAATACGGATGGGAGTTCAACAAGTCAGAAATCCCTTACCCAACTATAACAAGCGATCTGGGTTGGGTTTGTGACAAAAGCAGTTATCAAGCTACAGCTCAAGCATTTTACTTCTTTGGATCCGTTCTAGGATGCTTACCAATTGGATGGATCGCTGATAAATATGGAAGAGTACCAGCTGCAGTTCTCAGCAATTTGATCGCTTGTTTCGGAGGTGCACTGAGTGTGTTTGTAACGAATTTTACACAATTCGTTATTTGCCGTTTCATTATGGGTATAGCGGGCGAAAGATGCATGTTGATAATGTATTTACTTGTTCTTGAGTATGTTGCGCCGAAATACAGAACGCTAATATCTAATTTATCATTCGGTCTATTCTTTGCCTTAACAGCAGTGACGATGCCATGGATCTCTCTTGCATGTGGCAATTGGAAAATATTTGGCTTGGTTACAAGTTTACCGATGGCTCTAGTTGTGTTTGCTCCACTTATTATCCCGGAGAGTCCAAGATGGTTGTTATCCAAAGGCCGTACAGATGAGGCTATAGATATAGTACTTAAAATTGCCCAAGTTAACAAGAAAATTGTACCAGAATCGCTCATAGAAGATTTTAAATTGAGCGAATTAAATAAGGAGCAAGATAGCGATAAAAGTTGGATTGAACTAATAAGGATACCAAAGTTAAGAAAAATGTTATTTTGCATGTGTTTTCTTTACATGTGCTGTACATTAACATTTGATGCTCTCGTCAGAAGTATAGGAAAACTTGAATTTAATTACTTTATATCGTTCTCAATAATGTCTTGTACGGAGCTACCATCTTTAATACTTGTCGCACTGCTGCTGGACTGGAGTGGAAGAAGATTGTATGTATTTGTTGCCATGATTATGGTATGCATATTCGCAACTATGTCCTCGTTTGTCGGAGGAGGATTGTCTTCTTTGATATGTGTTATAATAGCAAGATTTTTTTCCAATATGTCATACGCGGTGGGAGAGTTATGGTCTCCCGAGATGATGCCAACCGCAGCGAGAGCATCCGGATCGTCATTTGTCAACATCTGCGGATATTTTGCTATGATTTTTGCACCGTACGTGGTTTACCTAGAGAACTACGTGGAGTGGTTGCCTTTCGTGTTAGTTGGCACAGCTGGTGGATTCGGAGCTCTATTGTCTTTAACATTACCAGAGACTGCCAATAGAAAGTTGCCTCAAACGTTTGGAGATGCCGAAGAAATGCTAGCTAATGATAGATTGAATATTCCATGCTTGGAAAACAGAAAAGAGGATAAAAGTGCTGAGCCAATGATTGTTAAATCCAATACTGAGAGCAAAAACGTATAGATTAATTATGTATAAATGCAATTAACTTCGATCTTGATTTAGTGAGAGTCAGTGTCAAGTCAAATGGCTATTTTAAGCATTTAACCAACGGCTTGTTTTGTACATTACATAATGATTTGGAATTATTCATAATTCTAATGAACAATGAAGTATATTAAAAATAAGCTCCTTATTTAACATAGGTAGATTAAATATTCCTTGCTTGGAAAACAGAAAAGAAGCTAAAAGTCCTGAGCCAATGATCGCTAAATCCAATATTCTAGGTAAAGACTGTAATAATGATTGTTGTTTTTAACTAAAGTAATGTAAGGGTGGGTTTATGGAACGAGAACGGAGCAACCATTTTCGTTCCTAAAACTCATTCTAAATGTTTTTATTTTTATTTTGCTATTATTTTTTGTATAAATGATTTTGTGTGATTCAAAGTAATATGATTCATTAAAAAAAAAAACACTTTAAGTATTAAAAAATCAAAATTAACTGATTTTTGATATTTTATTTGAATAGTTCTATTTATTACGTTTAAAACCAATATAAAAATTAATTTAAATATTAATTAGTAGTTAATTAGCACAATTCGCAAAACATTAAAAATAAAAAATAAAAAACTAAGTATCAAACATATTACAACAGTATTCGTCACAATCTAAAAATAGCGTTTCCTTTGTATTACTTACAATATTGTAATAACAAAAGGTATTTTGTACTCAATTTCATTCCTTTGTCATTTGAAGAAATTTAATTTGAATTTGTGTTTGTATGAGTTTGTCTAATACCTTTTAATAATAATAATAATAATAATATGTTTGCTTCTATCTTTAGATAAATGTAGATAAGGAGGAAATCAAAAAATAACGTATTGTTAGTAACATTACTTTGCTGTGTTTCGCTGACAGTTAAAAATTATACTAGCCAATAACTTTATTAGAATTATTCATACTCGTCATACTTCAGTTAACCGACTGTAGTTAAATCTAACTAGAATCCAGACATTTAAAAAATGTCTGGAGATTGTGACCAGGGCTTAACATTACTTATCTAATAATGTCACAATCTGTAAACACCCTTGACTAATATTTATTACTGTTTTTTCTTGGTAAGCAAGCATAATTATTAATTTCATTTAAAATATATGTTTTATAGAGACTATACTGATACAAAGATATACCTACTGATTTTTATAAACTTAATACAACAATGCAAATTCGACATTTGATGAGAAAGCTGTAGGTAATCATAACTATTTTATACAATTTAAAATGTTTAGTGCACTTAGAATTTGTGGATACATGGCCTTTATCCTGAACTAAAGAAGTAGCCTCTGTTTCTTAATAATAATAATAATCAATAGACACCCGATTATTCATTATTATTCAGAGACCTTAGTTATTTTCTCTTTATTTTTAAATCTACCTTTATATATGTATATATATATAAAGGTTGGAAGGTCATCTGACGTCCCACTTGTTAGCTACTTAAAATATAAGTACAACGCTATAGATTAACACCCTTTAAAGAAGTAAGCAAATAATAGAAGAATGCAAAACTAAGAACTGTTTTCTATTTAACAAAATTGATTTTTAATGCCATTTATAAAACAATAATCTCAAATAGATTTCTACAAATTGATTCCCAAATAAATTGCGGAGTCAGGGACCACATTATATAATTTATCTGTTTGGCATGTTCGTCGCATGAGTACCTATAGCTGATTTCGTGGTCGCTTTTACTCCACCCTTTCTTCATGCTAATTCCTTTACAGACCTAGATCATCAATAGATCACCTAGCGACGCTGTCGACTGTGCTACATTGACTCATCCAATTGTTGTACACAAGTATAATTGCAATATCTCATTTTAACACTAGATTTTTGTATTTAACATTATAAGTATTTTTTATTACAAATAGGTAATAATACGGTATTAAGTATAGTAATTAAAAAAAAAATAACAGTCTCCATTATAGTTTCTGTTAAATGATAGCGAACGTTGACTTCATGCTTATCACGTCGCAAAACTATTAAGTGTATTGTAAATTTCAGGGTCAAGAGTTTTTATTTAATTTTATCTATCCTTTTGGTTTTTTTTTTTTTAGTTTTTTTTAACATTCAAGACTTATTATCCGAGTGAAATAAACCATTATTATATTACTTGAACAAAAACATCAATTCATTTTTATGAATTTTTTCTACAGTTACATAAAATACGTCTTACTTAAGTTCAAGGCCATAGACCACAAAATCAATCCAGGAATTCAGCAGTTCTAAAGCGCTCTACATTCTCCGAACAGCAAAGACGGCATTGTTTTATGGGCGAAGAAAGCTTTGTTGTCAGCCAGCATGAAACATCATGCTGTAACAGGGATAGGATAGGTCTTTCTTGGTGGTGTGGGAACTGTTTCTATGCGTGGGTTAGTTGAGGGCGTTTTATTAATATGATTTTAAATTAAAGATGAGACAACTTAAGTTAGGAAGACATTTTATTCAATAGATAAGCATTGACAACATTTTCTATTATAGATTCAGACCACAGTATGTAACAGGAACGTCATCTATGAATGTCGCGTTAAAGAACTGCGACAGACAGCTTCCCTAAGGAACTATTGCCATTGGCCAGGAGCATAGTACCTACTTTGACCGAGACGAAGAAATTCTATCCCTCGGAGCGCCATCTAGTCAAATTTAGATACAACTTTAAGCTGGTTGAATTTCTTAAAACATAGTTCCATTAACACGTGCTAGATGTCACTAAATGTAATATTTAATTTTTCTTACTGCTATTAATTTTACAATGTTTATGATAGATGGCGCTGCTATGTTAACTTAGCGAATGGTTTATGAATTCTAATTGAAGTTCTAACAATAAGTAGTGGAAAGCGTAATTATGTTTTAGACATTTTGATTATTGTTTTAGACTTAAATAAACATGTGTATGACAAGATCAACGACATGGGACGTCACCATTACCGTTGTCGCTTGGACGATGTTTTTTTATTACAATTTTTGTTCCACACTACATAAAATTGAACTCAGTCTTGCGTGACCAAGATTCGAACCATAGCACCATACATATTGGCCTGTCAGCGCTGACGGTCAGTGTGACACGAAAACCAGCCTCAATTGTTTAGCCGGGACTCGAGCGTATGTCCGACTGCGCCGTAATCCTCTTGTGATAAGTAAACCTGTCTCAAAGGACGACAGGTCTGATCGTCACTTTATGGTAGATTGCTCTGTCGCTGTGTACATAGCTATGGGTGTTGCAAGATATAAGGTAATAAGGATGAGGGAAATGAGCCCTGGCATCCCATACTCATTCAACGAAACACAACATAACATAACTATGCTGTTATTTCACGAGTATATTCTATAAGAGAGTGGTTACTGCCACCAGATGGACTCCCACCAATATCTGACTGCGAAACTCAGTCTGCCACTACAAACAACATTGGTCAATATTTATTATAGTATTTTTAGGTACCTTCGGCAGGAACTGTCGAGGGTACCTAATAACATCTTATAACTGTCTTATAACAAGCCTAAAATTTATATTATGTCTCCGTATTTTTATTTTCATGAGCTAAACCACATCATTACTGTCGTAAAGAATCCTGTCTCCACTCTACGCATTGTTATGAATATTGTGTCACGTAAAACGGAACCTCATCCCATATTTTCTCGAAGAGCCTCTCAAGTATGTTGAAATATTCGGTACCATTCATTAGAGCTACTTATTTGACTTGTTTTAGGATTTATTTGTGGGTCGTAAATGGGGTTTTTTAAGACAAATATATACGAGCTTCACGCGTGTGTTCAACAAACACACATTTGTTGCTATCTTGACGATAAATTTTCATTAAACATTTGTGAAATACAATAACAGAGTAGGTAGGTATACTAATTATATACTAATTATATACTAAGTATATATAAGGGGGTAAGGGGATAACGGTAACTAGCAACTTCTCACCGGCCCAAATGTCATTATCATATGCTCGCGTATGATAGTACTTTGTCCTTTAGGGAAAGTTTCTTTTATCCCTACTTCTTTTATACTTGTGTCGACAACACACATTGTAACCCTTGTTACGTTGCTTGTGTTTGTAGACGACGGTAGCCATCTACCATCAAGTGAACGGCGCCTTCAATTTAAAAAAGACAATATTCTAAATGTTCGGCGAGAATTCACTAGTGGTTGAGTTGTTAAGTGAAAAATATAAGGATATTATTTTCATACATTGGAAAATCATTTAATATTTAATTTTATCGCAAAGGGGTTATATAAACATTTGAAGTAGAGTCGACGAGCGTGGGAGAGAATCGTTTGACAATATGTTTGGAATTTGATTGAGTTGTTGAGGTCAAATCCCCTAGCTAGACAATAATTTTTCTACAGTACTGTCGTAAATTCAATAAACCACTTTTTCATTTCTCTATATACTTAGATGTATGTTTCATATACTTAGGAATTCTACAGTTCAACATTTAATTGTCTAAAGATGATTTAAGCAGTTACCTTTAACCATAAAACTCGCACATATAGTGACAATTTATGGAAGACTATCTATTGACATGAGAATTGTCTATTGAGAGACAACGAATATTTGAGTAAGGAATGCTAGAGCTCATTTCATTTATTCTTTCCTCATTAATTTTATTTCTTATCATATTAAGAAAGGTCGGCTATCTGGAGGCTATCAAGTCCTTGGCGCGATGATTGATAATTTCTATGTTTGATAATTTCTATGTTTGCATACGAACTGGAAATATGGACAACATGAGTCAGATACAAAAGATAATAAGCATCTCCTGGAGGGACAAACGCACAAATGCGTTCATCCTTTCTCAGTTACAAATAAAAACACGTATATCTATAAAGTATTCTTACATATTTCAAACATACTGTAAAAAGAGGTGCTAATAATCTGGAAAAGCTGGTCGTTGTGGGCAATTCGAGTCCTACCAAGTAAAGGGTGCCTCTTCTGATACACTTTGCCAATCGTTAAGGGCGACCATAGACAGGGTCGCCATCTACCATCAAGGGGTGATCATCAGTTTGTTTAACGAGCTTTATAAATAATAACAAAACTTCTATCAAAAGGGACATTCTCTAGAAGTCTAGACCTTTTGGGGTGTAGGACGTTGAACTTTATAATATTTCAAGGAGTATTATAATATTGCATAACATTATTATAAAATTTTATATATTTGCACATAAAATTAAACCATTAAAAACTCATTAAAATTCTTTACCAGTTACAAAATTAATTACCTTGATATGTCAGACCAATATCCCATGGTAACCAGTAAATTGTAATTAATTTTTAAGCTACTGCCTATCATTGAATAGGCAGTAGCTTAAAAATCCAATGACTAGCTGGGTAAGACTTTTAAAATTTGATATGGCGCCAGGCGATTGATACACATAAATAAAGTATTTCAACCGGTTACACAACAATAAATAATGTATGTATCTATCAATTTATTTGCTGCTACTTAATATACGTCAATTGATATCGCGACACATTTTAATTGGCAGTGACGTTTGCACCTGGGCCTTACGAAATATGTTAACACTTAAAAACATTTTGAATATTATCAAAATGTGTGAGAGTTTTCCAAAGCTTCATTATTATGACCGACATCTTTTTCACTGTTCCGGGACAAACATGGCATATTCCAAAACTTTTGATTTTTCACTAAATTTTCAGCGTCATCGAAATCGTGAGGCATTTTTTTGTTTGATGTCTCCGGTAAAGATAAAGCCACTATTGCTCCCACACCAGCAATACATCCGACAATTAGCAGTGGGAGCCAATGTGTGTATGTTCCTAGGTACGATATGTATGGTGATAAAATAGTTGCACCGTATCCACAGATATGCACTAATGATGTGGCCGAACCTCGTACTGGAGTTGGCATCGTTTCAGGAGGCCATAATTCACTTATACCATAAGACATGTTCACAAAAAATCTCACCACAAGTGCACATATGACTGAAGGCAAGCCATTACTAACAAAAATGGTTAATAGACTAAAAAAACAGCTCATTGTCATAGCTGTGCAAGTAACCCACCTTCTACCTAACTTGTCCATGACAAATGCTAAAATAAACACGGATGGAAACTCACTGAGAGCCAACAACGAAAATGACAAGAAAAAATTAAATTTAAAATGTCCCATACTTCTTATTATGGAATCAAACATGACCGTGCAACACATGTACTCTAAACACATACATATTAATACTTTTCTTAAAATTGGTCTTTTGATTAACTCAATAACACTCTTTCCTTCTTCGTTCTTCTTGTTGGCATGCGATAACTTAAATTGCTCCACAAGCTTAGCAGGCACAACTCTCTTGTTTATTCGTCCGATTGTTAGAATTTTTTTTATAGTGTCATCTACTCTTCCTTTAGAAAGCAGCCATCTAGGACTTTCCGGTAAAACAAATGGTGCAATAATAACTGAAGCCATGGGCAAACTTGTTGCTAAGGCGAAAGTTTTCCAATGGCCACAAAGACGTGCAATCCAAGGTAAAGTCGAGGCGGCGATACAATAGAACACAGCGAAAGACAAGCTTGATATCATTGTCCTATATTTCGGACCGACGTATTCTAGCACCAGGAGGTACATTATTAACATACACTTATCGCCCGCCATACCCATGAGAAATCGACATGCGGAAAACTCGATGAAGCTTCGAGCGAACGTGCTGGCCACACCTGTGGCACATGCTACTAAGTTTGTGACTACTGCAGCTGGTACTCTTCCAAACCGATCGGCAATCCATCCAACAGGGAATCCTCCTAACATAGAACCGAAGAAGAATATCGCTTGCGCCGTAGCTTGATATTTATCCTTCTCGCAGACCCACCCCAATTCACTTGATATAGAAGAGTAAGGTATTTCAGATTTATCGAACTCCCATCCATGTTGGCAGGTTGTAGTTCCCCAACTAGCATTAGGCTTTATGCCCGTTGCTAACACTTCAGTCCATTTTGCATCGTAACAGCTGCATCGTGAGTATCCATATTGATTGTCATCATTGATTGGTATGGCAAGATTTCTGCGTTCCATTACAGTTAAATTTTCTAGCTCCGGAATCCAACACCAATGGTTCGGTGACACTTCAGTCATGAATAACTGTGAATAATAAACGAATACACCGAAAAAGTAAAACGGAAACGAAGAAAAAAACAGTATTATTTGGTATCGGCCAATTTCACCAGCGGACGAGAGGAGATCATCATAGTCAACATGTTCGCGTGCATCAACATTGGCTTCTATACTTTTTGTTTTATCTAAACCATTGTTTGTCTTCTCCATTGGTGTGTCAATGCCCATTTTATTATGATTGTTTACAGCGAACTAATAATGTGACTACGTTCGGAGGCGCACTCAATTGAAACTCAATTGACAGCGCAATGAGGATTTAAGACGCTCTTATATAACTTCATGTCTCCGAGACGCTACAATTTACATAACCTGGCATTAAATAACAAATCTAGTCTTGTGACGCTAATGATAAAGGCAATATTATAATATCATTCGTTTATGTTGATAAGAGAATTAAAAAGAATAAAGAAAAGAAATTTTATTGAGTCAACACAAGAATTAGTAAGAATTTAAGGCAATTAGTGGTGATTAATTTGGGTAATTCCTTCCGGTGTCATGATGTAATATAGAGATATGTAGTAACACAGAACTCCCGTTATTGTAATTTTCCTTGTATCCACTGTTACTTACATGTTTCAGGTAAAATTTACTTTAAAGTAAAAATTAAAATGAAATTAATAAATTTTATATGATGCAATTTTAGAAGAAAACTTTAGGAAAAAAACGTTAAGAACGTTATAAAACGATATGCCCGCATCTTTTATGTATCTTTACAAAACATTTGAAAAAATTGTATAAGGATTATTTTACAAAGTATATTAAAAGTAAAAGCATATGCTTGGCTATTTTATTATTTCAAATAATGTACAAAATGGTTTATGACTAACAGTCATAGAATTATGTTCACATTATGGTAAATTTTTCTTGGAAATTACTTTTAAGTACAAGTAAAAGTAAGCAAAAAGTTGCTTAAAAAAAGATATTTTAATTCTAAAAAGTAATTTGAATACAAATTATGAAACCGCCAGGAGTTGCAAGTTAGAACGTTTTCATTAGAGGCGTATTTTTGCTAACGAATTTCCGACGAAATTTGTAAACATTTTTAAATAGGACATCAGAATCAGAATCATATAAAAGATATTCTATAGATTAAATTTCAGTAAATGTTCGTGATTTATTTTGGAGCAAATAAAAATTGGAATTCGTGATTTATTTTTCTATTTCATTTTAGATATTTTAAATTGGGAGATCCAATTTTTAATAAAACGAAAATCTCTCCTAATGTAAATCGTTGATTCGTGGAAATCTGTCTGAATTTTATAATGAATAACCAATTGTAATTAGTTCTCAATCATTTAAGGAGACTAATGCATGTTTAGTGTATTTCATTCATGCGAGCTCGATGGCAAAAACTGCGTCTATATTATCTTCTATATCTGTAAAATCAGTACTAATATTATAAATGCGAAAGTATGTTTGGATGTATGGATGTTTGTAACTCTTTCACGCAAAAACTACTAAACCGACCACAATGAAATTTTGTATACACTTTCGTCTGGGACACAAGAAAGGACATAGGGTACCTTTCATCGTTCAACGCGGACGAAGTCGCGGGCACCAGCAAGTACATATACATATATCGCATTTATAATATTATAATATATAATATAGTAAGGACTTTTATAACAATGGATAAAGAACTGGCAATAGGTTCTGTAATACAGATCCTGAAAGGATAAAGGATAAGGGACATAGTGGGGATAGGATAGGATAGGACCGTCACGAGCTTATTGGAAGTGGTTTAGTTGCTTGCCTCAGCACTGCGTCGCTGGGATACCGGGTTTGATTCCCGGCTGGGCGAACTATGGAATTGAATTTTCCGCTTTATTATTTCGCCTTATTATTGACGGCAGCGCACTTGTTGCATCTTTGCCGTTGCTTGTGCCATAAGTGACGGTAGCCACCTACCATCAAATTCACAGTCAGACAGCCTGACTAACTTAACATAAAAAGAACATATGTCAATTTAAAGTAAACGGCAATTTAAAATAACCTTAAATTTTCGGATATTTTTAGGTGTTCATAAATATATTTTTGAAAAAAATATTTGTGAACGGAATTGTAATGTGCCGAAACCATCTTATTCAAAACTGAGCCTCTCCTATTTTGTGGGAACCACGTACATAATTTTCCGAGATCAATGTAAATCGGAAAACTTGTTTACTTCAATAGGCTTTGCATCGGGAAAGGGAATTGCGAGGGTCGAAAGGTTGAACAGAGCTTGAAATATTAAAGGGATTGAAGCGATTTGATGCCTATTTTGGTAAAGTCGACTTAATTGAGTATTCCAATATTTTTATTCTGAGAAATTCGACTTTCTAAAATGATAACTTGGAACGAATTAAATTATTATTAAACTATCATAAGTATACTCTAAAAAAAAATAATGTTAGGTGAAGTCTCGGTCTATGTCAAATGTAAATATTGTCTGCCTTTTTTGGTATAAATAGGTACGCGTTTATTTATTTATTTTTTTATCACAAACGTGTAAGAATTCCATTCAGTTGAAAATATTTGCGGTTACTGATGGAGTGATTCAGTTGTAAGTATTGAAAGAAACTTGTTTGAAGGCAAATAGAACAAAATTTACACATTTGATTACTCAATGTTCAATTACACATGCTGGTTTAAAATTATCAGTATTTCGTTAATTAATTTAAATTGGCAATTTAACCATGGCTATTTTATGTGTGTTATTTTTCCATCATTGTTTTATTTGGCATTTTATTAGTCACTGTTTTATTAAGAAATAATGAAACAGTGTCTGTGTCAAGGGTTTAGAATTCGATTCCCAATTTTAGAAATGAATTTTTTTTTAGTTGGCTCTTACAGAATACCTCTGTAAAATAAAGATGTCCTATTTCGTTTCAGTAAGTTAGTAAGGGATGTCACAGCCCCATTAGGAATTCTTTCCCTTATCCTTAATATTCTACTATGGTCGGCGGCGCACTTGCAGCACCCTTGAACCTTGTGTTATAAGCGACAGTAGCAACATACCATTAAGTAGACTGACAGCCTACAAAAACAAAAAAAGTTAAAAAAGTCAGAGCACGGTCAGCTTATATGCATAATTCCTTTGAGAAATATCTCGCTGAAAGATACGGACGTTCGCTTTGACAAGCGTTTGATGCTCAATTTCCTCTTTGGGAAGCAGGAAGTCACTGAGCACTTCCCGTTGAAATAAACCTTCAGATAACAAGTTGAAACAGCTGAATAGTCAAAGCTACAAAAGTTACACGTTTTTAATAAATTTAGCTTTTAAATTGGATTTATAAGCAATATATTTAGATTATGTAATTGTAATGTGATTGTAAAATGATATTTTTTAAATATTTTCTAAAATAAAAACAAAAGTTGAGCTGGCGCGGGACGCCTGGTAGATGTGAAACATTGAAACAATTTTGGTTTATTAAATTAAAATTGAAATCTCCAGCTAACAACAACGGCTATACACAGTATAGTCTCTCCATATAGGCTGTAGGTATATATAGGCTCAGTGCGGTGGAGGTTTGATCGCCGAGCAGAGTCGTAGTTACAAGTTCCGCCAAAGTGTTGGCAAAGTTTGGCCAAATATTGGCGTGGCGTTCGATTTATCGCCAGATCAGGAATGCAGATTAAACAAGAAAGAATCTCTTACGTGTTGCTCTTGTTAACTATAAATTAAAAATACAAGCACTAAATATACAATAAAAGTTCAGCTATCAATATCCCAACGATTTTCATTAATCAATGAGTAAGGTTTGTTTTCATCGTGTCAAAATACTATTGGTCAAAATAGTCTCAGAATCGGTTGAGCGGTTTTGGAGTTCATAGGGAACGTACACACACATACACACACACAGACACACACACACACACACACACACACACACACACACACACACACACACACACGTACACAAACTCTCAAACAGACACACATCAATTTTTATATATACGTATATATATTTACCTATGTATTTATATATGTATAGATTGCCTAGGCCCTATCTTGATAACTTTATAAATCTTGATAACAAAAGAACACTTAGGTAAGTAAGTCAAATATTTACTTTGCGCAGCTCACTTGTTTACTTTACAAGGTCAATGACAATAAAATTAAAGCACCTGTCCTACAGTTTAGATAAAATTGTATTCATAGACCTGAATTCGCGGTCAGGTTTATGAGCAAAGAGCTTTGGCAGCTTCTCATACACCGTTTTAGTTATTATTAACAATCTTTAGCGTCTTTAAATTAAATGAAAATTACCTATTTAATTAAGCATCCGTTCTCAAGCTTTGCACAAAAAAATATTAACAGATGAGACCAGTTTTTTTAATTATAGGGCTTTGAAGTTATAAGAAGAAGTTAACAGAAAATAAATTATCGGTGTAAGTACTATATTTTAAATAAGTATTTATCTGGCTTGTACTTAAATGTGTGTTTATTTTTAAAAAACTTTAACAAATATTTTTTCTTGTTTAAATAACGATACCTGACATAACGGGCCGTTAGCCTATCTGCCGAACCGAACATAAAAATGTGAATTGACTTGAATAAATTTTACTCATAAATGAGTACGCATTTATAATGAATCTGGATGAAAGCTTTCTAATATTTATTTCATGACGTGTTTCTTAAACGCTCACAGGGAGAGAAACCTTAATATGGGCCCGAAAAATTCCGACACGTGTACGGGAAATTGGTGTACCATCGGAAAACTTATCATTATAGTTCTATACACAGAATTTTTTGTATAGGAACTACTACTAAAAGTTTATTAGATAATTTGCTATTAAGTATCTAATAGACTTTTAATATTTTATTGTACTTGACTGCGACATTTCTAATTTTGACTGCGGCTTCGTCTGCGTAATAAGCTATAAAGGCGCCTGTGTATACAGTACGATTAATTATTATTAAAATTTTAAGTATAAGTAATAGAAAGACAAACGTTGTTTCTTTCATATTTTAATACTAGCTGAATCCGGTTCTGGACACTGCTTTTATATAAATTTTTTTTTCTAAAATATAAGTAGCATAAGTTGCTCCTTATAACAGCAACTATTTGCCAGTAAAAGTCGCGTCAAAATCGATATATCTGTTTCTGAGATAAGCCGGAACAAATAGACAAACAGACGGACAGAAAGGCAGATAAATTTTTTAATTTTTTTTTGTTATAAGGACGTACCGTATATGATTTTCCGAGGAATGTATGATTCAATTAAAAAAAAATTGGTCAATAATTTAGAAGGCATCTTCAGGGGCTTAAAAGTTAAATACTTACTAAGTTAAATACTTACTTATATAAATTAAATATAAAAACATTTTCTACATAAGATTTTATATTTTATTTAAGTTATATTTTAAGTTATATTTTATTTTTAGTTACCGTTGCCCAAGCATCATATAAGTGTGCTTCAGCGTCTCGTCTCGTCATGGGATTACGATTTTGTGAAGCTGTAGAATGTTATAATACGATTTATGACTTTAAATTAAATTAAGGGAAACGAATTTACAACATAATTATGCCAGTGTAAAAGTTGTGGACCATTTTGGGAAATTTGTTATTTTTTTTAAATACAGATTTTCTTTTCAATCTAATTTTATCTTAACTGGCATTACGCATGTATTGCGTATACAAATCAACAAAAAAATGTACCACTATAACATCTCATAACCTCTTATTCATCATTTTCTAAAAGAGCACAATGCACATCAGCAAAGAATTCTATTTGACAAAGGTACAGAATCTGTCGTCAACCTTTTTCAAATATAAAGCTTGTCAGCATTGTCACAGATAATATATGTCTACTACAAATGGTTTCTATATTATACAGTCTATATCTATATTATACGGTCTATATACAAGTCACTTTGACTCAATGTCAAGTGAATGGACTTATTTACAGATGTCAGGTTTTGTATCGTAAAATATAAATAATAATGTACAGTGAGCTACATAATTGGAATAATCGTGGGCTTTGGCGATATATGGGGTATGGGCATTGAAGTATTACAACTGTGAAATTTGCGTCATAAATGCCAAAGCGGCACATTACAAATACGCCTAAAACGGAATCATGGCGGACTCTCGCGCGTCGATGGTAAAAGGTAGTAACGAAAAAGTTCTACTATTGATTTTAAACTCCAATGTGTTGATACTCCATTTTCTTTAAATGACAGATGTTTGGTTGGTTTTAAATGACAGAGTTCACGCTTTACGCATACATATATCACTTCGAAATATTCCATATAGTTCGTAGTGTTTTGTATGGCGTGCGACATCCATAGTTGTAGTACATTGATGGGTATATAGACGTAAGTCCAGCAGTGGGAGATTGTCACCGCTTGATATTATAAGGATGTTTAAAATCTGTTACTAGATTTAATTAGAGAGACTAAACAGACAGACGGTTTTATAATATCCAGACTGACGCAAACATAAAATGTAAAAATATAATATTAATTAATTTATGTATACACTAACTAATTAGAAGCACTCAGCGAAATTGTAAATCAAGGTCGTTTCTTATCACGTAATAGGCGGCCTTGCAGCTTTATTGAACCTTTTAAATTAACCATAAGCAACTAATAAACTGTTAACTAACACACCCTGATTGGAAATAATTGGGCTTCTGGGTCTTTTTGAATCTCTGAAGTCAACGAGTTAATAGGTTTTTAATAGGTTGACCTGCATTCTATTTTAACATCCAAAAATTGTTATTCTATTAACCAAAATAAATGAGAAAGCTACAGTCGTTAATTTTTGTTTTATTGATCCCAATTCTCCTTTTATATGGGATTCCGATTCGTAGGAATTTGGATAACTAAGGCTCGAGTTCACCAACAGACGGTTATTTTTAAACAGCTGTTTAAAATTTAAACAGCCGTTTAATAATATTTTGTTGATCACCATCGCTAAACTGTGGGTTAAATGCCCTAAACATCAGATTAATCATTAAGTTAACGCGGACGAAGTCGCGGGTACCAGCTAGTATAATTATAAAAGTACTTTAATATTAATAAAAAATAGTGTAAATTTTATTAATAGACTGTATTTTTTTTTAATAAAGAACTAAGTACTTACACACTTTTATATTCCTCACAGAGAAAAAGTTTTATAATATTTCCTTATATTTGTTTTCCTGTTAGAAAGTTGACATTAGTTTCACAACTCGTTTCCGCTTTGTATCTTTTGCGATGGGAAAATACGTAAAAGTTTTAATTGCACATAAAAATATTGTTCAAGACACTTTCTCGTTTAAAGTATTCTTTCAAAAGACGAATCACTCACGTTCCATTTCTTTCAAACATCATACCATATGGAGCGCTATGGAGAAGAAATAATCTTATTATTCCAATAAAGGAAAAAAATATGCTAATATCCGCCATTAGTTCTTCAATTATTATTTTTTAACATTATATACATATTTTTAAAAAGTTCAATTCTAAAGTTGGCCCTGCCAGAAATCATCCCAGTACTAAGAGCATTTAATCAAGTATAATATAACCATTATGTGAATAGACTGGTTATAACGAGAGACTCTTGTAGATATAGGTGTGTCAAACTAAATCTTTCACAACATATCAGAAGAATGAAGCAGGTGATAGAATAGGACCTATTCCTGCTTATTCCTGCTTATGGATGCTGCTATAGAAATATTCCTGCTTATGGATCGTCTTCGTTATTTTCATAGTTAATTTTCTGCTACGGTCGTACCGAATGGTTAGCACAAAATCCACCTGCACGCTCCCGAAGGTCATGAAATAATAACAAGGTCTGTATCCTCTTATGAATTATTCATTAAAGTTTGGTATTATTCATTAAATTATGTGTGGATACATCTTCGTTTGCTAAACGAATAAGTAGTAAGATTGTCAAAGAAATATTAAGGTAATTTATGGTACAAATATTTGGGTAATTAATTGGTTTTAATATCTAAGTATATTATTTATTCTGATTATACATAGCTTTGTAAATCATGATAGAAACAGAAAGTAAACTATAATAACAGCTTTAATAATAAAACTATTAATAACTGTTGAGAGCTGTGGATTTTGAGTAAACGTATAAATATATAAATAAAATCTTTGCATTCAGCTTTCAAACATACTGTATAAGTAATGTATACGTGACAGTCATAACTCAAAAGTACTTTTGACTTTTTCACTCACATAAAGGTGTGTCACAGAGGTCGTTGGTGTTGCATAGACTACTAATGTATAAGTTAACATAATGTAGAGTAGCAAAATAGAAATTACTCATAAAAATGTTTTATGATGGAGCTGTTTGATGTTGAAAAGAGCGTCTGTGAGATTTCTTGCCAGTCTTTTCAGTCCCCAACTGGTGGTAAATTTAAAAGATATTTTCTAAGAATTAGAACTGAAATTAGATTCTATACAATAAAGAATATTTTTACTAATTTACTAGCTATTGCACGCGACTTCGCCCGCGTAAATTTATAAAATATAGCCTATGTTACTCGCTGATAATGTAACTTTTAACAGGTGAAAGAATTTTCAAAATCGGTCCAGTAGTTTTTGAGTTTATTCATTACAAATATACAAATCTTTTCTCTTTATAATATTTGTATAGATATAGATTTTTTACACTTGTTGAGAAAATCTTACATTGTTTAAAGTTGTTGTAAAGTTAAATAATAGAAATTTAAAACCACATTTACCGTTTTAGGGCCAAACTGAAAATTTTAAAACTCATTTTAATGAAGGCTCATTTTTTCAAAATTCAACCTTTCATCTCTTACAGAATATGTTGTTATTATGCGTAATAAAGACAAAATAAATTATGTATATAAGTATATATAAAATATGTCTTAAAATGAGATTAGCATTCACAAATTAAACCTCTTAATCCAGCTTGATCTTGTTATGTCAACACGTAAATATATGAGGGTAGGATTTAATGGCATTGTAGGTGGCTGAAGTAGCGTTATAAAATATTTAATTCATGAGATCACAGTGATTTTTTTTTTTTAAAAATTATTACCATTGAATAAATGAGTAGGTATATGAAAACCATAATGAAGTTACCATATTTTGTTGATATTTTAATTTTTGAACTAGTAAATTTAAGTAAAGTTTAAAGTTTAAAAGCTCCATTAAAATCTAAACTTTAACCCAATTACTTAATTGAAACTTTAAATTGTGAAGGTAAATTTATTATTGATATTAATAATATTTCATGCAAATAATGTTTCTAATATTTTGAATATTTATTTTCATAAAATTGTTTTTATAAGATAAGATAAGAAAGGTATTTTATTTTTTACTTTTATCGTCCCCTATGTGGGACGGACTGCTATGTTAGTATTGAAGTGATCAGTCATATCAAGATTTTTATCATAAAGTGCAACTCATAACGCATTTAATTTAGTGTTTTTTTAAAATATCATCACATTTTAAAAATTAATTTAAAATATTTTTAAATTTAAAATATCAAGTGTTTTTATAATACCACTTAAAGTAGAATTTATATTAATTTTTTAATAACTAATAATAAAATACGATTCATAATTTTAAATGAATTACTGTTAAGACAATTTATTTTATTAAAACGCCGTTATCTTATGAAATTTACCACAAAATTTCTAACCAAGCCCTCTAATCCCATTTCAAGTGGGGGACACGTCTATCAGTCGCCGCAGAACATCCTCTGGATTTTAATCTGAGACTAGAGTGATATATTACGAATTTCTTTAGAACAATACAATTTGTTTTTATATTTTTGTTTTGTGCAAAAATGGCTAACAATAATACTCGTATGTATAACTAGCGACCAGCCCCGGAAGTAGGTATAGATATATTAATTCAAGATATATTATGATCGACATAATAATTATAAGCGGGGGCGAATGAAACCGCGGAAGACTTCTATAGTTAATTATACTCGTAATATTCGGTGTTATTATTATCTGACAATTTGAAAGTGACGTTTTGAAACTCTGACGTTATGGGACCAAACTTAACATTTGTTACTAAATAATTTGCCATCTTTACTCCTGTATCAGAAGTACAGTATAAAATTTTTAGAAACACATAATAACATGTCTACTAAACAGATATAAATAATAATAAATAATAAATAAATTGAGGAACTTTTTTTCACTTTCCCAATCTTAGATTAGTAAAATCATGGTTAAACCTTACATACTTTATTCTTGGAAAATATTTTCATTGACAAAAATAAGGAACAATCAAAATAAAAATAAGAAAAAAACAGCGTCATTTGTACAGTCATTGGGTGTTGGAAAAATTCCGGAAGTTTTGAAAATTTGTGATTTTATAGATTTATATGTGCTCTTTTCGAAGAGTTATTTGCCGATGTTTAAAACTGTTTCTTTAAACATCGGCAAAATAAACAATTTTTTTTCAAGTGAAAATGCTTTGAGCGCGATAAAAGTAAAATTTCAAGGTCGAATATTGTGTCACGTTTCAATGTAACGATCACCTGACGGTTCTTGTAACGTTTCCACCATTTATTTATATATTTTATTGACAAAGAATTTTACAATATGTACATTGTAATGTATAAATTTACAAATATTTTACAAGTAATAAGATTCACATTTTCTCTTAGTAATTATATGTAGGACACTACTTTTATTTTACTAAGATTTGTCCTTGGTAAATACTAGTAGTTACCGGCAAATAGGTCTCGTAGGCACGCGTGGGCCGGTCATTTTATGGATATTACCCCGGATTACCCCGGATAATGTCTATCTATACTCATACCAATGTAGTGTCAGTTTCAGCATTCAGTTATGAATGTTATAGGGAAGATATTACTGTTATTACTATTACAGTGTTATGGGTTTATTATGAATGTGGAATTACCATCTGGCAAATAGCAAACAATTCCAAGCTAGAGGTGTGACAATGAGCTCATAATACCAGCATAATTCTAGTCGTTTAGCTTACACATTACAAAGAGTCATAATATAATTAAATATATTGTAATTTTAAATAATCTTGCTCCAAACGTAGCTATTGTTTTACTTTAGAAAGGAGATAGACTAAACTAACTTGATATTTGCTTAAAAATAATCAAAACTTCTTTAAAGTAAAGCAAAACCAAGCGAATAGTCTAACCACACTATCTTGTAAAATTCTATATTTTAAAAATAAAACCTGACTGATTATTAAGTTAAGTTCTACACCATAGGTTTATTTTATAACGTAAACATCTGCTAAGACAGGATTTTTAAAATTTTAACTCTGTGCGAAGCCTAATGTCCTCTACACTGCCGGTTATCCAAGAGGATTTACCAACGTTAAAAGAAGGCGCAAGTCGCTAGTGTTACATACAATAAATAATCCAGTAAGTAAATATTTATTAAAAACTCTTCTCTTTCGTCGAGTGTAGTATTTAGTGTTTCCCATCACTAATATTAAAGGGAAGGATATCGGTAATATAAATTCAGGACAATGTCCTATTCGAGGACAAAACGTTCTTGGGATTAATGGAGATAATCCTTTCATTGAATTGATGATCCTTTCATTGATTATGTAATTAATTTGTGCACCATATTGGTCAATTTCATTTTATTTTTGTCTTTTTTACGAATTTATTCTGTAGTGACGAAATTTAAAAGTACTCACCTACTTATATTTAACTAGCTGGTGCTCGCATCTTTATAAAGGTTGAGAAATAAAAAATATAATTACTGACAAAATACATGAGCAATAAACCATTCATTGCTGTAATAGTTCTGTTTTGCCAGGCGTTGGATTTTAATTTTTATATGACCCCTCGGGAATAGTTCTTATTCCTGGATGATTGATACTGTATATCTGACAATGTGTATGCAAAATTTCATTATAATTAGTTAAGGCTTATAAGGAAGAATGGATATTTTTTTTTAAAAGTTGAAACGGTTTCGGATAATTCACCTCCAAATATAAATAAACTTACAAAATCTACTTTCGCTCTCTTTATACTGTTAGTTAATATATATTGTTGTCAATTAAAGTTAAACCCACAAAAGAACAATCGATTCAAATTGATTCAAAATGACAAATTCAATTAAAAATTGATATTCGATATCAACTATGTTGTACAATTTAAATGAATTGAAGAAATCTTCAACAAATCTTACGTAGACAGACAAATGGCGCCATTAGGGGAGGCTTAATAGCTTTCCTTGTTTATAGATAATAAAAAAAACAGTAACCACATCGTGTTTATTTGGATCATGGTTTTTTGTTCTCTGAATGCAAGTGGTTTGGAGGAGAAACTATTTTTACAGCTGTTGTCACACCCAGTTGAGGCAGTTGTGGTAAAGTTAAATTAGTTGCGGTGAGTTGTTATATTAGCTGATTAATCTACAGGCAATATCTGTTGGACTCAACTTGTATTGGACTATTTATTTTTATGGTGTGATAGATAGATAGTTATACAGGTGTGATCCTCTGAGTTTTAGAGTTTTCTTTGAACAGGCTTGCTTTATTGAGAAAATTAAGTAATTTTTCAGTTTAGTGAATTATAATAATGTAAATTCGTAATTGTGTTATAACAGTCAATCAGTCAAAAAATTAAGACTTTTCTATATTAAGGTTGAAGATTTCAAAATTTAAGATTTGTCAAGATTTGCACACCGAATATTTATCGGTTGGTCATTAAAAAACAAGGAAGCTAAATGTCATTATACCTATCTGGTAAACAATTACCTATGGGCATTGCTAATAAATTAATATTTTTAGGTATTATCTCATACCTCCGTAAAAAAGGGAGACTTGCAATTATGCTCAGCAATCAGTATTAAAATAAAAGTGTATGTAGACTTATATAATTATTGAATTTGATTGTATTAAACATTTTAAAAACGAAAGTTTATATTCCTAAAAATTACAAATTAATTTTTTTTTTTGTACTGACATGAGGGTTTTTATGCATAGCCATAGATTTATCGATCAAAATATATTACATATTATCTTGAAAGAAAATCTTACGGGTGGCAAGTTTTATGATAATTTATTAAGGCCCTTAGATGCTTTTCACATATCATCAGAAACAAGAGATTAAAATATTCATACCTGTCTGTTACATCGCATTATATAAATTGCTTACAAATAAACGCGGAAAGTGTATTGCTTAGGGTTGGTCCAAATAAAATTCATAAAAATGAAACATTTCGGAATTAAATTTTTCAGTGTGCACACAAAACAAAAACGAGCGTGTACTCGTATAGAGGATACACGTGTCTATATACTATATACAAAAATCTTTCTCGTTTATCGCTCTTTCCATCAGTGAAAACCAAATGAAAGAAAAGACATGAGGAGAGCGATTTTATTTTATAATAAGTGCCTAGCAATCTGCCTCTGGCTTCGTGCGTATACATTTTTTTCTGCAAATTAAAAATTTGTGGGTGCAATTTGTGGGCAAATTAAACCCACAAACATAACTCGTTTATCGGCTCTTTCCATTAGATAATACCATATCAAAATTCATTGAGTGGTTTAGAAGAAGTTAGCTGAAAAACAGACAGACATACAGCGATCTATATGTATATACATTCAGATATTATATAAATGACACAATGTCTTACATGTTCTCGCTGCTCAGTTGATTTTATTTTATCACGTTAATCTCTCATTACTTGGACCGTAATTCAACAAGATCGTCTAATTGGATTGAGTCGTGTCCTGAGGAAAGAAGATGATCCTAATTTTATTTGATTAGCTAACAAACTACGAGCTCGACCCCGAGGTGTTGAGTAAATGAACAGATACTACATAACAGCCTCTTTAATTGTATAGGTATATTGCTTTTTCATTAAATCAGTCGGAATAGGCGTCTTGGCTCACTATAGAATGATAATGTATTGTATGCAATACTTATAAACAATAAAAAAATTGCTTTATAGTGTTATTAATTTTGTAGGTTATTTTAAAATAAGGTAAAAACTCTGAGGTATTGAATTTCTCGCAAACAAGAGATATTCACCTTAAGACTCGGCGCACATTATCGGCATCGGCAAGGAAAAGGATCTTTCAGCATCCCTACATGCAAGCGCACACTGTCTGAAACTATGCCTTGGCATGCTGCAACGTCCTTAAGCATGCCGTGGCGTCCTTAAGCGTGCCGAAGCGTCTCGTACATCGTATTTGTAGAGCGCGTCTCTTCGCGTTCTCTTCAGGGCAAGCCATCTCCGAATGTTGCCTCGGCGTGCCGAAGGATGCCGAAGCATCCCGAAGCATCCTCAAGGCTGCCGACGCGGTATTTTTGTTACTACAACCATATATATTGAAAATTTCTACTTTATTGCCATGACGTTAATGTATATTACTATTTGCCACCTAAAATCCTCAGCCGTGCCGATGTCGATAATGGGTGCCTTAATATAACAACACCTTACGTTACTAGAATTGTGAAGTTTACATGGATACATATTTTTGCCAATGACAAAGTAATGTTTGGATACTAACATTTTATTGCCACTGTAAAGAATACCAAGGTATGTATTGTATATACCTACTGTTAACTAATATTTTTCTCTAACAAACAATTATAAAAAGCGAGTTCAACTTCTTATAAAAAAAAACCACCATAAAATGATAGAATGTATGCGTATGTTTCTGTGAGTACGGGACCAAGTGAAAAAAGTGAAAAATCTCTCCACTTTGCTTCATAATCTTCTGTCTTAAAAAAATACATGGATAAAAATATAAATGTATCGAGTTTACGGCCAAATAACTTTAAGTGCGTGGACAAACCGTCATAAAATTTATATTGGGTTGTTAGGCAGCACTCCAATAAGTAAAATAATTAAAGAGTTCATATTTGAAAATTTGTAATTATAATTAAATATTTATTTAGGTTTCTAAATGCAATAAAAAAAGGAAATTACTCTACAACTCTACACGGGTATTATTTTCACTTATTTGTTACAGTATTACAATAAATATTAGTTTATGTACATTAAAATTAATTAAGAATATTGACAAAGATTAAAACAATTATATACATATAATGTATGCAATTGTGTTTGTGCAAATAAAAATTTATTTATTTTAGTTAAAAATTTGACAAGAAATCTCTATAATTCCTTTTATAATAATAATATATAAGCTCATTTAAGCATTAATAAACAAGATAGCGAGATAATTGCTACGCTATGGAAAGCCTTTGTACACAGTTTTGCAGTATTCGTGTAATGCATTATAAATTGTTAATCTAGCTATGTTACGCGGTTTCACTCGCAGTTTCATTCAAATTGACAAAGGCATGTTCGGTTCTTCTCGGTAATGCTCGCCTATCACTTCGTTTTTGGTTAGCATTTTTTCAAACGTTTTTTCTTGTTTCTCGGCTTTTAAGAGCCATAGCATGATTATAAATAGTCTATAACCTTCCATAAAAATTGAGCCATTCAAAAATAATTTTCTAATACTGCCCACTGACGGGTTGCCTAAATGACTTCAAAACGCAGTGAGCCCTGCCACAGACTACTTAAATTATTAATTAAATTATCTATATTAGTGTAGATTTGTCCCTACTCAAGCACTTCAGGTATATTCAGATGTCACAGTATATTATGTTTGTATAAATAACAAGTTATTAGTTTTAATATACACATGAAAATAGTTTATAATGCAAAGTGATACTTGGTGTTCCACTACGTGTTCCATTTGTCCAATTTTCCCGGGCAATAAATGTTTCAGTACGTTAGAAGACCTTATCAAAGGAAACGAAATTGAATCATAATCACGAGAGAGATACGAAACATCTTGTTGTCAAATGCCAGGAATTCCCGTTGAGACTTCCCAGGAGATTACGAAGTTGTGCCGACGATGGCCGAACTTTCCCGAAGTAGACTTGATGGATGACTGTGGAAATTTAATAAAATCTGATAACGCCTCGTGCGAAAGTAACGAACTATCTGAAACTTTTCCCCCTGCGTTAAGATAAGAGCAAGGTTATATAATTGATATACAGTGTGGAAAAATAAGTCGGGCCCTGGAGGGAAACTACCTTAAATCCTTAAGTCGGCTCATTTTGCATAAAGGAGACATTCCTTTATTTTTAAAAAGAAACAAAACTGCATTCAAAGATTTTCTAAAACTCGCTTGCCTCACTATTTTATTATACTAATCGATGGGATTATTATTCAGGATAAAATTTCTCTAACAAACATTAGGTCTTAAAAATAAAAATGTTGGCGAGTTAAGAGAACTGTTACGTGTCTTTTACTTGTTGAAAGTGAACAGTAAGTACTAGGTAATGTTCATTAAAGAACTTGTGTACTAAATAGGTATTCTTCATGGATATCTTGTACAACAGATACAAGGAATGTCTCCTAAAAATAAAGGAGGAAGGAAGGTAGTTTCCCTCCAAGGCCCGACTTATTTTTCCACACTGTATATTTTTTGAAATTCAAAGGCCATGGTTACAAGACGTAAGAGGTCTTTTAAATTTTTAATTAAAGAATAGTGTTTATGATTATTTTGGTCACATTTCTATCTATTTCCTGTTTAATATATACGTAATAAAAATAATTTCGTAATTTTTCAAAAATAATTAATAATTCAGGATTTATCGATTTCTCGTAGTAAACAGTCTGAAGGACTTAACATAATGTATAATGCAAAATGTAATACAGGGCGACAGAGCATACAAACTCGAGAGGAAATTGCCAATTTCGGCAAAAGAAATACTTTCACAATTGAGATACGGAATAAAAAGCAAATTCTCAATTAAGAACTTAATCGTATTTTTACAATTTCTAAAAAGTTTTCTATTTTCAGCAAGTATCACTAGAGAGAAATGTAAATTTTCTGTTGCAAAGCGTAATTGGAATTTCGTGGCGTCTGTATAGCGCACTAGTCTGCACTATCCTGCACTAGTCTTACAATTGGATTGAATCTTGAAGAAAATGAAAAAAAAAAAAAAAAAAAAAAAATTAAATAGAGCATATGCGTGGTTTTCGGATTTTTTTTTCAACTAGAATATACTTATTAAATACATTATATTGAGATGGCCAATTTATAAAAAAGGAATCTGAAGTTTTCGATTCGCGTAATATCATTATCACTGACAAATTTATTATTATAATATATATATAAATTACGTGTCACGTGTTTGTACGCGATGAACTCCTAAACTACTGAACCGATTTTGATAAAATTTCGTAAATATGTATAATTTGGTCCAACTTAAAAGATGGGATAGTTTTTATTTTGCAAAATAGCTAGTATTAATACATTTTTGAAAGATATAAGTACATAGTTCGGTTAGTAACAGGGCAACGAAATTACCCGAGAGAAAAACAGAAACATTTTTCAAAGTGCTCTCGAGTGTACAATCCAATTGATTGAATGTAACAAACTCATCTCGTATTTGCTATTCGTATAGAAAAACCTATTGGCATTCGAATGAACATTTCTTCATGCGGAAGATAATATCGTACAAAAAGCTTTTCCCATGAATATTTGACAATTGATATATTCTTCATGAGTAAAAAAAATATTTTTTGAATTTAAAGAGAAATTGGCACAATGTGTTAAAATTCAAAGAATTGTCAACCGTTAGCTACGACTTCTCTCCGTGTTTGTATCCTCGTAATTTGTATATGGTAATTGCAGTATGATTTAGTATAGATACTATTTATATTCAGGAGAAGGACTCACTAAAATGCTAATGCAGGCAGAAGGCTAAAACTCAACTACTTTCTAGAGAGGCCATAGATGGGCGGGGCCCCAAGACGTTATGACATCCACAGGAAGGCCTATGTCGAGTACTGGGAGTACTTCTAGCTGATGATGGTAACAATGCGGATTATCAATGATTGTTTTACACCGCAGAACCTCTCTGAAGGTGCCATAATTATTATTTTGTATGAATGTTACCCGGAGGCTAAGTGTGTATCTAAAAAACATGTTTTATGGAAATTGAAAGCCAACTGAAAGTTCCCCAGCACGTAAATAATTTAGACTCGCCTCAAAATGATGTAATTATTATAGAGATACAAAAGAAATTGAACAGACAATATTTGCCAACATTAATATTTATCCAAAATATAATACAGACGATACGAAATTGCGTGTGAAATACACATAAAAGGCTGCCGATGTATTCGAAAGGCTTTTGTCTGTGAATTTTTATACCCAATTTCATTCGCATCTGGGGAACGTTATGAGGCTTGTATCTGGGATTTTTGTAAAGAAATAAACCTAACCTAACCAATATTATTTGAAGGATTACAATTTTTTTTGTGTTAAATAAGTTAGAATGGTATTTATCTCATTATATAGATTTCTTATAAATTATTGTGACACTTAGTATCTGGGGTGCTGCTGCAACTTCATTTATAATTTTGCTGGAGAAAGCTCAGTCTTATAATACACTAGCAACTCGCTCCCAGCTTCACCTGGGGTGTAATTTTTATATAAAAAAAACTTCCCCGTTTATCCCTCTTTTCATATGAAAGCCGAATTAAAACGTGCTACCCATTCTCAAGTTTTTGTAGCGTACACAAACCCATACGAGTGAGTATATATATATATATATAATCTTGCGCGTTATAAACAGTGGATTTAGAAGATTTTGACAAAGTAAGAACTGTCAAAATAACAAAGGTTTGTAGCTCTAATGGTCTATTATGATAGGGTATAACATAAATCTTTGAATTTCTCGCTGAAATCGATGGAGATATTTGAACAGAATGATTAATGAGAAGGACACACAGGCAGACGCTCTTAGATCAGTAATATTTGTGGCCATTACTTAATGGATATCACAGACAGTTTTGATTTAAATTGTTTCCAAAATACACTATAAAGGGAAATGGTAATATTTTGAATATAAGAAACCTATATGAAGGTTAATCTTTTTGCTTCTGGCATTAATTTTAAAAAAGAGTATATAGCCCATGCGGTATTTGCTTTGGTTTCGGTAAATTTGGAAATGGTACTTAGTAGACATGCAGCCAGTTGAAATTTAAAAAAGCAGGAAAATCTAAACAAAAACATTGACATACAAATAAAAATAGGTAAAACAAATAAAATAACATTTATAAATTTTTTAAATATATGGAACTGAAGAACCCAGTCTGCAGAATATTTTCAAAAGAGACTAGACACAGATTTTTTCAAAAGAGTCGCATGAAAGTGATTTCTAGAAAGTTTATTCGAGTTTCCACATTAAATAACAATTTATGTGATGTGTAAAGATAATCAACAACTCTTAAAGCAATATAGGAATTATGTAAAATAAAGCTTCGCCTCCCTAGACATTAAATAGAGCGACGCTATAAAAGGGGTTCGTTTAGCAAATTGTTGCTCGTTAATACACATGCACATACGGTCTAAAATACATTTGGGTATGTTGCGAACTTTACGAGAGTCGTTTGTGGAATGTCGTGAAGCCAACAGGAAGCCAAATCGTTGAATGCAACCTACAAAGTATAGTCGAGAATATTTTTTACTAAGCCTGTAATTAAATATACTGAGTTTTCAAACTATAGTATAAATTGTTGATTGCAAACTATATAAAATCTAATAGATAGTGGTATTAAAATAAAGTCAAAGCCGTATTTTATGAAATATTTGTTTTAATTTATACTTTTAATCTACTTTATTAAAAAAAAAGTTTTACAATTTTTGTTCGAGTTATAATTGATAGAATTTGATCTTGACAAAAGTAGGTTTAAGTGTAGAAATCTTTGAACAAGAAGTAATATTTACAATTTAGATGAAATCTTGTATATATATTATTTTTCATGTCATATAAAAATATTTTAAAAAGTCTAATTACTCATAAAGCCCTACTTAATCTCAAATGTCTATATTCTACATGTTTCATTATGCTTTCAATCTAACTAATAACAAGAAGATTTAAAAAATATATACCTAGAGCAACGAACGCAATGTACCTAAATATTTTGATTTTATTTACAATAGTTGCTACGAGTATTATATATACAGTCCTATCTCACATATATTTACAATATATTTTAAACAATGAAGATTTACAAAGTCTACTTAAAATTTTGTATATTTTGAAAATTCCATGAATGTGAAAGTTTCATTTATCTCAAAAACTAATTAAACATGTTTGAATCTAATTTAAACAGTGTTAATATTCACATATATATATATAAAGTTTATATTAACCAGGCCACACGACCTCCCTTTTCGCGTTCGACTGTTACGTCATCGGGTGGTGATGCAGGGCGATTGGCGGTAGCGAGGGCGGAAGCGGGTGCTTCGCTGATGCGGCGTCGCACAAGCGGCCGCGGTTGCTCGTGTCATGTGCAATCGATACGTGCACACACTACTGCACTTAGAAGTGTCGTTGCAGCGAGAGCGATTTGCACACATGCGATTACGATTAAATCGCGTGTTGATGGTTGTGAGTCTTCTTCTTGTAGTCTGTCACTAAATGAACAAGCATTCAGTAAGTGTATTGAGTTCATTATTAAAAAGTATTGTAGTAGAAGCACAGACTTGTGCAGTCATTCTTT
The DNA here is from genome assembly GCA_944738685.1 of Synanthedon myopaeformis. Lineage (NCBI taxonomy): Eukaryota > Metazoa > Arthropoda > Insecta > Lepidoptera > Sesiidae > Synanthedon > Synanthedon myopaeformis. The sequence continues at coordinate 10,222,191 of OX122921.1, read as the reverse complement.
TATAACTACTATGAACCAACAACCAAACGAGTATTTTGGTTTGTAATCACAACTATACACAATGAGGGTAGACAAGGCATTGAATTGAATTTTCCTGTATGTCTCTAAGGTAGAATACCCACTTAATATATTGAAAGAAATTCTTATCTCTACGCAATGAGGATAAAATATGAAATAAAAAGAGTGTTCAATCAAAAATATTTTGTTTCTTCTAGTCTATAGCCGGTATCTGTGTCACATTTGCGCTACAGCAAATTACTGCCTTAGATAAAATGTCAGTAGTAATGACATTTTAGTGACAATTCACGTGACACAATAGCGATCCCTATATAAACAATCATTTGAAAATAATGGAACGTGTGATATGGTGTTGCGGTGCGTGAATCTATGACGTTACTTGTGTTAATATTTTAATGGAAGGTGACTCCTTATTAATGTAAACTAACAGTCTGTCTGCTAACCTTTACGTAACACGATAAAATCGCTATATGTGTTCAATTATCAGCAGTAGACATTACAATTATTGTAACTTATACTGAGAAAAAAAACAAAAGTATAATGATATCCTCACCTATGATCAATCCCTGGTGGATCGAGTATTGTTCTGCAGCATTGTATAACAAGAGCAAGGAGGAAGCAAGCGGCAGCTGCCCACAAAACGTTTGCAGCTCCCGCTCCCACGCCCGCTCCGCTTGACACCGAGCTCCAACCTCGCGACGTTTGGATTGAGACAGCTATAAATTTAGAGTTTCAGTGATTACACATTTCAGTGACTTATGTGTACTTACTTAGATAACTCTTATGTCACTATTTGCATGTTCTTAATCGAAAGATAAAGTGCTACTTAGGAATAAAATATTGTTTTCTGTGGAAATTTCTGCAAGCTGTGACCTAAGTTGCAGTAGTTTTGTTTGATGCACATATAAAAAAGTTTAAACACCAAATTCACATTTTAAATGTTATCAATAGCACAGAATAGGTAATAGTACAAGTACCAATAGACAAAACGCAGTCTATTGGTTGACATGGTAAACCTAGACATGGGCTACCATACCACTACTGCAGACGCAAGTTCAAATCCTGGTTTGGCTGCTTTAGCTTCAGATATAACCTCTCAGCAGTGTTTAATGTCAGTGTCAACTCTTATAGGGAGTTAATTAAGAGTTTAATTTTGCTTAATAAAATATTCCTAAACTGTCAACTTTATTTTAATCTTTTGGTAAACAAATGTAAATATATGCAAATACTCTTTGTATATATACCTCGTTATCGTTATAAACCGACACGTGATTTCAATACGTTACCAAGGCAACCAAGATAACGAGATGTGACATGAATTGTTAACTAATCTATTTCTCATCACTTACACTCATCACGTCGAGTCTTTACGATATGCATGAACACTTTTTATGTCGTTTATTGAAATGTTACAGACATAAGTAGGCAGTCACGAATTTTAATTTTGAACCTGGAAGTATTATTTGGCTAAAACACAAGCAGGACTGTTTATTTGTTGGGACCTACTAAGTTATCAATTTGCTAAGTAATTCATATTAATGTCCTTAGGATTTTTATGGGATCGATGTGTAAGGAAATAAAAATGTTGAAATAGCACGAAAAAGATTATGTGTAATCACAGTCTTAAGATATCCCTACGTGTACTTTTTCCACAGTATTTTATCTGGCATAATATCATGTGAAGTTATTTATTATATTATTAAGGAAAGTCTTAGTAAAAGTATTGACTCAATAAAATTTGATCTTAAACCTGAAAATAACCTTGTTTTACCCAATAAATAAATTCGATTTTACTTAATTAAAACATCTGAGTTTAAGATCTCAATATTGACTTTGGGACATACGTAAAAAAAGTTGTTTTAGAAACTTTTTCTACATTTATTTACACAATTTCAGTCTAGTGATCTTCTGAATGCCAAAAACAATGTCTAATCACTTTTAAACTGATCATATTTAGAAAGTTTAGTTGATTGGAGCTATTGTGAACGGAGACTTGCTGATCCAACTAAATTAATTTGATCGGGTACTACAAGGTGGTCCAATACAAACTTGATTAGGAGGCTTCCATGCCACTACAAAGTGCAAACAACAAAGGGATGATGTTCACTAAATTTATAGCTACATACTTCCTAACATTTAAAACGTAATTTGGTTTAGTATGGGTTTGTCTAGATATTATAGTAAGTAAAAACTATTTATATAAGTAGACAAATATGTATAAATCTTTCAACGAGGATATTGTAACTAACGTACGAGTATTTTAATATTTTACTATACTTTATACGAAACCACCAACAGCGTTGCAACTTATTATATCATATGTTTACTTATCAATGTGTATTATGAACATTTTGTATTAAATAAGACACAATATATTTAAGAAATGTAACAGTTATATATTAAAGTTGAAAAGATTTTTTATTTTATTTTTTGTTTAAACGCACTAATCTCTGTAACTACGCTGACTATAGTAATCGGATGTATAGAAGAAAAAAAACTCGCTATGCATTGGATAGTCCAACTCTTGATGAAGATAGTCTGTTCATAATACACTACAAGCCTTCGGAGCGGTGACAAAAATGTGTCAGAAATTTGCTGTGAGTTAGTGGCAGTGGGTAGTCGCCTGACGAGAACCGAGAATTACCGAGTAAACATAGCATTCACAACGCATGAGGGATGTAAAATCGCTGCTTGTCGTTGTACAGGAGAAAGGATAAAGGACGAAGTGGCGTTAAGAGAATGAGATACCACAACAGCACTTGTGCTTTATGGACTGTCGCTGTTTGAACTACGACACATCGCACTGCTATGTGCCTTGCTACTATTTAAAAAAAATATATAGCAATATTCACCTGCAGCTAACACACTGATGCCTCCCGCCGGTATTCCTAGTCCCATGTTGAATTTGTGCCTTTCTTCTATGAACGCAACGCTGCCCATCACTATAGTTGATATTCCGCATACTATCTGTTAAGAAATATTGTTATAAATTTCAAAATTTATGATATCAACTTTCTTCTTTTTCATGTAAGGTTTACATATATAATAATACCTAATTAATATTTTATGTAAGTATGTAAAACATTTTTTTGCAACCAAGTCGTTGATAAATAAATTTATATAGCTCACATAGATTAAACCTTAAAAGATACTTGCCTATATAAAAATGATGTACCAAGGAATTGTAGTTGTTATATTATATTATTTATATTGCTTTATTAATTGAATATTAAACTGGTCTAATTTATCTTGAGTTTTGAATACCTATCACCGTTGTCACAAAGTATCAAATTGCAAATGTCAGTTAAGAGTGATATTAGTCTAACGTCTAGGAATAATTTAATACTGCCGAATATAAAATGACTATGGAAACACACAATGCGGTTCTAAATAGTATTATTAACGGGCTCATAATTATAAATTTGAGCGGCGTCTATTCACGTATTGTTGCCAAATAAGTATTAATATTCATTTTCCACTCTAATCCGATTACGAGTGAAGCGGTTTAAAATTTAAATATTCATGAGCCGACAAATCAAAAACCTTCACTTGTTGTGCGAGTATCGTTGTGGGAAAACAAACGCCACAAAGGACCTCAAAGGTATTTGTTTGCTTTAAGTTAATTTGTAACGAAATTTTTTTATGCACAAAATTATGTTTTGGTATTTAATGTGCTTCCTTGGCCTAACAGCATCCTGTGCAATATTGCATGCAGGCCTGGCTGGTTATATTTTGATCGCTGCTAGTTTCCTACGACTGTGGAAATTCAGAATAAGCGGTTTATATAAGGTTTTATATATTACTTCATTTCTTAGATAACTAAAGACTTTTATTTCACTAACAAAATGTGAGCTGTTTGGATGCTTGATAAATAAACATTTGATTTCATTTAGGTATATAATAGCTTTTCAATGCGATTTCTTCTATGACCCATAAACATTGTCCACTTTTTATCACTAAAAAAAGGTGATTTTGAAAAATTTCATCAACTATCGGATCGAAGTAACCGATAAGTATGAGTATACTGATGAATATGTCAATCAAAGTTGTTAACTATGTAATACAGCGAAATCTATCTTTTACCCCATATTTAAACTTTCTTAAAAATAATATAAGCTGCTCAAATTGAGGAATAATGAGGCGGATACAGTTTAAAAAAATGTTATATAAAACAAGCCCGTGACCACAACACAGGAAATTAAACAATTTCCTTCAACGACAATGTTTCCCTATTATACTTTCACGTACAATTAAACCGACCCAGTTTTTTTTTTATAAATAAAAAAAAAAGAAGAACGATTAATCATGCGAAAAATGTCCACGACAACAAGAGTAAACCTCTAATAAAATTTCTATCCATTTGGTGTTGAGCCAATACAACAGAGGCACGATAAACTTGTAGATAACTGATTTCATCGTTGTTTTTTTCTACAGTCATCATAAATGCCTAGATTTGTTTTAGAAAACAAACCTTCAACAAGCCAATTTGATTAAACATGACAATGTCTACATTATTTAAAAAAAAAACGATAAATAAATTAATGACTTCATTAAATATGTAATTAAATTTTGATTTGCTTTTGTTAAATTTCGCTGTTGTTTCTTATTTTTGACATATAGACGTGAACTTTGAGTTTATGTATGATATTAATCGTCTGAATTAATTAATTTTATTATCTAATATAATTAATTAATTCAGCCCGCCTCTGGAGAGATAAATAGACGCGGACAGTTTCGGCAGACAGACTTGGTTGTAAAATATTGTTTTGATTTTAAATTTAAATTGTAAAATAATAAAATTTAAATAAAAGAGTCAGGGTGTGTTTTCCTTGATATATTATTCTGGAACGCGAAATAGTTAAGTAGTAGTTAATTTTTGCAAGTTTACGACATAGTTTAAAGGGTCGTTTCGATAAGCGAACGATAGACTCGACCACCACTCAGAAAGAGTTACTTTTTTACAAGACACGTAATATCAAGGCGGTTTCTCACTCTGGATCCTGAACTACGAATTGTTCCCGGCGCTTCTTAGGTCAGCGTATATAAAATACTGTATAAATAAAATATGTAAATATTGGACCATAAAACGTTTAACATATAAAAATATTACTTGGGGATTTGTTATTAGAATAAAAAATGGGTGTCCTAACCTTTCCTTTGAAGTCAGGCACATGCGGGGTCCCAAATGATCTCTCATTTCACCGTTCAAATACAGGCCGATACGTGATAAGGGTTGAAAGTTAGGAGCAAAGTTCATTTGGGAATATGAGCTTAAACCTTTCCACCCTATTATTCATATACACTAAAAAGGTGTCGAACGAGCGGACAGCAAAGCGTCAAAACTTAGAATCTTTGTACGCTTACTCACGCATAGGAATACACTACACGTACTTTACAAAAACCTGTTGATCAGCCTTGAAATACTTACTTTTGATTGGTTGGTTCCTGTTACAGAAGGTTGGTATACAGATCACTTGATGGTACGTGAAAATGTTTGCCCTGAGTTGGGGGGGGGGGGGGGGGGGGGGGGGTTAGTGGGTGTTCCTAGGGATAAGTCACTTTTCCAGAAAAAAAAAAAAAAAAAGGTTTCCACCGTCGCTACAGACGCTGTAAATGCGCTGCCGACCATAATGGCATTGAGGATAAGGATTGGGATAGGGACGAAATGGGTTTTCAGCCAACTACCCAGTTTGTAAATACAGAAAGCAGTGTTCCCTCCACCTCCCGCTACTAAAATAACTAAATTATAGTTGCCAAGTTACTTCTGAATTAGTCATGACGTGTTCTGTTGCTAGTGAGAGTGAAAATTTCATTAAAAAATTTAAAAACCTTCGCATAAGTTAGAAGTAGGTACGCCACCGATTCAAGCCTGCAGCGAAACTGCTTGCATTTGACAACGGAGCCGCTATACCCCACAACTACGAGTAATTTTTTTTTTACCCTTATTCATTCATTTATGCTGTACATAACTTTATACCTTCTTTTTTATACACTTTAGATATTTGTGAGTAAATATTGTAAAATTCTTTTTGTCATCTTTATAATAAAACTCACACCACAGGAACCACTCTTGAAGCCAATACCTTGTGCTGTAATCCCCTGTAATTGACAGATTCACTCAGCAAGCGCAAATGGGTTCCCTCAGATGATCAATTGGGCTAATAATTATTAATTGGAATTAATACTTATTACATAAAAATAATAATATATACCTGCAAAACTCTCAACCGCAACACAAGCGCCATAGGGTATGAAAGTGCATGACGCAAGATAGTGCCCTCTCTCTCTTCCGTCAAAGGAGCCGCCGACTCTTTGCGACGGGTGAGTGCTGCCTGAAACAATGATCGCATTACAATTAAAACTCATTTGTTTTGTATTCCCAGGTGCAAATAGAATTGCAAATATGCATCGCATACGGGTGACGACGCGATGCGCTCATATAAACCTGTTTTCATCTCTTCAAAGCGGGCTACTTATATGTATAATCTATACTAATATTATAAGAGATTTGTATTTTTTTATGTTTGTATTGAATAAACTCAAAAACTACTGGACCGATTTTGAAAATTCTTTCACCTATAGAAAGCTACATTATCAACGAATGACATGGGCTATATTTTATAAAGTTACGCGGGCGAAGTCGCGTGCAACAGCTAGTATATTATATAATTCAAAGCGGGATATTTATATAATTAGTTAAGAAAATTGGTGATTGTAATGTACTTATTTTTTATCTACTTAACTATGTAATGTTACTTAAACCAAAACTTCATATTTGTATGACGGTAAATAATATCGCATTGTTTAAACATAGAAGTATCTATATTTTTATACATATTATCTTTACACGGTGATCCTACTTTTGTTTTAGTGAATTTTTAGTGAGTCCTATGATAAGTCTCATTGGTCGAGTGGTTAAGATGCATGCTTTAGCGTTTTCAATGCTTTAGCGTTCTCACTCACTTGGGTTCGATTCCCTACAGGGCCAATTTCGAACATGACTCTTTAAAGTTGTTGGTCAACTTTGAAAAAACCAATGGGCAGGGGACTAGGTAACCAAAGACAGGGTTATTTAACCATAACACAAACTTATATAATAGACATTACAATATCATCAAAATGCGTTCAATAGTTTTTGCATGAGTAACAAACACACATACATTTATTATCCTCACAAACTTTGGAATTTATAACTTTACACATTGTAGAATTTGTGTTTAAAATATAAAAACGATCACACTAAAGAAAAGCGAAATAAAATGCAATAACAATTGTTTCAATAAAATATTAGGATATAAATCACAGCTTTGCACACAAGGTTTTGTTAGCTTAAAGATTGATACAATCGAGTCACGAAGGTACTTATTCAATCGTAAAGAGGTTCTATAGAGATTCTGTTGAGGCGTGCATAAAGTATAATGGCAATGTGCCAAACTAATCGCCTTGATATAAATATAAATGCGTACATTTATATATATATATTTTGCAGCGACACTAAATGCCCAATTTATAACACTGCGAAACGCAGTGTGCCCTGTCACCCATAAACACTTAACTGTGTGTTTTTGTACAGTATTGTACTCTGGAAATAATCGGTATACATTTTGTAATCTGAATTTTAACTTTTAATAGGAAGCAACTTAATTATAATAAATTGTAAATTTAGCACAAAACAATAATAACAAAATAATAACAATAAAATAAGATAGAACAGTAATAAAATAATAACAAAAAAAAATTTTTTTAAAAAATAACATGTAACTTGTTTTATGGGAAATGTCATAAAATAAGCAAGAGAAAAATTTCAAGTTGGCAATTTCCTCATAAGATCTAAACGCAAATGTAATAAAGTTGTGAATACGTAATAAAGTAATAAAAGCTATTTTCATCGTCAATCCCCGAATGCCTTTACGACCTTAATCCTTTGACATACTGCGCTGAGACGTACTTAGACAATGACGAAAGGTCCCTATCACAAATTGTGAAAGTCAATATTCTCGCATTTTCCTAAGAACATGGTCTAACATTCTAAGAAACACAGTAGTTAACAATGTAATTGTAGAGACGTATATTTAGTGCAACGGATAAGAGTTTCGGTAGACGAGTCTTAAGTGTGAAGGTCGAAAAGTCCAATAGGTAGGTCTACCAAATACCAAAATGTGGAGGATTAAAAATACCTATGACCAACATAGCCTTCTGTATAATTAAGGGGTAGCTACTGCTACTAGGCAGGTTGCCTACTTTCTGACTGTTTTTTTTCAAAATAATAATTTGTAATGCTAATTATATTAAGCGGCTAGATACTAATAAAACTCAGAATAATGCTTAAATTAGATATAATACACAGGTTTAATGTGTTTGACGATATTACCAGAAATAAATTATTTATCTTATAATAAAGTACTACCAATAGTTCATTGGACCAAAAATTCAAATCTTGTAATCTTGTCAGATTTGAATTTTCATTGGAAAACAATAGTTCGTTAGAGTGGAAATTAGGTTAAAGTCATTAATCGTGCGGACACTGTCCAAACTTCCATTATGGTCGCCAAAGAGTTAAACAAAGCTGGAAACAGCAAGAGTATTTTACCATATAGTATTTACTGATTCAATGATATATACCGTACTCACCGTACTAATATTATAAATGCGAAAGTATGTATGGATGTATGGATGATTGTAAGTCTTTCACGCAAAAACTACTGAACCGATCATCATGAAATTTTGCATACACATCGTCTGGGACACCAGAAAGGACATAGAGTACCTTTCATCGTTCAACGCGGACGAAGTCGCGGGCACCAGCTAGTGGTATATATGTCTTTCATTGTTTGGTTCTTTTTGCAAAAAGGTTGTCCGCTTCTACTAAATTACCCTACTGATACTGTTTTTACAAATGGAAATTTAAGACCGATGAACTAGTAAGGTTTATGTGTATAATTATAATTTGCAGAAATAATTATTGTATCCGTGCGAAGCCGAGGCGGGAGGCTGGTTTGTTATATTTTACAAAAGTTGCTTTTCAGCGAATAACCCTTTGAAACGTTTGTCAAAATTATTTATTTCGCGACCAATTCATAGTTAGATAAATAATTTTGACATAATATTTTATGTATTGGTGAGAAATGACTTCACATGCGTCATGTGTAGAATTTTATTTAGTAAACCGACTGGGAAGAACGCTTTATCTCAAACTTTTGATACAAACCTCATGTTTTAAAATATATGCGAGACTAGCGCGACTTCGTCCATGTTGAAAAATAAAAGATATAACGCCTGATAAAATATAAAAAGCGATATAACGCCTGACATACATTGCCAAACAGGCAAGTGAAAAAATACTTTACAACGCAATACTCCGAGGTGATATTTTTTGTGTTCTCTCTTTATTCAGAAAATTTTTTTTTTCTTTTTTTTCTTTATTTATTTGGACGTTTGATTGGGAAAACATCTTAAGAATACTGCACAACTTTCCATATTGATTTTTTGTATGATCGCAACAATTATTCTAGCGGACACTATTACCAGTAGCTTAATTTGTTTGAAGTTTAATTTGTATAATATTAAAGCGGAGCTTCAATTCAAATGTTTTGTTCTAGGGTGGGTATTTCAGTTAAATAATGTCCAATAAAATTAATAAATTTAAAATTACAGCGTATAATTCATTTTGTATTTGTTAAATACTTAAAAAGGCGACGCGAAGATATAACAGTGAGGGCGCTTCATTAATTTTATAGAGTAAAAAAAAAATGTATTTCAAAGAGGGTTAAACCTAAGTCTTACTGCATATAAAATAAAACAGAAAAATGCATTAGGGTATCCTAGCTGGGGTTTAGTATAGTGTCAAAAATAATCAAATATGACTCTTACTATATATGAACTAAGATAGAAATTGTAATGACATTCTCAAACCCGTACCAGTCGGTACCAACATTTTTGAGCTCACGCATGCGTTTTGGTGTTTTCTAACAAAAAAAAAGTGTATTTCAGTTAAGCGTCTAACTAAAAATATTCTTAGCAAGTGAGGAAGAACAATATTAAGCTGTCAAAATTGTAAGTACATGTAATTAATGTAAGCTACAATATGAACTATATATTTAATGTGTAAAGACCAGAAGACGACAATCGTGCTCACAGAAAAACAGCGCATGTGCTGTTGTCAATGAATAATAAAAAATTTATTATTCTTTTTTGAATAAGACCAAATTTCAGAAACATGTTTAGAGTAGCTTTTTTAAATATATAGATATATTTTGAAAAGCAATTATACAGAATTATTAAAAAATAAAATTAACTATAATTTTGAAAAGGAAAACTTAAAGAGCGTAAATATTATTAATTAATATGAGTATTATAAATATATATAAAATTAAGCGGTCTGGGTGTTAATGTTAAGCCTTGAGAGAGGCCTATACCAAAAGGCTTATTATGATGATTTGAAATTTATTAGATATTATTTTTTTAAACTTTCTATTTCACAGTCTTCAGTCGAGCTTGAGCAATTGCTAATTAAAGTTTTTGCAGTTTTCATAGAAACAGTGTTAATGTGGTCTCTTCTAAGTCCGGCTACGGTACTTGATGTAGAATTGTAAATTCAAAGTGGTTGCACGTTTGACAAATTAAAATAATTTAACTGTTGTACGCTTCAATTCAAAGTTAAGCCCTTAAATGTTAAAACTGTCGTCTCGTGTTAATTAATTCCGTCCGCAATATCACCAAAACGGTTAAACCGTGCAAACTGTAACTCAGCTAACTAAATTCCGTTTCTCTTAGAAACACAATAATACATACTTCAATATAATTATAACAAGTCTAATTTTAAGTGAAATGAATACATTTTAGTAGCTATTTTTTTTAGTAGTTATAATGTAGTAACCCTATAATGCTAGTAACCCTAGCTGTTAACCAAAAGGTCGCGGTTTCGAATCCCGCTAGGGGCAAATGTTTATGTGTTAACCTTTTACCTTTGTACCTGAGTCATGGATGTTTTGTATTTATAATATGTTTGTATTTACAAAAAAAAAAGTAATCTATGTAGTAGGTATATCAACTGTCTGGTATCCATAATACAAGCATTAGTTGTTTACTGTGGAATGTGTGAAGATATTTATTTATTATTAATTTATTTATTTATGAGTAAAAAGTAGTAAGCCCTAGGATATATTTTTTTGGCTTTTGGCTCCTATGCTCATAGGATCCACTTTAATTGACTTTTATGATTAGTTATCATGTTACTATCTCCACCATTAATCCGTTTAATTTCAGTTATAACTTTTACTTATCTGTCAATCGTTCGGTATTTTTTAATGTTAATTTTGTCAGACAGACTGTATGTCCACCTGATGGTAAACGATTACCGACTGTTAATTTATCGTCTCCTATAGCAGGTAATGGGATAATTCTATTGATGATGGTTTTTTTTGGAGTTGATACTAATATTGTTTTTATATTTTACTACTTAATACTTGAATTATTGCTTAGTATAATAGTTAACACTTAAAATAACTAAGGATTAAACTGTGTACGAATGTTAAATTGGAATTAGTGTTGCATTTTAAGTAATTTTATGAAACGAAACGCTAGAAATTGGAAACAAATAGCTTTTCTGTAAATATTTCCGACATTCTTGATAGCTTAGATTTCCCTAAATCAATTATATACCTATAAACTTAATTTTCAGTAATTGACGTGACAATGAGCAGCTCAGACAGTGAAAAAGAAGAGACAATAGTCCAACAGGATGCGAAGAAAGCCAATGAGTCATCGGATTCTAGTTACGAAGAGGAAGTAATCGATGACGTCACTACTTTGGTTGAATGTAAGTATCCTCATCGGCTCTTAACTATGTTAGCGACCCACTTTAGAACGCCTTAAGTCAATAGAGATTCACATTTAAAAGCCTCGCTTAAGAAGAGTTGAGCGGTTGGTTTGAGCAATAAATAATTCTTGTTTATTGAAAACCACCAAGAGAAGATTTAAAACCTTATACTAAAAACAAAGGAATTATTTATGTAACCTTTTATGTGTTAAAAGTACTGGCAGGGCGTATGGCGTCAGTAAACACTCCCTTACAAAATAGCAATGTAAAATACATTTGTGTAGTCCTGTTTAGGTGAATAAGTAAGAGTTGGCTTAGTACGGGCAATGCACTATACGGGAATCTTGACAAGACTTTGTTTTCAGCCAAAGATTTAAATCGGGAGATGCGCCCTTACAGTGAAACTGTGTTACAAAAATATATATACATATTATACATCCACAGAAAAAATATATAATACATTTTTATAGCAATGCGAGTCTTTTGTCTAAACACACTTTTAAACACAGACAACATTTCTAACTTGTTTTTTGATAGTACGACCAACAGAAACAAACTCTTCAAGCGACCGTCACTCACTGTGGCTGGCGTGCAACTGTAGTTGGTTGAGCGCCTGCGCTCAACCCATTGTTAATAATTTTGGGTGTGTTTTAGTATGGCGCGGGGAGATTAGGGCGCATCTTTCGATTTAAATCTTTGGGGTCAGCTATACATAGCCACATTTATGTGACATTGATTTTACCAGTTGGAATTGCAGTATAGTGCAATTTCAGCTATTTCAATACTCAAGAGGCATTTTTCTCTTTGATAAATAAACACACCAATAATATAAATAATGCAAGTGTCATAGACGATATACTCACATATTTTATTACTTAGTACAAAGTAGATCTTGATCTACAATTTTTTGCACACCAGAATTTGTTGCCAATTTATATAAAGTCTTGTTTTCTTGCTATTAATTGTAGATCTACATAGTTAACATTATATAAAAATGAGATAACACAGCTTTTTCTTACCATATGATGTTAAATTATGGTGTGATCTTAAGTTCTTTTAAACAATTCCTCTGTCATTAATTTATGTAACAAAGGTTAAGGAAAATGATAGCTAAAATTTTGTGTTTGAAATAAACCCAAGTAACATTTTCTCTAAACCAATCTAAATTTGGTGATATTAAGGTAATTACTGACATAAAAAATGACAACTCAGTTTTATTTTTAATTAGTAAAAGTAGGTAAGGTTGTGTTCTGAGAAATTAAATTGATTAATTTATTGTGTATTATATTTTTTTTGGATTCTCTTAAGTTTTCGGTAAAAAAGTTTATTTCATTACTCATAAGTAAAATCATACGTAAAATTCATAATTATATTTATAATAAATTATAATTATAATTAATAACTATATTGTAAACTTTTTGCATGCATTTTGTAAACACGAAAAGCTTCGCGTCTTTGACGCGTGAATATTTTGACGTTTCAAAACAATAATATTGGGATTCACTACAAATAATTATATTTTAAATATCGTTTTTGTATATATTCATTACAGTACCAAATAAAGTAATAATGGAACGTCCAAAGCCTCGAAGAAAACGATTTATACCAAACTATGAAGTGGAAGGGGTTCATACAGTAATGCTTGGCGAGGAAACTCAAATACTCATCGAAATGGTAATTGGTGCGCATATCACATGTCAGCTCCCCTGGAAATCCATAGAAAAGGCTAAAATTATGGAATCAATAGAATTATATGGAGAAGCATCTGAGTTCTTTCCATTGAAAGCTGAGTTGGAAGCTTACGATGACGAGTTTATATTAATGGGCTATATTGTAGATGAATCGAAAAGTGTTGACGAATTTTATGTATGCTGCACAAAAGAAGCAAGAGATCATTGCAAACAACAATCAGACAGATTCATTAAAAGACAACAGAAGAAGCTAGAGAAGGCAGTTTATAAAAAAGCCAGGCCATGGAAGAGTTTAGGCAGTGAAAAAGAAATTATAGATTTGATACCAGTTAATGCAAGAAGTTTAATGGAGATAGAAGTTCGAGCAAAATTTCCTACAACATATCAGCCAGAAAAATTTAATGTTAGAGATTCCACTGCAGTTCGCGACGGTTACATAGAGTTGACACCGTATAGACAAAAGTTTAATAATGTTTATCGGCGTAGGATTGATACAGCGAGTCAAGCGGCTCCTCCTAAAAAACATAGCCACGCCCAAACAGTGTTAAAATATCCTCGAAACATGTGGACTCAATCTATTGCCGATTCCCTTGGTAAATTTAATGACACTGAGGCAGGTGGCGATACTGGTACTAAGACAGAAGGAGGAGGAAACTTAAAAGTAGAAGATAAAAGCTCTGATGAAGATGAGGATGATGTACCCAAAGAAGAATCGGATGAAGTAGCTTTAGCTACTTATAAAGCTGCATTTAAGCGTATAAGGCGACCATCTTATGTAAAAATGATCAACAGTTTTATGGAAGCGAAGAAGAACGAAATGGAATCTATCATTGAATTAAATACAGTTATGGATATGTATTGCAACGATTATCCAAATTTAATGAAGGAAAAGAGTACCAACACGGTATATAATTCAATGACATTTGAGGAGTATATTTGTTTTACGGATGTGAGAGCAAAAGATAAATATGTATCATCTGCGGCATTCCATCCAATGTGGGCAGGTGTAGTAGCTATTAGTTACTCTGATGGTTCACCCGCTGTAATGAAAACATTAACATCTCGCCCAGATCCAATAGGTAGAGCTGTATATGGATTAAATCCGGTGATGATTTGGAGTCATGTCGATACCTTACTACCTAAACTTTACATGCAATCTCCTCGCGAGGTTAAAGTTTTATCTTTTTGTCCTTTTAATGAAAATATTTTAGTAGGTGGATGTATTAATGGACAAATAGTTTTATGGGATATTACTAGTAAATTAGAAAATGTGGAAACAATCGTAGTTTTGAGTGAGACAAGAGAAAAATATAGAATTGCAATGAATGCTCATATGAGTTGGATGAAGAGTATTCATGACAATACTGTAGTACAAGTTACAGCTGCAAGTAACTTAATGACAAGTCATTACGGACCAGTGACATCGATTAACTGGCTATCTCCTAATTTCTCTGTGTCTCTTACAGGGAATGTATCTTTATTGCCGAACAAAAAAAAGTCTCTTATGTTTTTTACTGGTTCGGAAGATGGTAATATTATGATTTGGAATTTATCAGTAGAAAATGTTACTCAAGTTGAAGGTAAGAAAGTAAAGAAGTCGAAGAGAGTACTGAAAAGACCCTCTGGTTTATTAGTAGATGTGTCACCCTACAAGGTCTTAGATCGAGTCTTGCAACCGATTTATAGGATAATAGTTGGGATAGCCGGTCAACCTCAAATTTTACCCATACAAAGTTTTTGCATGAATTATCCTGCTATAAAGTATATTTTTATTCCTAAAAATACAGGCACAGGTAGAAAGTATTTTTCTCACGAAGTATTACCTCAAGTGGAAAGTGATATATCAACTATTATTTATTGTGGGTCACAGCACGGTGAAGTAAGAAGAATTTTATGGGAAGGCCATGAATTCAACACAGGAGAGGTAGTTAATTCAGAATATTCTGAAATCAAATTCAGCTGTTTTGTACATGATGGCATTATTACATGTACCCGAAAAAATCCTTTTATAAATCATATTACATTAACTGTAGGAGGAAAAGTATTTGCAGTTTGGTCTCACAAATTGTTAAATAGACCATTGATTTGGAAAAAGCGTCCATGCCAACTAACAAATGCTACATGGTCTTTCTACAAAGCCAGTTTGTTATTCATTACTACTTCTGAAGGTACCTTAGAAACATGGGATCTTTTGGTTAAGAGTGATCTTCCTATTGCAATTCAAACATTAGCAGGAACACAGCTCACAGGTGTAGATTTACACACATTGCCCCTAACAAAAAATATTATTGGTATTAGTGACGACAAAGGGTCATTTAGAATGTACCTTATTCCTCCAATATTTATGATCGAAAATTCGTCCTATACAGAACGTATGGAAAACATGATACAACGCGAACTGGAAGTTATGAAAAGTTTTTTAAATTATCAAAATGAATGGGCGAGGCAAAATGCTCACGTATTTCTAGAGAAAAAAAGAAAAGAAGCCATCATATTAGCAGAAAAGGAAGAGCAAAAACGTAAACAAAGAGAAGAGGAAGAAAAAAGATTAGAAGAAGAAGCAGAAGCGAGGAGGTTAGCGAAATTGAGAGTAATAGGTCCTGCAGAGAGATGGCAGAGAATTGTTCAGAAACTTATCGAACGTACAATTGCTGTCAAAAAGAGAATAAACAGAGCAGAACTAATTGAAGATGAAAAACCGTTACGTGAATTAGAAGCGCAGCGTTTAGAGAAGGAACGAAGAATGTTAGAAATAATGAAAAATCAGAAAGAGATATTCAACGATACAGTTGCAATATTGTTTCCCGAGGCAATCAAAAAACCACCAAAAGTCGTTAAAAGTTACTTATCTGATAATAAAGAAGCTCTTAAGCAAGAGTATTTAGAAGATTATGACTACTTAAGCAGAACGTCCACAACATTTGTGCGCGAAAACCGTTATAAATTTGAATTTTCCTGGGACGCATCGGTGGCAGAAGGAAAGGAAAGAAGGCAATGTTTGAATCCTTATGACGATTATATAAAATACCATAAGATGAGACTAGAACTCGGAGGTCCAGTTTTATTGCCAACTGAACCAGAGCCATTAGCACAAGTAGATGTAGAAGAAGAAGCTGTAGAAGCTGAACCCGAAGAATTACCCTTAAATTAATTTAATATATTCAATTTAAACATGAGTAAAATCATAGATTTTTACACTTAAATTGTTTATTTTATTATAACAATCGATGGAAGGCAGCCTTAAGTTGAGGTTTGCATTTAACAATGGATAAAAAAATTAAAGTTAAAAACAATTCTGTATGGATTGTATTGTTTCTTTATACACGACATATGAATAATACTGATACTATTATAATGAACAACCATCTAGCCCAACTCTTTACATTTTGTGCTCTCTTAATCCTACTTACCACTCGATCTGTTCCAATGGTCTTTTTTAAAGAGGATGGTTGCTATCGTCAGTACAAAACTGCGCTAAACAGTTTTTACTGCCTCTTAAATTGATTTCTTCCCCCATTAAGTATTAATCAACATAACTAATCATAAGAAGCTAACCAGTAATTACTGCGTAGTGACTCATCAGGTTATTGAGTTGCTAATAAATAAGATTATTAACGATATAAGGCTTTCTCATTACGACCCTGGTTCCTGGGTATTGATAATGTATTGTCTACATTTTCATGAAATATTAAATAAAAAAAGGAACTTATAACTTACCACATTCAACTCCTCCATATCGTCGTCACATGTGAATGAAGGTGCAACGCATAGTTTTCGCTTCATAAGTATTTCTTCAAAGACAGCAGGATCGCTCTTTCAAAATCGATGTTTGAGTGTGAAGATTTGAAATGGTTTCTGAAAAAAAAAAAAAAATATTTTTTATTAAATTATTATAAACTATTTATGCCGAAGCACTGCAAAACTAACGCTAGTGAACGTGCACCTTTATATCGTTTTATTATGCACAAGTACAACTATTTATTTACACGTGTTGATCTATTTTAAATTGCTCACACAAATACAAAAATAATATTGTTGTTGTTTTAGTTTTATGGTGTTGTTTTGTTCTTCCTTGTTTTTGTATTTTTGTTTATATATGTATAGTTTTCTCTGTATAAAATTAGTTTACCAATTCGTGGAAATGATTGCACTGTTGTTCAAATTTACTATGTATGGTGTAATTGTTTGTTTACCCACATAAAAAAATAAAAAAATAATAATTGTATAGCACCATCGCTAACAAGATTATAATGACTAAATTTTTTATTAAAATGTTTGTAAATTTAATAAAAATATATATTTGTTTTTGATTTATTTTTTATCTATCACTAGCTGTCCCGTTCCCGGTTTCGTCCGGAATGAAGAAGTTTTTATTAAAACCTTGTGCTGTGTAAAGTGAAGTCTGGAGGTTAAATAATGTGCATGTTGAAAACTGTGCACTACACTACTAAGTTTCAGTTTTCAGCTTTCAGCGAAGACAGCCAACCTCTAGTAAGAAGAAGAAGTAGTTGTAAGGCACACTGCGTTCCGCAGTCATTAGCTGGCAACCTGTTCGGCGGCAGTAACCACCTCCTTACAGAAGAACACAGTTAAATAAAAGCGCGTGCGCTCTTGTGTTTCAGCAAGTTAAGAGATGCCAGAGCCATCAATCCTCTCCTTATTCCTTAACCTTATGCCTACCAGGATCAGCACCGCACTTGCACTTAAATATACTTAAAAGATACTTAAGTTTGAGGTAGATAAAGTGAAATATCCTTTTTTAAGCCTTACTTCGTGTTCGGAAAGAAAAATCGTAGTCATCAATTTGATTTCCCTCCTTAACGACCTAAACGTGTTCGATTCACGTGATTTTTTCACAATTTGCTTTAGTTTGAGTTCCACAAATGCCTTGTGTTCGACTGATTCTTGTTACGAATGAATAAATTTATATTATTATATTATTTGTATTCGCATTTACTAGAGCTCTTGTACTTATGCTTATAAACATATTAATTAAAATATGCAATCATTGGAATGTTTACCATACCATATAATTTCTATGTCTTTCTTAAGACTGAAGATGAATTGTGTGGTTGTATAGTTCATACTAATAAATAAATAAATAAATAAATAAATATGTTTTACTATGAAATTCCTTAAAGTATTACAGTATAGCAACAATTCTGTCAAAATCTTTGTAGAGTCAATTTTCTTCTTGATCGGTCAAATGGTTCTCCCCTATATCTAAGTACGTTAAATTATTATAGATAGAAGATGGCTGAAATATCTTTAATGAAAATACCTGTAATCGCTGAAATATCCCATTCTCGTTTCTTATAAAATTAAATATTTGTTCAGCCCGCTGGAATGTCATAATAGACAATATTTTCGTAGGATGCTAACAAAATGAAAGTTAACAGATTACTGAGTATAATAATAGCTGTCCGCTTCTGTCTATTTCTAAGTTATGCTTATGCTTATGCCATACACAACTGATTATGCTATTGTTTACACGAGAGCAAAGAGCAAAAAATGAGGAAGGTTTTTTTATATGATTTGCCTTTCGGCAATTGCTTAGTTTGTATCTAGTATAAAAACTATATAGTATCTATATAGTAGTAGATAGTAGTATACCTATCCATATATATAGTATATAGTAGTAGATATAGCTTATTTGGGCTCAATAGAAAATCAGGGGTTATACGCTAATTTTTATTTATAGCTTATTAAATAACTATGCAATAAAACTGTTATTAACGTCGTTACTGATAAAGTTATTTATATTACATGAACAACTGCATCATATATTATTCAGGTCAATGAATAATCCTATTTAAATCACGTTCACGATGCTTATACAACCTATTTTAGTTTTTGAAGCGATCAACAGTGAAGATAATGTTGTATATTTATGATAAGTTTCAGACGAGAGCGATGAAAGGCTTTAACCGGTTCTCGTAAAATATTAGAAATTATTTGATGCAATATTTTGCTAAAACTTACGTTATTGCGATTGAAAGCGTTATGTTGAAATATGAACGCAGTCATAGTAAAATATTATACACGAATTTAGACAGTATGTTTTAAGGTATATAATCCGTACTAATATTATAAATGCGAAAGTATGTTTGGATGTTTGTAACTCTTTCACGCAAAAACTTCTGAAATTTTGCATACACGTTGTCTGGGACACCAGAAAGGATATAGGATACCTTTCATCCCGAAAAAAGGACTATTCCCGAGGGATAAATAAAAAATTAAATACTAACGCCTGGCCAAAGTGTTATAGCAACACAAGGTCAAGCGTTATATTGCTTTTTTTTAAATTTTCAACGCGGACGAAGTGGCGAGCACCTCCTAGTATAATATATGTACAGTTGCTTTATATACACTGTATATAGACTGACGCTTAATGGACCTCATTAGGAAAACATAAAAAGTCAATTTTATGATAATATTATCGAGAAAAGCGATAAGAAGACGTATAAAAACTTAGCCAAATACACTTGGCTATGTTAACAGCCGATTTTATTGGAACTTAAAACGAGAAAATGGGTTCGTTTCCGTGGCTTAGCAAACAATCCTCGCAACTTGAATTGGAGCTCACCTTTTTGTTGGCAGATTTAAGTTGATTTAGTACGCATTTGACATGGAAGAACTTCTCGGAATATGTGAATATATAATTAAGTGTACACCCAACTCAATTGGAATTGTATTTGTTACTAGTTGAATTGAATCCATACTAATATTATAAATGTAAAAGTAACTCTGTCTGTCAGTCACCTTTTCACGCCGATCATCATGGATATTTTTCGTGTGCTCAGACACTTTGTCTTTTTAGACATCCTAAAGGAAAATACTTAATAGAAAATAATCAGTGTTCATAAACATTTGAAAAATTATAGAAAATTATTTGAAAATTTAATATTGATTTTATATCTATGTACTGTTGTATGTTTGTAAAGGATAAACTCAAAAACTATTTAACTGATATTAAAAATTCTTTTATCTACATTTATAAAGTATTTAATAGTTGAAGGCTATATTTAAATTGGGAATAATTGTATGCTCAAAGAAGCCTAGAGCTGTTTTTTCATTAATCAGGTGCCTGCTAGAACAGAAATATACCTACTTATATCTTGTAACTGTAACATAATTTATAATATAAATCCTTGTACCAGTATATTTATTACATTGTTAGTAAGAATATTCTCTAAACAATAAGTTTAACATTTAATTATATATAATACAATAATAATAACAATATAACATTTTAATGTTATACTAACATTGACAAAGTACTACTACATACGTACTTAGAACTGTAACTTATTCCACGTAATTTTACAAACTATAACCCATGTGTTATTATGAATCAGTATAGTTCGTTTTTTAAAAGCAACCCCAATTGGATGTATCAATTCCCAATCGAAGTACATTATTTAAATTACTTACATTAGACAAATTATAAAAATTACAAAAACATGTACACACAAGAAATTACAAGAATACTTAATAATAAACCAAAATTACCTACCATAAGACATCACAAATAGTCTCACCTTACCTGAATTCGTTCAGTGTGCAATAGTATACGTCAATCAATTGTGATATTTTATTAAGGTTGCGCAAAGCTCGCGTCAGAGGAACCTTGCCAAGGCTCGATTTTATTGAAATCCGCCGCCGCCCTGCCACTATAGACCAGAGCCAACTTTGATAAGGTTCTGCTGAGAATAGAACCAGGGACGCTTGAGATAGAGCGCTAAGGCAAGCACCTTAATCACTTGATTAATGGGCTCGTCTATATTACATATACAATTATGTTTAATATACATAATAGTATATATATTGAGATACATATAATATATGTATATTATAAGTATATCTAATATTAACTTCTTCTATACACCACCCAACAGATTTTGATACGGTTTTCACCAATGAAAAGCGCTATAAACCAGGAAGGTTTCTGTATATATTAGTTCCATAGTGTGAAAGCAATATGTTTCCATATTAAATGGCTTCTTAAGTTCCCATTTCGCCAAGCCGCAGTGCTCTAGTGCGAACGACGTGTACTAAAATTTCATTAATGGCTTCATGACAAGCATTAATGGACTCGATTAGTATGCTTACAACTTTATTTTTGGGTAGAAAATGTAAGCGGATATTTTCCCTAATTGAAGGCTAGAACAATACAAAGGTACGAGTAGATATCGTGTTTCCTGTTAAAGACCCGAAGGAATCGAACACTAATGGTCTGTGATGTTCTCAATCATATTTATTGTTACGTTTATAATTCCATGACTTAACGATTTAAGCTTAATTTGTATAAATGAGAAAAAAATTGTTTAATTTTATGTTTATTTTTTGCCGTACTTATTATATTATTATGGGCATTCAACTCTCAAAAATATCTCTATATAGTCCTAAATCTATAGTAATACTATAAAGAGAGAAGATTTGTATGTTTGTAATGAATAAACTGAAAAACTGTTGAACCTATTTTGAAAATTCTTTGATCTTATAAATTCAGCATAGGCTTTTTATAAAATTACGCAGGCGAAGTCGCGTGCAACAGCTAGTAATAATATAATGAGCTATAATATAAATAATAATAACATTTGTGTACACTGCAAAAAGTATTTATATAAGAAATCAAATTCAATTAGTGTGATTGCAACATCAATCATGTTGTAAAATCGAATTTAAATAACGAAAGGCCCTATTACAAGGTTTTTGATAAACGATCCAATCTCGATAACGCAATATCCCTGTAACGTCTTAAAACGTTTTTAATTAACAATTCTTACAGAAACTCTTTGTTGCAAAAAGATTTTTAATTAATCTTAAAAACATTAACTCTGAACTGAAACTCGTTAGCAATGCGTGGATTATTATGAGTAGAATTCAATTTATGATAACACTAGCTGGTGCTCGCAACTTCGTCCGCGTTGAAAATAATAAAAAAGCAATAGTTATATTGATTTTTTTTGCTTGACCTCGTGTTGCTATAACACTTTGGCCAGGCGTTTTTTATTTTATTTTTTATTTATGCCTCGGGAATAGTCCTTTTTTTTCTGGTTGAAAGGTACCCTATGTAATTTCTGGTGTCCCAGACAACGTGTATGCAAAATTTCATGGTGATCGGTTCAGTAGTTTTTGCGTGAAAGAGTTACAAACATCCATACAACCTTTCGCATTTATAATATTACTAAGATAGTAAGATTAGTAAGAAGTAAGATACCTATGATGCACCAAGATACCTATGATATTTAATATATAAATAGAATCCAAAATTCAGCATTGTGCTCGAAACTGGAAGTATTTAAAATGTGGATATGCAGGCATATCATTGGGTGCAGAGAATAAAAAATGTTGGAATTTTGCGTCGAATGACAAAGGCTAAAAACTACGCGGTCGTCACGTGGCAACGCGTCGTTTTAGTACCTATTCATAAAGAATTCCTATTCTATTCGACCATTAATTATTAACATTTATAATAACTTACTATGTTACTTATATAATTACAATAATTTGAATAGTTTATTAGATATCAAAACTGAAACTGTATGTTCACACTAATGTAACAAATTATTATTACAACTAATTATATTCAGGACATAATAATAATTAAGTGTTTAGATCAAATTTAGATGACATGCATCAATAGAGTTTACAAATTGGTTTGTGTTACTATAGAAACCAGTTATTATTTTGATACATCAAACGGAATATTGTTAAAACGTATGTTTATTGTATTAATTTGGTTATTGGTATAAATTTATAATATAATTATGTTAAATACTATGGTGTGAATTATCGTTGAGTTTTCTAGGGATTTTTTGTTATGAATCCATTCATATATAGAGCTCGATTTCCAAAACATGCCGTGCCATGTGCCATGTAGACAACAATTTTTAATTATTTTTAATTTAATTTAATATTTAATTTGTTTGCAAATTCCGCCAATAATAAACGATGAAAAAAATCCACGTGTCTAAACTCTAAACACTAAATTGCTACCTCAACCTGATACAGGTAATGCTTTACCAAATAAGAACTTTCTATTCTATTGGTAATACGAAGTAACTATTTTGTATGAAAGTGGGTACTTTATTACTTACTTAATATTTACAATATTATTTATATTACAATATTACAATATTTACAATATTAAGTATTGTTAAAAAGACAACCGGAAACATTTTCTAGGTAAGGTTAAATAAATGATATATTAGCGAAGCGCATAGCTTAGCTCACCGTTACAACGCCCAAAACGTTTTAATAAAACAAATGCAGCTAAGTCCTCTGATTAAGGTCGTATCTTTAGTGCAAAAACCGTTTGGATGTAATAAATCTTTCACAACACGTGAAAATGTATAAAAGGTGTCATTTTTCATAAAAAAATATATCGTTCTACATGCTCTATATCGAAATTTAGTTATAATAAAATATTGAATGTAATCCGATTTCGAGAATTCTTCGAATACTTTTTTAAGGATCACCGAGTTAAGTTTCTTTCGATACAAAGTCAGAAACTGAACCTAATATTCAGAACGCTAATAGAGTTTTGTACGTATAAAAAAAAACCTAAGTATTTATTGATTTTTTTCTGGTATTATGTTATTTTTCCACGTGTTATATTTTCTTTGCAGTGTATATTTCTGGTCTCCCTACAACTTGATCTTTAACATTTCCTTTGTCCCTTTAACACACTTCTTCTTTTGGGGCTTTTTTTATTCTCTCCTCTCCCTTTTCATACGAAGGTCTCAGCTACAATATATGGTCTGAAAATAATTAATTAAAGAGCCGTTTTCGCTTTATGAAGCCTTATACGTTCAAAGAGACTGCTAAGAATATCAAAGAGTGTAAGACAAAAGCGACGGCCGTGCATTGTTAATATGATATTACCTGAACGACCGAGCTGCGCCATTTCTTTTTCACCGACATCTACGAATAAATACGACATGGACTTAAGGTCGTCACAATAATAAAGCCGAACATACTATTCGTATTTATAGAGCGCCATCTTAAAAAATTACGAAGTATCAGTTGACTATCATCTATCGGCTCAATATAAGTACCACAAAAATTTACGAGATGGCTCTTTAATAAATACATTGCGTTTTTACAATTAATACAACTACTAAACTTAAAAAGTATAACCTTATTTCATCCATAATTTCATCCATCCGAGCCGTTTGGCTCTAACGAATATATAATTTTATGTAACTCTGACGTTACATAAAAGAATACATTGTTCGTTATTAATATATTGTAATATACAGAGATATCACAAAATGTTACCTTCCTTCCCGACCTGAAAACACAGCCAGGCATTATTTAAAGTACTTCGTTACAAGAGACTAAACGAGATAGAGTAAACAATGAAAATATAACGAGAATGAATGTACTTTGAGCACGAATTTTATTGTGTTTTCCATGATAAGCACTTTCTTTAACAGTGAGCCTCGTGTCGTGTGGAAATTTAAATATAGATGTGGAAATATTATTAGATAAGTACACATGTAACTGAGAATAGGTGTAATTAACTTTTATTTTGTTTTATGATTCTTAATGACAATTCAGGGTTTCAGGATGACGCTTGTGTTATCTTGTATGTTTGTCTAGATGTCTCTATTGTGCGTCAGTTAGTTATTAATTTAAAATATATTGAATGTTTTCATCATTTTACAATTCAGTTAAGTTTTATGAACAATGAGGCATTAACTGCACAAATCGATTAACTCGATTAACCGGGCAGGGATAGGGAAATGGGCTCAGGCGCTCATTACTCACTCAACAGCACAAATGCTTATTAATTCACGGTGGTCTGCCCAAACAACTGTAAAATGTAGCGTGCCCTGCCACTAATTTACAAATCTAGACCAGAGACAAATTTGAAAAGTTTATTTCCAAAATTTAACCAGCCGGGAATCGAACTCGGGACCTCCTGTTAACTCTGAGACAAAGCGTTAAGGCAAGCAAAATAACCACTCATAAAATGGGCTCGTCAAAATTTCATATACCTTGTACATAATAAGCAGCGCAGTTCTGTGTTTATCCCCATACACGTGTTTATTTGAAATAAAAAAAAATATTATGAAAATAACATTTTTTTATGTCCACTGTACTGTTTCATGAAAAAAACTATAAATTACGATTCGTTCACATAAATATTGAATTAAACCAATTAAACCAATTTCATATATCCAAATAACTCCGTGAGCATATATATATAGACTGCATAATAATATGTTGGTTCTGAATACGTAACACATTGCATGAATACCAAATTCATTTCAAACATTATTCCTTGCATAATAGAGTTTGTGTATGTGATGTTGATCTAAAATATATTTGACTTTAATATTGTGTATTAGCCAATGTGTAAGTAAAATAAAATGGCGAGTTTTTATAATATTTTGAGGGTGTTCATTTGAATTACTGATTTATTGATTTCAAAAACAGAAAACAACATTAACAGTGCCTATAATAGACAGTATTTTATTGACTCTGCACTTTCCTCAAGTCAAATATATATTTGAACCTAAAAATCTAAGGAACTTAGGAGTATGTGCTGTGTCTTTTTACTCTCTAGGCTATAAGTGTCTTACAGAAGACCACCGTGAAATAACAGCATATGTGCTGTTGTGTTTCGGTGAGTGAGTAAGGGATGCCAGAGCCCATTACCCCATCTCTTCCTTATCTATGGTCGCAGCGCACTTGCAGTACCTACGGCGTTGCTTGTGTTATAGGCGACGGTAGCCACTTACCATCAAATGGACCGTCAGCCTGACTGTTGACGTTAACATAAATTATAATTTTTTTTACACGGAAATAAAATGTCCCCTGATAATTTGTCCTTGTGTCTTTTATTATAATTAAACAAAATTATAAGTGTACAAATATATATACAAATATATAAGTTATTCGTAAATAGACATTTATTTTTATATGGGTAATTTTTGCGTTCGCTAAATGTGTAACGAAATGTTGAACGATTTGTCTTAATTAAGGAGCAGTTGGCGTTCGTGTAATGGTCTTCGTCCTATATTTCTGTATAGGCAAAATTAAAGAGAAATTATTAAAATTCAGAAATTATTAAATTATTTTAGAGCAATAGCTCTAAATCCATTTGGAAAACTGACTGGTTATTGCTTCATAACTTTTCCATTATATAATCTTGCTGACAAAAATGTGGGGTAATAAGTCGTTTTGTTCACAATAAATTTACATTAAATTTAGACTGTCTTGACGTTGAATGCATATTTATTATTTTGTGAACACAAACTTATTGGAGTTTTAGGGCACACCATATGCCGATAGAAAATATTTGCTATTATTTAGGTAAACTATTACTCGTAAGCATACAGTTAGTGAGGGTAAATCACCAAAAACCAAAAATTGATTTATATACATAGTCACAAACAAGGCAACTATTTGTTACTAATCCTTTATAGAAGAACCATTGAAAAATAATAATAGTATGTTTGCACTGAAGTAAATAAGTATGTGAAGTATTTGATTTTACACAAAGAAGGCAAATTTGAATTTGAATCCTTCAGTCATATTTCTAATCAATACTAGCCCTATACTAAAATACTTTTCGTCCATTCTATAATATCAAGAATTCATATCTGTGGTACACCCAACATAAAGTGAACTAGTAGGCTTTCTCTCATTCTTAACAATAATAAAAACAATTGCGTCGTTTGACCTTTAAATGATAGCGTTTAGAAAAAAATATAAGGATAATCACACTATAATTGATCTATGGCAATGTTTCAGTAGAAAACAAACACATTTGTCGATCGATAATTTGCGCTTAATTTACTCAGATGTTCTAGGTAAAGACTGTGCACTAAAATAAAGTGTTAACACCATTACCACCTGCGCTGAAAATGTCAGTGAGCGTTTAATGGCGGGTGGTTCAAGTTCATAAGACATAGCGGCAAAATAAATTATAATTATTAAAAAGGAGAGTGCCCAATAAAATGATTGGAATAGAGAGAAATGTCCAATATTTATCCTAAATTCTATCTAAAAAGAACACATTACTTATGATTATATCTTCGTGTTATAGATTAGTAAAACAGTTATACAGAGTAAAACATAAGTAAATATTTTATTATTATATTTGATTGTAATTAATTGGTTTCATAATTTAAAAAAAAATATTTTTTCATAAAATTAATATGATACCTATGACAAAATTAATATATTTATTTTCAAGCCGAAAATATATTAAATAATAAACAATTAAGGTCTGAGAACCAAAACCAGAAAGCAAATCACATTGTATCTGTTGAAAATTTCCATTCTCGTAAAAAAAGTAACTACAAATTTGCTGCCCCACAATCCGCTGCTTGCTTTTAACTTATAAACGAGTAACTCGTAGTATTTTTACGATATCTATTAACAGAATTAACGACACAAGTAACAGACGCCTTTTATAGATTCAACCTTTAATATTTTGGTGCGTAAAACATTGTTCAGTTTGGGGCAATGAAAAAGTTTCGTGTTGTTCCTGTTTAGGAGTTTTTAACGATAAGTAATACACGAAAGCTTTATTTAAAATCAAGTTAAAACATTATTTATTGTACAGAATTAAATGTACTAAATACAATAGTATTTTTTGCAATGATCATACGTTTGAAATGCAAACTTATGCCGAAGAAAATGGAAATATTTTTTTCATAAGCTTAATTTTGGTCATAGTTTGGTGGCAATTTATTTAACCTATTACTTTGTATTGAAAAATGAAATTGCTATTAAGATTGGTTAGGAGTCCAATTCATAGGTTTACAGTCGAATATCCCTTGTTTGATATAGTTTTTAAGATATTCTTTGTGCACCATTATAACACCTTTTTGAAAGGCTATAAGCTATAAACTATAAACGATAATAATAGGTTCTATCAATGGCCGCGAAAGAACAAAATGACTCCAACCCTCCATATAAATTTACCTCTTTTTTCAACTCCTTTTAAGATGTATTTTTTAATGTATTACAAAGTATATTTTTTTAAATATTTGCATAAAAATAAATTATTTGATCCCTTTGTTACAAATTGAATTGTACCATAAAATATATCTTAAATATTTTAACCACTACTAAAAATCGGTTTCTCCTCAGTATAAGATAAAACTACAAATTTCAAAAATTGCTAGTCTTCACTCTTGGATAGATCTTCTCAAAATATTTCATTTTACCATTAGAGTAAGTGGATCATAATTTATAATATACAGAAATCAAAGTCACGAAAGGACTCAAAATCAGATGGGGATTAGAAATTGCGTTAGCTGAGTTACGACTGTTTACTTAACTACGAGTATATGAATTGTGAAAACACTTATTTTTGCTATTACTGTTTGTTATTTTACTTCGAGTTAATAACGTATGTTTGTATAACGGATTCGTTGAACGAATATAATGAAGATATAATGTCAAAAGTGGATAAAACGAATGTAATAAAACAAAGGTTATAAAGTGATGAATTTTTTCATATATATACTCGTATGTGTATGTGTACAGTGAAAAGTAAACACTATATAAAATTAATTTTATTGTTGTTTATTTATAAACAACAGAGTGTATGTACTTTGTCAGTTTTATAAAATGATCATTAAAATTTTTTAGACATCTAAAAATGGCCTATAGTTCTTTTTATAAGGATTACATATGACTTAAAATTTAGACTATATTAATAAAGAATAACAATAAAAATATATAAAGAAATTATACTAGATTACATTATATTAAATTATTAAATTGGAGATTAATTGTGAAATTAAGATTTAAAAATAAATAAATTAATACCTCTTTTAATAAACATAGTTTAGCAGAAATGAATTTCTACTTAGGGCCTCTTTCACCAACTACAAGTGAAGTGTTGATTAGTTACTTTTAGAAATAATTTTATGTTTTATTAAATTATGCACTCGGTTTACTGCATCCTTCGATAGGCGATTTTTTTATTATTATTTTCTTTTTAATGTTTAGGACTTTTACCGTACAAACAAAGGTATCTTCATTCCCGGTTACCGGTGACTTTAAATGGCGGTTAGCCTACTTGACACATAGTGAAAGAGGCCCTTAGTGGTAGTAATTCTAACTTAGTGTGTAGCAGAAATTCATTTTTACCTATAGAAATAAAAATATAGAAAAACATATAAATCACCTTAAGTGAGAAGCCGCGTTTCCATTCGCTTCTTCGAGAACTTCCTCGAGTCAAGAAAGTTTCACGGACTCGACGAAACTTTTAGAAACACGACAACTTTCGTCACGTCAAGTTGTCGGACAACTAAATAAAGAATTAGGAGGAATTCTAAAGCAATATGATGACTCCTAATTTTCGTAGTTTTCTTGACGAGTTTCTTTCGCAAAAATATTTAAGGGAACATGTTAAAAAAAATCGTTTTAAATTACGAGTGAGTGACGAGGGTTCCAATATTACTATACATATTATAATCTACATGATCAATGGCTATCTATGTGAGCTCCTAAAACTTGAGAAACATTTTTTACATTGCATAATTTTTGCCCTAAATTTCTCTTCTTTATGTTAAAGTCGTCAGACAGGCTGACAGGCATGTTAATGGTATGTGGCTACCATCGCCTATAAACACAAGCAACGGCACAGGTTCTAGTGCCACAATTTACTCATTCACCGAAACACAACAGCAACCACCTGCCTCAAAACAAACGTTTTTAATCAGTTTTTGTTACTAGTGATGGTATGACGTAAAACGACGCGGTCGTCGCGTAGCAAAGCATCGTCACGTGACGCGTCACTCTACATAGTATGGCGATGAAACATGGTATTTAACCATGGGACTTTAATAATAATAACTTTTATTTCAGACACCTAGTGTCTATATAGTTAAAAGCCTTATAAAAAGCTTTATAAGGCGTTAAAAGTTCAACCTCACTTTATAGCCATGGAGCTCTATGAACTGGGCTATGATCGGGGTTACTCTTAGAAATCAAATCAGGAAATCCGTTGGCAGACTAAATTCAACGATGTAACCCGGGGGCAATGGCAATGGGAAAGACTGGTGCCAAAAAGTCTAGATTTAAGGGGTTTCAGCCACTGCAGAGTAGAAATCAGGGAAGTAATTACTTCGTTCCTCAAACTTTCAACGCTGTGCAATATTCACAGCTAATTTTAATTTGTATACACTACAATTTTAACGACAAAGTTGTATTGTGAATGGTTTTATTTTGTCGACTGTTTTCTGTGATCGTAAAAGGTCGTAAAATGTAAAGCGACGTGAACCGTATTTATACGTAACTCACCTTTTCTAACACAGAATTTGTGTAAGTTTTATTGTTAAACATTTCTGCATTTATGTGTATTCAAACGGTTATGTTCAAAGTTTATCTTTGAGAGTAATACTCCATCTAAGTTAATATTTGCTTTGATTAAATTAAATCTATATATATCTATCTATATATATTTATATTTATCTAAGTATATCTCTAAATATTACTAAATAAAGACCCTGTCTGCTTCAATATGATTTTCCGCTGACTTCTTCTTAATCTTAACTTATATTGATTTTGAAAAGAGGAAAATTCGTGTATATAAAAAAAATTCATCTATGCGAAGCGGGGCACGGATTGCTAGTACCTAAAATATAATTATGAGCCTAAAATATTTAGTGTCTGTTTTCTCCTGAGATCTGAAATCTGCATGCTTATTTCGAATTCAATTAAACCTTGACGCATAGCTAGCTAGTGTTTAGTAAAGATTATACATAACTAGCGACCCGCCTCCGGCTCCGCACGAATACAATTGTTTTTTACAAATAAATTACACAAACCTTCCTCGTATATCGCTCTTTCTATCAGTGAACGAGATAAATTTGGGCGAGTAGTCCATTAACTCACCGTATCAAAATTAAGGATGGTATAGAAGAAGTTAGCGGAGAAACAGATAGAAGCGAACAGTGACTTTATTATACGAGTACAATATGTATAGGTGAGTATACGAATACTGGAAGCCCGAGATAAAAATTTAGAAAGAGAAAATGTGAAACATTTGCTGGTACATAATTGAATTGTATCGATTTGTAAAACTTCACCATTAGCCTGTCTCGTTCAGGTTCCAAGTTCGTGATCAACTTTAAATTGTCATCAAATTCACTTTTCTCGAAAAAGTTCGTTTAGCATTCTAGGTACGTGTGGATTTTTTTTTTTATTATTGATGGGTTTGCTCTTGGCCAGCATCCAGCTGTATAGCGAAAATGAGGCCTATGATGGAGCGAGCTCACCCAGAAGGTTTGGGTTATATGAGCTCAGAAACACAAACCCTGGTAGTGCGCATTATAAATGATGTTTTAAAGTGCTTGGTCCGAAAAAGAGGGATTTCGACAAGATGAGGATGGTAACCAGCCGTCGTTACTAACGTCTGAATGTCCGATGGAAGAAAGAAGAAGGCGGTATGAGCTCATGTAGCTCCTGAGCACACTTTCTGAAGTACATAATATAAAAGACACATAGACTGGCAATTTTGCATCTCTGAGCCAGGCTCTGCATCTTAGTTTTTAAAAGCGTACGTGTGTAATTTATTCTAATAACTTTGATATAAGAGGACCTAACATTTAATTACTTTTTTACAGTTATGTGTCTTTGCAAGTTAAAGCTATTACTCCGACGATCTCATGCAACTCAAAGATTAAATTAAACTTTAAGAATTTACTTCTTAGTCGAACGGTTATTGTTTTAATATTTAGATATCTATTCCTGGTGACGAACTTTTCAAAGTCGGCGTAGGCCTAACGATTTCGCCCTCAGTCTGATATTCGATTCTTACTATATAAGTCTCACTAATTTTACTAGATTTTGAGCATATTTAATTTGTGTCAGATTTTCAAAAAATGTATACCTAATGTTGCTATCCAAGCGAAGTGACAATTTTTTTTACAATCTCAATATTATATTAAAACAATATTACTATATACTGGCTATAGTATCCATTCCTAACGATAGAAGACCATTCTTCAATCTTACCAGTGTCAGCAACAAAACTACATCCCCCTATTGCTGCCTGTAATTGTACATTTTTTATTTTTACCATTTTTGCCTCCTAACATTAACTATTAGGCTGCTTATTGCTTTTAAAGACAAAAGAAGCATTATTTTAGTAAATTTATTCTCCAACGTAATGATTGAATTGATAATCTGTCTGGCTGCAGTGGAGCAAGATATTAACCCGACGACGTACATGTCTGGCAATATAAATCAATTTTTAAAAATATTTCGATTTGATTTAATTTTAAAATAAATATTGTATTTTTTTAAATAAAAACCTTTCGGTTGTCGGATCGGATCGGATGCTTGATAAAGCATTGATAAAGTCGATAGAAAAAAAGGCGACTTTTTTGCTCAATCATTAAATTTAGCTAGTATTGATATGTGTGTTTTTAATAATATGTGTCCTTAATCCTTTTACGAGTATGGTCGGCAGCGCACTTGCAGCACCTATGGCGTTGCTTGTGTTATAGGCGACGGTAGCCAACTACTATTATGGACCGTCAGCGTGTCTGTCGATCTTAACATAAATAAATAAAAAAAAAAAGGAAAATTTTAAAATTAATTCAAAACTAAATAAAACTAACATTAAGTCACTTTTTGTGCTGTTTCACGATTTATGCAACGGACGAACGTGCGAAATTTCTGTTTCATTGGTGTATGTCAAATTGTAAATGAAGGTAATCTGTGATATACCTACAGACACAATTATGATGTCTTTTTTATTTTCAATTGAATTGTGATTTAGTTGTAAGTTTAACGCTTCACTTATGTAGTCTTCCTCTTTCACCAACTACAAGTAAAGTGTTGATTAATTAATTTTTTAAATAATTTTATGTTTTATTAAATTATGCACTCGGTTTACTGCATCATTCGATAGGCGAATTTTTTTATTATTTTCTTTTTAATGTTTGGGACTTTTACCGTACAAGTAAAGGTATATCAGCTCCATCATCCCCGGTGACCGGTGACTTTAAATGGCGGTTAGCCCACTAGACACTTTACTCAGAGATGGTGAAAGAGGGGGTTAAATTTTGAAAAAATAAAAAAGAATAAGTGTTACAAATTCGAGACACATTCCACATATCTAATCTCGTGCTTTTGCATTGATCATTGATACTTTTGAATGAATTCTGTGTAACTCCATGTGAACAAAAAGATTGATAAAAATTATTTTCTTTTTCTCATTAGTATTTTGTTTAAATATTACAAATACTTTTCACAAGTTCATTAAACGATCACAAATAAAATAAGATTCCAGTCGGACGAGTTAGCGAGCAAAATAATGAAAATTGTAGCCTTGTCCAGGGTGCACTTCTGGATGTTCAATATTGTAGCTCTCATTTTGAATATTCTATTCTACAGCTGTTACTTTCTGAAGCCATAACAAGCGGGAAAATAATTTTGCATTTCATATTCCAGATCATATCCTCAGGAAATTTATTGGGATAAAAATTAACATACGAATATTATATATCACTTTTTAGGCATAAACTTATATCATTGCAGGAATCAATTGCAGTTACAACTGTTTTAATATTCGAAGACATAATAAAGTCTTACTAAATTATTTGATAACCTACATAACGCAATTACGTGACCAACAAGTGTGTTTAAAATACTGTATATAATATATCTTCTTAAGACGCCTTTTAAGTTTAGATATTTTCGGCTGCACAACAGCTATAAGAATGTAATTGAGGGATTTTATGTTTAAGCTTGAGGAAGCTGCACATCCCTTTTAGATACGTTCATTTTTTCATCAGTGTTCGACGCAATGGGCTATGATTGTCCTAATCACATTGATTAGGAAAAATTGATGAAATTCCATTAATAAAATTACAGAAACACACACCTGTACGGATTCACGGAACGTTCGGGTTACATGATGTTAAAAAACATAAAAGAGTTTTCCGAAAATATACGTTTATTAAAGTTCTTAATCTCAAAATATGTTTATACTTAGTCATAAACTGATGAAGTATTTTAGTATGGCGGTCTTTACTTATAGACCAACAAAAAGTTTTATCTCTCAGTTTACGACACAGAATTTTGGTTTACGAACCATATTTCTAATCTAAAAAAAACCACAGATACGTGTGTTGAGAGTACATTTGGTAGTTCGGATTATAGCGACATTCCTAGTCTTGGTTAAGTAGCCTGATTATTGACCTAGGTATGGACTAACGAGTCTCTACGGTATTTAGATAAATGAATGGTATTATTAATTTACATATTAAAATCACACGAACGATAAATGAGCAATCTCAATTAGAATATTGGAGACGCACCCAGGCAAATGGACTCAATTAGCTGATGAATACCTCGCAAACGTGGCATTTAAATGTTGAAGTAACAAGGCTTCTTTATTTCCTGTTTGATATCTGAATTTTGTAAAAGCAATTCCGTTTTTATTATACTAAAAATAACTTTATACACTTTAATATATACCATTGACGTCATAAAAATAACGTTGACATAATGTTACGAGTGTATATTAAAAAGACTTAGATTTTGCTCGCGACTTCGTCAGTCTTTTTTTCTTACATGTTAAAACATTTTATTAAATCTTAATTGCTCATATATTTTGTAAGGCGTTGATATTATTATTTTATTTTAATTTTTAGATGATCGGGAATAGTGTTTTTTTTTTTGTGTTTAATGCATAGGGAATATGATTTTTGTTGTTTTCTGTATTTGTTATATAATTATTATATAATCCATTATGTATAAATAATGGAATGTTCTTTTCTGTATCCCTGACAACGTGTATGCAAAATTTCATGACTTTTTAGACTTATTTAGTTTTAGATTTTATTTTAGTTTAGTTTTATTTAGAATTAATAATTGTATTTTTTCAATTATTATATTTTTTAATATTACTTGTACAATAAATATTTAATATATATATTTGCTTTCATACATACTTCAAAATGTTATTAAACTTTAAAGTCTTTAATACGCCTAAAAAAATAAAGACTTATTTTTCTCTTTAATGTTCCAACTATAAAACCTTTGTTATTAATATAATATTATATAAACAATATACATAGAAAACATCATTTTATAAAGAGGAAATTTGTAAGGTTTAAAATTCTTAAAAATGTTCTCAGTTTTCTCTATAACTGACACGATATGAAAATTTATACTAATGTAATAAATTTGGAGGACTATGCTATTTACTGACGAGAACAAAATTCTATTCTTATTTCTTTAAACTCAAATAATATGCGAAATATATTTAAACTCAAATATATTGTCTTACCTTAATTTTAAATATCGTAGATCAATCCAACTAATAAATTATCACTCTAAATGTGTGAATTGCTTTAAATTTACAAAAATCATGAATGAATTTTTTTATTTATGATATGACACAACTTTTTTAGCGTTCAAAAACGAATACAGGATAAAAAAGATATTACACTATAGAATGTCTCTTATTTTCGTAATATTTGCTGCTTGAAAAGCTGAACAGGGGACGTGAGATAACGTCGAACCTTCGCGTCAGCTTTCGCTCGACTGAAAGCTCCCTTTAAGCTCCGTTGAAATAATGAGCGGTTTTCCTCGTGAGTTATAAGGATTTATGCATTTTAATTTAGTTATTATTCTTAATTTTTATGACAGGGCGAGGGAGCTCTTACATGCAATACGTGCAGCAACGAAGTTTGTATCCACTGAGTGTTTTTAACAATGAAATATTAAGTTTTAGTTAAAAAAATTAATGTAGTGTATGCCACAGTTATTATTAAGCCTCTAACTTAATAGTTTTAGTTTAGATTTTTGGTAAGATATTCAAATTTAATCTTAACTAAGTCAACACAACTTTTTCTGTATCATACTGTTAGTGTCTGTTATTTATGTCGACTGAAGTTGATTGATTAAGGCGGAAAGTATAGTAAAAAGTGCTCTTGTGACGTTGCAAAAAGAGTTGCTCATTCATTCAGATTCATTCGGTGAAATTGAAAAGGTATGATATTGAATAATATTGAAAAGGTATCAGACGCGAAGAGAGGTCGTCGTCGTATGTCCGCACATCTTATAGTTGGAATTGTAGTTCTGATTTCTGATATATCGGTCGGATTTGGACTAAACATAAAGTGGTTTGTTTATTAATGTACCCGAAGTAGAGGGTGCTAACAATACCTATAGATGTACTATTTAAATAATTAAAAATTATATTTAAAAATATTTTTAATATACAATCGTTAATATTTTGTCAATACCAGTTCGGAATGCTGAGTTTATTAGAAAGGATCCGATCAGAAATCTCACAGTTGCTGAATGTACGGCAGTTAAAACGGCAACTATATGAATTATTGTCATCTCGCGCCTAAACAACTCGCGCGAGTTGTCCTGTTTGTATTTTACCAATATTTTCGTATGTCAACTAGCGCACAATTCTGTATAGTTGAATATAATATAATATAATATAATATAATATAATATAATATAATATAATATAATATAATATAATATAATATAATATAATATAATATAATATAATATAATATAATATAATATAATATAATATAATATAATATAATATAATATAATATAATATAATATAATATAATATAATATAATATAATATAATATAATATAATATAATATAATATAATATAATATAATATAATATAATATAATATAATATAATATAATATAATATAATATAATATAATATAATATAATATAATATACTTATAATTGTAATTTAAGTTCCATTAAAAAAACTCTTTTTTTGTAATTTCTTTTCAAGGTTAAGTTACATTTTAAAACACCAGAATTTTTTAATAGTTTATGATATTAATTATACTAATTTCAATAAATTAATTCACACTTTTAAAATCCAATTTATAATATCAAAGCGAAGAAAGTTATAAATATTCCCAATTATAACTTTTCTGAATCCAATAAATAAAGCAGTTTACGTGAGAAGGGACGAAATTGCCATTCTAAGGCTCTATTAAATCAATCTTGCTTTAATTAAAAGTCAAATATTAAATTAATATTCCTGAACAACTTCTTATATAACAACTTCAAAGATATAGTATATAATGTAAATGCTTTCAAAATCTATTTATAAAGAGATTTGAGAAAAGAAAGTGGAGACTTTTTATACTTTTTCTTAAAGTGTTTCCGGAATTGCTAGTTTATTTAACTTAGCGTATGTAGGTAGCCTAGACCATAAAACTAGTCCACTGCAGAATAGCTGGATTTTCAGGTCTTAGAAATCGTTAGGCACTTTTTTGAAGTGAAGGCGCGTAGGCGCGTTGGGCATTTTTTGAGATTGAATAAAATCATTAACTTCGCGACAGTATCATGTTATGTTACTTTACGTAATGTAAGCGTTAATGGAGCTCATAATAATTTAAGAAAAAAACAATTTTTGAGATGGGGTTTGAGATAGGAGAAAAACCTTACCGAAATTGACAACTGCATATGAAAGTAAACTTACTAGATATGCTAACAAGGATCAATATCGTATACACCTCTGACCAATAAAATAGTTTCATATCAACATCAAATCTTTTTAATGGTCTGTCATTATGAATTTATTATTGTCATTGTGTGTCAGTGTCATATATATACATTCTCTTGTATTTCTTGAGATCAATAATTTTGTGAAGCTGTTTTCACTTCTGACTTGCAGTCCGACGATTGACATGTTTTTTGGATAGGCTGGATAGGCTTTTGGATCGTTAGGCTTACTCACTAACGAAGTGAATAATTTATATAAGTTAGAGCAAAAATATATTGCTGATTTTAAAAAGACCCATAGACAGAGACCAGCGCCATATGTCATCACTGGCAACACACATTAAACACGAATAATTTTGGACGAGAAGATATCTCGGAGTTTCCTGAATGCTGCCCATTCAGCTGGATTAAAATTCCTGAACTGCTGGATATTCCTGAACCCAGCTGGATTCGACTAAAGCAATTTGAGGTGGATTTAGTATGTAATAAAAAAACTCAAATTTAATTATCATATTGCGTTTAATTAAAGACAACAATAAATAAGACTTAGAAATTGTTTGTATTGTATAAATTATAGTTTGTAATACTATTAATAATCAGTCAAGTCTATATAAAACTATATATAAAAACTTTGTACAGTGAAGCATATATGTATAATACTTGTGAATATAATTTTCAAACATTGTTATAAATATTACAAATACAAAAAATTTATTGTAATATATTCAAATATACGGTCGATTAATTTAAATTATTTAATTGAATGTTATACTTAAAACTTTTATCAACTAGTAATGCCCCTAGTCTGATTAGACTAATATCTTAGCATACAAATCATCTTTAAATATACCTACAATAATAATCACAGGTATCTTAGCTAAGGTACTAATTATAAAACAAATTAATTGCCCTGAAAAATCAGTCGAATTATTTATGAACTAATTAAGGCACATATTTACAATTTTATTTTTATTAAATTAAACTAACAGTAACATCATTATTCTACTATAAAGCCACCATATACGTGTTTATAATATATACATAATAGGCTGAAATATAAATTAGAGCAAAGAAATATTTTAGTAACTTACACGTCATGGTGTAAGTAGCTAAAATATATTATATTTTGCCTTTAAAATATAATACTTCCTACTAAATTCATTTTGCTATAAGATTAATATAAAATGAAAGAATTTATACAGTTTTATTATTATCAATCAATTTTTTATCAATCTAGAATACTCTGTCTAAGAAACTGAAAACGCCATAATTTTTGTACGTGAATATGCATCTTCTAATATACTCCATCGAATGTGTTAAGTATATAAAAACTAAAATTAACAAATTTAACAAAATGTGTGTGAAAAAATATGGAGGTCGTACACTGGTTTGATTATATTGCGCTTGCGATGAAAATAATACATTGAGCATTATTGTTACTTAGTTTAAAACGATAGGTATGAAAATTTCATCGATTTCTAAATAGTAAAATAACACAAGGCTCGGATTTTTTCATTAAAAAGAATTAACACCAAAATACTCTAGATATAGTAATACTCTAGATAAACCCATTTCATTTGAATTATTATTTATAGAAAGATTTTGTTTTGTTTAATTAAATTTTGTTTAATTAAAGGGTCAATTCAAAATATATGATTTTATACATATGGGTTATGTATTATATTATGCATATAATGTATATGCATGAAATCTGCTTCGGCTTCATGCACGCCATGCATACTACGAGTAATATGAAAAAATAAAATCATATCCCAATTTTCAAAAAAAAAAAAAAAAAAATTCTAGCTACTCTCTCTTGTTGCTCTTTTTGATCTCCAATAACTTCAATGTGTACATTCCCCAGAAAACCGCTGAAGCAACGTAAAATATTTGAAGAGCCAATCCGATTCCAAAATTAGCTACTGTGAAGTATCTAACGAGGAAAGCTAGAGCTGAACATCGAACGACTTCCAGAAATGCAGCTGGAGTGGAACTATCGAAGAGCATTCCAATGATCGTGAGGGAGGCAATGATGTATAAGACGAAAAGGAGGACTGAGATCGGAGTCATGCCCTGTAAAGAAAAACAAAAGTTACTTCTTAACCATCTAAGTGTATATGTCTTTTAAATCTATAATTATTTTAGTCTGTTTGTTCTTCTGTCTGCTTTCTATATAGTATATGCAATGTGCCAGTTCATAACTTCTTTATGTAATGTGATTTAAAAAAATTTTTTATTGAGTCAAGGCAGCGCTTGATGTAAAGTGCAGATTTACCCTAGATTACCTAGTAAGTGCCCATTTACCCTAGATTTTAAACATTCTTTTAAAGCGGATTAATTATGTCATTTGATTACATACTAAAACGTTATATATGTAATATACGAGCACTAGTATGAAAGGGTTTGTCTGAAGTTATGCAATCTCGCTTGGGAGCTTTTACTTTTGAACAATGAACGCAAGTTTTTAATTAATGACGTTTAGTGACATCCGCATTTTAAGTCTTTGTAACTTTTTTTCTATTTATTATTAAACCTAATAACTGCTGAAGAATACTGGCAAACGATCATTTTATTGTGTACTAGCTGGTGCTCGCGACTTCGTCCGCATTGAAAATTTAAAAATAAAAAGCAATATATCGCTTGACCTCGTGTTGCTATAACACTTTGGTCAGGCGTTAGTTTTTTTTTTTTTTTTTTTTATCCCTCGGGAATAGTGCTTTTTTTCTGGATGAAAGGTACCCTATGTCCTTTCTTGTGTCCCAGACGATATGTATGCAAAATTTCATTGTGATCGGTTCAGTAGTTTTTGCGTGAAAGAGTTACAAACATCCATACATCCAAACATACTTTCGTATTTATAACATTAGTATAAATGTGTCATTAAAATTATTTTTTCTTGGGTATTACCAAGGAAGGGTTTCAACCCCTCCCTTGATATTTTCATAAAGCAAATCAATATCGAGTATTGTATTTTTTTTTTTTAATAATAAAACACATTTTTTATTTTTTATTTTGATAGTGGGTTAAATAAAATGTTATTATTATAATAATTTAATATCTTAAAATCTTCAATTTATTCGTACCTCGGTTGATAGTATTCCTGACTTCGTTTTTATTATAGACTCGCCCGAGCGAAGCCGGCTTTAAAAATTATTAGATTGTTTTTTTCTCAAAAACTGTGAAGAAAATAGACAGTAGGAAAGAGTACTCACCATGTATCTAGCAGTCAACTCGAAAAATCCATACAAGACGACAGAGTAGTGCAGTATCAAATATATGTTGCACCAAGTTGGCAGATTCACGTCGTATTTCTTTCGTTTCACGATCTGAAACATGAACATGGTTTCTAATTCCTTTTACTGGCAACAAACTATTCAATTCGACTGTTATTTTACCTTAAAGGGCATAATGGCAAAATGTTTATCGTACATCTTTCAGTTCATCGTGGATATAAATTTTTATATTATATATTGTTTGTACATGATTATAAAATAAAACCAGTGTGTGGATATTGGTTTGTTTCTCCTCTAACTTCTTTTAAACCACCCAATAGATTTAATACGGTTTTTACTAATGGAAAATAAGGGATAAACGAGGAAGGTTTGTGTTTGCAATTTGCACTGGCTAATCAGTGATGAATATGATAAAATATATATAAGAACAATATAAAACTTAAGATCACCAGTATTTTTAATTTGTAATATTATTGAATAAAAAATTATATGCTTGTTTCTTTAGTAACATTCAGTACTAAAATAAGAAGCTATTACTTTCTAACACTAGAAATTTACCTATAATCATAGACTTTAACTAATTCTATTTTTTTTAAAATTTATTCTTATTTTTAAACTATGAAAAAAATTAAACTTGCTTATATAATTTGTTTTTTATATAATTTGTTGCTTATATAATATGTATGTACAGAAAACCACGCTGAAGATATATTTAAGCGCTTAACTTATATTTAAGCGTTCACTTTGTGCCTTACACTCTTTGGCCATAAGAGTTAATAAAAACACTTAAGTAATTAATGTTACATTTTAATTTTAATTTTAAACACTATTATATACAATTAAATATTAAATATTTGCATTATGAATAAAATTTATATATTATATTTATATCGAATGTCGAAAGAGAAATTGACAATTTAGTTTTATCCATATGATGACATACTGTTACATTCTCTTTTCGTATATACTTAGTATAATAGATTTGATCAAACATTTCTCCAATTGCCCTCTCCCGGGATATTAATGGGTAG
Organism: Synanthedon myopaeformis; assembly: GCA_944738685.1. Classification (NCBI taxonomy): domain Eukaryota; kingdom Metazoa; phylum Arthropoda; class Insecta; order Lepidoptera; family Sesiidae; genus Synanthedon; species Synanthedon myopaeformis. Next base: position 10,179,902 of record OX122921.1, on the reverse strand, counting down.
GGTTGGAAATGTTTGAGTAGGTTGACTATGGTGAAATAGATTCGGTCGACAATGTATGAACAGTCTAAAATAATTGGAGAGCATACTAGAGCATTTATCTTTCAAATGTTTTAGTTATGTCCAAAAATTGTCAAAAATATATCAAAAAGGTAATTAAAATTGTATAAATATTAGATTTATATTGGGTATAGGATAGGTATGCCTAGCTGTGGGAACATACTGCCATTCGTTGTGTAAAAAATTTGGAGGTTTTTAGATTATGTATAAGTATAATTAATTTCTTTGTGATTTCTGCGATAAAAAAAAACCGCATAACTGTGCTGTTTGTGTGCAAACCTTGTAAATAAAAAGTCGTATATCTTAAATCCGAGCAATAAATTCACTCCGCCGTAAAAGTAAATGTTTTGTAGTGAATGGGACCACTCTAGGCACAAGGGGATCAAATGCCCTCAGGGAATTCACTGGCTCGGATATTTAGGACTTGGCAAACTCAATAAGTTAGCGTTAAGTTATCCCTACATGCTTTGACTATGAGAACAAGTTACAATTGCTGTGAATAACTGTAAAACTGATGTTTTTGTAAAGTTCTAACGAAACATTTTCTCAGCACGTAATATTATTTTAAATTTGTATGTGAAATGTGTTAATTCAAAAGTTACACGAGTCTTTCTATTTTCTCAGTAAATAAACCTTTTTAAAATTTACGTTTAAAATTTTATATTAATTCTAAATTCAAAAAATTTCAACGGTTTAAGTTGGGTTGAAAAGTTGGTACCTTCAAGACACGTATACAAATTTTACAGCTGTCGGACTATTAGTTTGTGGGATAGAGCATTTAAAAATAAAATAATACCCACTAGTCTCTGTTTGTAAATTAAACTAATGTGTAGAGTTGTCAGGCTTTATTTTTTTTATTTTTCAACGCGGACGAAGTCGCGGGCACTAGCTGGTACGTAATAAATAAGAAGAAATAATCTAAGTTTCAAGCTTTGGTTTCACTTTGTTATAAATAAATCAAAGAAAATATTTGTCTTTTGTGATGAATGTTTGCCTCGAATATTAGAATTTTATCCAAATGTTGTAACAGGACTTGGTGAAGCTTCACGGAATTCGTTTGGTGAAGCTTCACGGAACAGTTTTGTTTGTGTTGAATACTTTTGGTCGTATACTGTTATATTATATCTTTCGCGAAGGAGTATGCTCAAATATAAGTTGATATCTTTAATATTTTATACTGCAAACACATGGCCAAAAAAATATATAGGAACAAAATTCATTTTCTCATACATTTTGAATGGGACGGCATTTTGAGGCGGTACGAAGTTCGCCGGGTCAGCTGGTAATTAATAAATGCTTATTTAACATCCGTAAAAAAGCTATTAGTGGAAAATATTAGATTTGATTTTTTAAAATTTATTATTTAAATGTTTATATTATTTTTTTAAATGTTTATAAAGTTAGACATTATTATCTGTAGCCGTTTTTAATATACATATTACCTATTGTTATTTTTTAAGATAACTTTTCTTATTTATATTATTAATATTTGATTTAATATGAAGATCTAAGTATCATTATGATTCTTCTTTTTGTGCCTCTCCATTACTGAAGTTCGGCAGGCAATTTCTTAAATATCTCCTTGTCTGCATGTCGAAACAATTGTTCCACGGTTTTAATACCGGTCATTATTATTGATTTGATGAATTTTAAATAGTTCTTGGAAATGTGATAACATTACCAATTGATGATGTTTTGTTGTCAATTCTTTATATATATAAACAGAACACTTTGTATGAATATACTTACATCAATTTTCATAGCTTCATCTCCAAGCCGGGGTGTGCCTGGCTCCCAACTGGGCCCCCAAAACACTGCTTTGAACTTCTCACTCCAAGTATCGAACTTTTTGAACTTTTCTATTACATAGCGGGTATAGAAGGTCTGAAACAAATATACATTTTTTAATTAAAATAATGCTTTCTTTTAACTGCACGGAGAAATCATGTAAATTTTTTTTATAACTATTTATAGTTAAAAATTACTATTATAGTTATATGGATGATAAAATTAGATAACGCACAATTCGGTTTTTTAGGTTTTTGATATTTGTGTCAGATTAAGAGTATTTTTGCAGGTTTAGGAATTATATGTAAATTTAATGAGGTTAAAGTTAGTAAATTCACCTTATTTATTTAAGGTAAAAAATAAAATAATAGATAATTTTAAGCTCGGACTGCACTGGTCAGGTCGTATGGGGGAAATTGTGGGGGAAGCTTAACTAGCAGTGGACGTCCTAGGACTGAGTTGATGGATGTTAGTAGGAAAGTATATTTCCTTAATTACTTAATTAATTAATTAATGTACAAAACTAAATTATTAGAATACTTATTTCCTAAACTCCTGATATAAGAAACTTATGGATCCAATAGTTAAAAATTCAAATTCAAAATTTGTGTTCACGGCACAAATAGAAATCAGGAAATACACACAGGAAGACATAATAATATACCTACACTATCAATAGTGAAGTTTAGACCCTGGTTGAGTTGAAACTTAGTTCGCAACACAAACTTTGTAGTAGAACTTCTGTATTGCAAACAGCTATGATACCATTTATCATAAATTCGAAACATCAACAAATCAACTGAACATAACTTGCTCAGTTGATTTGTTACATTAAAAAACATATTACATATGTAGTAAACTAAAACATACTACAGGTTTTTAACGCCTTATAAATGAGTTTTTAACGGTCGTCAGAGAGGCTGACGGTCCATTTGATGGAAGGTGGTTACCGTCGCCTATAATACAAACAACGTCTTAGGTTAGGGGAAGTAATAGGAAAGTGTGTTCTGGCATCCCTCCGCAATACAACACACATACTGTTATTTAACGATGGGCTCGTAAGGGTTTAATTAATTAAGTATTAAAGATAATTACATTTTTTTTAATTAATAATGGGTGTGCTCTTGGCCAGCATCTAGCTAACCCAGAAAATGTCTATTCACTCAAACTTTAAAATTATTTGGGTTATATGAGGTCGGAAACACAGACATTTAAGATAGTTAAGATTATTGTACATTATATTATATTTTGTAGCATTATTCTACTTAGGAATCTCTATAATATTCTTCTGACCATTCCCTAGGTAATAACTGGATCCCATTAATGATAAGAAAATATATAATGTGTCAGGGGCAATTAGGGACTAAATTAATGATGTAGGTTGAGTGAATGTCCCCCAGGAAAGACGAGGAGAAATGGGAAAAACTGTTCCCGAATATGTCGACCAACCAAGTTTTATCTTATTCTCAACTCAAATAAATAAGATAATACTCAACTAAATTTTATCTTATTTCAAGTGAAATAAGTTGCAAGTCACACAAATAGAAATTGCAACATTTCTATACTGTGAATTACCATCTTTTTATTTAAACAAAAGTTCTATTTTTAAGATAAGTCCCAATTTTAGGGTACTCTGAATGGTTTCCATTTTGAAAAGAAACATATCAAAACGATCATGCCATTAATTTAAAAAAAAAAAAAAACTTCATTATAAATTTATCTTAAATACCTATATACTATATCATATATATTATATAATAGTAGCTGTCCACTTTCGTCTGTTTCTCCGATAATTTCAATTGCAGGAAGGAAACAATTGCAGAAAAAAATTGAAACCGTGCCAAGCCTTAGGCGGGTTGCTAGTCTAACTTACACACGAGTTATAAATCTGCTCGCTAAACATTTTTCTTAAACTTACCTGCAAATACAGTGGGTTGAATGAAGGTTGATTGTAAATTAGACCATATATGATGTCGATCTTGTCAGTTTCAGGTCGAAATGTGCCAAACAATCTATCCCAAATGATGAGTACACCTCCGTAATTCACATCCAAGCAATATTTGTTGCTCCCTGAGAAGTATAAGATGTTAAATAAATTAAAAAAAAAATAGTTGTTATACTTTAATACTACTAAGGGCCTCTTTCACCAACTACAATGTTGGTGACAGGTGAGTGAGTTAAATGGCGGTTAGCCTACTTGACACTTTACTCAGAGATGGTGATAGAGGCCCTAACTGTTATACTACTAACTGAACCGTCAGCCTAGCTACTGATATTTACAATTAACACAATATATATTAATATAAGATAGAATAAAGCAAATAAAGAATGTGGGATGATGAATACAAAAAATAAAATAAAAATTTGAGTTCCAGCTATTCGTATCTATAAAGCTGGTGAAGCTAGTATCAACATTTAAAAACCAGTTACCGTATTTTAATTTAGAACATGAACCTTCCTAATATCTTCGACTTTTTTGATTGACAAAAAAAAAGCAAAACTATATATAAAACGGAATGAAAGTTATGTATGATAGTGATTGGCACTTTACTTACCATGATGAACTCTATGATGACTGGGTGTATTAAGTATATATTCTAACGGGCCAAGGCTCTTGATAGCTTCTGTGTGAATCCAGAACATGTACAGATAGCTGAACTGGTGATGCATTATGAATTGTGCTGGAGGAATCGCCAGCGCTAGTGGAAGGTAGAATATCTGGAACAAGGATTGAAGCTTAAGCTTAAGTTGAGACCAAAAGTCTAGATGGTTAGGCTTAAAGAAACTTAAGACAAGTTAAAAAATAGTAGACCACACTGCGTTCTCGTCAAAAACTGGGGAGCCCATCTAGCGACTGTAAACAACTAAGTATTTTTGATTATTCGTTTCAATTGAAGTTGAAATTTCATTTGTGATTTTGCAGTTTATTGTTATCTACATACATTTTTAAATAGACATTTTTTTAAATAAATACGTCAGAGAATAGAAAAGCAATTTAGGGAATATTTATTTTAACATTATCAAATCGAGTGATTTGATAAAATCTTTATTTTTAACGTATCTGTGCGATATATACCTACATTCATAAATAAGCTTAGCAACATTTCCGTACATATACTACTTAATATGATACTGTTTGCGCTTCATTAGAGCCGTTTTCATTACAGTTAATTGACGGTTAGGAAGGTAAACAATAATGTAAAATTAATTTAATGTATTCGACGACATGAGCCCGAAAACTTTTAATGACAAACTGTACGGCAAACACATTGTTACATTGATTTACTAAAATGTATTATACCTACTAATAGGGCTAGAATGTTTTGTTTTAGTTCACAGCAAGGTTTATTTATAAATTTAGGTTTTTAGTAGTGGCAGGACACTGTGCGTTCCACAAACCGCTAGATACCTCACAGAAGACCAGCGTGAAATAATAGGCTATGTGCTTTTTGTGTCTTAAATGTACTTCTCTTCTCTAGTGGGCGGAGTCACTAATACCGATGGCGTTCCTTGTGTTGTAGGCGACGGTAGCCACCTCTGCCATCAAGTAACTATTATATATATAAAAAATAATAATAACGAAGGAAGGTTACATAGATACTTACAAATCCACACCAGCCTTGCAACACTGATTGCCTGATGCCTACTCCCATATTGAAGTCTTCTGACGTATGATGCACTTGGTGTTGCGCCCATAGTATATGTATTTCTAGAAAAAAATTACCATAAATTATTACGTTTGCACATATATTATGGCGTATCTATATCTATACTTATTCACGGAAACGAGTTTATAGGGAGAAAAAGAGTTCAGCTGTGATTGGTGGAGATAACCGATAATGTGAGTGTACACAGTACATGTACTTTTTAGTCTGTACGTAGAACTCTCACTGTTCAGACGCTCTCACTGTTATTATACTCCGTTTTTAGATTCGAAGGACAGGTTCTAATGTCAAATGTTACCAGCGTTTTTTCCGTAGTGCTTTACTAATATCGGTGTTACTGAAATAGTTTATTTTACGGCAAAAATATTTTTGAACTTGTTTTATTGATTTAACATTCGTATTATCGTTATTTTAAGGTTTGAATTTCGTTTAACTAACGTTTAACGTATATTAACTAACGTATATTTTTCATTTTATGATTATATCTGGAACCAAAATGTATATTATCTTAATTAATAAATAATTCACAACTTAATAGCTGGAATAGTTTATACAAATTAAAAAGTGTAGGGTTGTGGGTAAGCACGTAGTTATTACTATAATATATTATTATAGTTTACAAAGCTAAATGCAGCGTAAAGTGAATGTTCACCTATTATTGTAAACGCCCACTCAAGATTTGCTGTCCTTGTCTTTTGTATGGAATTGAGTGAAAGAGAAAGCGCTCTATAAGCTCGTGTCAAATTATACATATTATAAAATGAAGACGCTGTAAGCCTCTGTATGTTTCTTCTCTGTCTGTTTGTTCTTGTCTGTTAATGTCGCCAAAAAAATTTTGCGTGTATAATAAAAAAAAATTAAAAGTGTTAAAGTATCTAAACTTAGGTTAGTTTAGTTTGCTTTAGTTAAATTCTTCAAAGAACTTATTGGCTTTAGAAATAACACATAAGAATTCCCATTATGTGTAATTTCTTTATCTCATGTTTCTTAAATTTTAAAGATTCTCTTTTAAAAACATAACTTATTTTAATGCTTTAAATATTTTACAATATATAAGCCTATAATCTCTAAGAATAGAGTCAATGTAGGTAAGTTGTTGTAACTTTAAAATATAAAACAAACATTATAAAACTGATAACGGTTTCCATCTTTCAATTACAAACTCTCTTTAAATAGTTTGAAGATACAACTAAAACTGCGTTTCGTAAAATTTTATTAACGTGTAATCTTTATTATATTGCTCATATATTTTTCTCAGGCGTGCCGAAGTGATCCCGCAGGCACAGTTTCTTTTTCTGGATAAAACGTACCCTTTGTATTTTTTATTGAACACTGGTTACTGTTTTTATACTGGCGTTGGCACTGGCATTATATGGAATATAAAGCATCATAAAATTAAATGCCATTCTAGAAGTTATTCGAATAACTAGGTTCTGGAGTGTTATTTACATACAAATGCGAGAAGTTTTAACGCCAGTAATAAATTATGTACGTACTTATATTGTTTGTAAATTAATTTTTTTATTATTTCAAACTGGCGACCCGCTCTAGTTTCGCCCGAATGTAATTTTTGTGCAAATTATTCAAATTAAACTACAACACCTTTTGAATGATCGTCACAGAAGTGTACAAGTTTTCATGTAAGAGATAAAATTTACTAATATTATAAAGCTGAAGAGTTTGTTAGTTCGGTTGAACGCGTTAATCTCAGGAACTACTGGTTCGAATTGAATTTTTTTTTGTGTTAGATAGTCTATTTATCGAGAAAGGCTTTAGGCTATACTATTATAACATTTTGAACTCGGACGAAGTCGCGGGCACTAACTAGTAGATTGTATAGACGTTCGACTGTATCCGCGACAGATTCAGTTTCAAAACCTGGTCAGCAATTGAATATGATTTTGAACATAAGTATTATAAATACCAAAGTGAGTTTGTTTGTTTGTTATGCTTTCACGCCTTAACTACTCAATTTTTCATACATGTTGTGTACAGTTTTAGAAAGATCATATCAGAATGAAAATAGGAAAATCAACCCTTGACAGAAATATATGAGCAATGACGATTGAATAAATGTTTTAACACCTAAGAAAAAGGGACCCATATAAAGTCGCGGAAAAAAATGTAGTATTAAATTTTTTGCCAATAATTGGCACAAAATGTTTTAGAAAAATAACTGCTCACCATGACAAGCTCTGTGCATCCAATAATAACAGAAATCGACGCCTAATGCTGCAGCATACCAGGTCAATGTGTTGTTCCAAGGTAATTCTATTATCCTATAGTTAGAATAAATCCAAGTGTAGAGATAAGATTCTGCTCCGCGCCATATTAATCTGTTGATCAAAATACGACTGTAAATATGTACAAACAAAGCGTACCTACCTATATATATATCTATAGGTTATTCAAATATTTTGATTAATTTTATAACATTTATATAGGCCTGTAATATCTTTAATCATTAACATTACAATATTATTTTATTGATAATTCTTTAATTACAAGTAATGACAGAGCACAACTTATTACCCCTTACTTCAAGACCACTGTGAAATATCAGCATATGTGCTTGTTGTGGTTCTGTGAGTGAGTAAGGAATGCTAGAGTCCATTTCTCTATCCCTTCCTTGTCCCTTATCCTTGATCCCACTATGGTGGGCAACGCACATGCAGCACATGTGGCTTTGCTTGATTTATAGGCGACGGTAGCCACCTACCATCAAGACGACCGTCAGTCTGTTTTACGACCGTAACATAAAAAAATATCATATTAATTTATTAATATATTATAATTGTTATTTAAATAAATAGCAGAACACAATGAGTAAACATTAACTTGGCATCGCGTCTAAAGGTAGGCACCACTAACATACAGAAGAATACAGTGGAAGCATATGTGCTGTTGTATTTTATCGAGTGAGTAAGTCCCCAACTTTTTATCCTAATAGAGTCAGCAATGTTCTAGAATGATCTGATGTTGCTTGTGTGTGTAGCCGAAGGTTTTACCATCAAGTGGAATGTCAAGTCAATCCACCTGTGGCAATTTCTCATAAAAAACAAATAATTTTCTCAAAAGAGTAACGAAGATAAATTTAAAAAAATATGTAATAACCTACCTGCCGCATTCTTGAAATATTCCATGTGATATGCTTGTGATTCCGTCATTTAGTCGAATCCCATTTTTCCCTTTTAACCTTAGGACTATGTGCTCCAATATCATGAATATGAAGAAATACGGCCATGACTGAAAAAAAAGAGTGAATTCAATATTAAATTTTATCACACCGATCAATCTCGAATTGATTTAAGTATCTTAACAATCAATCAAAGTGCTCTTCGACAAATATTCGATGACTGAACCAAAGCCAAACGAACATAATTATGGTAATGACAGCACACTGCGTTTCGTAGACATAAATTGGGCTGACCGTCTGGTGGTAGCGACCAACCCTTGACAGAATACACCGTGAAATAACAGCACGTGTGCTGTTTTGTTTCGGTGAGTAAGTAAGGGTTGCCAGACCTCATTTCCCTATACTCTCCTAATCCCTTATAATTTAACCTACTAAGTTCGGTAGCGCACTTGCAGCACCTACAGCATTGCTTGTGTTAATAGGCGTCTATAGCAACCTACCACAAGGTGGCTCGAGAGCCTGCCTATCGATATTTATTTAAAATATTAAGACTGATCATAACAGTGAACTCGAATGTTCAGTAATAGCAAATTATGATTACCCTAAAAATGCCACTTAAGTACAATATGTGTTCTTAGAAAATTAAACTTAAAAGAGAAATTAAGCTAACTTTAAGCTAATTTTAAGTTTAGATGGAAATTTATAAAAATATTTCTTCAACGATTTTAAAATATTTAGAAGTCATCAAAGACTTATATCATTTGCATTAAAACACTTTTCCTCGTGATTAAGATTTTTTTGTAGGTAATGGTTTAGTTATGACTTAATAAGTGACCAACTCGATAAAAACTTAGTCTTTATTACAAATGTCGAAAGGTCGAAAATGCGCTTTGCGGTTTTCCTCAATGTTTGATAGGCAATAACACAATATTTGAAGAGATTATAAAACAAGTTAGTGGTCAACCAGTCGATTAATCTTTAATGTGAATTGTGCTATTTAAATTTAATAATTAAGGAGTACAATAACAAGTTATTTTTAATTTAAATAACTCAAAAAATGGTTTTCTTAAAAAATAAATAAAAAAACATTTTTAAATATGCTTGTAGTAAATAATTGTATAATCTATATTATACTACTAATATATAAAGCTGAAGAGTTTGTTTGTTTGGTTGAACGCGTTAATCTCAGGAACTACTGGTTCGAATTTAAAAATTCTTTTTGTGTTGGATAGTCCATTTATCGAAGAAGGCTTTAGGCTATATAAAGATCATGCTTATATATATTTATAATTTTAGTGTAATTTCGATTTGCGTCAACTCTAGCACCATCTGTCAGTGAATAGTGACATTAAATATAATACTGGCAGACTGCAGTGACAAAAAGTAGTATTTTCATCCCATCAGATGGCGCAAATAGCAATTGATTTTTTAAATTGGTTTTTGCGATATCTCATCGTATAATAATTTAGGTACTCATATATTTTCTTTTTCAACGCGGATGATGTCGCGGGCACCAGCTTATATCATATATTACAGTGTACTTGGATATAGTGGCGGGCGTAGTGCGTCAATGCCACTTTGCCTGCCACTATATACAAATACAGATGCCAGAACACATTCCCCCTGTCTCCATTTAGTTATTTTTACCCTTAGGCGTTGGTTATGTTTCTTACTTCAACTTACATCCATTTAAGTGGACTGCGATATATTTTTTAAATTAATAACTTTATATACGTAGAATCTTATTTATATACTCGTATATATTTTATTCTGTTGAGTTTAGTCGACAGATGACTATGAAATGTCTAGCAACAGACAATAGAATGGAAGCGATATACTATGGAAGTGATATACGAAATAAGGTTGTGTTTATAGTGCAAAATGGGTCTGGTTATACCTATTTATTTAAATGTTAAAAAAATATATTTTAAAAATTTAAAAATCCATTATACAAACATAAACATTAAAACAGAAATTATGTATTATACAAAAGGCTACTTTTCATTCCTATATCTATATAGTGATTATTTGGCTGATTTTGGTGATGGCAAGATTTCGCAAGACATTAATTGGCAAGAGACTTATGACTGTGAATATTTGTTTATTGTATAGTAAATTGATTACTAAATTTAAATTAATGTTTAAAGAAAAAATATTTGGTTTGTTCAAATTTTTCCTAAAATAATCTATTTTATTTTCCTAGAAATGGCTAATTCTTAAAAAACCTATTGTCAATAATTGAAATTTAATATTATATATGCAATAAAGTGATTTATTATTTATTTTATTGTTATAATTTAATGTTTTATAGGCAACTAAATAATATGTATTATTAACTATAGCTAAATAGCTAACTAATTTCTATAAATGGAAAACCTCAAGGTAAAATTATAATACTTCTCTGAATAATCTAATCAGATTGAGGTATAGACGAAATATCCTTTACTACTCAAATAAAACTTTAGTCACTTAGATATGATAAGTTCTTATTATTTTATACCGCTACATTTATGTTACTCAATTTCAGCCTTAGAGTGTAGTAAACCGCTAGTAATATTATACTAAATGAGCGGTGTGTGGGTGAGTGAAAAGCTTATATATGTAACATGTAACATACATATGTGTGTATGTGCGTTGTTACCACATTTATCTAAAGACACAATGTCGTTGTCGCAGACAATAGATTAAGAAACCTGGCAAATGTCAATGTCTTACATACGTTGAGAAAATTGGACTCTAACAAAGTGTGTACTGTTTTATTCTTTAATATGTTTTTGAAATAATAGTATAATATGTTTCATGACGATCAAATTAAAGTTCATCTATGAGACATTTTTAAAGTAAAAAATAATAATAATTTTCATGTCACAACCTGTCTCTCCCTTCTGTACGCCTATGGATTTCAATGCGGTTTTTTATATATAAATGAGGAAGGTTTTTATATATAATTCAACACAGAAGTAGTCGCGGGCACTAGCTAGTATTAAATAAGGAACATGAACTGAATAATTTTGACAAGCGTCAAATAGGTTCAGTTACCTTAACCGAATCTGTAACGTAATATTAGATGTTGTTTTGGGTTGAAATGACCTGAATACAATTTCGAATATCCTGTAAATTAAAACGATAATACCTACCTGTACAATAGTTGTCTACACACATAATATTTTATAATATGCCCTTTATTTTCTAACGCTTCATTAAGTAAAAAAAAATTGTGCAAGCTAAATAGAATTTATATTAATATAATGAAACTAAAGAATTTACTTTTATGTTTGAAGGCGCAAATCTCTGTAAACAAATTTGAAAAAATATTTTTACTTTGTTTTATAAAGATTTTATACTATGTAAAGATACAAATAACTTGATTTGATATATTACCTACGCAATTTTTTATTTATTTCTATCATAATATATAATATATTATTATGTATTATATACAGAAAATTATTATATTATATCGAAGGTTACGAAGGCCTCTGCATTAAATCAAATGCATTTGATTCATTCCAATTTTAAAATGCCACTGGTTCTGCAACTTTATTGAATTAATATAAAACCTTGCATCGTTTTTTTTATTTTTCAATGCGACGTACTCTCTAGTGTAATATGAATAATAATTCATAGAGTACTATTTTTAATAAATCGTTTGATACATTCTTAAAATAGATACAAGTGATTGTTATATATTCGAAGTTGTTATTCATAGCATTTCCTTCGATATATTACTAGAATTCAATATGAGCGAGACCTAAAGTGTGTGGATTGATGGCCTGTTGGACGGAGATAAGGGGCGTTTGACAAGATGATTGAGTGGAAAAATATGCCTATTTAACTACATCTGGGATGTAATAAGAAAATGTGAAAAGTTACAATGAATATTTTGAAATTTTCAAACACAAATTAATGAAGATTGTCTCATTTTTCAGAGATTTTCTCTATTTTATTAAAATATTCTCTATTTTCGGGAGACTTTTTCTATTCTCGAGAGATTTTTTTTACTATTTTCGAGAGATTCTCTCTACTCTCGAGAGATTCTCTCTATTTATTTATATTGATTGACTTATATTCTTTTCTGTTTAGGTAATAAATTGTTGATTTTTTTTTTTTAATATTTTAGCGCTTCATATTCAAATTATATTATTACTTCATTGACGAGCCCATTGTCGAGCCAATTAACTCTCAAATGAATTTAACAAATTTGACTTTGAGTTTTGTCTACAATTAATGTACAAACAAATTGTCTACAAGGTTTCGTCCCCTGTATTTTTTATGGTCATCCGATAAAAGAAGAGTATACAAGTGCTTATACAATTTTAATAAGTCATGGCGATTTATTTATTAATTTTACAATTGATTTAGGCTGAATGAACTATAAACAAAGACTACTCCCAAAATGTCCCAAATAGGATATGTTCAAATGTAAACAAATGAGTACTAACATTTAAAAAAAAATACCTGTTTGAAAAAATTCGGTACATCTTCTTTTCTCTCGTACAAAGTTTCCTTAGGTGAAATGATATAAAACAATCGTCCCACGCCTTTAACGTGTTCACCCAGTATTCCTGACCACATACTGTCTCTTGTTGCGTTGGCGAAAGTAAACTCCGCCATTTTGTTCCCCTTATCTATAACAATAAAAAATGTTAATGTTTAATATATCATGTCAATATTATTATTAAAATCTCAACTACGATTAGTACACGAATAAAAATTAATGAAATTATATTTCTGAAAATTTATATCATCAAAATAATCAAGCAAACAACAAAAATAAAATCATATTTAAAAGTTATAAACTTAATACATAATCAGAAATCAATAATGTTAAATTCTTATTCATGGGAAGGTTCATAAGACAGACTGATGGTAGGTGGCTACCGTTGGTAGGATTTAGTGTAACGAAATAGGAATAGGAAGTGAGCTCTGGCATCTCTTACTCAATTACTGAAACACAACAGCACATATGCTGTTATTTCACAGTGGTTTTCTATAAAGGGGTTGTTACTGCTGTCAGACGAGCTGCCCAATTAATTGGGAAACGAAGTGTGCCCTGTTACTTTTAAAAGTAAGTGCCAACTTTTAAAAGTTACTTAGCAACACCTACACTAGAAACATGTACTATTTCGCTTGCCCATATTATGATAACATCATAATTCCCATTTAATTTGTTCCTTTTTTTAATGTTTATAATTATTTATATTATTCTATCAGTTTAATTTTATTTTGAAGAGTTTTAACAATTAATCAACACATTTATCGCTAAAGCATTGGAACCGGTGTTCATATTCCCATGGATACAATAACAAATTTTATATAGAGCTACATGGAATACGGAATTTAATTCCGGGAATTAATTTGATCTTTAATTTATTTAATATCGTTTGAAACTGGTAAGTGTTATGTAATTTTATTTAATTGTCAAATTGGTAAAACGATGCTTCCAAAAATAGACAATCACGATTTGAACTATGTAGATAGCACTCAAATGTTCAATGTCTAAAGGTGAAACTAGTGGCTAGTAACCCTAGCTGTTAACCAAACGGTCGCGGGTTCGAATCCCGCTGAGTCATGGATGTTTTGTATTTATAAAATATATGTATTTACAAAAAAAAAGTTATCTCTGTAGTATATCAACTGTCTGTTATCCATAATACAAGCATTAGTTGCTTAGTGTGGAACTAGATGATGCTGTGTGGAATGTGTTTATGGACTCCGCGGCTTATGGACGCGGCTGACAGGTATCTGGACAGTACAAATATACTAAGCTGTGCAAACTAGCGGACATAAGTTGCGGACGTGACTTTTGAGCGTTCGGACGTCCGCTAGAAATCTAGCGTACTGGGATGTGAACGACCTTGTACACATGGCAGAAGAGTCCATAAGTCGTGGCAGTCGGACGCGTCCGATAGTTCGTTTCCACCTTTAGTCTTAAGGTGGAAACGAGGCCATATACATAATTTTATTCAACGGTTTAAAATAAACGCGAAAAATAATAAAGTGCATTTAAAAAATTCGTAACAAGAATGAGACAGTACTTATTACAATACTAAAGTAAATAATACACTAAAGGTCTTACTAAAGGACAATAAAGTATGTTCTATAGTTATGTTCTATCGCACGTATCGCATGTAGTTATGTTCTATAGTTATCTATCTATACTAATGTATTATATACATATATACATAATTCATATTATAAAATCGTGTTATATTGAACAAAAAAATAGTTTTCAGAATTTCAGTCTGAAACACAACAACACATGAGCTATTATTTAACGGTGGTATTCGGTAAGTTTGTGGTTACTGTCGCCAGACGCCAGTGGCACTATTTTGCTTTTCAGATGTGGAACAATAAAAAGGCATCAGCTGACATGTTAAAATTACCTTTATGTACCTAGTAGGTATATAATTATAGTAGTAGTAGGTATATATTAGAGCTGCATATATACATTATAAGTATAATAAGTATGGATAGTAAATACGGAAATACACATACAATACGGAAGTAAACATATACAGCAGTTTTATTTTTATTCTACTTAGCTAAACGGATTATAAACTGCACTGCGAATGTCACAAATATAATAGTACTCTTATATATTCCTTTTTATTTTTTTTTAAATTATCTACTTAATGTGTGGTTGGATAATTAGTTTTAATTCTTTTTCAACCCTCGACACACGACGCAAAAGAGGGTTTTTATAAGTTCGACTTTCCAAACGGATGGACCTGTTTTGATGCATTCTTTTTGCGTTTCAAAATCATCAGCTCATTTACTAGTTGACGAAAAGATCTTACTAACTTCCATAGGTTCGATTGTTGTGAAATTTGGTATTACTTTACTTCGGTGGTACATATTCTGATGCTGCAGCATAAAGTAGTCTGCGCACACCCAACTACTCATCAACTTATAGCAGATATAGCCTAATTGGACCCAATAGAAGTCCCTATAATTGTTAGTTATAGCTTGTTACAGATAGTTATTATATGAATTTGTTTACGATAGCTGAGGTAAGAAATCTACCCATTGGCTTAAGTCCAGCTCAGACGTAGTTACAATATATAATTATATTAATATGCTAAAAATATAAATATAGCATTAAACACGCTGTAAGATACTAAAATATTCATTTTGCCTTCACAACACTACGACTATCCTACTAAATCCACGTTACTATATAATATCTTAATATATCAATATTACGTGTCACATGTTCCTCCGCGATGAACTCTTAAACTAATGGTCCGATTTTGATCAAACTTTGTAACTATATGTAATTTGGTCCAACTTAAAAGATAGGATAATTTTTATTTTGAACCCGGGCGAAGCCGGGAGCGTATTACTATATTATATTTCAGTATAGGCGGCGAAGCAATAAAAATATATATTTATAGCTGAGTGTGTGGTCAACAAATGAATACTATAGAAAATCATAATACGCATTGCTATACATTTATTAACATACATTATAGTTACATCTGCGCTGGTTTTTAAAGGCTTAGTTATTATGCTTTCTAATTATAATGCTTTTTAATTCAAATAATTCATTTGGAATTAAATAAATGAAAAACCAAATTAATTCGTGGAATTTAAATTTCCTATTCCTCCTGTACCTACTTTCGTTCGTAAAATGCGTGTGAATTTTGACACCCGTTGACGCTTTAGCAATAAATGGGGTAATTAATTATTTATAATCCTCAAAATTTTATGGAGTATAATATAGTCTAAATTTAGTTTATATAAAAAAAACACTTAGGTAGGAATTTATGAAAGCATCTTCAGGAAAACTTACGTGAAATCGAACTGATTTATTTAACAATAGCTAGTATCTAAGAAAATGGACTTTCACATTTATATGATCTCTCCGGGACAGTACTTTTTTCTGGATGAAAATAATATAAATATTTGCTGTCCATTTCATGTAAAATATATATATGTCCTTTTCTATACCCCTTCCAACGTTATAGAAAAATTCATGACGATAAGTTAAGTAGTTAAGGCGTGAAAAGGTGACAAACAGACAAACTGAGTTACGTTAACATTTATAACATTATTATGGATAATATTAATTATATACTTGTAACTAGATAGTATACATAACTATAGTAATATGTTCTAATAAAAAAATATTTATCGCACTTTAGACCAAGCACGTGTTATTAATTACGAGTAAAGGACAGAATTTCACGCGAGAGAAGCCGCGCGAACATATACTTTGCTGAGTGAATCTGAATACCTGAATACGATAACTGAACAAAAAACCATGATCTGAGAAAATAGACTCTAACAGCAACATAGTAGAGTAAATTTTGGAATGACACTGATATTGCTTATTAAATTACGGTACGCTAAACTTCTTTATATTGATTAAATGGCGAATGTTAACAAATATTGTAATGAATATTGTACCGAATGTTTTTTTTTTTAATTATAAAAGCTGTCAGTCATTTTTATAATGGTGCGAGTGCGCTGCCGACATTTAGGATAGATAACGGATAAAGATTTAGGATTTAGGACATTTAGGATAGAGAAATGGACTCTAACATCCCTTACTGACTGTCACTGTAATCTGTAAGAGATACCCTATATAATATATAGGTCGGGGTTTTTTTTTTTTTGTATTTTGTGAGTAAAAAGTTGCAGTAATATCTCTTTGGTTGTACTGTTTAGGTATATCTGACTGGTTTTGATATCATTAAATAGAGGACATTTTAAAAACAGAAGAAAAAAAAGTTAAAACGGTTCCAAATTATTTTTCTATCCAACAAATTGAATGAATCTAACTATGAAATTCGATACATTTTAAAAGTTTATTACAAAAAAAGGAATAAAGCTACATAAGCCGCGAAAAATGTGACTTTATGGATTAAACGTAGTTTGAACATAGGATTAGCAGAAAATTTTTTCAAGCGTTTTCAATCGGAAAATTTATATGTCAAAGATGAAGCTCGTTCTGGTTGACCTGTTACGGATAAAGTAGATGCAAATTTTTGAAAAAATGGAGCAAGATTGGCATATTAATAGTTACGACATAGCTAAAGAGTTAGGGGTTGATCACAAACCAGTTTGGCCCTATTTGAAAGGGTCTGAATATACAAAAAAGCTTGAAATTTGGGTTGGCAGTGGCACACGAGCTCACTGAAAGAAATCTAATGAATCATATACTCATTGAACGTAATGAAACCGAACCATTTTTGAAAAAATTGATCACATTGGTGATGAAAATTACTACAGCAATGGCACATAATAATATATATAAAAATCAAATTTCAACGATATATCGTTATCAAATGTAAATAAACCGTGATAAAAAATATCTTGAATTTGTATATATGAAATACGAAAAAACTTTTTCCCCGACCTATTTATTTAATATATTACCTATAATAAAAAATCGGATAAATACTTACATTTATTCCTAAATAAATAGTAAACTTTTAGTTAAAAATTATCCAAAAACACAAAGTAATTTGTAAAATACAGTTTCACAATTGAACCACAGTCTGTCACGTTAACGCGATTTAAAATTCGTCAGTATCGATTGTAAGCCGTCTGTCGGTCGCGCCCGTGTAGACACTTATAGAATAGAATGCATAATGCAAACAGTCGCACTGAGTGGTTAGTATTTGTATAAATAGCCGCCGAGTGCGTAAGTTGAGTATTAACACGAGCGCTTGTTATCGGGTCAAAGAGACCATACGTCTTGTCAAGACAACCTTGATATTCTTAATAATACTGAATAACTTTCGACTTGGTATTGTATTTAAATTGTGCGTTTCAATAATCGGATTCTCGCCTTTAAAAGCAATTTATTATTACTAGTCTTCGGGTTTTGCGAGATTTTTGCAAATTATATATTATACCTACACAAATACTCGTCGTTTGCTCTCTGTTAGTGAAAACTAAAAATAAACAGAATATATAGATATAGATATAGATATAGATATAGATATAGATATAGATATAGATATAGATATAGATATAGATATAGATATAGATATAGATATAGATATAGATATAGATATAGATATAGATATAGATATAGATATAGATATAGATATAGATATAGATATAGATATAGATATAGATATAGATATAGATATAGATATAGATATAGATATAGATATAAAGATATGATTCAGAACACATTCGTCAGATTCTGATTTCATCAGATCATTTTATTTTTCCATATAGGTCTTGACGAAACGACAATTACGGTAGAATTCCATATTCGACAGATTCCGCTTTCGTCAGATAACTAGTTGGACGAACCCTTATTCATAATTTTAATATACACCTCTCATACACTCCTAAATCTTTTTGATAGTCTGTCCTTATGCGTATAATCCATCTTTGTGTTGTAAACAATTACTTGAATAATAAGTGACTGGCTAAGCTTTTTACATTTTGAAAACTAAATTTATTTTTGTGAAAATGGATGACGATGGTATTGTCTTTGTTAAAGCAAAAGATTTATTTAATTTAACTACTTAGCTCGAAATTAAAAACGGACATGTGGTCTGTTCTGCTATACACTATTTGGTAGAAACTGACGAAAGTGTCATTATTGGTTTTCAACATTCGTCATTCATGATCAAAGCGAACTAAACTAAATTTGAGGCCTATTATGTTAACTATGTTAACCTGCCTAACTACATATGTTAACTACCTAACTATGTTCTTTAAGCTATGTTAGTGGTTGCAATTAAAATGTATATTTAATATTGTTCCTTAGCCATTTATTTGTAAGATTTATGTAATAAAAAATATTTTCATTTTCATAAGATTCGATTTCGATTTATGACGAAACTGGAATCTGGCGAATGTGTACTAAATCAAAGATATAGACAGTTTTTATGCTATTTTGAACTCGTTCATATTAGTAGCTTTTGTAGAATTTGTTTCAACCATACTAATAAAATGTGAATTCGAAAAAAAAAAACATGGCCTTTTAGACCAGGGAAGCATTTAACGTGTTAATAATAACAGTCTGTAGCGCTATAGAGCCGTATCTGTTATTTACTTTCCATTAATACCTTGTATCTACAGAATTATTTAATAAAAGACAAATGAAGCTTATTAGATAAAAAAAATGGCGCACATAAAAAGTGGTAAATGTTTGTTTGCATGGCATAGTTTTTTATGAGTTATATTTTTTACTTGGTTTATATACTTAGTGCACGAGATAAAACTAGTGATAATGGATTATTAATTAATACCATTAAACAATATTGCGACACATTTTTTTGATGTTTGTGGAATTAAATGTTAAAAGCATATTAAGAAGTGTTTTTGTTTTTCTCTCAAACGAAATTAATTCAGGCTTCAATGGCTTGATAGGTACATTGAATGTACATTTAATATATTAATATAATTATGTTTATTTTCGAAATTAAAACTTAATCACATATAGGAGAAATGTTATTCAAATTTTCATAATAAATATAATTGTTGTCTCCAAGAATTATCCGTAAAATGTGGAAAATAAATCAGCCTATGTATTCGCGTCGGAGCATTGACCCTTTGAGCGGTAGCTAAATGTTTTAATAGTGATTACGACCAATACAAAAAAATTATAAATGAACACTATTTGGATCATTAACACAGTACCAACAGTTTGTCATGACTTTCTGCAATTAAAATAATAAAAAATAATTCTACACAGTTGTAAATTAATCATTGTTGCTGCTCTTTCAAAAGAAATATAAAAGTCTAGGTTTTGTCCGCGACTTCCTCTCGTTTCGATTTCCAAATTGTTAACAACTTTTTTTATATTTCAGTACATACCAAAAAGTTCTAACAAACATTTGTTTATTAAGCGCTCGGTTTTTCTATTATAAATGATTTGATGAATTCTAATTGGTGTTCACAACAACACATTCAAATAAGTATGAACAATTTATAGCGTTTACTCATAAGGTTGGTTCTACACCGCCGTACATGCGCGAACCTTGCGTGCGGTTGGCGTGCATTAAGTCAATGGGGACGAGGGATCCCACACTCCCCCTCGTCCTCGTCTTCGAGGGATAGTGCGTAAATGTGATTTCCCCTCCTAAAAAAAGTGTGTGTGTCAGCTCCGACGCACGACTGAAGTTTACTCATTACGAAAGATTATAAAATACATTTAAATTTTCACAATTCGAACACGCCGAAAGAACAACATTGTTCTTTTTTAAAAAAATTGTTTAGATGGCTCAATAAAATAATAGAACGTAACGCATACCGAGTGACAATTTTGATTTTACTCCCATAAATTTTCATATCACGGGCTTATATATGAAAATACTCCAAAAATTGCGTATGGATAGCGTGGAACAAACAGGTCTGAATAAATACAGTTTTAGACGCGTCCGAGAACATCTTATATGTGGTCGTTTCGCGATTGTTAAAGTTAATAAGTTGTTTTACATTAAACCATTAACCTAATCAATATTGTACATATTTAACCACTTAAAAACACGATTTGATAAAAAAATTGACATACGACTGACGAAAGACTCGTTCTTCCAACACGGAAAGTTCGCATTGTGTGCACGGTTCGTTCAGTTCGTCTGGACCAGTCTTTAACTCCTAGCCCTTAACGCTGATATCGTATTTTAAAATCACCTTTAAGTTTAACAATAATACACTATGTGTATTAATTAGCTACTAGATATGTAATATGAGTAGGTAGTGAATGATTACTTTGTCCTTTCGATATCTATCAACAAATATTTTTAATTATTTTATTTTGTCCAATTGATGGTCCTATTAAAACAAGGAAGAGATAGAAGAATGGACTCTAGCATATTCACTTACTCAATCAACGAAACACAACAAACACGAACTGACATTTTATGCCCTTACAAGGCAGCTTTATTTTATTATCTCCTTTTTACAAAACTTTTTTGTTTATAATTTATATTGAATTATAAATGTATACTAATATTATAAAGAGAGAAGATTTATATTTTTGTATGTTTGTAATGAATAAACTCAAACACTAACATTTGCAAAAATATAATATTGATTTTGAGCGTCCTAAATAACAACGGATTAATAAGCCTAAACAACACTGCCCTAATAAGTCGGATAAATGAGTAATTGTATTACGGCCGGCGATCACTATTTTATAATAATATTACATTTTTTTTTTAATGTATATAATTTTTTTTTCTACAAAAACAGCACAGCAAAATAAAATAACATACAATTGAATGTTTTTATCTATATTGCCACTTACAGGGTTTCATTGTGTATAAGACTTAAATATACTCTTTTATTACCTAAGTTAATTATTAATTCTAAACAATGGGGGAGGAATAAGAAGAAGGATGCGCTTACTTCGTTGCCTGATGGTGCAGGGGCCAGTCATTATTATGATTGTAGCTTGTCGCACTTAAAATACTTTAAAATACTGGAATAATAACAAAACGTTCATTTGTGCGCGTTGCTCAACGCTGAGCCGATTAAACTACTTTTATCAGTTGAAGTATTAAAGAGACGTCCTCGATCCATTTTGACTTCGTTCCATATTGTGTACAATTTCATCGATTCATGTTATTTATCATTTCGGTAAAGAAACGTATAGTTTTAGTATGTTCTACCAATACGAAAATAAATATTCTTTAATGTTTAATTTGTCGGTGATCGAATCAATATTCACACAACGCCATTTAGAATTATTGCGTTTCAGAAATTATGAAACCTTTGTTTAAATGTTATGCATTAAGAAATGTTTTGACGAGTTTGCCATTGATTTTTACTCCATAAATTCATACTTACTTGCTTCCTCCATTACTTATTACTTATTCATTACTTGGATAGAGAGGTCCTGCTTATATTGCGGATGAATGGTAGCTTTCGGGCGTGCTAAGTATATAGCGAGATGGAACATTTTTCATACGGTGTATTTGTAAAAAAAAGGAGGACAGGGGTTATAAAGAAAATAAGCAGATTCGTATTGAGTTTATTAGAATAACTCGACTGAGGGATAATATAAACAATCAAATAATTGTTTATATTTTAAATGCAGTAGGTTAAAAGGAGATGACTTGATGTTGTTAGCTAACATCTTAAAAATAAAGTCACTTTTAGTGCTGCGTGGCAAACGGAACGAAACAGACGCGCACGCCGTCCAAGGTATGAATATTTACATATTAAGTTATTTTTCTTGTATTGTTTTTTGGCTCATTTACTATCAGTGCGGACTGGTTTTAATTAAATATATTAGCCACTTAACTTGGACAGCTTAATAGGTACATATCAAAGGTTATATTAAGTTCATTAGTAGCGGTGTACATAAATCTAATCTCAAGATTTTTTTACAACTTTTAAATTTGAACACGCGAGGTAATCACGGACGAATTCAGTCGGGTAATTACGAATGTTAGGCATTACCTCATGCATTATAGGTATTGTTTTCACAACTAGATTACATATTAGTTAGAAGACCTAAAGAAGGTCGTAGAAGAGGTCCGATATAAATAAAGTTAGTATAGGTAAATCATCGATTAAATCAAAGTGTGCGAAACAGCGACTAAAAATATATAAAAATATATTTAATTTTAAAGTCACTTCTTCGCACAATTCGTACGAAACAAAATTGTGCGAAACCTCTACTAAACCATTTGACCATTTAAAAGATATGTGCCCACGAGCAGAAAACTTTAATTGCGTGCAAATTCCTAATGCTGTAACTTCCGGCACATATACCGTTGTAACTCAAGCCCTTATTTCTGATGTTCCATTTGCAATCGAGATATCGACTTCGGATGTACTTGCTCTTAAAACAAAAGCTCTTGAAGTTTCAGCTTTCTAGGCCAAAATTATTGTTCCGGTAGTTGCTGTTGAGTATCATGTTTCTAATGTTCTTACTGATAGACGCACTCCTCCGTCACAATGTTACGATGGTCTGAGTTCTAATAAAAACACCAGAAAATGATTCTAATAAACTGATATTTGATATAGTAAATATACCTGTGATTCCTATCAAGACATCGAAACGCAATATAAAGAAAAAGCATTCAATCATTTTCAACCGACGAAAAGGAAAAAACGAAAACTCATAACTTTTTATAGAGGAGTCCGATTTGGATAATTCTTTTTTTATTGGAGAGGGTATACCCCGAAGGTGGTTCCATATAAATTTGGAAAAAAAATTCAAACCCTAAGGGGAGGAAAACAGGGGATGATTTATTGTATTACAATTTAAAAAAAGTAATCATGTAGTAATTAGTAGATTATAGCCACAAAATATTATAAAATAAAAACATTTAAAAATGCCGAAAAAACTGAAAAGTAAAAAATAATAAACCTTTTTCATTTAACCTTAATAACTAAGTTCTTAAACTAATGTAAAGTACCTCTCGTTGAATCGTCGTAAGTAAATTTCTATACAAAGGTAGTTTTAATTTTAAAACAACATTCACTACGTAACTTTGCAAATATATTAAAGATGATAAACTTCGAGGCTAAAACTTGTTTTTGTTGCTGTCAAGGAATTAAATAGAAAAAAAGTGAAGCGAAGGTTACACAGAAACGAAATAGTTTCTCAAACTTTTTTTTTGTCACTATATCCTTTGCTGTACTCTGACAACGTGTTTGCAAAAACCATAATCTGTTAAATCGACTGAGAAGTTGAAGTGAGAATACGTAACAAACATATTTTACTAGCGAGCCGCTTTTTTTTTTTTTGTTTATTTTTTTTTTTTAATTAGTGGTGGATTTGCTCTAGGCCAACAACCAGCTTGTGTAGGAAGGATGAGGCCTATGATGGAGCGAGCTCACCCAGAAAATGCCTTTTCACTCGAACCTTGAAAACATTTCACGTTAAACGCTCTTTCTATTAGTAAAAACCGCATTAAAATCCGTAGTTAAAAAGATCTAAGCGCACATACAGAGGACTGACAGCGGGAAGCGACTTTGTTTTATACTATGTACGAGTATAAATATCCGTACTAATATTATAAATGTGAAAGTATTTTTGGAAGTATGGATGTTTGTAACTCTTTCACGCAAAAACTACTGAAACGATCACCATGAAATTTTCCATACACGTTGTCTGGGACACCAGAAAGGACATAGGGTACCTTTCATCCAGAAAAAAAGGACTATTCTCGAGGGATAAATAAAAAATAATAAACTAACGCCTGGCCAAAGTGTTATAGCAACACGAGGTCAAGCGTTATATTGCTTTTTTTTTAATTTTCAACGCGGACGAAGTCGCGAGCACCAGCTAGTAAGCATATAAGTTACTTTTGAATATAAAAAAAATGATAAAAATGTACTAAATATGGCATAAAACAACCATAAGTCTTTTTGCAACATACAATATAAAGGATTGTGATTGTATTTTTGCAATAATTTTTTTTTTGGAATTTTTTGATTTGTGGTACTTTTGTAATCGTGCGTCGTAATCGTTATTTTATTTTTTCTGTAAATTATATACACAATTGCATACAACCGTCTTAGTTTATTTATCGCTCTATAATGTATATAATAATAAATATTAAGATAGTTTTCCGAGTAACGTTTATCATTTATAGCAAAAGTAATATGTGATATCATAATAAAAACATACCTATAATGTCTCGTATATTTCGGTATAATTTGAACACAACCATGAACTTTACAAATAACTTACCTATATACTCGTACATGATATGAAACTATTTGAACATAAAATATACGAAGAGTTATTATTGTTATAAAACTGGTCGTAATTTACATATATTCCTTACGTATGGAAATATATGATTTTAAATTAAGTATAAGTATTAAAAATATAATATTAATCAATTTTTCTTTTCTCATATAATATAAATATGGAATTTACTTAAATTCACTATTTTAACAATTTCATTGAAAAATTACTATTTTCAATAGTCTAATTACGAGTGTATGTAAATATCATATTTAAAGAAAAGCTGTTTTTGTACAGTAATTTCTGTAATTAGTTAGTTAGTAAAAATTAGTTTTTCACAAAAAAAAAAGCGTTGCTCACAATCGTAGCGGAATTTGTTGGGAGATTAAAAAGAAGTTAGCGGAGAAATAGACAGAGGCGTACAGCGACTTTATATTCTCATAATTATGTAGAGATATTTCTAATATGAAGAATCACCTATTGTTAGCGAGTTGTCTAGTGAAATAATAGGTAAAATACTAAAAAAGAGTTAAACTCCAGCGAGTAATCTAGTAATTCGAATTAACTGCTATATGGGTATGTATATATAGGTCCAATTTAATTTTTATCGTGCATCGAATGGATGGCCTTAATTTATTAATTGTCGTGTTTACTGCGGTAACATTTGAAGGTCCCATAACGGCAGAGTTTCAAATCATCAGAGTTTCAAAATGTCAACGTTACAAAATGTCAGAAAGACAGGAAGACGTGAGTAGTATGTAGGTACAGTTGAGGTAAAAATAGATTCGTTACCTTAAAGTCGACGTTTGCTTGCGCCAAGACAATTATCAGTCATGCCTTAACGTCTCTGAATGTGGGTCATAATATTGGGACATACGAGGCATAAATCCAGTTGTCTGTCTGTTTAGTGCTTTAGTTTTGAAAGGTACTAAGAGTCTACGACTTGATAAAGGAATGAATTTGTAAATTGACAAAGGTTTCGTACCTCGACTGTAAAAAAAACTAATAAACATAACATAACACTAATAAAAAAAAATGATAAGTAATGACAGTTTTCATTAAAAGCATGTGATCGAAAAAGATTAATTACATAATTTGTGACTTTACCTGTTTGAATTCTCGAAAATGTTTTCGATTATTTAAAACCGCATCCTATTTGATGATGATACTCGTAACTTCAATAAGTAAGTGAGATTTCTTTGAACTACCTGCTAACTGTAGTTTCGCGATAAAACCGCGATCTTTAAATTCATCACGACTATATTGAAATAATAAAAAGAATATTATGATGAAAAAAGTTTCGTTAACCAACGTTTTTGTTGAATTTATAAGAAACCTTTCAAACGTATGCTCATTATGCACAGATTGTTTATTTGATAAATTGAATGCTATTATTTTCATGCAAATTTAATTAAGCCGACATTATAAATATTGAATCGTCTTAATCTGTTTTTGATTTTTTTTAAATATATTTGACGTGTTTATCACGTCATAAAAAAACTATGCAATTAATTTACTAATTGCCTTACATACGGTTCTCAAACATGACCGTCCCAAAAGCAAGAATACATAATAAAGTTTCCAGTATGTCAAAGGGTTATAAATAAATATTCTTGTTTATTTATTAAAAATCATTTTCATATTGAAATTGATACTTACTTTATAATATAGGTTATCTCTCAAAATAAAAATAAAATGGGATTGAAGCCAACCTTTTTTCAGGTTTTCGCTCATATCGCAAACATCTGTACAAATAGCATTGTGATTACTTTTGACAAAAAATTCTACATAAAATTTTCTACAAATTTTGATATTTATTTTTATTTTTTACTCTACTTAAGGTATCAATACTTTAGAAGCTACAGTTTGTGTAAGTTAACAGAGAGTTCAGTTTTGTATGATGCTGTTGTTGGGGAAGATGTTGATTTGGTAGTTCTTCAAATGGCTCTATCAAACATTCCTTGTCAAGCCAGGAAAAGGGAAAGTGGAAACCAAGGTATTTTCGTTACAATAACTCCCATTTGGTTGTTCTATTCTTTAGTTTGCTACTCAACCTCAGCAATTTATAGGATAGGCAAACTGTCCAAATAGCTAAAGGAAAACCATGTACAATTGGAATATATAAAATATTTCATGAAAAATACCTATATAGGATATATATGTATTATTGCAGGAATTTAAGACAGCTTACAATCATAATCTCGTTTGACTGTGTTCGTCATAAATCATAATATAATCGAGTCGGAGATAATCGACAATCGATGTGTAATAGAATAGTCAATTGACTTGAACTGACAGTGAGTGTGTGAACGACTGGAAGTGATTTAATAAGTGGCTTTTGTGTGCGACTTCGTCCGCGTCCTTTTTTCCTTATTAAAACATAATTTCACCCGCGTAACTATAAAATATAGCCTATGTTACTCGCTGATAATGTAGCTTTCTATAGGTGAAAGAATTTTTGAGTTTATTCATTACGAACATACAAATCTTCTCCTTTTATAATATTAGTATAGATATATATTGATTCAAACGTTATTGCTCATGTCTTAGACGTTGAATTTTTAATATTTAAGTAATCTCTTGAAAACAATAGTTACTTTATTTCAGGATGACAAGGGAAGGATTAGGAAAAAGGGTTCTGGCATCCCTTACTCACTCACCGAAACACAACAGCACACACGCTATTATTTCACTATGATCTTCTGTAAGGTGGTGGTTACTGCCGCCAGACGAGCTGCCAAATATATGATTGCAAAACGCAGTGTTTGCCATGCCACTACTTACAGAATACCCGGAATTACAGCCGAAATTAACTTTGGTGCTATTTATGTTTATAATGATAGGGACTACCTACTATCAGCTGTCGCGCTAAGCAATTTTTTTTTTCGTTACTAGTATAAAAGTTTAACGCGAAACACCGAAAGTCATTTTCTAGACGTAAATTGAACAAAGCCACTTTCCTGTTTTCTGGTAAGTTAATAAAAGCAACGTTGTTTACTTGGCCGCCATAACACAATTTTCCCTGTTCGGAGTTCAAATTGTTCCAATAACCAACAATAATGTTAGAGAGCAAATATTATATGAGAGTTATAAGATTTTCTTTTAAAAATCAAGTAATACACACATTTTTTAAATTAAAATGAAATACAATGTCATCTAATCTAAAATAAAACCAAATCTATACTTAAATTATAGATAGATATTATAATTTATTATAATACTAGCTATTGTACGCGACTTCGTCCGCGTAACTTTATGAAATATAGCCTATGTTTTCTCACTGATAATATAGCTTTCTATAGGTGAAAGAATTTTTAAAATCGGCCCACTAGTTTTTGAGTTTATTCATTACAGACATACAAAAATACAAATCTTCTCTCTTTATAATATTAGTATAGATTAAATTATAAGTTAATCTAGTATAAGTATATCTATAGATAAACTTATAATATAGATCCAAAATTATCTATACTTATAAAATCGTTTGTATTGACTAACTATGAACGCACAGACAAAACTATTAAGTCTAGAAAGCTGAACACAGGTTTATTTAATAACGTAAGCATCCTCTAAGATACTAAGTGCGAAGCTGGGGGCGGGTTGCTAGTAATATAATAAAGCTGAAGAGTTTATTTGTTTGATTGTAGGCGTTAAACTCTGAAACTAGCAGTCGGATTTAAAAAATCTTTTAACATTTGATAGCCCTATATTCTTGAGGAAGGCTATTTATCCTAGAGGCTAGTATGTGCTGTATGGCCTATATAGGCTATGCTTTTAGAAGCCGCAACAGTAAAACTGCGTGACGCAGGTAGTGTAATACAAAATTCTAAAGAAAAATGAAAATTCAATATTCTAAATTTAATAATAGTCAAAACTAAGAAAATATAATATAAGTACTTATAATAATGCATTCAGTTAATTAATCTTTAGTTGCATTTATTATAATAAGCGAGTTATGAGAGAGCACACACTTTCCACAGACTAATCTTCTGGTGTCTGGTCTGGAGGTAACCTTTACCAAAGACCGCCATGAAATGTGTATAATCCCATCTGTTATCATCACCTTGTCCCATCTTTAACCCATTAAACTTAATGAAGTACCTACTGGATAGATATTATTGTTTAAATCCATAAGGATCAGAAGCCAGCACATCACCTTCATATTGCTTGTTTTTAAAAGTCAAACCTGTCAACCTGCCCGCCACACTTTCTCATAAGAAATATGCTTATATCTATATGCCACACACATACACACGACATTGACATTGACATTGACATTACATTGACGACGCGTTTGGTCTAGTGGCTAGTGACCCTAGGTGTTAACCAAACGGTCGCGGGTTCGAATCCCGCTAGGGGCAAATGTTTATGTGTTAACATTTTACCTTTGTACCTGAGTCATGGATGTTTTGTATTTATAATATGTATGTATTTACAAAAAAAAAAAGTAATCTATGTAGTATATCAACTGTCTGGTATCCATAATACAAGCATTAGTTGCTTACTGTGGAACTAGTTGGTGCTGTGTGGAATGTGTGAAGATATGAAGATATGTATGTATGCCTCCAAAAATATTTTTTTATTTATTAATATCAAATAAAGTGATATTATGCACATCAAGATGAATGTATTAAAATATATAATAATAAATATGCAAAGTTGTAGTTACAAAATTATTTTCCACCGCATTTCCTCAGATCTCTCTTTACATTTTCTCGCTCGTTTCCAACAAAGAGTCACACTGATTTAAAATTGAAAACGCCTTTGCGTTAGTGTACTTTTAAAGGAATGTAAATGAAATACTTTTTAAAGAGATTGCAATTTTCTTTGATGCAATTTTATTTAGTACTTACTTACATTTAAACTTTCAATGAAATCTTCGCAGATTAGTGAATCAGGTTTGGGCTTCAGTAGCTCAGCTTCGGACACTTTGGACCCACTTGTTTTGAGCCGGTGAATAAAAGTGCCCGTTGGACCCACTGTGGGTCTGAACAATATATTATTGAGTTTATTTATTGATTTTTAGGCAGACTCAAGGCATACCTACTACGTTTCGCATTTATTATGTTAAGTGTAGATTAATTATTATTTATTAATGTTTTCCGACATACCTACAAAAGTAGTCTTACTGCATCTCACAACATCGTAACAAGTCCAAGTTCAAGGTTGAATTTAACATAACGAAAGGTGTTTACATGAACGTACTTGTAACGGCCATGACTAAGCAGTTTCTCTTAACTACTGTTCACACTTACGTAATTAAAAAAACTTGTTTATTTTTTTCTCTTCGTCTACGTCAACATACATAGTTACTACAAGTATATTATATATATTATTTATTACTAGTTTTTTTAAGACACTTCAACTTCAATCAAAAATCTGGATTTCCGTATAAATTTTCTCAAAAGCAGGGTTTCATTCAAAATTTAATCCCAGCATTTTTCAATAAAAATTTAAAATGTAATTTGTCAAAAAAAAAACCGTTTGCGATCTTTTGCATTAAATGTAATAATTTAAACAAATTACAAGATAGCTACATTTATTTTTTTAACGTCAGTGCAATAGGCCTAGATTTTGTTCATCATTATTTCAGCTGCAGGACATCTACTGATTTTTTTTAATAAGCAATTTATTAAATTGCTATATTTATATTTTTTTTCTTTTTAAATTGATTTCATGAGGGTTATGTTTCCCTTTCATTTCCCTACACCTTCCTAATCACTTATTCCTAATTCTACTATGATAGGCAGTAGTGCACTTCATAGCACCTGTGGCGTTGCTTGTGACGACGGTAAGTAGAACGTCAGCCTGACTACTAAAAATATATATAAAACTTGCCTAAAGATTGACAGATAGATACTTTATTTTCCAGTGTTTGATTTTTCTAGCCAATGTGTAATAAGTCCTTACAATAAAGTCACAAATATTTGTGTAGATTAATTATTTAGTTCTTTCGGATTCTATTGTCGCTTTCGTGCCTAGAGTTAAATATTAAAAATGCATACGCAGAGCAGACACTGCGTTCTCGGCACGTGCATTTACAATGACCTAGTTGTCGGCGAAAATATGACTGACGAATAATTTGTGTCATTCACTCAACTATTTGTTAAGGCGAAGCCATTATCAAAAATGGCATACAAACAGTGGAAATAAAACGTAAACAGAATAGCTGTTATACGATTATTAAAAAAAAAAACATAATAATCTGCAATTACAAGAAGTTAATTAGAGCCTAAGTTAATAAAACACAGAGAGATTAAACCGTTTTTGTAACTGGAAAACAAACATCGTGGTGAACTAAATTTATTGAAAAACTTCACAAAATATTTAAAAATAAAAATCGACTTGAATGAGTCAATGAATAAGATTAGCAACCTACCCCGGCTTCGCACGGCTTTTTATAAAACCGTATACATTGACCCATAAAAAATTACTTATCTCGTGGAGTCGCGTTTTATGTAAATCTAAATCATTTTTAAACCTATTATATTGATATTGTGTACATCACATTTTTTATTAAATTGACTAATATTTTTAAAGTAAAGATAAGATAGTATAAAGTATAAGTATAAAGTAAAGATTGATCAATTAATTCATAAATTTTTTTAAAATCACTACAATATAAATGTGAATGTAAAAAAAATCACAAAATTATGTTTAATTTACTTACTATATTTTTTTCAAGTAACAAAAAAATTTTTTTTTTAATTCAACATGAACTTGAAAAAAATTGAATCAGTGCGAAGCCGGAGCCATGTCGCTAGTGAGTTAAGTAAATATAATACTAAAATAAAATGATATTTTATGATATTTAATAACAATATCATAAAACGCAGTGGGCAACGATAAAATAGTATTTTTTGTAATAAATCAATTCTAATATTATTCTAACATGATGTAATATGTTATGTAACTTTCATAATACGAGGAAAGAATAATAAAATCATTTTACTTAAGTGTTTTGTGTTACAATATAAAAATATTGAGATATTCAGTAACTATTTTAATGTTAAGATCAACAGAATAACGGTCCACTTGATGGTAGGTGGCAACTGTCGCCTATAGCACAAGGAACACCTCAGTTGCTGCAAATGCGAATTAGGAGGGATAAGGGATGGGGGAGGGATAGGGAAAATGGGCTATGGAATCCCTTACACACTCAACACAACACAACAGCACACATTCTGTTATTACACGGTGGTCTTCTGCAAAGGCGTGGTTACTACCGCCAGACGGGCTACCCAAATAACTGCGAAATTCAATGTATACCCTGTCACTACTTAATATCACTATTGGATATTTAAATGGTCCGTATATTTTAGCATTAATTTCGTATTATTGTTAAACTGTGAATGACTTTGATAAAAATAGAATAACTGGTTTTAGAAGAGGTCAATTTTAATCACGTTATTAACATTCATTATCCTTTTAATATACTATTGATTCACGCCATTCCTAATTTTCTGTAACGCAATAATTATGGTAAAATTCCATGTGATTTTTATAGTAACACTGCGACATTGGTACTATATAGGTACATTGCCTATGTCGAATTCTTCTTCTTAAAGTGTCTTTTAATTTCTGGAGGTTAACCGTCAGTTCTAGGTCAACTTGTGTTCTAGGTCCTGGAGATCCTAGTCCATTCCCTGGTGTTACGTGGCTAAGATTTTTCCGCATTTCATGGCATTTTTTTAGGCAAGTTAAATTTAACTATTGAACTTTATGCTTTTTGTGGGATAAATTATTTAATTAATTATAAATTTCGTGGTTTTTGAGAATGTATTAATACAGGGGTTTAAATGCGCTGCCAACCTTTATCCAAATAAAGGATAACCTGTTGTCTTCTTTTAAGATGGCTGTTACAGTTTATAATTGCGAAAAGAAGTTGCCTTCCTCTACTAGAGTTTTGTAAGGATTAAGGCAATATTTTATCCTTGAATAAGTAAAGAAATCTAAAAGTCCTTTATTAATGACAACAATATCTATTCTATTGCTGATGTTTGTCAAGCATATAAGGCAATGTTCAGAAAAGTTGCATCATTATTACAATTTATCATCTCACTCAATCTAATCGATTATTGCGTGGATCTGGTCTTTAAAATGCTGACATGCTTTACCTGTTTGCGCATTTTATGTAAGTTGTACTTAATTTAAATATTGTTTGAAAGTTAAGTACATAATCCCTACTAATATAATATTCTTAACATAGTAAAACATTAAGTCGCTTACACGTCTGTCGGATTTTGATGCGGTTTACACCAGCAGTTAGATATTTTTTATATATAACTAGCTGTTGCACGCAAATTCTCCCGCGTAACTTTATAAAATATAGCCTATGTTACTCGTTGATAATGTAGTTTTCTACAGGTAAAAGAATTTTAAAAATTAATACAGTATGTAGTTTTTGAGTTCTCTTCTTATACAAATCTTCTCTCTTTATAATATTAGTAGGTATAGATTTAAGGCTTTTGCCCACTACACCGTACCATACCATAACCGTGCTAGGAACGTATCAGACACGAAAAACAATACGATACGCTCTACTATGCCCAGTGAAACGAATCGTCGGCGTTCAGTGCCCGTATGCTAAATCCACCAAAATAGGAATCCGTTTCATTGTCGCATGCGTATCAGTGTTGCGTGGACGTCTCTTTTCACAACATCCATATATGTCGGGTGTTGTAAATTATATAAAAACTCATTATTTTCGTACACATTCGATTAACTTCTCATCCTCCATTTTCTTTACGTGCACGTGTTTTGACGTGTACCCGCACAATAGATGACTACGAGGCAACGAACGCGTTTACACAACGCCTTTATAACGGTCATCATACGCGGTTACAACCCGTATACTCACCGGCTCGCCGCCGCAGCCTGCGCGCAACGGTTTGGCAACGTTGCGTGTCATGCACGGAGCGTGTCAGCACTGGCAAAATATTCTCGCCGACAATTTGTTGACGCTCCGTGCATGGGACGCGACGGTGTTGGTCGGTGACGGAACGGTCTAGTGGGAGTAGTATGATACTTTTCAATACAAAGAATATATTTTTGCTTGACACGTCTAGCACGGTCATAGTATGGTACGGTGTAGTGGGCAGAGACCTTTAACCTAATTAAGTCTGTCTGGGCGAAGCCGTAAGAGGGTCGCTAGTTTTATATAAGTTGTACTTAATTTAAATATTGTATTGAAATTAAGTACATAATCGCTACTAATATTTATATTATAGACTAAAAAAGTTATTGTAAGAAAAATTTGTAAACAAAATAAATACTTAATAATTTTTATTATATTATTTATTTATTTCATTTGTTAATTTTTTTTTTAAATATAATTATATAAAAACAATAACATAAGCGTTATACCAAAGACAAGGTCCACCCCACTATACCTTTTTCATAATTAATTCAACAGTCCTTAGTAAAGTTGGTACGGCAAATTGTGAAATTTATTTTACAATTTTACATTATTTATTTTCTTCAAGAATAACATGGAGTTTCTCTTGGGAATACGTAAAACATTTGTTGGAATCGTGAGGACCTTTGACTTTTGCCCGAGAGAGGAATTTTGTCAAAGCTTGTTCAAATACCTTTCGGCGACTACTTTCAGACGGACAAAGCCTTTAAGGATTTGTTATAAGATTTGCTTAATATTTGACTTGTTGTGTTTTCTACATTTTCTACACTAAAGAGGAAATACTATATCCTATTATTATAGAAAAGAAATTATTTCACCCCCAGAAAACTACATTATCAGCGAGTAAAATAAGCTGTATTTTACTTAAAAATAAAATAAAATTTAAAACAAAAATGACAATAATGTAACCCTATGTATTATAAGATTTGAATGCCTTGGTCAAAAACTACTTCTGTACTAATATTGTAAATGCGAAAGTATGTTTGGATGTATGGATGTTTGAATGTATGGATGTTTGGATGTATGGATGTTTGGATGTATGGATGTTTGGATGTATGGATGTTTGTAACTCTTTCACGCAAAAACTACTGAACCGATCACCATTAAATTTTGCATACACGTTGTCTGGGACACCAGAAAGGACATAGAGTATCTTTCATCGTTCAACGCGGACGAAGTCGAGGGCACCAGCTGGTATGTTATAATATACATAACGTCGGAACGTGTATTTGCCAAAATATATGTTATACTGTTACCAGGCGTTGGATTTTTATTCTTATATGATATGTCATGCCCTGAAAGGTAATTAAGAATACATACTATAGTAATACACACACCCACAAATGACTTAAACCTTAGTTAGAGTGTTTCATGTTTTTTCAAAATACATTCTAGCTAGAACAAAATAAGACGTCAAGTGAGACATTCAGGTTTTCTCGCAGTATAAATATTGCACTTCTTTGTGTAGGCGGTCTCGAGTTCTTTTGTGTCTCAACTAAAATTAGTTTGCCTGACCCAGAATATTTCATTGTTAATTTGAAGCACTTGTTTAAGTTGAAGCTACTAATTAATTATATGTATTATACAATTGTTACAATTGTTAGAGGGCATACAAATTGTTTCCAAATGCATATATCAGGTACCTTTACCATAGTAATCCAGTCACAAAGCACTCAAGCATCGCAATGCACTGGTAATTCTACATGAATCAAATGCCCTTATAGGTAGTCTGCATTGCTATTACAATTCTGTAGATACTTGCTGTTTCGCTCGATTTAATTGCATTGTTTGAATCTTATAGTAGGACAAGGGATAGGGAAATTGGCAGAGTATCCCTTTACTCACTCATCGAAACATTATAAAAATTATTTCAAACCTTTCACGTGGTCACGTTCAATTGTGTAAACTGCAGTTATTTTCTTCAACAATTTACAATACAGTTACCTACTTAGTTCGTACATTTTATTCTATACAAGTTTTACAATTCTTCTCGAGTGACTTCTATTGTGTTCCATTCACTTGGATAAACTTGTAAAGAGATCTCCTTCGCCTTCGCACAGCAAGACTTTTTATTACATTTATGTCAGCAAGTCGTTTAGTGCTAAAATGTTTTCACTATAAAATTGCTTTTCGATATAAACCCTCCTTTTGCTTCTTTCGACACCTTTTGCTTCATAACTTTTGTGACTTTTGGAGTCCACTGAAAGCTTATTTGATATCTCTCTAATTCAAAATTGGTTGGATAAATTTTGATGTATTTTAATTCATGATAGGTATGCATATTGATATAATAATATACATATAGGTATGCATAGTAGGTATATTATGTTACATAGATATTAACACGATATCAATATTAGATATATTAAATCTCCGCCATATTGGCTTTGTCAATGGTTAGATTAAGAAAACTAGTGATAGGAGCTATTGAAAACTTTTAAATGAAAAAAATTGAATGATTTTCTTTATTTGAATTGTATGAATTATCAGTGTCTGAAGTGTAACCAACATTTATAATATTAAATCACATTAAAAAATTAATTTATTAAGTTTTTTTAGAAACTATATTATAATACAATATGAATATTTGATTTGAAAAATATTAAGTTTAATTTCATTTCTTGAAATTAAGTTCGTAAAATCACTGACTTTCAGAAACAAGATAGATTTCAAAGAGACAAAAAATGTTGTGCTTACATCATCCGCAAATAGAATTTCAGTTTTTAGTGAAATTATTTAGTTTTAATGAATATATTTTTTTGTGACTAATAAGAAAGTTGATACTTTAGGTATGAAAGAAACCAAAATTGGTCGTCTAGTGTGATAGTGCATGGAGAAATAAAGATTAATGTGTTTGTTTACATTGTCGACAAGTTCTAAAAAAATTCATTTATTAAAGTACATGTTTTAAAATGATACCAATCTTTTGGAGTTTATTTTTATATATAAGCCCAGGGTATGAAAATTTATGGAAGTAAAATCAAAATTGCCACACGGTATGCGTTACGTTCTATTTTCGAATATTTTAGAATATCTCTGAAGTTTCAGAGATATTGCGCCATCTACACAATATATCTGAAACTAGAATATGTTACGTAATTATACATCCTTGCGAAAACTAAATGGCACCGGTAATCATTCGAACAGAGATGGCGCTGATATTAATTGGTTATGATAAATGTTTTTATATTTTTTATTATGTATTTTATAATCGATCGTAAGGAGTACCTAAACTCCACCAGTTGTGGGTCGGAGCTGACACACACACATATTTTTTGAAGTAAAAAATTCTTTAGGCGTCATGTCGTATGAAAGTAAACTTACTAGATATAATAACAAGGATCAATGTGGTATACACCACTGACCAATAAAATAGTTTCATGTCAACATCAAACCTTTTTAATGGTCTGTCATTATGAATTTATTATTCTCATTGTGTGACTGTGTCATATATATACTTTCTATTCTATTTCTTGCGATCAATAATATTGTGAGCTTAGTTTTCACTCCTGACGTGCAATCCAAAGACTGACATGTTTTTTTTTTTTAAATCTAAATAGGTATTTGTGTATAGATTATACAACAATTAAACAATTTGTCAATTTTTGACAATCTTATTAACTTTATAAATGACTAAAATCTTAGTAATTACTGGGTTATAAAAAACAAGAAAATTTTATATGAAAAACGATTATAGCTCGTATCACAAAATTTAACAAAATCCTCAGTTTGCAACATTTTTGGCTTTATCTATAGACTAGTGTCATCTGTTAAAGATATGAAGCGTTAACAATTCAGACACGCCAACACTCGCGTGAACATTAAATTTGTAACTAGAGTTATGGACAAACCTCAAGAGAATTCAGAGAGATGGCGCTAAGAACTTATAATTCTTAGAAAAAAAAAAATCCCTCATACATACATATCATAGTAATATGAAACTTAAACAATAAATATACAAGACAAGATGCTAAATGCTTGCAAAATTATATTAATTCGATTCGCTAGAACATTCGCTAGAACATAATTCGCTAAAACATTAGATTTATTATTAATTACATACTCTTTTTATCTTTTTATGACTCCGAATTGTAAATGCATCAATACACCAATTCTTCAGTTTAGCTTTTATTTAGTTCAACTTACTTAAACTAGATGGAGAAATTTAATTTCTCTATCCGACCAACTGCCAAAAGAGGGGGCTTTTTAATTAAACTGTTTATCCAAATATAACATAAATGACCCATCTCCAGCGAACTTGAATACAATTATTTCGATGTTCATCTCGTAAATAAAACGATGGATGAGGCTTTATATATTTTATTTTTCGACGCGCATGAAATCGCAGGCACCAGATTTTAAATAATTTCGTAAATATTATTTATTTAAATTTTCAAAATATTATCCATTGAGTTTTATTGATTACAAAAAATTAAAAAGAAAAATTCACCACTCTCAACAGTCAATCATGTGTTCAATAAAAAAATATTTAAGTATATAATAATTATAAAGTGGAACACTATAAATAGTGACCCGGCTGACGCACTCACCTGTAAATAACATGCCAGCGTTTTATGCACGCACCCTTATCGAGCTTTTGTAGCTAGATGATGACCACGACTTTGTATGGGTGGTTCGTAGCCAGTGACCGTCTTCTAGACTGTTAATTACAATATTAACAGAACTTGTGCGCTAGCGTTTCATGATTTGACTAAAGAATACTATAGCTATCAACTAGTTAAAAGAGTATTTAGACCGTTTCTCTAGTTACGAAGTTATAAAATATAAAAAAAACTTCATTCTTTTTTATTCAAATATTTTACCAAAAAACAAGCATCTTTGTAATATTAGGATTAATAACATTATTTTTATATTGATAACCATAAATATTTAGTGTCATTTTTTAAAATTACCTAACTAAATTTTTTTGTTATCTAAGATCTTATAAAAAAAAATATTATATAATATAGTTGTTACTGTGCGTATATTATTTTCAAAAGTCCATTCACTTTGTTCAATAAAATCGATACAATCGGCGCCGATGACACAGACTTTAAACGGTAATATTCTGTTGAATTTTTAAAAAAAATCCTGAATTATTTCACCCATCAACAAAATTCATGTGAATTTCAAAATATTTTCTACAATTCAAATAATTTAGATAAGTATTATTTTTTTGATGTTTTTTTCTCTTCATATTGAACTATTTCATTTAGTATCATCTTGAGCTCCACACTAACTTCAGCATTGTGTTCGAAACTAGAAGCGGTGAATTTATAAGAAATTGCATCCCGGGTGAAACCGGAAGCGGCTCGCTAGTTCTAAATAAAATCAGCTTTTCTAAGAGAGTTTTTTTTAATTAAATCTTACAACATTGAAAATGCTCAAGTAAAAAGTTCGCAATTGAAATCAGAATAGTACCTATGTTCATTTGAGTAAAACCCGGGACCCAGTAATTGATATAAGCACTTGCGGTGCCACAAGCCAAGTTCCCACAAGGAAATGCACTGCAATCATTTATTGAATTACTAATTTGATTGCATTTCTCCGCATGAACAATTAATGAATTTTCTTGTCTAATTAGAACTGATTTTTTTTACTGTTAAAACTTGATTGGTGTACGTTATGTGTTTATAACATTATGAAGAAAAAAGTATTTCTCTTAATACAAAAATACAAAAAAAAAACTTAATTTTAATAAATATACATTTTATTTGTACTTAAGTGTAGCAGTAATGAAGATTGTTAATGTGTGTGTCAAGGTAAAAAAAAGTATAAATAAAATATTAAATAAAATTATTCATCATCACTTAGATATGTTTTCACGAGAGATTTATTATATATGTAATAAAATGTAATTAAGATTTTATGTAGGTAGAAAAAAATAACAATATTTTGCAACCCAATCATCAAAATTATCCGAGTCTGTCTTTTTCAATGCTGACTACTTTTAAACCACTTAACAGATTTTCATACGGTTTTTACTAATGGAAAGAGCGCTAAACGAGGATTATATATAATTTGCAGGTTTATGTAAGGTTTGTATATATAATTTGCAGAAAAAGTGTATCTGTGCGAAGCGGGACCTAAAGAGACTAATCTTCTTCAGGAAATATATCCATACATCCTAACACATAAAAGCAAGACGCATTATTAAAAAATAAATTTCTTAAAAATGTATTTTAATTGATTTTTTTTTAATACACTATATATATAACAATAATACTTAATATTATCGACGCAGTCGTGTACAGAACTAATAATGCTAAAGTATATTTCTTCTTGCATGTCTTTTAGCTATAAAGCGATTTATATCGAAGAGAATTTCCCTATATACCTATTGTATTTTTTTTTTTTTTTTTTTTTTTTTTTTTTTATTATGGTTCACAAAACTGGTATACAATTCCATGTACAAGCAAATAAGAAAAAACAAGAACATACAAATACAGCAATTAATTCGGAATGTAACCTACTACACGTGAACACTACATACAAACATAACATACATAAAATCGTACTAGACAGTTACAACAGAACAAACAATTAAACAATAATTATGAAGTTACACATTTATGAATTGATTTCCTTGCTGAGACTACAGAACCATAGAATAAATCAAACTCGTTTCGAATTCCATTATATGAAGAGCACATACGATATATCGGACTATGTTGACCGAGTTTAGTGCGACATGCAGGTTGAGCAAATGTTTTACGATTGTGCAATCGGCTACCCGGACGAGGCACAGAAAAACAGAGATGTTCAAGGATATCAGGAGCATCAGTAACACCATTTACAAGCTTGTAGAGAAACATAAGGTCCAGGACCCTTCTACGTTTATGCAATGAGGCCAATTTAAAGTGAGAGAGACGTGACTCATATGACAGTAATTGATCGCACTTATTGCCCTGATAAGTAAGATGATAAAGGAAGCGCTTCTGGACGCGTTCAATGCGATCTGAGTGAACCTGATAGCCTGGGTTCCACACAACTGAACAATATTCCAGTGTACTACGTACCAAACTGTTATAGACAAGTATTGATATGGTCGGATCTATGAAAATTTTCAACTGCCGTATTAAATAAGACATTTTCTAAGACCGATTACTTGTATTTATTAACATCAAAAATCATTCGTCTTAACTGTTGCGTACCTATATTATGTATTAACTAGATGGTGCCCGCGACTTCGTCCGCGTTGAACGATGAAAGGTACCTTATGTCCTTTCTGGTGTCCCAGACAACGTGTATGCAAAATTTCATGGTGATCGGTTCAGTAGTTTTTGCATAAAAGTGTTACAAACATCCAAACATACTTTCGCATTTATAATATTAGTACGGATATATTTCATAATCTTATTCATTAGAATTTATCAACATTTCTTCTGCTCATAACATTTCTTGCTCACGATCCTTATC
This sequence comes from Synanthedon myopaeformis, assembly GCA_944738685.1. Classification (NCBI taxonomy): domain Eukaryota; kingdom Metazoa; phylum Arthropoda; class Insecta; order Lepidoptera; family Sesiidae; genus Synanthedon; species Synanthedon myopaeformis. Next base: position 10,138,293 of record OX122921.1, on the reverse strand, counting down.
TGTTTAAAAAAAAATATTTAGATAACTATAACAGATAACCAGCGGCACATGAACTTTCGTGCCACTGATCTGTCACAGTTTAATGCGTTTTTTTTTAAATGTGCCTGCATTTGTAAATCTAAAAAGTCACAACACTTACAACCTTTAATACGGCGTCTTCTGACTCAGCGAAAAAGTTAACAAGATCTTACTTTGGTTACAAATTGGCTACTTTGGTTAATGAGAGCAGATACTTAACCTAGACCTTTGAGTCTTAAGAACTCTTCTGTTACAATAGTGTATTAGCATTTCTTTCAATACTCTAACTTAAAAGCAGTCTAGATAATGTCTAGATAACGCTGGTTTAAACCGATACTGTGATACTCGAGATAATTAATAAAATTATATTTTTTATTATCACTTATATAGTACGAGTATGTTAATGATATTAATTTTCGATTCTCTGGTCACTTTATTTCTAGTTTACTTTAATGATTTATGGGGTTTTTTGTTATATATTTATCATAATTACCTTTACACAATACACCATTACGCATAATAATAATACCTATTATAGATTGATGGAACAATCTTGTACAGAAAACCACATTCTAGAGTCCATTAATTAAAAACCTTAATTGCCATTAATTAACAAAATTATTTTAATTTCAAATAATTAAACAACAATAATAAAGTAGACTTAACCTAACCTACATTAACCTGAAACAGAATAGTTTATTACATAAACAAACTTTACATTAAAGTCAGAAATATAATAATTAATGTAAATAGTATTCAAATAATGAGCATAAGAAGAGTACCTATGAGATTTCTTGCTGCTTTCTTCCTCATAGAAAAAGCATTCCATTTTGTAATTCGGTCATAAGCAATAATGGATTTTTAAATTTAAATGTTCATTTTGAAATATAAGTATTCAATATTACGAACACACACAAAAACATTTATTTTTATTTTTCTGCAAAGCCGCCTTGAAACTCGCATTTATTGTCAATAAATAAGATAAGTATATTACAAGTATTAACTTTATGCTTCCATAGGTATTTAAAAAAAATATTATCGTCTTTTTAATGCTGTTTTATGACCAACCATCTATTCAGTTATTGCCCCATGATTATTCGCATTTAAACTTTATCGATTAGACAAGCCTGGTGGTATAAGTTTAGAAAATTTCATCACAACAAAATTTGAATTTAATGTACATTATAGGTATATTTTCGTGGCAACCCCCCTTATACTTATACAAATGCAAAATTCAGTATACGCTATAGTTTAGTCAAAATAAATTATTTACCACAAGCACACCGACAGTTATTTGCTGTAGTACGCACAGCGCATGTGCAGATCCGTGCTAGTGATGCGACAGTAAGCATAAAGTGGCATGCGAAAGAATTAGCATAATATGCAGAACCACAGGTGTTATAAATTTGTAATCGGTAGGTCTAATATAAGTCAATATATTTATTTGACTTAGCGCCTATATCCACTTAGTTTTTGTAACATTTGCCACGAATTTTCATGCGATATATATTTGTCAATTATCATTTAAAGACATTCTTATGCAAGATTTTTCTTTCTATTTTATTGTATGTACATATTTTAATATACCACTTTCCTTGTCCGAACTGCTAGGGAGTGTAACTCAATACCAAAACCTGTCTAGATTGGGCTACCATAAATAATTAAACAAACAAGTTCAAATTCTCGTCCACTATACAAACAAAAACAACACAAAATCTAACATAAAAAATATTATCAATTTGATGGAAAAAATCTACAATGATTGTGCCTTTTTAGATGTAATCAGGACATAATAAATAAATAAAACAGTGACGGTAACTAAATAAATATAGCTAATAAAAAAATCTTAAAGATGTTTTTAATTTATTTGCCCATTTGTAAATAAATTGGTAATAAATTGGACGGGAGACGCGTTCGTGGTGTTTTTTTTTTTTTTATAAAGATGGGTTTGCTCTTGACCAACAACCAACTGTGTAGCAAGGATGAAGCCTAAGATGGAGCGAACCTTATTCTCAACCCAGAAGATGCCTATTCACTCGAACTTTGAAAAGATTTGGGTTATATGAGCTCAGGAGTTCCAAACGTTGGCAGTGCGCATTATAAAAGATGTTTTAAAGCGCTTGGTCCCATTTGTATTTGTACGTCTGTATGTCCGATGGAAGAAAGGGGAAGGCGGTATGAGTTCATGCAGCTCCTGAGCACACTCTCCGAAGTACATCTTATAAAAGACACATAGACTGGTTAAAAGAAAAAAATCACAGCTTTTATAAACAATTATATACATTATATTTAAAATGTTTTAATATAATGTATGATGTGTCCCGTCCCTAATATACTTCAAGTTGTAGTCAGTCAGTGGCCGTCGTGTTTCGGCCGCGCCCGCTTTTATTCCGCCCAGCCACTAGCCACCCTAAACTGCCTACACAATATTTGGAATTGGATGCTAAAATGCGTCGCAAATAAATCAGTGTTAGTGCACTTAACGTGTGTTGATCCTGGGTGCAGTTTGTTTTAACACATGTGGCAAAAGGGAATTAGGTTCAATTCCGCTTGGCACAAGCCCGGGTAGTTTAAGAAGAAGCTCTTTGTGCGCCGAAATGACACGGTGAGTCAATTTTTATATTTTGTTTTGATTAACTGTAATCCGCGTTACTATAAACGCTACAAGACATTCTAAAAAAGTTGTATCAATGATTGTTTAAGGGAATTATTTGTTTAATTGATACATTTTTTGATTGTTATCAATTTATGCTAAGAAAAATATGATGGACCTATTCGGCATAAGGTTAATGTACAATATTACGGCATATTAAGGCCTAGTTTGATGATCATTTTAGAAAAATCAGGAAGATGCTAGGGAACGGAAACTGATTTATTCTGTAGAATGTTTTTACTGGATGAATGTAGAACATTATTTTGCGTCGTAGCCTTTAATATATAGAAATCATCGTTATTTTGTAGAACCTGGAGTTGGCCCCTAATTGCGTGCTAAGTTTTATGAAAATAAAATTGTGCAAAATTTCGAATTTCATTTCTTTTTAAATATGGAGTGGACGCTTAAAGAAGAGCGAGTTGCGGTTGCAGATTTTCGAACTTCTGAAAATTTTTAATATAGATACTTAATCAAAAGATTCGTTTATTTACAATATTCATTTTAAACTGGTTTTAAATGTAAAAAAATGACTATTGACTGAAACTCAGTCCTGTGCAATAGGAATATTTTTATTTATCGTAAATTGGGAAAATGTAAATTTAGATACATATTTTTTAAAATGTATTTTGGTAATCTATTAATGTCTATCTATGTAGGTAGTTTGTTATTAATAAAATACTAAAGCTATGAATTTATCTAGGTCAAAAATATTCTCATAAAAGTATATTGTGCCGCAACTATAAACCATTTAGCACGCGAAAACAACGAAATTGCTGAACAAAAACCATGATTTGAAGGATGCAGTATTCGCATGTATTACTCGTGAAAGGCTTACACTGGCGGTCTGCCAGCTAAGTTTAAAAATCAAGAAGAAGTTCCGCATCAATGTACATTGAGTAGGTCGGAGTTTTCTTTTCAACCATTGTTATTATTACAGTATCGCCAAAATTATCTTTATCAACGTGATCGATTTTCTCATTTATCTATAAATAAACCGTCTTATAACCGATAAAGGGCCGCGGGTCGACGGTGGATCTAGACTGCTTCTGACCGGTCATATTGGAAAATGATGGGGGAGGCTTATGTAGAGCATTGGACGTCCTGACCATCGTTGCAAACCAGGCCATTGTTGTTTTTTAAACTTTGGAGCATTTGATAATAAAAGTCATTCCTAAGTTTAGTAATTTCCTGTAAATATTTTAGATTTTGTAAATAAAAAAAAACTGTTGGTCTGATCTTCATACAAAATTGGTTGATCTTTTGCATACACACATTGGGTCAGAATATTAAGAAGTTATGTCTCTCGTATTTTTTGTGTTCAGAAAGCTCTGTCAAATAAACCTAACACGGAATCAGGAACCATTATTCAACAAATCTATTATGCATGTACATGAATTATCACGATTCCATGATGCATGCAATAGTTTCATGCTTTAACATGTATTAATCAGACAGTTTCACTTTGGCTAAGGTTTGAATCCTCCAAACCTTAATATAAAAAAAAGTCAACTTAAAGAACAGAGATTTAAGGGTTGACGAATAATATAGAACTGTGAAAAATAAATTTACAATCGCACAAAACTGCTATATTTTTTACATTGAGCAAGTCATAAAAACATTTCTTTGAAAAAATTAAATGCAAAGAACTGACAACGGGTTGAAAAGGCTGCCCTGAAAGGGGGCTTTCACGCTCCAACAACTTGGTGCATAAACCTCATAAAAGGTGTTCTCAATATCGAGCGGGGAGATAAAACTGTGATGTAATGCTCACATTTGCTTCTAATATATTTAAAAGTCAGACTTTTATATATATAGTTTAAGTTATACTAGCGATCCGCCCCCAGCTTCGCACGAATGCATTTTTTTCTGCAAATTATATACACAAACCTTCTTCGTTTATCGCTCTTTCCATCAGTGAAAATTAAAATAAGTTCATCAGTCCATTAGTGAAATAAGTAAGTAATAACGAAAAAACAGACTGAAGTAGACTGAGGTTTTATTTTATAATATGTACTTATATAGCATAATCCTAGAAAAAACAACGGAAGGAATTCCATACACTAATAAAGTGAAGCACCGTAGTAAGTTTGGTAACGTGTATTTACATGTTAACACCCACACATACAAACCATAGTAAGCTCGGCTGTGCGTCCGCCATTACGCAGCTACCGTTGATTAAGTACACACGTAATGAGTAATTAAAATAACTATTTAATTATACCATCTGTGTCGTGAAATGTTGTTCCTGTAGCACAACGAATGTAGCACAACCTGTAGCATGATAAAAAAAGAACAAGGAATCACTTTCCACATGTAAAAACTCACACGCACACATAAAAACGCGCCGCCATTACGGTGCTTCACTTCGTACCCCATCCGTTGTTGTTTCTAGGTTCATGTTATATATAATAACAGATATAGAAATGTGACCAATAGTGAAATTCTTCGAGGCACTTCCATCTCCTCCTGCCAACGTAGCCGTATTTCAGATCAACGTTGATAGATAAAAAAAGGTGTGCTCGGCGGAGTACGGCGGATACGATGCAAGTGCCTCGAAGGCCGGATGGAAGTCGTTGCTTGGATGTTGGCGACGACTGATAACTGGATTTCAATGGCGGATTATGTGAAAGAGGTCCTATTGAAAAAGAAGGAGGAAGAACACATGGAGGTGTAGCTGTGAACATCAGCTTGGATGGCCTAGTACCGCGAAGTAATGCTAACACGTTCCTGTGGTACTAGGTACTAGAGGGGAGGTATTTAGTGAGTAAAAACCCCACACTATTGGTCACTTGACTGATGTCTTTTAGATTTCCCTCCTCTCATTAAAAAAAAATACTAGTGAAATTCTAGAACAACAAAAAGTAATTTTGCATAACTGCGAAATAACAGCATGTGTGCTTTTGTGTTTCGGTAAGTGAGTATGCCTGAACTGAGTCTGAGCCCATTTCCTTATCCCTTCGTAATCCTTTATCCTTAATTCTAATAATTATGATCGGCAGCGCACTTGTAACACCTGTAGCGACTTGTGACGGTAGCCACGTACGATCAAGTGGACCTTCAGCCTGTCTGTCTTAACCTTTACATAAGAAAAAAAATATCAAACGTATGGTATCAAAATGGGGCAATTAATAGATCAACTAGACCGAGTCAATGTATACAAAATTATAACATGTTTTACAAAGTGCAAGCCACGCAAGTTAGTGTGCATGTAACATTGGCACAACGCCAATGTTACAAGAAAACTATAGAACCGTTGCAGCCTTAAAATCCCGAACATATTTTATGGGTAAATAGGGCATTTAGAAATATATATATTTTATACACAGCTAATGATTGTTACATTGTTCTATTGTGTTTTCTTTAATGTAACTTCTTTGTGTATTGTTTTTTCATATAATGAGTATAGGAATATTAATTGATATTCATAATGGCATTATAGTAGCGACACAAACCCTGGCTTTGTACGGGTGCAATTTATAAACACACACACACACACACACACACACACACACACACACACACACCCACACACACACACACACACACACATATACAAACACTCGCGCGCGCGCTCTCCCACGCAAGCGAGCGCGCAATCACATGTAGATATATGTATAATTGTGTATGTATGTATGTATATATTTTTGATTTTTTTTGTACTTATAAATTTTAATGTGTCTAACCCGTGTGTCTAACCTTGTAGGCTATATGATTATTATTTTTTTTTCTAAAAGTATTTGTGAAATGTTACACGCTGTAAGGTTAGCTATTAAATAACCAATAAATAAATAAATAAATATATGCGAAAGTTTGTAAGTTTGGATGTTTGTTAATCAGTCAATTTAGAATTTGGCAAGCATTATATTTATAGTTTATTACCTGGATTAACAAATAGGAAACTTTTTATCCTGGAAAAATGTTGGATTTTTGAAAAACGAACTACAGCGCCTGCGAAGTGGCGAGCACAGCTAATAATCATTAAGGCTCGATTTCACCAACAGACGGTTATTTTTAAACAGCTGTTTAAAATTTAAACAGCCGTTTAATAATATTTTTTTGTTCAAAATCGCTAAAATGCGGGTTAAATGCCCTAAACATCAGTCTGTTGGTAACAACTCATAACCGTCTGTTGGTGAAATCGAGCCTTAATCATTAAACTCATTTTTATTAGACTTGGACTTGAGTTCAGTTATTTGGAGAAACAGTAGAAAGAGCAGAAACTAAAATAACAAAAAAATATAATTAATTATTAACAATAAGAAAAATACTCCTGTTTTATTTGGTAGGCATACAAATGTCGTCTTTTGTTCTCTGCGTTGTTAATAATCGAGATGATATGGGGCTCTTCATAACTAAGCCTATTCATTTGCGGCTAAATTAATTTAAGTAATAATAATTGTGCCTTTACAAAACGTTCTTTCAGAGATTATGTTGTCACCTTCATCCCTTGTCATAAAGATTAAGGTATATTTCACAGTGTAACAAGTTTGTTTTTATGTGATACTGTTTAGCCACAGTAGAGTAAAATCCTTCTTGAATGAGTTGATGCATTCTTTTATCTTAATGATGTCTTTTTATTCTATTAAAAATGGGTTTTCTCTTGGCCAGCATCTAGCCGAGTAGCAAAGGCGAGGTTGTCGATGTGGCGAGTTCAACCAGAAGATGTTTATTCCTTCGAACTTCAAGGATATTTAGAACGAAAGAAAGAAAGAAAGAATTTTATTCACGCAACACAACAAAACAGAAATTAATAAACAGGCAAAAGATGTGTGTGTCCTCGTGGCAGTGAATCGGATACTGGCTCAACATAGTGCTGCTGAGATGCTGGACGAGCACCTGCAGCGCTCATTTTCAGCCAGCACCGTTTGAGACTCGCTACACAACATCGACGCTACATAAACATATTACAACATAACATACATACATAAACATATTTGGGTTATATGAGCTAGGAAACACAGACGCCGGCAGGGAGTTCCAATCCTTGGCAGAGCGCATTATAAAAGACTAGCCCGAGACTTCGTCTGCGTTGTAAAATGATAAAATATATACTTAATACCTAAATAACGCTGTGATGCGGCCACATAAGCCACCACAGCCTTCCTCGTTTATCAATTTGTGAAAATCGTATCAAAATCCGTTGGGTGGTTAAGAAGAACTGTGGAGAAACAGACAGATGTGGACAGCGACTTTATTTTTTTAAATGTGTAGGTGTATAGATATAGAAAATAATTTTTAATACGATATTTCAAAGCTTGATAAATCTCTCTACACCTCTAAATCTTGTGTTTGTTTAGCAAACACAAGATTTAGAATAATGAAAGGTTTGTTTGAAAGTTTTGATAACTCCATATTATGAATGTTTCGGTATTTGAATACGATGAACTTTATTTATGTTAAGGTCGAGAAATATTAATAAGTATTATAACTAAATATTGATTTTTAATTATTGAAGATTTAGTAACCAAGCCACAATTAGTTTTAAGAAATCTAGATGAACAAATATGATTTTCTTCATAAAGTATTAACTTTCTTATTCATTATTAACTCAATCACAAGAACTACATAATTTCACTAAAAACTGAAATTCTATTTGCGGTTGACATAAGCACGTCAAATTTAATGACATCTTTTGTCTCTTTGAAATCTATCTTGTCTCTGAAAATCAGTGATGTTACGAACTTAATTTCAAGAAATTAAATTAAACTTAATATTTTCCAAATCAAATATTTATATTTTATTGAAAAATGTGAAATATTTTTTTATTTTTCATACCTTTAAGCTAAGTGAGAATATGTGCGTTTATGGTTGATTTATGGAGGGTAAAAGTATGGACCTAGTATAATAAGCACGACTGAGTACTCGCAGCTAAAAAGCGAGCCAAGCAGGATATGTTAGTAGAGAGTCTAGAGAGGCTGTGTGGCCCTTTCTAATAGGGTGACAATAAGATTTTTATTATTTGAGACAAATTTAAATGTTGTAATATACCTATAGTAGTAGTTTTTATAAATATTTTTTTTAATTTAAATAGGAATTAGCCAACACTCACCAGTTGTAATTTTGTAAACTATAATAGTTTCGCACCAATTGTACATAATCATATTCACCAACGTTACAAATTTATTGTCATTTACCGCAATGACACTTAAAGGGATACCAGTAGGAAATAAAATATAACGCGAAATTAATGTGGTTATAATATAGAAATTTAATCGTTAATTTTTTTTCATTTAAAAGTTATCAATAGTTCCCATCACTAGTTTTCTTAATCCAACCATAGACAAAGTCCAATATGGCGATTGTTTGTTTACATTATCGACAAGTTCTAAAAAAAATACAATATACGTATGTATTTGCTCTTACAAGACAAATTTCTTTTTCTAAGCCCTCAATTCTTTTTAACATTTGCATAAAATGGCCTCAATTATCCCTCCCCTAATGTAAAGCTACGGTTTTCTATCTGCCTCTGCCTTCGGGCGTCCATAAGTGTCGACTTTCGTCTTATCTCCTGAAAGGTTCGTTTGTGTCTTGACTACATTTCCTGACATCTATTATGCTTCGGCCCACTTCTTAACAATAATACAAGCAGCAGTATTTTCTTAGAGGTATAACTATGTTTTATGTCATAGTTAATAATTAGTTTCATTTGTAGTCACGAAAGAAAGATCACAAATTGTTTCGCCATTTAGGGGAGTCGTATAGGAATTAAATTTGTTGATTTGGTAAATTTCAAAAGAATACAAAACGATGAAAATTATTAATGATTGGGGTCACGCGAGTTTTTATCGTTCACCATAAATGTAAACGATATTTTAATCAAGCTTAGTGATTTTATTTGGAATTTTTAGAAAACAAATTTTAGAAAAATACAAAAATTCAATTCCTTGGCGTTAATAAATGTAGAAGAGAATGTGTCAGAGCCTATTTCTCTATATACTCCTAATACCTTATTCTTTATGCTACCACATCATACCGCACTTTCAGCATCTTTGGTGTTAATTGTATTTAAGTATAGATGATGGTAGCCATTTACGATCAAGTGGACCGTCAGTTTGTCTGCCAAACTTTACACGAAACATAAGGAAAACACAGGTACATTGTAATTTTTTTAAAATTTATGTTTATAAATAAACAAAGCAATAATATAAAAGTAAATACATATTAAAATAATATAATAATAAAGCATAATGTTATAGCAAACAAAGTTTTAAACATACATTTGGTAAGTATTCTTTCACAAAATACTTTTGGTAGGTACTTTTTAACAAGATATTTTTGGCAGGTAGTCTTTCACAAGATACTTTTGGTAGGTACTTTTTAACAAGATATTTTTGGCAGGTAGTCTTTCACAAGATACTTTTGGTAGGTACTTTTTAACAAGATATTTTTGGCAGGTAGTCTTTCACAAGATACTTTTGGTAGGTACTCCTTAACAAACATACCTTTGGTAGATGTTCAAAAGTATTTGGTAGGTATTCTTTAAGATGATACATTTGGTGGGTACACTTTATCAAGATATCTTTGATAGGTATTTATTTACAAGATACTTCTGGTAGGTACTCCTCAAACAAGATACCTTTGGTAGGTACTCATTCACAAAACATTTCAGTACACTTTCACATAATAGGCATCCTCTAAGTGTACCTACTAACTTACAAGTAGGTAATTTTTGTCACCCTAAGGCATATTAATTTCTATTGATATTCATTCTAAGGCATAATGCTCAATAAACCGTATTTAATAAACGATTTATGTAATGTAATGAAGTTTCTTGAGGCTATAAAACTACAGCAATCTCGGTAGAGAGTGTATTATTCAACGTAGTTAGATGATACACAAACTAACACCTTCCCATTTAAACTTTATTAGCAAGTCATCAAAGTAGCAAACTATCTGCATTAAACTATACAGAAGATGTTCAGAAATTATGACTGAATATTCTGCTAATCAAAGATTACTACTGTTACTTTAACTTTGACGTAATTATGAAAAAAAGAAGGTTCGAAACACTGTTGGGCTTGCACGTCTGTGTGTTTTAGATTAAAAACTCAAATTAAAAAAAAAATCTACAAGCCTAACAGCGAAGAAATTCCTTTAGAAATTCTCTGAAGTCCTGCCAAAACGTATTTTGAAATACTTTTTCACACAAAGGAGCATCCTCTGCCCAGCAGTGGACTGCAATACGTTTAAAAGATAATAAAATATAGTTAACACAAAAATTAAGAGAAGTTACGTTAATAATGTCTTCCAATTCTTTTAAAGTTGTTCAACTTGTGATCGGTCTTAAAACTGAATACTTTTGTCATCCATAAAAGTCATATAATAGAAACTGTGGAAAATATATCTAGCTTTAAATGTTTATTTTGGGTTAAATAAAATATTACGTCACTATGTAGCGTAGCGTACATTTCAGTGTTTATGAGTATTGATATTACAAATATTTTATGTGCCTTATTGTGCCATTCTCTGAATGGTACGGACTTTACAAATATCGTACTTGGATGGCAACTAATTGTTGCTTATTATTTAGAATTACCATTATGCAAGGCTATAGATTAATTTTTAGATATGTAGTTTTTAAAGATTTTTATTTTTTTAATGTAACCATGTCGTGAAATAGTAACACATGTTATTATTTCACGACAGTCTTCTGTAAAATTGTACTTACTTCATCTTATCTATATTATCTATGTAAATTCATCATTAATGACGTTGACAACAAGTAGAGGGTTTATAACACGTCTACTTTTTTAAATGTAGATCAATACTTTACTACATACTCGTACATAAGCTATGGCTAGACATAGGCTAGTCTATTTGAAACTATATTCACTCGTCGCTTGTAATTACTTTGAATGAAGTCACGTATGAAATAATTTAAAGCATTTTAAGTGTTGAAGTCATCCACGATTGTAAAACTTATTTTATGTGTTTATTTTATATGTAGTTGTCATTTTTATTTATTTATTGATTTACTAATTAAGGTTAAATCATTTAAGGTTTTCACTTATGAAAAGAGGAATAAACGGGAAAGGTTTGTATGTATAAAAATTGCTAATCCCGGACGAAGCCGAGAGCGGGTTACTACCTTAATATAATTTTTAAATTTAATGTATGTAGTTAAAATTAATATTTAATTGTCTAACTTCTTTCTAGTATTTTTTAAAGTTTTAATTCAGTTTAGTGAAATACAATTTATATTGAAAATATAAAAGCAATATTAACGTTTGACCTGTTGTTGCGATAACATTTTAGCAAGGCGTTAGATTTTTTATTTTATTATAGATGATCCCTTGGGAGTACTATTTTTTTCTGGCTGAAAGTTACTCAATGTCCTTTCTTGTAACACTGACAACGTGTATGCAAAATTTCACTATGATCGGTCGAGTAGTTAAGGCGTAACAGACATACAGACAGACAGACAGTCACTTTCACATTAATTATAAAATTATAATATTAGTATGGATAGTATGGATGTAGAAAAATACACTATTATAAATTGCGTTATAAATGCGTTAGGAAACTCCATAATGTGTCATAATCTTTGATTGCGAAAGTTTTTGCAATATATTTTCTCGAATATACTAATCATATAAAAATGGCGTATAACAGCAAAGTGAGGTATCACGTTGTCCGAACGGATATTGTGTTATCTTACACCGGATGTTTGTGTCGTTTACCCACTGATTATCGTGTTACGCCACTTTATTAATGTTCAGTAGGCTTCATGTAACTTGTGTAGTCATTGCACAACTATTGACCGCTGCTTTTAGCCTCAAGATATTTAGAAATTAGAGTTGTGTACCATAAGTTAGCTTTTATTTTTTAGTGGTAAGTAGCTACACAGTTACCTATTGACTTAAGAATAGGTACTAGTAATGTCAATCCAGATAATTTTGACAGGTGTAATAAAAAATATTATAGTATGTAGGATAATTTTATATAGTTAGTAATCAAGTGCGTTTTTTTTTAGTAATATTCTTAAAATATTTGCACACGACAAAAAGGTAGTGTGCAGCAAGCTTTATTTATAAATAAACCACAATAATCTATCTACTCGGTGTATTCAACAAATAAATATATTATTTTATAATTATTAAAAAAGGTTGTCGTGACTACCTATGTAACTAACATTTGGCAATTCAAAAAACTTTGCAGTCCCTTATAAAGAAAGATCGGAAAAACAAAAGACAAGGGACCTCATAAGCCGGATTTTGGTCATTTTTGTAATTCCCCTATATCTCTAAACCCACTCCTAGCTTCCTAACCGCAGTTTTAAGTAGTGATGGCATATCGTTTCCAGATTGCGATGTTTTGAAAGTTCATTCCGTCATTTCCAGCCCGATCTACGATCACCATATTCTTTTTGTATAAATGTTACTATAGAATACACTATAGAAATATAAATGTTACTAATTCATGCGTACACTGTTCACCGAATTCGGAATGAACTTGGCACTCAGATAGATCACGTCTATCCTTTTTAAGTTTAGACGTGTGCCAACTGCCAAAATTTGTTGATACAAGAAATCCTTGGAATACGTTCCAGGAATGAAATTTTAGTTTTGAATTTATTCAATAGATTAAAAGACAATAGAAGATAAAAGCCATTCAATCAAAGAATTAGCGTCGGTGTTCCAAAAAAACTTCATAAAAACAACAACACTTAGACACCTGTTTCTGGCACATAGCACATGGCTCGGTTTTCACCAATGGATAGAGGGATAATCAGGGAAGGTTTTTACGGAAAAAATGCACCCCGGACGAATTCGGGAGCGGGACAGCTAGTTTGTAATAAATTTAGGAGTTGACATAAACGAATAGAATAAATTGGTCAAGGCAAAACAAATAAAAAAAAATACTCTTATTACACAAAAGCAAAAAAATATTTACAAGGACTGATACATTTCCTTTGTGAATACTAACATCTGATATAAACTCTAAAAGGAGTCACGTCCAAAAGCTCTAATGGCAACATCTTGAGAACACAACACCGCATTTTGTGTACCCACAAAACTGTGAGTACTTTCTCAAATACGAATGCCGCAATTTGAAATAATGTTACTTTTTTGTGTTTGGAATATACAAGATGGTTAGATATTATATACATACATGATAAGAACATATTTTTTTAGAAAATATCCTAACTAAAAGCTACTTAAGGTGTTTTCTCTGAAACTTTTGCCCTATACTTAGTTTAAAAAAATGTATATCAAAACAAAATTATTAACTGTTCGTTGGTAACTAACGTGACCTTGTTACTCGACATTTGATTATAAGTTTCACTAACTCTGTATCGATTTATGAGAAAATTACCCTTATTACCACATAATTTATTGTATAGTTCGAAATATAATAATTTATAACGGACGTGTCAATGCATGTGCATATAATAAATGATTGTATGGTTAACAAGCTGTAAGCCTTGTTACTGGGGTTATATACCTACTACTTTGGAACGTAGCCTTATATCGCTAAAATATCTTCAAAGAAACAAAAAAAAAATTTAGTATAGTTATAAACACATTATTTACAATAACAACCTGCATTTAAAGTACCAAAATGGTCTCCGCTTAAATTATTTTTCACATTATAGGTACGGTGACATTTGGTATTTATTAGAAGTTACTAGAGACGAGTCGAATTAATATTTGATCGATATAGGTACTTAGTTATAAATTATAATTTATATTTTTTTTTAATAAATGACAAGCGTGAAATGGATAAAATTAAATGTCACCGTACCTATGCTATTTGAAAAATAGTATAGTTAAATCTTGTTGATTCTTTTCGCTAATAAAAAATAAAAAAAAAATAACATATAGCAGGTGCGAATATTTTTTTCCATATTTTTTATTGATAACAGAAAAGCTCGTCAATAGATACTAATAAAAAAAATTAGTTTCACGAATTAATGAAAAAAGATATGAACGTACTGAATATAACTATACTAACCTATTTAGGTTATAGCTTCTCTTTAACATTTAATACATAATCCGTACTAATATTATAAATGCGAAAGTATGTTTGGATGTATGGATGTTTGTAACTCTTTCACGTAAAAACTACTGAACCGATCACCATGAAATTTTGCATACACGTTGTCTGGGACACCAGAAAGGACATAGGATACCTTTCATCGTTCAAGGCGGACGAAGTCGCGGGCACCAGCTAGTCAATTATAATAACATCTCTTGAGCTAACTTAAGTAATATCGAAAGTTAAAGATTTTCGTCAGATAATTTTCTTATTCGCAAACTTTTTCAATATCCTTATGTTCCCCAAAAAAAAAAAACTGTAGGTAATAAAAGAAGAGTAAATAGTTATGTTATTAATGAAAAAAGTTAAGATATAAGTACATTGCAAATTTTTGACCGTCAGTTATTGTTTTAATAAATCCATTTTGACTAACCAATTAGTCAAGTAATTAAGGTGCTAGGGATCCTGAGTTCGACTCCAGGCATGGCCAACTTTGGAAATTAACTTTTCAAAGTTGGCTCTGGTCTCTATCTGGCAAGTAGTGGCAAGGTACACTAAGCCTGTCGACAGTAACCAGTAACAGAATGTATGCTGTTGTGTTTCGGTGAGTGTGTAGGGGATGCCAGAGCCCTATCCCATCCTAATCCCTTACCTTTAATCCTACTAAAGAAGGCAGCGTACTTGCAACACCTGTGGCGTTGGTAGCCAACAGTCAGCTTGTGTATGATGAATTTTTTAACTACGATTAAAAACTATTCTTTAATGTTAATATAATATTGTACTCGTATACTCAAATACTTTGATAGACACTATGCTTATGTTGCAAAGAAAAGGTGGTACCAATTTTTGCCTTAAGAATTGAACCAAACACAATCATATCAAATGTAGTTATGTTAAAACACATAGTTCGTACTAGTTTTACTACAAAATAGTCTTACAACATAATAGTCGTAGTTCATACTAGTTTTACTACAAAAGTTAAACAGGTGATTTCACGATACTATCAGTCGAATCAAACGTTTGACACATACGAATTTCAATGTTATTACAATTTCGTGTGACGGTACCATATAAACCACACTCAGTATTTACATAAACAACTCATTCAGTTTTTTTTTATCTATCAGTCATAACTTATAGTTAAATGTGTTTTGTATATAAAACTAAAAGAAAAAAAATCAAAAAATATTTGGCCATGCATTCTTAAAATTATAAAAATGCAACGTTGGCTCGACATTTGCTCAAATGTTTGCGGAAAAGTTACAGTTTTTTTTTATAATGGGTATGCCACACGCTCTTCGTCTCATAGGCGCCGCGCACTGCGGTAACGGTACCACGCATGCGTTGATTTTAACAAATAGAAATCGACCTTAATACACACACTTAAGGTTGCTTGTACAAAACGAGGTTTTTCCCAACATGTCACAGATAGCAATTTACTGACAGGAAGAATAGGTGTAGTTGATTGAAAGAAACGCGGTCTCACGTCGAGGGGCATTCAAATTTTTACTAATGTTTAATGAGTTGCCGTGTATCGATTCACAGTTTTAATAAGGCTTTCGAAAATGGATAACCAATAGAGACCCGCTTCTGGCTTCGCACATTAATGAAAACCGTATCAAAATCCTTTGGATGGTTTAGAAGAAATTAGCGAAAAAAAAAAGACTGAAGTGGACGATAGATAATAAATTAATAAAATTTTAATAATAAATTAACTTTCAAAATTTACCAAGCATTCTCAAAATATTAATGTAATAAATTACTGTGAATTTACTCCAATACGACACTTGGCAAGAAATCAAGTTTCCAGGAAGTAACTGAGTTCGCAGCATTTTTGTGTTCAATTTTCGACGTCATTAATGTGTTAAGTTGTCTAACTTACTTCTAAAATAAACATTAAAATTTAAACATAGAAAAGCAAATAATTCTCTTCGAATTAAGTTAACTACGTATTTATTATAAACTATATACAAACTTTCCTCGTTTATCGCTTTTCCATTAGAGAAAACCGTATCAGAATCTGTTGGGTGGTAATTTGGCGGAGAAACAAACAGAAAGTGAACAGCCACTTTATTTTAAAATATGTATGACAAATATTTTTCTATACTGTAATATTATAAAGAGGAAAGATTTGTCTGTCTGTTTGTTTGTCTCTTTGAATTGAATAGGCTCCGAAACAACTGGACCGATTTGAAAAATTCTTTCACTGTTGGGAAGCTATATTATCAGCAAGTAATATAGGCTATATTATATAAAGTTACGCGGACGAAGTCGCGTGCAACAGTTAGTATTTTATAAACCGACTGTACTTGCCTGTACCATGTGCAACATAAACACTTGAGTACAAACAGCTACGTGAACTTGAAACTATTGAATGTATTAATGGAATTCTCTTGTAACATATTAATGATTTGCCAAAACACGACTTGGAGGTTTGCCATCAATGCTTTGATATTGTTTCAATAGATTTCAATAAGATTCACAGGTAGGTACACAAAACTTGGGATCGATGTGTAAGGGTTGTTAAACATATATTCGGGCCGGCACATTTCATTCGGCAATTTTTGTTGAACAACAAAACACATGTTCGACTTTCATTGGGCTTACCCGATCGGCAAAATTACCCGGGTTTTATTTAGTATATACACTGGGCGGGGGTAGGCCAAGAGGCCTTTCTGCCGAACTTTCATCTACATATGTCTACCGCCTGGCTTTGCCGACATGGCTATAAGTATAGCAATTTGTCGAATGTTCATCTACACATATTAGATTCTACCGCCCGACTATGCCGGCCCGACTATATGTATAGCAACCCTAACATTTTGTGTTATACACCAATAACTCCAATATCGTCACAGAGTCTCGTAGATACTTCGTAGCAGTCGTAGCACATGTAACCTAACGAAATCGCGTCGATTTATCTAATCGTAGATGCGCTACGAACATAGATGTTCGAACCAAAGATAGGATATTAAAGTTCAAATCCGTTTCTGCTTGGTCGTCCCTCTGTATTTTTATATATTCCTCTCTATCTATTCCATAGAAAACTTATAATTTCAAAAACGTTTCTATACTCGTATTTTGTTTAACTTTATTTAATGGAACCAATAAATTTACGGTTGAATAGTATACCAGTCTCCTTAAGATATATGAATTAACATGGACGATATAGTTGAAGTTCTATTGTGTGTTATTGTGATCTCGTGCCAAAAATAGACATTTATTTACAGCAAGTGGGTGAAAATCCGCAGTTACTGAAAGTTCAACCGAGCCTAAAACTCTAAACTCATTAACACTACATAAAGTGGGTTTCGTACTTGCTGGTTTGTATTTTAAATACTTACTTAACTACCCACAAATTGATACGTAATCGTAATTGTACTGAATTTGAAATAACTAATTACAAATTTATTTATTCGAATATGAGGCTTTATGATCAGACTTAGAAAGTAATTATAAACGTTATGAATACATTGCTATGTATTAGGTGCATAGCAATGTATTCATATTCACTACCTAATCCTTACTAATATATTTGTTTGTTACGCTTTTATACATTAACGACTCAACCATCATCATGAAGTTTTGCATACACGTTGTCAGAGGTATAAATAAGGATATGACGTTTCCAAAGAATCATTTAAACACAAACAAATTTCAACGCCTTAGGAAAAAGGCATTTGTATTTGAGAGACGCAGACTAAAACGCGGCTAATTTTAAGCATAATTCGTTAATATAGATTTATGAGAATAATAAAATTGTTTGTCAATACTAAGCCAACTTTTTATATTTATTTACACACAATGTGTGTTGAGATGACGATATGCCAACAATGCCAAGACAGTTTTTTTAAAGTAAAATAAGCTCGCTTGTAGAAGCCCATTTTGTAACCAGGTGAAAACACCTTCGATCGTTCAAAGGTTCGCGCGTCTGCGGGATAAAGTTTCTACTCATCCGGATCTGTGCGTAGTCTTGCCCAAATCACAAGGATGAACTCAGCATCTATGGCGCATCTATAATATATTAAAAATATCTATATCCAGATATTAGTCAACGATATTTGTTGAAAGTATTGATGTAAATGTGAGTAACTCGATAAATCAAAGTATTAATTAAAGGGCTTAATGCAACGCCACAATAAGCACACGCAACATTGTGCGTGTAGCACGCGCCAACTATAATTGCTTCCTGGTTTGGAAACGTTCATTTAACCGGTCTTTGATTTTGTGACAAATTTAAAATATTATATTTAGTAAATACCTAAAAACTCTTCTCTCATTGATTCCTGATACATGGTTATCGAGTCAAGTGAAACTGTATTAACCTACTAATAAATGGACGACATGCAAAGCCTTAAAACGTCGCAAGACTTTGTGGCAAATGCCCTTGGAATAAAAATAAGAAAAAATAAATTAAGAATGTAGTTACTGTGGTTTTCTGTTAAGACAAAATATCAAAAGTTTTAGAAGTAATATTATATTCATATTTCTTCATAAACAGAAGATAAATCTGGGGTCTTCTGTAAAGGTCAGATGGGCTCAGTTCATTACACTGTGAAACGGAGTTTGCTCTGCTAATATTAAAACTTCGAGACTTTGTGACTTTATACCAATTTGTGTCCTTAAAATAAACACTAGCAACACTAGACTTTAAGATATTGATCTTAAAGTCTAGTGTTGATTGATAAGTACTTTGAAACTTGTCTATGTGTGATGTGTGTTACTTGAACTTATTCTAAATTTGTTTTAATTACAAATGCAGAAAATTTCTATAACATTCCTATTCATAAACTTGCATTTCGAATTTTGCATTTACATTTTTATTTTAATATTTGACTTTATATGAATCATTGCACAACTGGGGCTAATATTAATGACCACGTAGAACGCTCGTGAACTTCTATAAGGGCTCTATAAAATGATGCAGCGAGAAATCCCCTTTTGCACGAAATTTCCGTTAAAGTGGCTTTAGACCTACTTTAGACATTACATCGAGCTCTATCTACTCGAATTTAATTGAAATTACGACGTTCTATTTTTACAAAAAGGGAATTCTCAAATCAATTGATCGTGTAAAAAGAAAAAGTGTAAAAAGTGTAAAAAGTGTAAAAAGAAAAGCCTAACTCTCAATCTGAATCTGAATCCAAACTACATTTTATACTATTTTTCACATAGCATGGGTACCTACGCTGACGTTTGGTATTTGGCGTTACTAGAGACGTATAGTAGCGCCGATGAAATCGGAAACTAAGAGATTTTTGTTTATCTATCCATTCGGGTTAATGTATTTGTATTTCTAGTAAATGTTGTGTAAATTTGTCAGACTCAAATTTACGGTTAATAATAATTTCTGCGAATAAAGTTTCTATTTTATTTTTTATTACCTTTTTAATTTTTGGGCCTTTCAACTCAGAAAGGTATGTCAGCCCCACCATCCCCTGAGCCAAGTAACAACATGATATAATATAAGCTTAAAAGCTTCATTGAAATAATAAAGTTTAAATTGATAATTTTCTTTGTACAAAATAAGTTGTTTATAATCGTTTCTCTATAATAGCAGTCGTTAACACCTGACACCGTGAAGGTTGAAGACATTATTGCAATCCCCTTTGACTTGTGCGTAAAATGATTGTGATTAATGAACCATAATGCCTCCAAAAATTATATTCAAAAAATGGGATATAATATTAAAATGCGATCAATATTCAGTCAACTCAGTTAACTAAAATATCACATTCTAACACTGCGGTTAATGTTACATAAAAAAAAAACAGTTGGAAAAAGCAGAAACTATGAGTTAGAACTTCACATTCAATACTGCTCTAGCTACCACGTAACTGCTATAAAGTATTGTGATGTTCTTTTACTATATTCATAAAAAGTAAGCTGCTATATACTTTTAATTAATAAAAAATATAAAAAAATCAGACAATGGAATATTAAAAAGGTAATAAAAACACACTTTTTAAATAATTGAATATAAAAATAATATATAAAAATCAAATTATAAATAACAATAAAGCAAAAATATATTTAATGAATATCACTTATACAGGATACAGGGTGACACTGTATACAGGTGACTCTTATTCTTTTTGGGAGATGAAATTATTACTATAATGTAGTAATTTAACCTGTCATATACAGGGTCGATTATTAATCCTTTTCTAGGAAATAGAAGATGCAATTTTTTTAGAGGTTATCCGGATTTTTGGTATTGAAAGACTGTAAATTATTGGAAAACAAATTTAGTTAACACATTTCTCCGAATTTTTGTAAATTATCATTTCTGGACATGCCGATTGTTGCAGTTATGCTTTATTATTTTACTTTGTTATATAGCAGAGAACACAAAAATATACATATAAATGTTTCTATGACAAGTTTTATACATTTATTCGAAGAAGATAAAAAAATACTAATTATGTGACACTTTGCATCGAAAGAGAAACAAAATACAAATACGAATGTTTTTTCTTCTTTTTCTACTTAAATAAATTCATTACTTATTTATTTATTTATTTTTAATAAAAAAATAGTAATACATAAAGTATATTTACAAACCTTGATTGCCAAAGCAGTAAATTTTCTTCGTAAAAATGTCCTCAACAATATTACAGGTATGATTAATCATTTCTTTTGATTGTAGTCGCTCCTTGGCGTGGGTATGAACTAGGAACACGCACTGTACAGTTTGAAACCAAGTTATTTTCTTATCAAGATTGAGGTGTGTTTACTATGCAATACTATTACCAAATAACCACACCATAAAAATAGAATCTTCTGTGTCTGAAATTCAGATTTACTGTGGATCTGGATATGGTAATGTGGATCAGTTATATCTGGATCTGATAGCGATAAAACTGATTTATTAATTCAGAATCTTGTTGAATTTTCTGTTCAACGATCCATTGCTAATAAAATTAAAACTGTGCTATCAAAGTGAAGAAAATTTAAATAATTTTACAGGTTTGACGAAGGATAATAAGATTAATCAAAGTGATGCTGAACAAAATCTGAAGGGTATATCCCTTCAGATTTCACTTGTAATCTTTTGTGTTTTAATCTCTTTTTTATTACGGGTCCAAAGTCAGTTTCATTTTACATTTTTTCCTAAATTTCCGCATATAGAGATTTTTGTAAAAACAGGAAACACGCGATAACACATTCATATGGCAAATTTTGTTAGTTTTCATAGCAATAACATGAGCTGTTGGTAGGAGTTAGTTAATAATGATTTATAATTAAATGTTTATTAAACATTTTATTCTTAAGTAAATAAACTTTTAGAAAGTTTTGTCGGAATTCTGCGATAGTCATAGAAATGGGTTATATACATCTCTTTCCTTATTATCCAGTTCCCTTAATTTCTTATCAATATTAATGGCCTAAGTCATAAGAACTGAGGTGTGAAGAGGATGTGAGGCGAACAAACCGACTAACTGAAAGTCCATTATGTGAAATTCGTGGAAGGCAAAGGAATAAATGAAGAAACCTACTTCCTACTAATACTTAATCTATCGTAAACAAAATTTTAAGTTCCCTAAGGATCATTTAAAAATATAAAAAAATGGCGCTACTGTCACCGCGGTAGCGTCGTCAAAGCGATAAGATGCCATTACTCATAAATATATTCTTTATCAACGTGGCCGAAGTCGCAGGCACCAGCTAGTGTGAAATATTTCTACAGTTTTTTTTTCTGTTTCCTAGACGTCATTACCAAATGGACCTTCTATCTTTTCTAGTTTAACAGTAATAAATATAGATAGCTAAACTCTGTTAAAATTGAGGTCACTAAAGCTCAAATTAAATTAAGTTCGGTGAATAGTTTCCAAATGAATCTGTATGCTGCCAGTACAAGGTTATGTATGATGTCTAATTTAGGTCAAGCGACTAGCTCTAGAGAGCTTGTTAGTTTATTTAGTGATCTTGATTGTCATCGTGATAGACAGATTATGATCTATGATATACTGATAATGGATTGTTAGGGCAAGTTTAAACTAAAGCTGATAAAATATATCCCAGAACATTTGCTTTTAGTTTTTTTTTAAAATACATTTTAAAAGTATTATTTTTCTGAGTTGGTATACGTTTTTATAGTAAATGTAATAAACTTTTAGTAATTTTTGATGCGAGCTTTTTCGATCGACAAATTAGTGACATGTTTTATCGTGAACGGGACAATACGAGTATAAATATTGAGAAATAAATATTTTTTAATGTAGTTAAAAATATTTTCAGATATTTTTAGTATTGCTGAGAACTTTATACCACAGTTAATAAATTATTTATATCTTTCGGTCAGCTTTTTCCCCGGTCAGCATTAACCTTTTTTTTACAAATATTTCCGTGCCTTCAGAATCTATGTTCACATGTTTATGTTAATTTTTTTTTGGTACTCAGTCTTATTCTGTTTTTGTAATTTTTGTTTATTGTCTATTCAGTTTTTTATGTCCATATGGCTTTTTTTGGTTTATGAGGGATAATGATGACCAAGCTGACGTCTATACAACGAATGTTTATCGTCATTTCGATTTACACTTCCCTATTTCTAGTGGGTATTAAATTGCCGATTTATGTGTGAAGCATTAGGGGCACGGCAAACACTACAAAGCCAAGCCTCAGGCCAAGCGGTCAAAAGGTTAAGTAATTACAAATATTAATATTAAGAGGTAAGAGTTACATACATTGGCAATAACATTGTTGATTAAATTGTTACGAATTTATTCAAGTTATTCAGATTTTTACATTGAGATATTATATTACATCTTTCATTAAGTATTGTAATTAACTACTTGTGGAAATATTATAATGTAGTTTAAGCTGAATAGCGTGCAACGCTTGCCCTAGATTTCACAGTTTGAAGTTATGCAATATACACGAGAAAAAATATCAACCATGAACTCAATTTTGTACATACTCGACATCTATAAGGAAGGATGTCCAAATCCGCCGATTTTTTCGATTTTCAAAATATTCAAGCAGTTGATTTTAAATTCAAATTTCTGTCTTAATTATTCGGTTGCTATGATAATACAGCTGCATACTGTTCCTATTTGATAGAGCACTTGGCCATTACATTAAAATACGGTTACAATTTTATGCTTTAATTTGGAATTGATCCAGAACTCGCTGTATTTCTGTACACGTTGTAAGGGTACCTTTTATCCAGAATCGAGAAGAATAGATGTTTTAATTTTTAATAAAAAGGGGGCGCAGACAAAGTCGCGGGGGCAAAAGTAAGTAAATGAATATGGTTACAATGAAATATTTTGTATAAAGTTTCAGGCGATTTGTTGCGATGTGACGTCGGAGCGCTGCAGTGGGTGTCATGCCGGGCGAGGGCTGTGCGCGGGCTGCGGCCTCGCTGGCCGCGCTCGCGACACTTCTCGCGCTTTTAACACCACTATGCGCAGCTGACGACACCGCAACAGCCACACCATTCGGTAACTTTTATCTATACTAATATATTTAAGCCTTAAGCCGGGCGAAAGCTTTGCGCGGACTGCGGCTTCGCTATTAAAGTGGGTCGAAATGAATGTAATAACACCACATTTTACTATATACATTTATATTACAATTGCAGATGTACATTATATACAATTGATGAGCACATATTATAATATATATATTTACATATTCTGAGACGAGAAAGCGCGTGCTTTCTGTAGCCGAGTCCTATGTGCACTGTTCCGTATTCGTTGTAATTATTTATTTAAAAGAATTGAAACGAAAACGAAAAATCAAAATCAAAAAGTCTGTTAAAGGAGGTCGCCACACTATTAAGATTAAAGATGAAAGTTTGTTTATTTTTTTGAACGCGCTAAGGTAGTAAGTATTAAAAAAAAGACCTTTTTTCATTTGATAGCTTAATCCTTAAGGAAGGTTAAGGAAGGACCCATAGAAGCCGAGGCGGGTACGTGAAACGTATATTATAAATTTAGGGAAAGCGAGTAAAACCAATTGGTACAATGCACTCACTGTAAAGTCGAATCTAAGTATAAGTATACAGATAAAACAAACAGACATTACGTCATCATGCTATGAAAAAATTTAAAAAAGAATGCTAAGCGAAGAGTCAGTTGCCGATAGTGACTGCCCGATGAGTAACGAGTATTACAGAAAAGAGCCTAAATGAGCATGTCCTTGTTAATTTAAATTAAACATAGGGATGAAATAGGGGGACAAACTAAGTAAATTGATAAGACAGTAATACTCCGGCTCTACGCTCCGAACAAAAATCCGCACAAAAAGAAGTCACACGGTCTGGGTAAACACGCACAGTCTTACTCGTGCAAAACCTCATTAAACTGTGTGGAGAAGCTTTTATACTAGGAAAATTTCATGCTGTTTGTTTATAAAAATACAACAGGTAAACAAGCGTAGAAGCCAGTTGAGAAAAAAGTGGTTGTTACAGAGAAATATACATTTAAACATCAACTTAATAGAATATTTGACAGAAGATCCGGAAGACTAGCGTCGTTTTTGATAATATGAAGATATATAGATATATTTAGAGTCTTCAGATTATCTTCAGATCAAATAATTTTTTTTTTATCTTTGTTTCTTAGACCCGTCATCGCGCGGAAAGAATATGTATGGCGATCCATGCTCTACGGTAAACGACTGCGGATTCTTAGACTCCGCTTGTGACGACACCATGAAGATCTGCCGTTGTCACTCCAGTACACCAGCAACGAATCACGTCGACAAGTGTGGAAGACGTGAGTGTTTTTTCTAGAAAAAAACACTATACTCAGCAACGATCATGTTGCTCAGCTTGTGGATCTTCAAGTGTCTTGGAAGATTAGTAATCTTCTCGGACAAGTAGGTTTGTCCATAAAGTTAAAACGAAATGGCTTTTAAACCATACAAGAAATTTTAATGAATCAAATTTTTTATGTTATAACACCTATAACACAAGCAATGCCACAGGTGCTGCAAGTGCATTGCCGACAAAAGCAGGATTGGATAGCAGCTTACGTTATAAAATAAACCTATTTTCTAGGTTTATAGACTAAGTAGTTTTGGCTATGCGTTAATAGACAGTCAGTCAGGAAAAACAATTTTGTAAGTTAACTATACTGACGTTTCAGTTTATCTTACTTTAATCAATTAAGTTAATGTACCTATAAATCTAAAGCAAAAGCAATCTTATTTAAGTGTAAAATAAATGATTTATTCCATACATCATGATGTTCCTTAACACATCAGTGGGAGAGCCTGCTTCATTCACACGAGACTCGTAAATCAACGCAAGACATGTTTATCTGTTTGATAAATTGTTGATGAAATGCTTGCCCGTTTATAAACTCCACAGTAAACTTAATGTATACTTGAACATTTTATATAGTACATTATCTACACTTAAATATGTATTTTATATAGGTATATTTTTATAACATTTTTATATAATCTAAATTAATGTGGTGCATACGAGGGGCATGCCAAAAGTTTTTAGATATGTACTCTTACCTTTATAATTGTATACTGGCAAGGTTATACACGATCGTATACACTGATTATTTAGTGATAAATTAAAAATAGGAAAATATTTGATTTCAAATATATTTTTCTTTAAAATGCTTATTTTTGTAAGAATCTGGAGGGAATTTTCTTGCAACAATGAAACTTAGTCGACGTGATTTTCGCGCTACGATTTATTATGGTCTAAAGCCCCATGAATATTTTACATTTTTTGTTACTGATTTTGGTGAGTCTGCTTGTTCACAAGCAACAGTTTTTAATTGGTTTGCTGAGTGTGAAATAGGACGGGGAAGCTTTGAAGATGAATCGGCCGCCAACCGCAGTCACTTAAGAAAATGTTCAAACAGTTGAAAAATTTATCCATTAAAACCGACAAATTATATATCTAGAGATTGGGTAAGAACTGGGTATTGAATCATCAGCGATGAAAATCTTTATTCACGACCACTCACGAGATGGGGCCGCTCAAGCTGAGCGATGATTTAAATTAATATTTCGACATGTATTATTTTAACAGTTATTTATTTATTTATACTGTAATGCGTAGTGCGTGACATTGTTATAAACTAGAAAAAGTAATTTATATATACATTCATATTATGCATATACAATTCATATATACAATTTATAGAGGAATGTTTGTGTATACAATTTGCAGAATAAAGTTATAACAGTGCAAAGCCGCGGGCGGGTCCCTGTCCCTAGTTTTTAATAAATACATTAATTGCCAATGTACTTATACTCGTAGTTTCAAATGAGACGACGTAAAAAAGTTACAAGTACTCGTACGTTATTAATATTTTCCACATGAGTAATTCTGTTGCAGTTTGAACGACTTTTCATTTCTGAGAAATTCATTATTAATGTTGTTCGAAGTTACTAGCGAGTGTAATTTTGCACTTAGTCATAAACTTTGTTAATCGCTGAAGCGAGTGACAGCTTTTTGTATTTATTTATGCTATGATATTCTTTAATTATTTTCGGTATTTACCTATTTTAATCCTTGTTGGCAATTAGAGTACATTATTCTAGTTACAAATATTTCCTATGAGTCGAAGTATAGAAATAATTAATACTTCATTCGTTAATTAATACTTCATTCGCTGAAACAGTGAAAAAGTTAATAATTATTATGTAATGGGTTTAAAATAAACACTTTTAACCTGCACTCAATTTTTACTAGGCTTTCGGAATAAAATAGCCAAGATGATGTCGATCCTGAAAAAAAAAACCCCAAAAATAAATTTAAGATACCACATATGGAGCCCAATTTGGAGCAACTAAGTAATTGGTTAGTTTACCATTTTTTGTAAATAATTAAAATAATTTAAGATTGCACGGTTTTCCTTTCATTTAATTTATCAAGTTTGTTAGAGAGATTTCATCCTTCTAATTGACCCTAACGATCGTACCCTAACGAACGATGTAAAAGTACAGGGTGTAATTTTTACAGATTTTAGTTGCTTCGATTTCCGGGTATGGCAAGTGAATTTTAGAAAATCTTTGAATGCAGTTTTCTTTCTATTCGAAAATAAAGGAATGTTTTCTTTGGGTAAAATTTTCTATCTACAGTATTAAGAGTACTTTCACTTCAGGTGGCATTATAGCAAATATTAAAAATGCATTCATACCTAACTTTGATTCAAGGAATTAAAAATAGAACTCTCTACTGGCTGAAATGGTCAGTGCAAAAATTAGTAGTCTATGCGAATTAAAAAAAAATGAATATTTAAAGTTGTGAAGCTTGAAAATTGCATGTTATAATTCCCATTGGAGGAACTATAACTATGAGGGGAGGACGACGGGAAATCCACCGATCGATGCAACCAAAGCTGCATGTCGCGTGTTGCTGTCCCCGTTAATGGAACTGCGCTCTGTTCCATCACAAATAACTCCATGCAAATGTTTGCACTATACAAAGTTTCTTTGCTGACATAACGTCATTTAAATAAAAATTAATTAATATTTTCAACGTTTCTCTTAAAGTTCACAAATAAGTTGTATACAAAAAAAAAGTTGCAAGTTGGTTCCCAAAAAAGCAACGCGTCTTAAATTATCAGCTAGTTGTTAAAAGTGTAGTTATTAAAGTAGTATTAAAATAACTATAAATACCTGCTAAATCATATAGTTATTTTAAATCGACCTTTAATTAGTATACTATACATTTCTTTGAAATTTCTAGGAAAATATTTCTGTACAGTAATATTTAATTACACTTTAATTATACTTATAAAATTGTTTGTCCTGACTGACTAAGTACTAAGCTGAAATTTGGAACATAGATTTGTTTTGTAACGTACACATTCGTTAAGAAAAGACTTTTGAAAATTTCAACTCCTCGCGAAGCTTGGGGCGGGTTGATAATTTTCTATACAATTTCTGAAACCATCTCGATCTAAGGGAATGGAGTATAATCTATTGGAGTTAATATATATATATGGAGACATTTATTTCTTTTTCAGCTGCGGGCGTGAATGAATCGTGTACTTTCAACGAGCAATGTGAGGAGGTGGTAATGAAGACCGAATGTAGGAACGAGCGATGCGCCTGTAAATACGAAATGATAGCCGAGGTTTCTGTGGACGGTGTTGTGGTTTGCAATCGTAAGTTATATTATTTATATGGCTGGCAGGATGACTGTCCACTCGGTGGCAATAGACAACACCTTGCCACCTTCGCCTTTAGACAACAACAGCAAATGATAGCTGCGTAATATAATAAAATAAACAAAGGGTGTTAAACAAGTTAAGAGTATAGATGAATAATTACTAACTGACACAAACAATCAACATCACAGTTCTAAATACCCTATTACCATATTTTTAAACATTTTTTCGCATCGATAATATAAAATAGAAAATTCGAAATAATTTTCTTATTCTTAAATAATGAAGAAACAAGAGAAAGCCTTGACAAATACAACAGACATGAAATAACACAGTGATCGGTAAGGGGGTGATTACTGCTGCCAAATGGGCACACCTACAGAACTCAAGTTCAAGTCTACAGAACTCAATGAGCCCCTTATTTTATAGAAATTAAGTAAATAATCAATGAATTTGTAATTTTTCAGCCGAGAAAGAAGTGGACATATCGACTAAAACCTTGGATCCGGCTATGATAGGCGTGCTGGTTGGCATGGCGTTGATGTTCGTCATCATTTGCGTTGTACTCCGATTGTTTAGCAGGTAAACTCAATTTGTTAACATCAAAATCATGTTTTAGGCCTTTTCTATAAAGTGATACCTACCATGTTTTATGGCATATAAGAAACTTGCAATCAAATATAGAAACACTGAAAAACTATTAGCTTCTTAAACACATATGGCCACCTTCATTTACAATGTTATGGTTGCCATTTCGTGGAGAAATTCGTATTTTTTTATGAAGCCTTTAGTTTGACAATTTCAATTTGACATAAAATTCTAAATTTTATAGAAAATTTTGTAAATACAGTTTCATCTTACTAATATTATAAATGCGAAAGTATGTTTGGATGTATGGATGTTTGTAACTCTTTCACGTAAAATCTACTGAACCGATCACCATGAAATTTTGCATACACGTTGTCTGAGACACCAGAAAGGACATAGGGTACCTTTCATCCAGAAAAAAAAAAACTATTCCCGAGGGATAAATAAAAAATAAAAAACTAACGCCTGGCTAAAGTGTTATAGCAATACGAGGTCAAGCGTTATATTGCTTTTTTTTTTAATTTTCAATGCGGACGAAGTCGCGAGCACCAGCTAGTAAAATTATAAGGAGATGGATTTTGTTTTTTTTTTTTTTTTTTTTAATAATTTCTAAATTAAAGTCTATATTATGTAAATATCTTGTTTCTCACCCTCTCCTTTCTTTTTTAATTTTTTTTTTAATGACGTTTGTTTTAATTGTTTCCGGACATTCGAATTCAATCGCCATTCATTTTTAAACGTTAACGTTTTAAACGTTACGTTATACGTGCACTACTCATAATAGGATTTTTATATGAAAACAATAAGTATTCTTTATATTATAATGATGTTATGGTTTATTCACATTTCCAGGGCGAGATGGAGGGAAAATCGCACTATTTTCAACACACCGAATCCTCGTTTGATGAATGTTTCTTTACTTAGAGATTCGAAGTTGCTACATTCACAGGTATATTTTTTTATTAATTTAAGTAATTTAATTAATTTATATTGAAAAACTTATTAACAAATCATAATTATTTTCAGGATCGCCGTGGATCTCGCGTCAGCATGCGGCCTCCATCCAGACAAGCAAGCCAACAAGAACTCAGACCTCATTCGCCCAGTCCAGGTATAGTCTTTTCCAAAATTCCCATCTCTACTTCATCCACGATTGTAATATTGGCTTTTTATTATGTCTATATATATGTTTACATATTTGTATAGTTTTTGTCACATATTTTTCTAACAAACCAATTATTGCGGCGCAATTCAAGGCTTTGCTTTTTTATGCCGTAAAACTTGCATACGAGAACATTTTGCAGCGAAACAGCAGCTACATAATTTAAAACTAAATAAAATTTGAACTAAAAAAAATCAAAAATAGCCTTTTTGGTGCTATTGAAAATATTGAAAATAAACCCATTAAAAGTGTAAGCATTATTGTGTAAGCAGAAGCAGAAGCAGAAGCCTTTTACTTAAATTTGGTTCTGAAATTGCTAACAGCTTTAAATTTATATTTTTATTTTTTTAAATAAATGAAATGCTTTTTTTCTAAAGTAATTAAGGTTAACATTCATGTGTTCTTAAAAAACTGAAGTATAACTAAAATTAAATCTTTAGTAGATACAGTCTCCTTGTTTCTGGTTAGGATTTTGTTTACAGAATTGCGGTATTTTTTTAGCAAAATTTGCAAAAATATCGTGAATATTTTATTTATTATTTACATTTATTTATGAGTCTCGGTTAAACTCAGTTCGTCTTGTATCGTCTTCTTTTTTTCTTCATTATACACCAGATATTGTTACCCTTACTGAGCTAACATTCATATTTATTTCATCTACCGACAGCACGACATCACCAAAGTCATCAGCTACACCGAAAACCCTCAGGTTACTTTGAATATTACATTTTGCTTCCTCTGCGAATTCATATATTTTTTTATTTCCCAGTGGACGACTAAGTGCGAATGAGGTAGACGGATTAGGTAAGCAATTAGCACTGACAACACTAAGTTTTAATTAGGCTTCACACTAAAACCTAGTTATAGATGTTACACTGATTGTTGTCTACCTCATTGCATTTGTCGGTGTTCACAGCACGAAATATATACACCCCACACCTTGTATATGGTCCAAAAACAATCTTACTTCATTGGTATTCTAAGATTGATAGATTTATTGACTTAATCTTAGATGAAAATAATGATCTTCTTTGTTAGTTTGTACTTTTAGTAAAGTTTAAAGGCCATCGATATCTGCATGATAGACTATCATAAAAATTAAAAGACATTTTCAGACTGAATAGGTTTCTTCGGACTTGCTTCCCCTTGACGAACGCAGAAAAGTAATCAATTTCTTTCTACATTATGAGGCATAATAGTGGGCTGTTTTTGATTTCTGACAGTTGTCACTTTTGACAGATGTCAAGTCATGACATAAGAGATGACAGATATCACGGCGATCTAATTCTCGTAATGCCGTAAATAATTAATGATATTTTCATTCAACGAAAATATCATATAAAGAGTTTTACAACGACCATGCAACATTTATAAAAGTCGAAACAACTAAGGCTGGATTGCACCATATGCTTTGCTATTGTTTTTGTTCAAGTTAACTTTAACAGTAACATTAATGATGGCGATAGAATCTAACATATGTGTGTTGCACCTAATATTTTATGTCACTGTCAAAGTTTTTACGGTTTTCGCACTCGCAAATCAAAAACATTATGTTTATCACTGTCATCGTCAGAGTAACTAGATTTCCATAGTATATCATATTTTAACGTTATTAAAACTAAAGACATTTTAAGGTTATTTTCAAGTAAAACGATAGACTTTCATACATACTATCGGTACGTTAGGTTAAGTTGACATAAACAATGACTTAACTGTCCGAAATAAAATAAATCGCGCAGTTATAGTTAGTTCTAGTTTTGACGTCATTTTAACCGTTGTTGAAATGGTATAACCGTTAACCAGAGATTAACTTCTTTAACCAGAGATTTGATGTCTGGTTTGTTTTTGGTTAGCGTTATAGGTACATGGTGCAACTCACTCTAAGTTGAACTATTCCTTACATTATCAAAAGCGGCCTGTTATTGTGACACTACTATACATAGCTCTAGCATCGGACTTAATCACTTGCCTGTCCTAAACTTCTCTCTAGTTGTTCTATAACGACTCTCATCAAATTAGACACATTTTTATTATTAGAATTAAAATTGTTCACTTGCAAATTAGAACCGAATTTTGATTCGTGACTAAGCATGGTGTTTCGACAGCCAGATCATGCTAGGCTTGGCTGAAGCATGCGAAAGCAATCATTAGATAATGTTAAACTAGATATTGGACAACACGTTTCAGGGTCTCGTCGTGGTTCCAGAGCGAGCAGTGGCTCACTGAGGTCGGCAACAGTCCGTTCGCCGACCGCTCCGGGACCTACATCTGTCACAGTTGAAATAAGAGCTCCAGACTCTTAAACCAAACATTTAAAAATCGAACGTAGTAATACTTAAAAATCGAATGTAAAAATGATTGAGAAATTTATAAATCAAATGTGAAAAGACATCTAAACGGTTGAAAATAATGTTGAAATTAACTCTGCCGATTGAGACAAAAGTCACGCGTGCACCGAATACAGAATTTATTTACAGCTTGTTTCTACCACACATTGAGGGATATTAAAGTAGTAAAAGAAACAGTCCAAACGTTTACAATATTTGTGATAATATTTACTTAACAGTCGTTTAAAATTAGGCTTATATTCATCGTTAAAATTAAGATAATCTATAATAATTAATATGAAAATGTAATCGCGCACTGTACACCTCACAATAAAAGCCACTTAAAAAGTGCCTCTACGCATATGGAAACATTTGTCTCTCATCCAGTATAAAGTATAATCATAAAATATTTAATGTTTAAGCTGATTTATTGAAAATTATAATTGACTCAGTACACTATATAGATTTACAGATCCCACATTCAATTTAGATCATACACGAGAATTTAAGTCACATTTTCTAGAGTATTAGGTTATTAGCACAAATCAACGATATTATTAGACTAATTAAGATTAATTAAGGATTAAATTTAGCTTTTTTAGCGTTAGTGTGATCGCTTTTTGCCAATTTAACAAATCGATTATCTAGATAGAACCTACGCATTGTTTCTGAATCTCCTATTTAGTCCCTTGTAAGTTTATACTAGAGTTTGTGATTCCCTGCCTTAGAACATTAATAGCTAATAACTTCGAATCGATGTAGGCGATGTAGTACCAAAAATATAATTACGGGGACCATCTCTCTGTGTAGGTGTGAATTGAATTATGATTCGTGAAGATTGTAGCGAATCTGTTGAAGAAATGGAGCTTTCAAGCCGCTTTTAATCTAAGACTAACTTAAGGATGGGTGTTGTAATATTTCGTTTACCTAACGTTTTTAAGCGAGTGAGAGTTGTGAATCGAGGTTAAGAAATTTTCATTTTTATCCATATAAAACGTTTACTAGATTAACGTGTAAAAAGGGGAATTTACACTGAACAAAGAATTTATGCACTATCAAAAGCTTCGACCAAAGTATAAGCAAAGCGCACAAGCATGAGTCGAGTAGATGTTAAAAAGCGATTATAAATTAATAATTGAAATTATAATTAAAAATAAAAACATTACCATTAAAATGTGTCGAGACCGTACACCGATTAAGGGGAATAATTGATGTTTGGTCTCGTACAAAAACTCATCGATCACTTTTGAAGCAAAATTAATTAAAAGTATTGGTATTAAGCTAAATGTAATTGAACAAAAAATGTGCTCACATAATAATAATTTTGAACACTGTGCTAAGTTATATTATCTACTGGAAATTTATGCTGTAATTTAATTATATAATCTTTTATTAAAACCTATACTTCCAATATTAGAGTTTCATTTTCATCATTATTCCATTTATCCATTAACCATTTACTTAGACAGGTTTTTCTTCAGTTATCATACAAAATATAAGTTCTTCTGAGGAACTAACAAACTCTTAAAGAATTTTCACATTCCGATCAACTTCAATGTCATATGCATAAAATGTTTAATCTTTAGTTTTAGCTTGAGATTTAGCGGCCAATGGAAAATCGAAAAGCTCATGGTGGAAAGCAGCTTCTTTAGCTTCCCACATATTGACAGTAAAATATACCTATTGTCACTTGGGACATTAAACAATCATTGGTTTGAGAGTTCTTTGACCACCGTTTGCCACTACAACTTACTGTCAATAGAATATGTTAACAACGTCATCCATAGAAACTCCTTACCTATACTTATATCATCAGATTCTATACTGAGTAGTCAATCAAATTTACACATTACACATGTATATTGATTAGAAACAACATGACTTTTAAAGCACTGACTTTAAGACACCGTTAAAACCACGCATTTATACACTTTTCTAATAAATTATGAAGACATTATTCAGCGTCTTTGTTTACTACTAACAGTAATCGAGTAACTATGTGTAGTTATTGGAGTAATTAAAATATACTCCAAATATGCACATAATATAATATACATAAATAGTTAAGTTGGAGTACAATTGAAGGTTAGACAAACTTAATTAACAAAAATATTTTTATTAATAAATATTAGAGAACCCGGTGAACTTCCTACCACCTAAAAGTGATTTAATTTCTTATTGTATCATCAAAAATAAACGACTAACTTTTTATTGTATCATAAAAAATGTGAAGAAATCACGAGTAGCGTCACAGTAATTGTTGATTACTGTTTGATATAAATTATAGAAATAGGTATAATGAGTGTTCTAGATCATTAGATTGTTGTGGTAATGTTAAAATGGTTTATTGAGACGAAATAAAATTTGCATGATTCTGATCTGTAAATACCTGTATTATTTTTTGCAATTCAAATTTTCATTCGAAAGAAAAAATATATTATTATATTTGAAAGAATACCACCAAAAGTTAGTTTTGAATTGAGAAACACTGCATTCGGTGTCCGCTCTCCACTTTTAGTCGTTCTTTTGGTTATTGGTCCAGAACATGGGGTTTGCCCACTGGGCAGTTCCTTAAAGACTCCGCTCATTACAAAAAGGCGACCAAGAGGAGAGCTTCTTCTATATTTTTTATGTAGATAATCATTTACCTACTCTAACGCTCATCGGCCGTACAACAGATATATATGCCTCGCCAATTTTCACGACCATAACATTTTGTATGTTACAAGTGCTTCATTCATATTAATATATGGTTTTGGGTTAATATATTGTTTTTTTTTTTTTAATATACAATTTAAACTGGTAGGAACCTAGTATCCTGCCTGCCAGAGAATGATGTCGACTGATCACAAAACTAATGCTCTTCTCGAGGCCGATCTGACTTTACAGATGTATATGTATATTAGGTGTCTACTCGTAAGATAAGTAATTAAAAAGTAACGAAATATTAAAAAAGACAACCAAATAAATGTGTGTGGTGCCCTCTAACCAATTTTGTATAAATCAACCATTAACCAAGACTGAATGCAATTTTTAAGAGGTCATCTAGATGGCGTTGACTTTGTTGAAAAAATCTGATGAAATACAGAAAGCATCAAAGCTAGTAGTTGTCTTCAAAGGATTTATCATATCTAGTTATGACCTGTGACTATGTATAATAATTTGTAGTCTTCTTTAAGACTATCGCCCAGGTCCCGGTAATTCACGATATATATGAGTAATATACATACATATAGGTATATGAGTAATAAGGTTTGAATAAATGGGTGCTAACTTGGTGTTAACCCAAGAAAAAGAGGTGTGGACGAAGTCGCAGACAAAAGCTAGTTGTTTCACTTTTTCTGTTGAAATCCTGGTTTATAGCTTTGGTTCAGATGTATGTATGTAGCTTTTTGTATTACTTACTAAGTAAAACGTATTGCTAGGGTATTGTGATATTTGTAAGGATTAGGTTCTGTGATCATGTATACAATCGCTGCTTAGTATGGGGATCAATGTTAACTTATGGATAATTATCAACTTTGAAAATCTATACTTACATGTATGATAAAAATGATAAACGAACTGTGTCTGAACATAAAATACTTTTTTCAAAAAAATCAATTTGTAGAATTGTGCACGCTAATCTCAGAAACGGCTTAACCGATTTGAATGCGGTTTACACTGATCTATTGTGGAAAACTTCCCCTGACATTTAGTGTTTGTTTTTTTCCAAACGGTAGTTTAGCTACCTAGTACCGGATTATCAAACGAAAACCGCACTAACGAAGTTACGGGCACAGGTAACAAATTAAAAATATTTTTTTTTTATCTTTTTATATTAAGGTCGGAAGACAGGCTGATAGTCCACTTGATGAAACTTGGCTACTCGCCTATAACACAAGCAACGCTACTGGTTCTGCAAGTGCGCTGCCGACTACAGTATCATTAAGGATAAGAGCATCCCTTACTCATGCACCGAAACACAACAGCACACGTGCTGTCATTTCACGGTGGTTTTGTGGTTACTGCCGCCAGACAGGCTGCCCAAATGACTGCGAAACGCAGTGTGTCCGCCTCTACAATAATACATACACTGTATGTATATGTTAGTAATAATACCAAACCTGAATGTGACAATACATGTAGAGAGAGTGTTAATCAAAACACAAAACCCTGTTATAGTCAGGATATTTGCATTACGCCAAAATTTCTAAAGTCCATTAATTTAGTCGCTTAATTAAATCATCTGTGAGCAAAACTCATCACTAAACCTAACTAAATAATTACAATACAACGCCGTTTATTAATTAATATCAAGATGGCGTTAGCTTATGTTTGATGTTTACACACAAATTAATCTATCGTTATGAATTGAAGGTCATTCCGTAGAGCTATTTCATTCATGTAATATTCATTGGTTAATTGCATAAATTACGACAGAGCCAGTTTCAATATGGATGCTAATTTAGTTATCGCCGGAATTAATAATTGATCTACACCTATAATTTGTTTAATGTTGATTTTTAATTAAAATATTGTTTGTTTCAATATCTCGAGAAATTTGCTTATTTTCAGAACTAAGAGAATGCTATTCAAAAATGTAAAATATTTGATCTTTATGTAATTATTGGCGTTCATATCTCAATAAAGTTCGAACTTAGAAACACTTATTTCACAAAGACAGGTTTTGTAGTGGTTGGGCTTACAGAAGCGAGGATAGAAAAATAAATAATAGCATGAGTGATCATGTGTCATAACAAAAGAAGGTTTGTAAGGGATTCCAGGATCCTATCCCCTCGTCCTAATCAGTGGTAATCAGTTGAAGCACCAAATACATTGCTTGTTTTATTAAGCGACGGTATAGCCACCTACCATCAAATGGATCGTCTGGCTGTTCCATTATTTATATAACTTTCTGTTGCTTCGCAAAATCCTATCGTGTCTGTGACGAAGTATGGGCTCTAACTGTCTAACAAGTTAGCCTAATGATGATTGCCAGCTCACCATTTCATGAAAGATCACTTAGTTTTCTCAACACAAGCAGGTTTCCTCAATATATTGTATTTTTAGTTAAAGAGAGCATTATCTTTACTTATCCCACTATCACACTTATCGTCTATTCTATACTAATATTATAAAGAGAAAAGATTTGTATTTCTGTATGTTTGTAATGAATAAACTCAAAAACTACTGGACCGATTTAAAAAAATTCTTTCACCTATAGAAAGCTACATTATCAGCGAGTA
The DNA here is from genome assembly GCA_944738685.1 of Synanthedon myopaeformis. Taxonomy (NCBI): domain Eukaryota; kingdom Metazoa; phylum Arthropoda; class Insecta; order Lepidoptera; family Sesiidae; genus Synanthedon; species Synanthedon myopaeformis. The sequence goes on along the minus strand of OX122921.1, from coordinate 10,100,245 downwards.
ACATAGGCTTCATTTTTTAAAGTTACACGAACGAAGTCGCTTGCAACAGCTAGTAATATAATTATTGCAATCAAATGTTTTTTTTTACGCGTTGCCATACCGACAGCAAAGTTATTAATTAACAATATGATTGTAAAATCAATCGATAGATTACGTTATGGCGTAGCATCAAACTATTAAATAATCGGTAAATTAATTACATGATCAATTAGCAATTAATTGCTCACAAAATTCTGGAGAGTTAATTAAATATTTTGAGCGTTTTAATATATTTTGTAGGCTTTTAAATAATATTTTGTGCTTTATTACAATAAAAGCACTTGGATATATGTTTACGTTTATTTATCTATTTATTCATTTTTATTCTTCATATTTTTAAATCAGAAAAAATTATTACATTTAAGAAAAGTAAGTAAGTAAGTAAGAATTTCGTTGTGTTATTTTGTATATAACGCAAAAACTCTAAAACTAGCCGACGGATTGACTAAATTTTTACACAATATGCAATTTACACAATTCGCTTCAAGGATTGATCGTATCTATTTTTAGCGTAATAATATAATCTCTATCGCGATAAAAATAGCTTTTTTTATGGCGCCATCTGCCGAAAGCGAGGAGAACTAATTCGCCAACGAGAACCGCCTGTCACATTTAAAGTGAAAGATAACAGTTGTTATGGCAGCCGAGTTAATATAAGACTGAGCCACAGCGAAGTATGGCGGGTTCAGCTAGTATCTATACTCTATAATTATTACTTACTTACTTACTTACTTACTTTACTATTATATAAAGCTAAAGAGTTTGTTTAGTTGAACGCGCTAATCTCAGGAACTACTGGTTCGAATTGAATTTTTTTTTGTGTTAGATAGTTCATTTATCGAGGGAGGCTTTAAACTATATAACATCACGATTATACATATCTATAATTTTTATAATTTCGATTTCGATTGTCACTGCAGTACTTTCATCCCATCATATGGCGCAAATAGCATTTTCTTTTTAAACGCGGACGAAGTCGCAGCACCAGCTCGTTATATGTATAATGAAGTCGCTGTCCACTTCTGTCTGTTTCTCCTTTAACTTCTTTTAAACCATCGAACGGATTTTAATACAGTTTATGGCAACGGAGCACAAGCCTAATAAATGAAAAAAGGAATAAACGAGGCAAGTTTGTGTATATAAATTGCAAAAAAAATTGCATCCGTGTGAAGCCGGGAGCGAGTCGGTAGTTAAGAATATATCGAAGATCGACTAAATATTCAACATTTCGTTCTTTTTCTACGAAAGCCGTATATGAAGTTATGTTTCAAAATTATATATCAACTCTTTTCTAAATGTTGAATCCAACTGCGACCGTATTTCCAATTCTAAAAATCATGTCAGAATAACAGATCCAATTAATTTATTAGACAAAGCATTTGTTCGGGCAAATTTATTATAAAAAGGTCTCTCTAACCCTGATAGAGGAATCCAATATGTTAAAAAGGTTGGCCTTGTTCTAACTGGTACTGAGTTTAACATAAATCTGTTACGTGTAGGAACAGTCGTGTAAGATTGCAAAAATTCAAATGGGATTTTCTTAAAAGATAAATTTCTGTTTTATTTATTCAATTATAAAAAAAAACATGAAAAATATTATTAAAATCATAACCGGTATCCATTATTTTAAATAATAAAACCGCAATAAAACATTTAGAACCTTTTAAATGCGCACAATGAAAGCTCAGACATCTTAAATGTGTTGAAATCTTCGATAAATAATGTGACAAGTATATATATATATTTTGACGACACGTTTGGTCTAGTGGCTAGTAACCCTAGCTGTTAACCAAACAGTCGCGGGTTCGAATCCCGCTAGGGGCAAATGTTTATGTGTTAACATTTTACCTTTGTACCTGAGTCATGGATGTTTTGTATTTATAATATGTATGTATTTACATAAAAAAGTAATCTATGTAGTATATCAACTGTCTAGTATCCATAATACAAGCATTAGTTGCTTACTGTGGAACTAGATGGTGCTGTGTGGAATGTGTGAAGATACATATTTATATATATATATTCTAAACAAAGCCTGAATTCATATTAGGAAACGCAATGGCGGATCTCTTTCAAACAGTCTACTTACCTTTAAATTTATAGGGAGCTTTAAATAAATGAAATTAATTGAAGGCAAGGTTTCTACGAAGTAATAGGTCCAATTACTCATTTGTGAAATTAAATTTTGTGCCCTGACCTTGCAGACAAGATTACCGTGCGTTACTTCGCATTTTATGACTTCATCTCTTTTTTTTTCTGTTACATTCCGTAGCATTTTATATCTTCCAGAATATAAGATTATTGTGTTATTTTTGCGCAGAAAAAATTACATTCTCATTTAGGAAAAATTATGTTTTCATTTTAATATCATGTTTACAAAAACGTGTTTGTTGTTCTAAAATTTGGTCACTTTTGTCATAAAAAACTTTTGTCTAAGAGCCTATGTTATTAACTCTATGTATCACAAATAGATTTTTTAAATATATATTATACTATCTCCACGCTCCTGGCTTCGCCCGGGTTCAAAATAGAAACTATCCTATCTTTTAAGTTGGACCGAATTACACATAGCTACGAAGTTTTATCATAATCGGTTTAGTAGTTTAGGAGTACATTGACGTCAATCAACATGACACGTAATTTTTATATACATGTATATAGAGATATATTTTTCTCGTTCAACGCGGACGAAGTCGCAGACACGAACTAGTATGTAATAAATGAATAAATATAGAGTTCTCGTCCACTCCCCCTTTATTTATTTTTTGTATATTACAACGGTCAGACAGGCTGACGGTTCACTTGATGGTAATATATGTTACGGTTCTCTAAGGACACAAAAAACACCAGGATTGAGTTAATGCAGGTGCGATGCCAACCAAAGTACTCGTGTGATGCCAACCCTGCAAGAATTTGTTTTAACTAAGTTTAAACACCTTAGAAGAGAGATTGTTGAGGTGCTTGCCTTAGCACTCTGGCTTAGAGTTCTTGTGTTCGATTTTTGGGAGGGTCAACTTAAGAAATAAACTTTTCAGAGTTGGCTTTTAACTGGATATGGCAAGTAGTGTCTTGGCACATTGCGTTTCCCGGTCATTTGGATAGCCTGTCGGCCTGTCTGTCTTCTTTAAAGAAGACCACCGCAAAATACTTAACAGCATATTTGCTGTTGTGTTTCGGTAAGTGAGTAAGTGAGTAAGGATGCCAGAGCACATTTTCACGCTTTCCCTCCCTAACCACTTATTCTTAACCATACTAAGGTCGTCAGCGTACATGCAGCACCTGTGGCGTTGCTTGTATTATAGGCGACGACACCATTAAGTGGATCACCAGCCTGTCGGAGAACTTTTATTTACACGTAATTATATGATAGTTTAGTAGCACAGCAGCATAATTCTAGCTTTTATAGTCTAGAGAATAAGAGCGTTACTATAGCTTGATCGGTAATCGTAGCTCGCGTCATACAATACAGTCTGTACCACTCGGACCATTTAACCCGTTTTTAACAGGCGTCGTAAATCCATGTAACCCGCCGCACTAATAACTAAGATTATTTATCCCAAAATTTATGTCTGCGCAAAGGTTATCTATGTTAGGTTGAAGGGAATTTATATGTCCGGCCCCCGACTGTGGTGGGCAAAATTCGATATCCTGCTTCAGATGGGCCTGGCTTAATGCGCTTGCTTATCTTCGGTCCAGATTGCGAATAGTACTTTGCTTAAAGGACTCCATTCTGGAGAATCGTCACAATCCGTCATTACATATGATTCTTTAATCGTTCAATTGTTATAAACCATATTTATATTAAAAAAAAATTGTAACATATCCTAACTAATGTCGTAAATGCTCGAGAGATCGTTATGAAATTTTGCATACACGTTGTCAGGGACAGTGTCCCTTCTGTAAAATTACATCCATTTATCCAGTATAAGTACTGTTCCAGAGGGATCGTTTAAATTAAAAATAAAAAAAAATAGTGCTACACTTTTTATTTTTTATATTACTTTTAAAAAAATCCACAAATCCTGTAAACAGTTAGGTACAGATTAGATACAGTTAGGTATTGATATTATAATAATCCTAATTAATATTATAAATGGGAAAATGAGTGTGTTAATTTGTCTGTATGTTGTTTTTGTTATATCATCGGGAAATTTTGCACACACTTTGTCACGGATAGTGAAAAGGACTTGAAAAATAGAACATCTAAAATTACAAATAAAACATCAACGCATTACAAAAAATTAAGTATATTGTTGAGAAATAAAGATTGAACAAATGATTTTTACACATAAGAAAAAGTGGTGCGGACGAAGTCGCTGGAAAAAAACAGTATTGTAATATATTTGTAAAGTTTAATTAAGTATAAAGTGTTCAGTGTTCCCCAAAAGGGTAGAAAAGTGTCCATTTAAAGTATACAAAGGCGATCAAATTACCTTTCTCGGACATCAAAGAGGTGAATTTAAGGGGCATAGACATCATAGATTCTTTATGTAACAAGAATCTCCTACTAAATTGGCTCTATAGCTGCAAATGCGTATATACATTTTATAAGTCATCCTATTTTGTTAATTTGACAAAATAAAGGCTGTTAATAATTAGAATTCCACTTTTTGAAGTAAATGATAAATTTTTTTTTAGAAACTATTATATATTATTATACCCAATTTTAGAAACTATTATTATACCCAATCCATAAAGCATAAGCATTTTTTAAGAATAACACAGAGACTTAAGTATTAATCCAAGTAAACATCAATATATCAGTGAAAACCGCATTCTCATTGGTCAAGCCGTGTCTTGAGATTAGCGTGCACAAACCTACAGACAAATAAAAATTCTAAAAACTATTTTTTGACCCCGGTAACATAAGTATAATGTGTAGCCACAAATTGTTTTCTTTTTTTAGTGTAGATACACCTTTACGATTTTTTTTTATATAGGTTTAGATTTAAAAATATCTAATCTATACTAATATTATAAAGAGAAATTTTATTTTTGTTCGTAAAGAATAAACTCAAAAACTACTGGAACGATTTAAAAAAAATTATTTCACCAATGTAATTTTCTTTCTAAACGAGGCTTTATTTAAGTAAAGTTACGCGTACGAAATCGCTTGCAACACAATTAGTATCATACAAAATTAAAATATTTAATCCCAAACATTCTTCAACTAAGTAACACTAAGTTAGTGGAAGAGCGAAACAAGTAATGTTAGAAACACACAGCCTTTGTAACATTACGCGAGTCCTCGCACATTAGGAAACTCACTTTGTTAAAACTTTATTCCTTGTTTTTCTTTTGAACCGGACTCTTTCCTTTTTGTTTGTGTCACTATTATATAAGTTCATCTCTTTGTCTCGGTCAAAACTTGTCGTATTATTGTATGATAACCTAAAGCGAGGGTGGGAAAGTTTTAAAGTCATGTTGAGACTAGGGTAGCATACCTATTTATATTTTTCTCTAACCACACATATAGTATATAATAACTAGTTAAATCATACTTATGTTAAAAAACCGAAAGGTTATGCGGATGGATGTGTAGACGCGTGTTACTCTTTTGCACAAAACAGGTAGGGAGAGAGAAGTAATATTCCATATATAGTTTTAAAAATTTCCGACGTGGTCTTTACAAATTTATATTTCGGTTAAGATATCTTTCATCCGATCGAAAGGTCTATCTTTAAATAGATTATGGAAAGGTCAAATTAAAAATATAATAAATAAAATTAATACAATATTAACATCCGGTTTTTCCAAATAAACCTATATGTTTTGCATAATATCAGACAGATAAACAGATAATAACAAAAATCGCAATGCAGGTCTCGTTTTTAGATAATTATATAACAAAATAAGATTATTTTTAGAAATCAGCAACTGTAACCAATCTAATTCTATGAAAGCTAAGTTGGTGTTAAGTAGAACAAAGGAGCAACAAGTATGCCCGAAGCATACTTAAACGCCCTTGTCGTCATGGGTCAAAATACGTGTTAAATAATGCTTACAATGTATATAAAATGACGTATTTTCACGCGACTGTTTTAGGACTGTAAAGACAGTCGGCAGTGTAGCTACGTATTATATAAATGATACATTCTCATTATCGACTTTGCTTTAGATATTATTATTTTTAAATTTAAATTTTTATTAATATATGTATATGGAAATATTAATTTGTGTCGAGTGGAATTTCGATGAATCAAAAGAAAAAAGAAGTAGTAACTTAAACTTCATTTTAATTTATATAATCAAATTTAGTTCGCTTAAAATTAACTTAACGTTTAAGTATTAGGGCCTCTTTCACCGTGTGTCAAGTAGGCTAACCGCCATTTAAAGTCACCGGTAACCGAGAATGAAGGAGATGATATACCTTTGTTTGTACGGTAAAAGTCCCAAACATTAAAAAGAAAATAATAAAAAAAATCGCCTATCGAAGGATGCAGTAAACGAGTGCATAATTTAATAAAACATAAAATTATATCTAAAAGTAACTAATCAACACTTTACTTGTAGTTGGTGAAGGAGGCCCTTAAAGTGTATAGTCTTTTTAGAGTTATTTATTGCAAATTATTTTTAAAAATCAGACTAGTATTTCCTGAAAATAGCTCGTTCAAACATATAAAAACGAAGAAATAATTTATAAGTATAGATTTTACAGTGTAAGATTGTCCTAATAGTATCTAATGCAATGTGCATAAGTGGCGGCATAACCTCAGTCCAAGTATGAGAGCTGCACGCGGTAAGAGTCCATTTGTAAAGGGTCCTTGACACCGTAAAAGGAACCTAACAACTATGTAACCTTTTTATACGTGAGAAGTGCCGAGTGTTGCCTTGTTAGATTTATTATTAGTTTTCCAATTAAAAAAAAAAAAAAACATTTTTTTAAAATTATTATAATATTTATATGCAATAATTAGTTTAATATATAAGGTTTTATGAATGGTTTTTGCAATGCCCTAAGACAGTTATAGCGCATATCTCAAAGATTTTGTCTTCTGTATTATATAGACCCAGGTTTATCCCGCGATTTCATTCGTGTCCTTCAGGAACAATAATTTTTTTCTTGATGAATGGTGTCTTATGTCTTTTTCAGTATCCCTGAAAACATGAATGCAAAATTTCATGGTGATCAGTTGCTTAATTAAGGCGTGAAAATCTAAAAAACAAATAGACTCTTTTATGCCTTTACATAATATCCGCTAAAGAGTAACCAACATAATGCATCCATTCACACAGACTTTCGCATTTATAATATTAGTAGGATTTATCTCGCTATAAAGTGGAAACAAGCCTTTCGTAAACCAGAAGCCTTTTGAATAAAGATTACCCACTAGAAATAATAAGAAATATCTGACCAGAAACATGCGGTAATCCAATCCAGCTTGTTACTCGTGTAATTATCTGCTAACAAGCGCCGGCGGCCGTCCTGTCGTGTAACGTGTTACTTAAGGTGCGATTTCGCGTGACGCGGCAGACGGCCGACAGCAAATGCCGTCGTATTGATTCCGAAGCCGGCAGCAGGAACTGCAGTTACGTCGCAGCATTACTAATATTTTCAAATATTTTCTTTAAGACGTGCATCTTTATAATTAGGGTTTTTACAATCATAAACACGGATGTTTAGACACTAAATTTATAAAATTTTCGCTTTCTTCGTCTGTCAACACATCCATAATGTCGAACTTCAACGGCAGTACTGTGTTTATGCGGGAGTGTCGTCTGCCGCTACGCGTCAAAACAAGTCATGTCCTGTCGCGCGGCAATTGCAGTTGTCGGAATCGGTTTTATACAAGTGAATACTGCAAAGTAATGCCGTCTGTCGTCGCGGCACATGCCGTCGCCGTCTGCCGTCTGTCGCGTCCCGCGAAATCGAACCTTTACAATTACTATACAAAGACACATATACTTAGTGCATCAATGCTACAAATATACTGCAATATTGGTAATAACATGTTGGGTGAATACCAATATTGCAATGTACGGTATAATGTTATAGGATCAAAGCTCTTCACGGAAATATTCAATCATTATTTGAGTATAAGAGATTTATTCCTGTGTAAGGTAGCTTTGGAAGAGACTGGTGTCTTTTATCGTTAAAACTAGACTATGCCCGCGACTTTGCCAACGCGTCCTTTTTTCTTAGGTTTTATTTGTTCAATCTTTATTGCTGTTATATTTTTGTGGAACTCTTGCTTTGGAGGTATTTTTCAATACAAATTCACTGAAGTCCTCATTAAACATCCTGCAAAACAATTCTATGTGTTGTGCATAGCAGCGTGCTGTAGTTTAGTATATATTCATCACTAAGTCCTCACCGCGAAACAGCGACGTACAAGGCACAAACTTTGCTCATTATTTACGTCTAACACTCAGTTCGGTTTCAGATTTCCGACTTCACTAATGCATTGGGAATATATCGTGTTTTTAAAACTCGGTAGCGAATACGTTGCGAACGGTGACAAAAGATATATAAATGGGAGACTACAGAGCAAAGCAAAGAATAGTTTTACCTACTTAGTTTATATGCATTTTGGACTCTTAAAAGATATTCTTAAATGTACGAGTATTATGACGTCATAAAGGCTATACTGGGGAAATGGGCTTTGACATCCCTTACTCACTTATCGAAACACAATAGCATATGTGCTTCACAGTTATACAGTTGTCTTCTATAAGGAGGTGGTTAAGTCCATTCTCCTATCCTTTGCTTTCCTATCTTACTATCTGTCTTATTTTCTTACTAGGTATACCTTTTTCCATATATGTATTAATATAAGAAATATCCTATTGGAAGATTTTAGCTTTAAATCTAATTGGATTGACATATGTATATATTACAGATCCTCTCTAATGGGATATCTAAAGCACGTCTGCCTGTCCGTTATATATTTATCTACATACACCGAGAACAGCGTCGCGGACAACAGCTAGTGATAATATAAAGTTCAGTATACAATTTCTCCGTACACGATCCACATAAATCGTTAGATAAGTGACTAATTTCCTATTCTAGACGTACGTATGTTATAACTAAATCGGTTAATCCTAGACATGAATCACTAGCAACGTAATCTCGGTGGCTGATTGCTATCTGAATGTCGATTGACGTTCATATTATTCTGTCATAATATACATTGCATAATTGAAACCCGTATTACACATTGAAATTATAGGAAAGTAATATAGAATTAACTACAACTAGTTGGGTAGGTATCGCCTTAATTTTTTGTAACAACGGTATATCAATTTATCATCAAGTAAACCATCATGTCAGCCCGGCTGCAAAACTCACATTAGTTAAGTCACTTTTTGTTAGTAGTAGTAGGAACATATAATACAGTATATACCTACACCTATCTTTATACACGTCATTATGTATTCTTCAATATAAAATTCATGTTTTTTATGTAATGAAACATCAATTACAGAGACCGTTTCAAAAGTAATCCATTTTCTGATCGTATTTTCTAGACTGATGATTGATTGCTACTTATTTCGTAATGTCAATATGAATGATTGAGGCTTTTTTGTTTATCTACATAATTTATATTTATTATTTATTAACGGAGCGTGTTATTATGTATTGTCTTCGTGCTGTGCAATAGCGTTTGAATGTTTGAACTGTCACGCGATAATTCGTCGAATCAATTTAACAATTGATCATATGAAGCTTCACAATACTTGCTACTGGACAAAATAATCATACTACGAGAAAAAAATACTTAGCAGATAATTTTACCATGTATTTTAACGTTAAGAGAGGTCATTTAGCGTTCTGCATTTCTCTCACAGAAAACCGCCACAATAATTATAATAATTTTCTTTAGCAATGAAACAGTCAGTTCTACTTGCTGCTTCAAGTAATCATCAATCTCTTTAACATATCAATCAAACCCCATTTAGTGTTTTCTACGAGTACCTTAACTGGTTCAAATAAGGATCACAATTGAACGAGAAGTTTTGACATATCGACTGTGGCACCCATAACGTGTTCGTAACGTAACAATTGGTCGTGCGTGAGTCCGTCAACGAACGAAGTCGTTTGTCAAAGCTGCCTATCCGTCTTCTAAGTTCATTCGTCAGGGACATATGCCTTACTGGTAAAGAACAACGTACAGCAATCTATGCAAAACTTGGCACAATAGTTTTTAATAAAAAACCAATTTAACTTACAGAAGACCACCGTGAAATAACGTGAATGTGTGCTGTTGTGTTTTGGTGATAAAGTAAGGCATGCCAGAGCCTATTTCCCTATCTCTCGTATAGTTGACAACGCAGTTGCAGCACCTGTGGCATTGCTTGTGTTACAGGCGACGGTAGTCACCTGCCATCACATAAACAAACCCTCCTTTTGTAAAATCAAGCTCATTTCTTTTTCTTGAATCTTAAGAACCTGTATACGAGTATTATTGTTCTTCGTCATATTTATTTGCGTCTGATTCTTTGCCTGTCTGAAGATGTTACATGGTTTAATTTTTTATTTATTTGTTTACCCAAAATATTATTATATCCAATATGTGAAAATCAACATCGAAAAAAGTATTACTTAGGAACATTTAAAGAAGTGGTATTGTAAGTCGCAAATGTCATTGCTCGTAGTTTGCTCGTAGATGGACATGCAGGATATTATAATATTGCGTCTTAGATATTTAAAACAAATCCTAGTTAATATCATAAATGCGAATGGGAATTTTCTTATTTGTTTGTAATCTATAACACCTTAACTACTCAACCGATCATCATGAAATTTTGAATACATTATCAGGGATACTGAAAAAGATATAGAGTACCGTTCATCCAGAAAATGTAGTGTTCTTGAGGTAGGTATAATCTGAAAGTATAAATAAAAATTCATCGCCTGACAAAAATGTATGTGCAATAAAAATTGATTAATGATTACATAATTAAAAAATGGTCGCGGACGAAGTCACAGACCAAAGCTAGTATAGCACTATGGAAGAGAAGGTAGATCTATCAAGGTCAGTAGTACATTTACAGTACATTGCATACATTGCATACATCTGCCGAACTTACATAAATAAATCTGTCATGTACTTATATCTAAGCATCCGTTCAAGCAAAACTAAAGCAGATTGACGTCTCCATGTACAGGGAACTGGATAGATGGCAGTCCTATTGAGACGGTCCAGTGTCCGTTGTAGCTTTAAGCATATAAGTATCGAAAGCTATTGGCGCTCTTCAAAGCGTATTGAACGCGTGCGAGTTGAATACGAGATGTGGCGAATATTGCCCTTATGTGTCGCCTGTATATTTTTTATATGCCTGTCAACTTCCCAACCAATTTCGTTGCGTCACGAAAATATAAAATTGTTGGTTACAACACTTTTCAAATTGGGGTGAAATTGCTTGCTGCATGGAAGAAAATTCTTGCTGATATAATCTGCTCGAAGATGGTGACGATAGATTATTATTGGACCTAAAACTGAAGGACTGTTCTGCATTAAATTATTAATTTAACAAAATATGATGAATATTGTAGAGTTGTAATGGTAATCAGAATGTGATTGTCCCATTTACACAAGCGCAAAAGATCAGCTTCGATCGTCTGCGAAAGGCGGGAACGCACTTAGATATATATCTGTTTAACTTCATTTTGCCAATAAATTTGCCTCTCAAATATATATGTACATATATGTATATATGTTCCACTTGCGGACCACAAGGCGCGAACAGGGGTTTCATCCCTTCGTAGTTCCACCTTCCTTGTCCGAACTGCTAGGGAGTGGAACTCACTGCTTGCGTCTGTGTTTCCTCAAAAATTGTTCCTCTTAATTTTTTATTTTTGGATGATCCCTTGGGAACAGTAGGTACATCTTTTTCTTGATGAAAGGTATCCTATGTGATTTACTGTATCCCTCACAATGCGTATGCCATATTTCATGGTAATCGGTAAATGATAGTGTAAGAGGTGAAATCGTTACAAATAAACGAACAAACTCACTTTCGAATTTATAATATTAGTTATGATAGGGGCAGGTAAGCTTTTGTTCTGCTTTACTGTAAGTAACAACACTAGTGAGACCTGAAGTGAAGGAAAGTAGCTACTAACTCTGATAGGATAAAGGCTATAGGATAAAATGGGATAGTGAACTAATGTGAACACAACATGTGCTGTTACTACGATCCTATTATTACAGTCAGAATTTTCGTCAAGTTATTCAGTGTAGAAAAGTATACAAGAGTGTCAATATTAAGACATCACTTAGGTAGAATCGCTTTAAGTCTTGGTCAGCAGACACTCAGGTAGAGTTCTAAAATGGGTTTAGAAAATTAGCCCAAGAATCTGGTTTAAAGTAGCCATAAGGATTGGTTAGTAAATTATGTTAAAGTTTCTTTTGTCGTTTGCTTCCAACAGTAACTTACTCATCATTCAATTTAAGTACCTACATTTAATTGCGATTTCTAAGTAATTGGGTCACAATATCTTAAGATGAAAGCTACTTACTCGTAGAAGGGAATAATGAAACGCGAATCAACGAATTGAACGGTTGAGCTGTCGACATACCGGCCACGGCTGAGCAATATAGCCGAAAGTTATTTGATCGGGAATGTGTGTAGAGGTTTATCTCGACTTGTCTTTTACAGACGAGCGGTTTCTTTTGAGCTTTAATCTTAAATTGTATACGAAATTGCAAAATAAATTGAATTTGCAGTCTTAAACGTTTTAAAAACGTTTTAAATATTAATTTCTTAGATATAAGATAGTAGGATAAAAGTTGTATATCATATATATGTAATAAGCAATTGGTTCTGTAGGTACTTGCGTGAATTATCTTAACTAGTTACTATTATACCAGCTAAGATAAACTTAGCTTGAATCCCTTAAATCCCCGGCGTGGCGCGGATGTTTTCCTGCAAGTTATATACAAAAACCTTCCTCGTTGATCACCCTTTTCCCTAAAAAGTTTTAGCATTCGGTTTTGCTTTCTCAAGCAACAGGCATCCGTCTTCGCATACTCATCTACGTGGCGATGTAAATCCTTATCCTTACATATTATAAAACAAAGTCCTCCGCCGCATCTGTCAGTCTGTATGTCTGTCTGTTCGCGATAAACTCAAATACTTATGCACCAATTTTCATGAGTTTTTCACCAATGGATAGAGGGATAACCAGGAAAGGTTTTTACGGAAAAAAAGTTTACCCCGGGCGAAGCCGGGAACGGGACAGCTAGTATTGTATATAAATAGGGTAATTTTAGAATTAACGGTAATCCTGTACTTACGGAGTCACATTTAACCACATACGAGTATAATCGCCAAAATGGTGACCTCGACTGAGGAAGTTGCATGAAACTCTAAAATAGAAATTTACTTTTTTAGTATATATAATTGATTTGTGTAGCAACTGTCCATTTCGGTACCGTAGGCCACATATTATTTTTTTTTTATCAATAATGAGCTTGCTCTTGGCCAGCATCTAGCCGTGCAGCAAAGACGAGGCCGACGATGGAGCGAGCTGAAAAAGGTTTGGGCGTGTAAATACAGAAAGAATTTCTTTTATTATTTAAAAAAATCCTTGAATTTTGTGTCACCGATTCCCGAAAAGATTCCCGTGTGCACAGGTCCTTAGTCAAGGCATGTTTACACCGTTGCCCCTGAAACAAATACCTAACGCATAAAATCTATGTTTATTTGGGACGTGTGTACACTACTTTATTGTGTTCGACATGAATGTCCTGTTGACCAACCCTTACGAAACTTGACCTGTGCAAATATTAAACTGGTAGTTTTTTTTTGCTTGTGTTCTAATAAAGACAAGTTTTCATGCACGCGTATGTACATACCTCGAAGGAGTATGTATTATACTTAATTTTACGTGCTATATACATAGTTATAATACCTTTTTTCATTATGAACCTTCGATCGTCAATATCAATTTATATGAACAATGATACATACTATTAGAAAAACTATACACAGTATGTTAAGGTTCAATCTGAAACAACCTATTGCCTCAACACTTATTAAGATGAAAGTTTATATTTTTAGGATAACTTTGTCGCGTCATATTTTTTAAATTATGTAGGTATTTCGATTTTCACTAAAGAAACAAATACCTATGCTTATATTAATTACATGCTTGAAGAATATAAATAGGATATTTACGACAGTTTCTGGATAAAAACAGCAGGCGAAGCAATGCTAGTAAAGAAACCTACGACGAATGACATCCTTCATGTAAAAGTCGAAATTTTATTTCTTATGCCTCTGTTAAATAAATAGTGATCTAATCAATAATAATCATAGACATAATTAATTAGATATCAAAAATGTATTAGCCATACGTTGTCCGCATAATGTTTTCCAAACAAACAAGCCAAAGCAATAAGCGTTCGCTCACATTGAACATAAACACGATGAACAAACTTCGCAGTGACATATGTATATTTGCGAGTTGCGATATTAGTATAGGCTCCAATATCGAACTATTCAAATCACTACCACTCACAACTATTAATATCTAGTCATTTGCAATTCGTGTATGTGCTGTGACGAATATTATTAGTTATCGGTGTCGACTTGCCTATGTTTTTATATGAGAAATATCTATTTTACTATAAATCCAATAAAAAAAAATTAAAATTAAAAAATAATGTGATTTTATGTAAAGGTCTAACAGGCTAACTGTTCACTTGATGGTATTTGGTTCATCATTGTCTCAGCCGTAGGACGTCCACTGCTGGACACAGGCTTAACCCCATAATTTTACAAAAGGACTGGCCAGAAGCAACCTGGATCTACCTGGGCCTGGGTCGTCGGTCGTCAGTGGATCAAGGTAGGTAGTTACCGTCGTTTATTTATACAAAAAAAGCCACAGGTGCTGCAAGCGCTGCTTGCTTAAATGTGTTGCAAGTAAGATTAAACAAAGCGATTAGGAAGGTAAGGATATGGGTTCTGACATCTCTTACTCACTAACCTAAACCCAACTCTGTATCCAGATCAGAGCCAATTTTGAAAAGTTCATTTCCATAGTTGGCTCCGCCTAGAATCGAAACCAAGACCAGCAATGGCGGTAGCCACCTTATCATAAATTGTAATTCTATAATTTCTGCTTTATTGCTGTAAACCGTAAACATTCTTGCTTCTGACAAGATGTGGATTAAATGTTAAGGAAACGAAGAAGATATTAAATATGTAATTAATCGCAAACCCCTTTAATGCGAGAACAGTCTCAATTCGTTAATGTACTTAACAGACACGTCTTGGCAAAAGATTTAGGAAAATTGGAATGGACATTGAAGTACAACTACGCTTTTATTGAACAATAGTATCAGAGGCACACTGTATTTCGCAGTCATACGAGTAAATTGGGGAACTCAATTAATAATCCAAAAGATATTTTATTTTGTTTCATGTGACAAAAAAGATAATGATCTAGTGGACGCTCGGTAAGTTACTAGAAATGCATATTAGAAGCTTCTATATATAGAATATAAGTATTCCCAGCGAATATGCTGTTAACCTTGATAAGAAAGAAAAACATAGGAGAGATTGGGACTTTTCCACCTCCTATTCAGACGCAAAATATTATAACAGCAGACGTACTGCTATTTCATGGTTCTGTTAGAGAGTGATTGTTGCAGCCAGAAAGGCTACCAAGTATATGGAATGTGGCACATAGTGTAAGTAAATCAAAATATTTTTATTTTTAACTAGCTTTTGTCCGCGACTTTATTTTGTTAAGCTCGACAAAAAGGCCGATGGTCCACTTGATGGTAGATGGCTAACATCACCTGTAACACAAACAACGCACAGGTGCTGCAATTGCGCTGCAGATTGTAGTAGGATTAAGGATAGGGATTAGGAAAGGATAGAAAAATGGACTTTGGCTCTTCATCCGCGTTCCTTTTTGTCATATGGTAAAATCATTAATTCAATTCCTCGGGAACAGTACTTTTTTCTCTATTAAAGGTACCTTATGTCCTTTTCTGTAACTGTCAAGGCTTTAAGGAGTAACTTACTCCTTAGGAAGTCAGGATTACATAATTGTATCACATAATCATAGTTATCTTGCTCTAATGGCCTGATTTTTCAAAAAGCAATATATTTGTCACTAAAATTTAATCAACTTAAAAAGTCGAAAAAAATAAAAATCCAGGGTTGTTATAGGTCTTTGTGTTTAGCGTGAGCTTTCTTATTGAGCACTCAAGAAAGCTCGACTCAGTTGAAGTGAAAACAGAGCACGCAATACAATCATGATCACGCGATCACGCTATCATGTGATCAGTTGATCACGGCCGAATGAAATGTTACGGAAAATTATGTGCAGTTACTTTAAGGGACACATCGATTTTTTTCAATGACTGAAGCACGTTGTCATTTGAAACTTTTAAAAGAAAATTCGGCTAATATGTATTTCAATATCCATTTTAATAACATTTTTTTTTTTTCAAAGAAAGGTTTCAACTTGGTTTTTAACAAAACTTACATCAACTTGGTTCTCAATCCTAACATTTTTTGAAGATATATAATGTACGACACAGGCTGGCTGGCGGGAGACACTTGACGTCGTAGCAAATATCGTAGCAAATATAGGCTTTCATAACTTTTTGGCTTAAACATTGAAAAACAGGGTCAGTTTACCTCGTTCAGCGAATAGTCTTATTATATAACGAGACAACACAGCCAGCATCGCGGAATCCTAGCTATACTGTAAATTTTGTTATCCTTTAAATGTATATATAATTTTTGTAAACACCGCACTATAACTTGGTGAAATTATATTGATAGATAATAAAGGTGTTTTCAGCATGCATTTAAATCTAAAATAAATTTATTTAACACGTAAATATATCTATAGCTACTTACGTAATATGACGGTACAATATTTTTGGTGCGTGAGTAAGAAATGCCCGAACCTATTCATTTCTCTCCTATTGATGGTTTTCTTTATAGGACCGTGCATATAGACTTAAGATGCTGTCTGCCTGTTTCTTTTTTTAACCTTATTGTTGTTTATCAGGATAAAATCCATATTGAATCTGCATATTATAATATTGTCTTATGATTTTCTTTTTAATATATTTCAATACTGAATTTGGCAAGTAATTTAAGATATACCAAAGCAACTCTGCGACCGGGAGTCTCACAAAAACTTATAACAAAAGGCTTTGACCTCTTACAAAGGTTTATTAAGTACAAAAGGTTTAAACACCGAAGTTACGAGTACCTATTATGCTGGTATTAAAACTGTTATTACTCTATATATCAGGAGAGCTTTATTTTGTCGTGAAATGGAAGCAAATATTATTTCAGTGTATACTCGTATGTGAACAGTGATAGTTGGCATCCGTTAGCACAACCAGCTCAAAAGTCTGGGACGTGTAATATCAGGGTGGTAATTTTAGACAAGTCAGTAACGACAACTAACTACCTTAACTAACAGTGCCAAACTGATTCGAAGACATAGAAAAAATTAGGACTTTAAAGTTTCAGAAAAATAAAAATGTTTTTTTGAATATCACAGTAGTTATCTTTCAGTCCTTAAAAGTCCCAAATTTCCATGGATATTCTTAAGGGTACCGAGTTAGATTTCCAACAGGCCATCTTTGGACATGAACTTTTCAAAGTTGACCCTGGGCTGGACCTGGAAAGTAGCTGCAGGGCACACTGCGTTTCGTAGTCATTTGGATAGCCCGTCTGGAGGCAGTAACCAGCCCTTAAAAAATACCGTGAAATAACAGCATGTGTGCTGTTGTGTTTCGATGAGAGAGTAAAGGATGCCAGAGCTCATTTCCCTAACCACTTCTA
Source organism: Synanthedon myopaeformis (assembly GCA_944738685.1). Taxonomy (NCBI): domain Eukaryota; kingdom Metazoa; phylum Arthropoda; class Insecta; order Lepidoptera; family Sesiidae; genus Synanthedon; species Synanthedon myopaeformis. The sequence continues at coordinate 10,082,434 of OX122921.1, read as the reverse complement.
ATGTCTTATCTTATCTTGTCTTATCTTAATCTTATTCAATTCCGGCGATTTTTGAAAATTTTATTCCGTGCGAATTAAAATTTCGCTAGTAATTTATACAGTCCCTCTGGCAGGTAAAAGCCAGTTTTTAAAAACGACTATCAAAATTATCTCCTCCCTCCCTATTGATTTGGGCAAAATCAATGTGTTGTAAAATTTATTAATGACAAGCTGTGACAAAAACGAACTCACATATTGATTTGATTTAAACTAAAAATCGAGTATAAACTTCCCAAAATCCAAAAGACAATAACGGAATATAACTTCCGTTATTGTAAATAGTATGAAATTAAAATACAAACAGAACGCGCGGATATGAAAATCGAAAATACAGATTGGTAGATTCAACTCGTCAGAACGTCACCGCAGGTATTTCGACGTCAGAACGCGCCGGAAGCGGATATTGGCTGGTTCATGGTTGTGACAACTTCCTGCGCTGGCAAAATCTAGCTACACGTTATGTAGGTGAAGGGTAACTAGTGTCTACAGACAGGAATATACTTACTTACCTATATATATGTTTTAATGTACAATTTTTGCTTTATTACTTTGAATCTGAACATGTTTACTTTATTCTGTATTTATTTAGATAACTGCACAATATATTCATTTTAAAATATAAAATTTAACAAGTTTTTAAAATCGTCAAACACAATAAAATAACAAAAACCTGTGGCGTTGCTTGTGTTAGGCAACGGTAAACGGTAGCTACCAAGCATCAAGTGGACCGTCAGCCTGTCTGACGTCCTTAACATAGAAAATTGTGACATTTTGCATATACCTACGTTATCAAAGGTAAAGACAGATTATACCTTTTACCATGAAAAAGTACTATTCCCGAAGGATGCGGACGAAGTCGCGGGTAAAAGCTTGTACATTATGTTATTGCTTTACTATAAAAACGTTACATTAGCATCACAGCCATATTTGTTTAGTTTAAAACTGGCTCGGGGGAAATAAGTTGATAACTAATCAACAGAGTTGTGTAACATTAACATTAAAAAATGAGTGATATGGAGTAGAAATCCATCCAGTAATGATGTGTTCCTTTTACACGCGATTGGTGCGAGTCTGATGTTTTTAATATAGAGATTAACTTTGGTTCTTATCACACACGCGTTCAACGATCCTTCAGCACAGTGATTCAGTCATTAATTGTTATATACTTAATTCCGGCTGGGAAAACCAAAAATTGTTGCGGATAATATCGGACTGTGTTAATGCGGGAAGGACTCAATTGCCTATGAACTATGGACTCGATAGATTATGCCTATGGAGGAATGTTCAGACCTCCGACGAGTGGACTGTATGTGGTTAGGAAAAGGGAAAGAAAACACTTACCTAGGTGATGCTAGTGCAAGGCTCCTCGCCACTGGTTGTCACTGCAATCACACTCGCAAAGTTCTGCTTTATACTCGTACAACATTTTTTAAGCGCACTTTCTCTCACCACCTTCGGCTGGTTTATTTCTTTTACGTATGTAAATAACGCTATAAAGGTTTCATAATCTTTTTATAGACAGTCTTCTGTGCAATAGACAAATGAGCTCATTTGAATTGAAAAAAGTTGAATTTTCAGGAAGAATTGTTATATTACTGTCCATTTTGACGGACAGTGTGTCTCGACATCTCTAGTTTATTGGAACGGTATGCAATGGTTGATTTCTCGAGAGTTCCCATTTAATGAATGCATGCCGTTGCCATTAGTACGAAATATACTTAGGGCTGTTGCATAATTACTCGATTTCCACAGTAGTTTATGCATTTATTGCACTTTATTCACAATGAAATATTGAATCGACATACACGTTAAATTTAACACCTTAACTTGAAACAAAATTTATTGTAAATAATCTAGGGAAAATTAACATTCACAACACACATTTATTCTATATTATTAATTTGCTTAGATTGGACTCATGGATACCTATCTATTAAGAACATGTAGTAAGAAATAAAAATATTTTTATTCTAGTTTAAAAATTTGTTTAATATTTTTATGTAACGAACTTTACATACTTCCCTTATCCTTTACTTCCCGAACCCTTATCCTCAATCCCCCTTATCCTCAGCGCACTTGCAGCACCTGTGGTGTTGCTAAGGATACACGACGACACTTGATATTAGACAACTGCAACACATAGACAGTCTATGTATACACTGAGTGTCTAGTGTCTGGTGTCATACGACAACATTTGACACCTGTACGAAATTTTAGCTAGACCAATATGAATAGCATATCGGCGATACACTGCTGAAGACTGAACTAAAAATCTCTTAAGAAATTTTTAATAGGCGACGGAAGCCACCTAACCATCAAGTGGACCGTCAGCCTGACTTACGACCTTAATATATAAAAACAGATTTTATTCAAATATATTAATTACCTAATAACCTAGTTTTCCGTTCTAACCCTAACTAATAAAATTTAGACATTTTTGTTTGTATCATAATTTTATGTAAATAAAAAAGATACTTTTTAAGGTCCAATATTGAAAATCAAACGTACATTTTGTGCAAATAATATCACTTTTATTGCGAAAAGCACTCAACCAATGTGGATATATTTATACGCCTATTTCACTTTGGTCGCTAAGCGATAACGTGGCGAACAAATTTTAATGCTAGCTGGGGATTCATTTTAAAGAACATTAGAATTTTATGTTATTTTCTAATAAAATTGGAAATTTTTCGACCTTGAAATTGCCTTGTAACAGAACGACAATTTTGACTTCAAAACAAATTAGGAACTTAATCAATCCACAGAAAGAGGAAATGTAAAATAAATAAACATTATCAAACATCGATAAGAAATGCTGATTTCTTTAACTTTTATACCACAATTTGAAGTTGTTTCACCGCAAACATAAAAATTCTTGCGAGCCATATTTAACCATCGAGGACGCCCTGACAGCAGACACGTATCAAATATTGAATTTCTAACTGCAGGAACTTCGATAAGATCTACCAACGCAAACTTTTAAAAAGAACCTTTCGAATTTAGCTTTAGTGTTAAGATATTCTAGGTTCGATCCCAAGATTTTGTAGTTTTCTAACCTATCCTTAATTCTAATAAACTTTGCGGCGTATTTGGAGCACCTGAGGCGTTCCTTGGAGCACCGAAGCCTGTTTGAGGATCGTGACATGAGAAAAACATATTTAATGTAATATTTTTCTAGTATATCTTAGAATAGTCCACTCCGCTCTATAAAAGCGGTTCAAGAACAGAGTATGATTATCGGTCAAGTGCTATGCATAGTTTATGCCTTCGTATAAAAAGTTGCGCTCACTTTTATGGTTCAATATAAAGTATCGATAACTTAATATTGACATGAAATCTATTTGTAAAATTATCCGAAATTAATATTGAAAGTAAATTGAAACTTTAAAATAGTAACTTATTTTCTTGCTTTTTATGCATAAATAAATAATAATAATTGAAATGTAGCAGCTATAACGCGGGACCAGTAGAAAAGTTCGCGTATGGACAATTTTTTTGTGACCAAAATAAAAACAATAAAAAAACTGATTGTTTTAAATTATATTCTCATACGTTTTTTCAAACAGCTTTTGAATGGAACCGACTTGAAAGTTGTTAGCATTTTAAACACACGGAAACACATAGAAAAGTCCGACATTTTGCGGACAACAGAAGGAAAGTCAACAAATTGTAATTTGTATGGTAATGAAGCCGCAACGACGCGACGATGTCGTGATGTTCCCATATATAATACGGTTGCTTCTTTTAACCGACCATAGACATGTAAACGTGTAATAACTTCATTTTACAAAGTAACACATCACCGTTAAACCTATTTCATACAAAACCTTTACATTATTTAAGTTTTCAGTATACTTTAATAAGTTTTTAATGAGATATGGGAAGTGGAAGGTTTTATGTAATAAAAACAACTGTCCATTTGTGATTAGCAGGAACGCTGCAACCACCGTAGAGGGGCCACGTCGTCGTGCGTATGGAAAAATTCGTAAAAGTCTTGAAATTTGTGTAAGAAATACGAAAAAAACTGATTTCTGGCCTGATTAGTATGTTTTAAATTATTCTTATTACCAATTGATAGTGATCAAAAATGATTTGCAACGCTCATTTTTATTGTATTATATTTCTAATAAAAATAAAAACACATGCATATTACTGTCTGTCTAATACAGTTGTTTTTAAGTAAACTGAGAATAGAATACAATTAGTAAAAAATACAAACAGAAATCATTTATTTGATGTAATAATTTACAAATCATCAAATATTATGTCATAGCTGTTACACCGTTACGTAATACTGATACTATGAAAGCTACAATTAATTTAAGTTCCTTAATGAATCGCTTGTAAGTTGTTTGACATAATGAAAAAAGGTTTAGAACTCCCTGCCGGCGTTTGTGTTTCCGAGGTCATATAACCCAAACCTTTTCAAAGTTCGAGTGAATAGGCATCTTCTGGGTGAGCTCGCTCCATCATAGGCCTCATCTTCGCTACACGGCTAGATGTTGACTAGAGCAAACCCATCTTTAATAAACAATAAACACTACATAACTTAAAAACGACTAGTTTGGTCTAGTGGCTAGTAACCCAACCGTCGCGGGTTCGAATCCCGCTAGGGGCAAATGTTTGTGTTAACATTTTACCTTTGTACCTGAGTCATGGATGTTTTGTATTTATAATACTTATGTATTTACAAAAAAAAAGTAATCTATGTAGTATATCAACTGTCTGGTATCCATAATACAAGCATTAGTTGCTTAGTGTGGAACTAGATGGTGCTGTGTGGAATGTAAGAAGATATTTATTTATTTATTTATATTTATTTATTTATTTATATTTATTTATTTATTTATATTTATTTATTTATTTATATTTATTTATTTATTTATATTTATTTATTTATATTTATTTATTTATATTTATTTATTTATTTATATTTATTTATTTATTTATTTATTTAAAAAAAATCACTCTGATTTAGAAAAACCTAGAAATCTTTCTGGAACCCTTTAGTACAGTCAGGTTTCACCGGAAAGAATTTAAAACTACAAATAAAAACACGTTATGAAGTCTCCTTTACATTTATCGAATGCTTTCATGTTAGTATGCCATGACTTTATTTTTCTGTGTAAAAGGGCTTGGAAACAAGTTTTGTTTAACCGCGATTTCAACTTGTTACAATTAACTATGTTTTATGTGTTTACTAAATTTACTAACGTTAATGCTGAATCAAAGTACTTATTATAAAATATAATAATATTTTTGTCGTTTAAGATACATAAAAAATAAATAGGCATGATAACGGTCCTTGATGGTTATCGTCAAGATAAAAGCAACGATGAAACTTCATATAGTTTTTCTATCATAACGACATAATATCTTGTCATATTTTGGTGAGGAAGGGCGGAAGAAATGCTGTTATACTACCAAAATAACATGATATTTCATTATATTTTGTAAGAATCAATCAATCAATCAAGCAATCACACCTGTGATCTCGTTCGGATCAAGAGAAAAAGATAAAGCAGGAATAATAATTTTATAAAAACTCTTCGAAAAGAGTTTGATTTTTTGATTAACACTTTGGACAATCACATGAAAAAAAAAATATTTCAAAGTAACTATACATTTTTTGAAACAGTTAATGTAGGTTACATCGATACAGAATTAATCTTTCATTGACAAGTTGATAGAGGAACTAATATAGTAGTCAACGAACCAAGAAGCATAAAATTTTTAATAACATTCATATGTAAATATATTATTTAAGCAAGAATATTTATTTCATATATTCAGCTTTCAGAGTGCTTTCGCGTATCATTGAATATTTACACAAGTATGTCATGCATGAATTAATATCATATATGAATAAATGAAAGCATTTTTACTACGAATAGCATTTTATTTTAGTATTTTAGTAAATATTTATTATAGAAATAATTAATGAATGTTTTTTATATATATATATATATATTAAATTATGAACTTAAGAATCATAAAATAATAACTATCATTGGTTTGAATACATCAAAACAATCAGATAAAAAAAAACCATCTGCTTAGAAGTGTATCTAGTGCAGATTGCCATATATAAACAAAATATTAATGTTCATTAAATTTTTTAATATTGTCATAACTTTTATTATAAAAAAAAGTTATATAATCCATTAGTTACATATTTTGCACTGAACATTTATATTTTTTACGTGTATAGAATACGATTTACATCAATTTTTATTGTGTAGCATAAAAAAGTTCATGTGTTCCTTCATTCAAAAAGATCATTAAAAAATACTACACAAAAATCTCATACAGAAATGATTTATACAAAACTTAAAAACTAACTAATTATTTTCAAAAAATATAAATTACATGTACTCATAAGTTATAAATATAAATTATATACAAATTAATATATACAAAACTTAAAAACTAACTAATTATTTTCAAAAAATACTTATAAATAATTTAGATCTATTAAGCCTTTGGTAGACGGAAAAGTGGCCAGAATAAAAAAAAAAGTATATTTTGATACACGAATGAAAGGCGTATCTATAATATAAAACAATCATTTATTAATTAAGCTGGAAGCGGCATTAGAGGCAATAATGGGGCGCGGGGTGAGAAATTAATAAAACCATTATAACAGTGTGTCCCCGCGCGGGGCTTTTTCTGTCTCCGACAACTGCGGATTTATTGCTAGTCGTAGGGAGTGGTTGGTGTTGTGTAAGTAGGTAGTAGCCAGTTTATACATCTTTTTTTTTTTTTTTAAAAAAAGTTAATTTTATTCAAACCTTTGATAGCACCTTTATAATTGACTTTATAGTTTTTAATTATATATATATTAATTTTATTAATTTTTGGGACACAATTTTTATTGTAGATGTATGCATTATTATATAATATACTTATAATATTGTAAAGCCATTTTATACAGCTAAATTCAGCCCGCCGTGAAAAGCAAGTTATTCGAAGAACACAGATCATTATTTTTATACAAACTAAACATGTTTTCGTCGTCCATGTCTCCCCAATTAACTATCTATTGGTTGCAACAACATTGAAACGTAACTAACTAACTTGAAATATTTTAGTAATACTAATCTTGAGGTACAGACAACGCCCGCATTGCTAAATACAATCCACGATATAATGGTAATTGATATTAAGCAAAGTGGGAAAATTGTTGGGCAAAAGAAGACACAATACGATTTGAATCCCAGTCGAGCTAAGAGTTTCTTAGCTCTTAGACTTAACTTAAGTTTTTAATTAAGTTAGAATTAAGTATAGTATAAGTAATGTTTAATATTTTAATTAGGGCAGCCCGTCTGGCGGCAGTAACCACTCCATTACTGTAGATTACCGTAAGGGGTCGTGTTTCAGTGAGTAAAGGATGCCAGAGCCCATTTTCCTATATTTTCCTATTTCCTTATTATTAACCTTATGATCGGTAGTGACACGTAATCTATACTAATATTATAAGGAGAGAAGATTTGTATGTTTGTAATGAATAAACTCAAAAACTACTGGACCAATTTTAAAAATTCTTTCACCTTCGGGATATACCCTTTCCAATAAAGAATTATCAAAATCGGACTACTCTGTAAAAAGTTATGCGTGATCATACATAAAAAAATATATAAGCGTCAAATAGAGAACCTTCTACTTTTTTCGTTTTTTGTTTTCGTCGGTTGAAAATTACGCGGGCGAAGTCGTGTGCAACATCTAGTATAATATATGTAAAGCGTAATAAACTGTTACGTCTTAACAAAACCTATTACAAAACCACAAGTTTTCTATGTAGGTAGCCTTAAAGTTTAGCAAATTCTATTAGCAAAATTAAATATTTGCTGATAACAGCTACATACCGTTGTGCGCCCGCGAAGGGATAATATAACCAAGTAAACGCGCAATATGGGATAGGCTGTTATAACTAATAGCTGTAATAGATTTGGTGGCTTGGTGTGAAAATCGCTGACTCACTTTTGGGTAGACATCAACCTCCATTATTACTTAAACAGTAAGTTTTAAAAATCTTAAAAAATGTTTAATATTACAGCTGTCACCTCACCGTTTGTCTGTTATTATTAAAAAATTAAATATATTAAAAATTAAAAATTAAAAACTACGAATACAAACGTAAAAGTTTGTGAGGTTGTGTGGATGTTGGTTACTTTTTTTAAGCAAAAAAATACTAAATGGATTTTGATCAAACTTCACAATAATATGGTTTATAATAAAAATAAATGTGCAGATCGCAAAATGTTTATCAGGTATATTCCTGTTCTGATACCACAGAACTCTTCGGGACTTTAGACTTTAAACCACAGTAAAAAAAAATATTATTCCTTTCCTTTTTTAAAAAAGGCTTTGTTTGAAAAGGGCCCTCAACGAAGCTGCCAGTACCCATTACAGTAGAAATACAAATAATAGGTTATTCTTGAATATTTCTGTATTCATTAGTGTTAACAATATTAATACGAACTAGCCAATTGAACGAGTGGAGACGACTCGGTCCCCATTAATAGGCGCCCCCATTAAATTTCCAATCTGTTCCGACGTCGCTCCGTCCCCAATGAGATACAAAATTGGATTTGGCCTTAATATCTATTCGAAGAACTTCTATTATTTGGAGATAACATCATTTCGTAGGCTGCATTTTTACTTCTAAAGAATTTCTTATAGCTGGCAAGTTTATCTCGTAATTTTATTTATAGATTCGATAAGAAACATCTTAAAATATAATTTTGTGACCAAGAATTCTGATTTAGATATTTTAGTGACTTCTACGAATAATATTTTGTAAGATTGAAAATAAAATAAAGTTACCATCAAATCTAATATTCTCAGTATTCATAACCACATTGCGAAGTTCTGATTGAGACTTTCTAAATGTGTCGTTGATAAGTGATATAGGTTTTATGATATTTTCTATGCCAAATTATTTTTTTTGCTTACACTATCTGGAAAAAAAAAATTACTATTAAAGGTGTTTCACAGATTACAAATTTACGATCACTTTATAAAAATATAAAACTACATAAAAATATGCAGGTTTGCTATTTTCGAAAACATTTGTAGTAAATAATTTGAAAACTGCGTTCGCTTTGAGCAGACACTCGAAACATTTACAAGTTTATGCGGGCGGCGCTCAGTGGCATGAATTACTGAAATTAATACACGTAGACCGTACATCATGGTCGCACACTGCACGCCGCGCCACGCACTTAGAATACGAATGTGCAGTTATCGTGTCAGAATAGATCTGCGCAACATTTTAGTGCCTATGAACGATTTAAATTTCTTTAAAAATACACACGACTAAATAAGTATAATATGGATGTTACGTGAGAAACGAGACAGATTTATCGCTGGCACCTTAGAGGGATGAGCTGGCGAATTTTTTTTTTAAGTAGTGATCGTCAGACAGGCTTACGGTTCACAAGATAGTGAGTGGCTACCGTAGCCTATAAAGAAAGCAACGCCAAGTCAAGTCAAGTCGACTTTCCTGTCAACTTTTATCTTAAAAAATGTAAGCTGTAAGTTTTTTAACACAGTTTAAAATCATCATATATTATTCTAACTATTTAGACTATGTTTCAATAAAATAATGAGCATTTCACAACTTATCTTAATCGTTCTTAATTTATCTTTGTTACGTAATGTTTGTTGGTTTGAATCAATTGGACTCATACTCATACGCTTATATTATAAAGTATTTCCAAAGAAATATTATATTTTTCACTCCAAAGTATCATGAATCTAATAAGGTGCTTCTACTAATTGCTTCTTATAAAAAAAAAAGAGATCAGCCATCGTTTTAAAGATAAAAGATTATTACGTATTTTTGTCGTGGATAAAATTTCTGTACGCCAAATTTAGAATCTCGCCGAAATAACATCCCCATTAAAATCTCTTGACAAGCCAAAATAAATCCGTTCGCTTCAGTTTTATTTTTATTTTTTTGCGAGGGTCTTAACGATCGTAATGCGTTAAAATAAAACTTGAATTAGCGCACCCCGAGTGAAACATTTTTGCGTGTTAACCGGATTATTAAAACGTAATTATATTGGTGGTAACCTACGTCAATTTAATTATTTTCGACGTGGCTGTAGCTTCTGCAAAATTTTGTTTGTAAAAAAAATTACCATCGAATTTGTTCGACGTATTCCTTCATTTTGAAATTCTATATTGCTTATGATACTATGTATATATTATTCAATTTCTATTATATTTATGCATATATATATATATATATATTTATTAGGTTTTGATCCCAAAATTAGCTTACAAGATCAAGTTATTTTATTTTTATTTATAAATCTTTCCTTTGCAGATTTTGAAAATTGAAAGAATTCCGAAGTGAAACAATCTTTTTTTAATACCAGCTATTAACTTCGAAAGAAACAAGACAACGTAAGTTAAGCTGCGTATTTGTGTTAAATATTTTTATTCAAACCCAGTTCCTTAGTCGCTGAATGCAACTTTATTAGGTATATTATAGTTCTATTAACTAACTAATTTATACAACTGATTAAATATTATTTGATCTGGGCATATGGTATTGTCACCGTTATGACAGATATCAAGATAACAAGTGGCCTGCATTATGCAACTTCTTGTCAGTGTAATTTCTGCCAAAATCGATCCATACTATTCGCAATGAATTTGCAATGATGGTTTGGCGTGTATATTACAATTGGACGGATGCAATTTTTTTTTTCTGCAAATTATAAACACAAACCTTCCTCGTTGATTGCTCTATTAATTAGTGAAAACCGTATCCAAATCCGTTGATTGATTTAAAAGAAGTTCTTTAAAAACAGACAAAAATAATAAATTTATAATACATCAAACAAAATTTTTTGTTAGTTTTGTTATAAATCTATTTAAAACGCCTCTAAATACGAATAGACAGCTGATATTTCTATTTAATTTTTAATGTGTTAAAAATATATTTGAATAGATTGTTTCTTAAATTAAATTTATTATGAATACACTAAGGAAAGGTAAAGAGTATCAGTAATTACTTTACAGTTGAAAACCACAAACCACGTCCCGAATGATCTTGTGCTAAAGCTAATAAATATAACTGTAGGAAGTGATATTTATTAGGGTCATATTACATACACGCGTGACTCAGCCGCCCGCCCGGGCCATTCGTATTCTGTGACCGTTTGCCGGTAGGTATGTATACATCGTTACCTTAACTCGTGTGCTCCATCATATCGCCCCAGATATGAACGTCGTGGTTGGTGATGTTTTACAAATGTTTGATCAAACGTCGATTCAACACTAATCAGATCATACATTTGTAATTAAGTAGACATTCATTTTTTTTGTTTCTTTCTTTGTAAGGCATTTGTACTTTGATTCCTATGGTGTGTTCTTGATGATTGATGATGATGAAAACCATCAAAAAACTCAAGATTGAATATTTTGGCCACATACTTAGGCACGACAGATCGCTGCTAAAATTCAAAAGTACCACAAATAAAAAAATTCCATAAATGTTTTTATTGCAAAAATACATTCACAATCCTTCATACTCAAAAATAAAATATAAATAAAATAAAATAAAAAATATATCAAAATATACTAAATATGGAATAACACAACCATACGTTTTATTCCATATTTAGTATATTTTGATATATTTTTTTTATATTCAAAAGTAACATATGCTTATATCTCCTCTAGTATTCAGTTTATTATAAAAGTACTTAAAACATTTAATGCTTCTTAAAAATACGCTTCTAATGATGTATAATATGCATATATTTGATACATATCTAATGAGAAAAAAAATAGACAATTTTTTTTTCGATTAGCTCTCCTAGTAAAATGGTGTAATTTTGATTTGTGGTACTTTTGAAATTAAGCAGCGAGATGTCTGCTCCGGTTAATTATGATGGGTAAGGTGGAAGGGAAGGAGACAGTCATGGCTGAGATATATCCAAGAGTGAAGTGGAATTGCCTCGCTCGAGTAGCTGTTCCACTTGGCTCTTGACAGAGACCTCTTCAGCAATCATCATTGACGGCTAATCATCAAGACTGAAGAGGCACTGAGAAACATGTCTTCTTTATTAACTACTTGTCTATTACATGTTCACTTTCCACGTGAAAGTAAAAATATATAAAACTTGCTAGACGTATTGAAAGTATGAATTATTGAAAGTACGTAAGTACTTAAAAACTTATAACTACTTATTAGGGCCTCTTTCACCAGCTGCAAGTAAAGTGTTCATTAGTTACTTTTAGAAATAATTTTATGTTTTATTAAATTATGGACTCGGTTTACTGCATCCTTCGATAGGCGAATTTTTTTATTATTTTCTTTTTAATGTTTGGGTCTTTTACCGTACAAACAAAGGTATTCATCTCCATCATTCCCGGTTACCGGTGACTTTAAATGGCGGTTAGCCTACTTGACACATGGTGAAAGAGGCCGTTAATGTTACTTTTAAAACGGCTTCACACACGATACAGTGCTATTTTTACTAGAAGGTGACATTATCTTATTTCTGGCACATACAAATAGTCATGTAACCTTTTTGTTTAAATACTTTGTAAGAGTTCCGATTTTAGATCTTTTGAAGTTTTTAATAGATCTTACAAATAGTTTGGAAGCAAAATACAAAATACGATAGACTGTTAATTGCCCATAACTTGATTAGCAATTATTTTCTATCATCATAATATCTCTAATTTTTTTATGTAAAATTCGTCAGATCAGCCGACGGTATACATTATGGTAGGTTGCTACTGTCGCCTATAACATAAGCAACGCCACAGGTTTTGCGTGTGCTCTGTAGGCCTTAGGATTGAGGATAAGAAATTAGGACTGGAGTTTACTCATTTAGCAAAATACAACAGCACATATGCTGTTATTTACAGGTGATATTCTGTAAGAGGATGGTCACTGCCACCAAACTCTGTCATTAATAATACATACAGCCAACTTTGAAAAGTTCTTTTGCTGTGGTGGGAACCGAAGCCGGGATTCCTGAGCCAGACCGCTAAGGCAAGCGCTTTAACTATTCAACATTGGGCTCTCACCTTTCTTACTTATTCTTTTAGGTTAAGTAACGATTTAAAATCTATTATTATTTAATTTTTATAATTTGATATTTTTTATCAATTAATTTAAGAGAAAATCTTATCTAGGAAAATTTTACTTTAGTAATTAGGAGAAAGACTTTAGATGATGGACAATTAAATAAAATCAAAGATACAATACAATAAAATAAATAGGAAACAATTTATTATTTTTGATCTGCTAACAAAGAGTTAATAAGTTAATTAGATTCTTCATAACAAGATTAATAAGATTAAATAGAGTCTAAATCAAAACGTCTGACCACATATAACGTTCACAGTTCCAGATAGAAATCGACAAGTCCCAAACCTCATACCGTTTTCCGTCCCAACACTTTGAGAATTTAATCCGGCGGAATAATGCTTTGATTAATATCTGGTTATTAATCATCCTTGAAACTCAACTATTCACCGGTCGCGAGGGAATTGCCGATGTTAGTTCGTGAATTTCAAAATTAGGGATCGCGTGAACAATATGCGTGGTGGATGCGTGGCTTGGGTTAAAACTGAATTGATGTCAGTTCCAATTAGCGCTTATGTGTTAATCATTAGTTTTGAAATGGATACTGATAATTTTAAAACTTTTTTTATTGTAATTGACGACAGATTCACAGACTACTAGATGAAAATTATCATAATATTGAATGTCTGATGGGAGCTTCGCTCCTATTTACCACCTTGCATTTGACTTCCAAAAATAATATGGTTCCAACTCCTGAAAGGTTATAAATGGCTGGAAATACCGTCCGTGATAATTTTGACGAGTCCCACCTGGTTTGAAAGTTATAAATGATAAAATTCATTATTAAACCACATAACCGTCGATGTGTACGATATTGAGCCGTGTTGATTAAATTTTGCCATAAAACTTCCAGGCATTTTCGTTTAAAATTCACTGCATGACCAGGAACACATTATATAACTGTTTAATATTCATAATCCTTAATGATTAAACTTTGACGCTGGGGGAGTTTATTATTTTCATATTCAAATTAACATTTTCGGCCGAGGTGTTTCCCGTTAACAGTATAAAGTATTGAATTGTCTAGAATAGGGAAAGCGAATCAAAGCGATGACCCTAAATTATTTAGCCACGTATTATGATTCTATTTATGATTCTACTTTCTTATTCCTTGTGGGAGCATAGAAAACTTTAGTCTTCATTGGGTTTCTCTTATTTGAGGGATTAAAAAGTACTATTGGTCGATCCTATTGGTCGAGTATTTAATTTCTCGGGATCACATTAAACTCATACAACATCAAAAATTCAGTATGAAATTTTCAAATTACAAAATCATGGGTTTTAACAAATTGTTTTCATCCGGGCTTCTAGTTAAATGGGGAATATCTTTGGGAGGTAGCTATTCTGAGAAGAAGATGGACTACCATATATCGTGTAAAGCTAATACGAAAAAACAGTAAATATTTTAAAAATGAATACTCAAACGTAAGTATTATAACTAATACTTACATGCGACTTCGTTTACGTAATATTATATTGTAGACATATATGGGTAGCTGTATTTATAACGTCAATATGTATTAATGTTAGGTTTTTTTGGAAGTACCGTATTGCAAGGACTTGCGATACAATAACTTTTGAAAATAATATTCAAATAATTTACCCTTTCAACGAATATTCAGTATTAAATACTTTAATAACTTTACAAAGTATAATGGTCACAATTAAAACATATAGCTGTACCGGCTCCCACAAACTTTTCCAATGTAATCTCCACTTGTGACCGCGCCGTAGTTAAAAACATAGGTACTAACGACGCTCTCAAACTTTAACATATAACGACACTGTACACTTTTAAAATTATAATCTGTGGTGACGTTATATAATCGCGTCAATTGTAATAAAGTCAACTTAAATCATAAGCAGTGATAGGGGTCAAATATAATAATATCTATACGTATATTATATAAATATTTCGTGTCACATGTAACTTTGTCGCCGATGAACTCCTAAACTACTGAACCGATTTAGATAAAACTTCGTAATTATGTGTAATTGGGTCCAATTTAAAAGATAGAATAGTTTTTATTTTGAATCAGGGCGAAGCCGGGAGCGTGTAGCTAGTATATATAAAGTAATTTTATAGCAAAATTTTGTGGAAAAACGAAAAAAAAAAAAACAAAAAAATATCGGGCCGTAAACAAAGCGAAAGTAAATTGAGTATAAAAAAAAGCTGAATATATGAAATTTGTGTTTAGACAGACAGGTGACAGACAGGCTTATGTTTCACTTTATGGTAAGTGGTTTCCGCCGCCAAAGGCACAAGTAACACCAAGAGGGGTGCTGGTGCGTTGCCTACCATTTATAGGAATTTTTCCGAAGTTCGCGCATTAAAAAAATGGTTCGAATCCCGGCCGGGTCTACACTACTGTCAATTTATAATTACTATATAGATTAAATATACGTAATTATCACATCTTCAAATAATGAAGAAAAATATTCCCCTTTCCAAGAAATTTTTAGTAGAAAAAATCAATTTTGCAAACAGTACTCACTATGAGCATTTGAGCATCCATCAAACTGTGTGGAACTTTTCTCATCTAGCACACAGCCAACATACGTTGAACTCTCAGCTGCGTTTTAATAATAGAAAATTGTATTTGTCCAAGCATATTTTAATTAGACAACAATTTCAAGACAACTTCTCATTTTTAACAATTAATTTTTGTTTCGCTTTGCGTCTTAATTGGTATTTATGACTAACAGCTTTTTTTATGTAAAAGTTGACAAACAACCTCACAATCCACTTGGTGGTAGGGAATTACTATCGTCTTTTAAAACAAGAAATGCTACATGTTCAAAACCCCAAGGTCGTAAGTGAGCTTTTTTTTATGAATAATGGGTTTAATTTAATGGGTTTACTCTTGGCTAGCATCTAGTCGTGCAGCAAAGATGACAATGGAGTGACCATTGTCGTCCTCGTCTTTTTGAAAAGGAATTTTGACAAGAAATATTTATTTCTTCGCTCTCTGAACATTTATAGCAAATAAACACGGTACGATACTTACCTACTTGTTAGATATTGTGAAGCAAGGTAACAAGTAACAATTTAAACAAATTGTGGTAGATTCGCGTAAAGCATCAGAACAACCGAGACCATGTAGCCACAATGTCTGAAATCGTAGCTCTACCCAAGGTCGTTACAATGCAAACGAAATTACAGTAGCATAACCAATAAGGAAAGCTTTTTAAATTCAATGGATATTTCTCTCGGCTTTTTCAAAGCCATTGTGCAAAATAAATTTTTATAAACATAAATTATGTTATGTGAAATGTTTCTGGAATAAAATAATAAACAGAAAAATAAATTCCCTTCTGCTTAGAAGCCTTTTCTAAGTGTTTATTTTATTGAAAAATTATTAAAAAAAATTACATGTAAAAAGTGGCCCCGAGCTACTTATATAAATAATACTATGAATAAAATATGGATCTTAAAAGTATGTTCATCAATCAATAATTATAATATTAATAATATTATATATAATATATATTATTATTATATTAAAAATTTTTTAAAAATGCCTTATTATAATTAATATACATTACATAAATTTATTCAAATAAAACCATTATTTTAATATGCATTTTTCGTCTAAAAATACTATTTAACCACAAACGGAAAATGCATTCCCATTTCAATCAATGCAGGCTTAATTAAATAATCCCGAATGGCGGACAGCATAATCAAACGTTCGCTAAATCGACAATTTCATTGAGACAACCTTTTAATTAGCTTATAAATTCTAATTTATTATTAACATCTCAACATAATTATTGGACCACTAGCAGGTACACGCGACTTCGTTCGCGTTAAGAAATAAAATAAGGTAGAAGGATAACAAAATATGTAAAGCAATATTTGTTAAACTAAATTTACAAGTTTAACCTATACTTACTCTTTACCAAATACATACATTACAATTGAAAGAATTTTATTCACTTGCCCAAACACAACAGCATATATGTTGTTATTTCACGGTGATCTACGGTACGGGAATGGTTACTGCCGCCAGATAGGCTACCCAAATGTTGCGAAATGCTGTATGCCAACACTATTTCATTGGCGCTAAAGTAGGTTGATATTTATGAAGGACTGACTTAATTCGGCTTAGATAGGTTACTGTTTGTTACTTGTATGGACAGTTTGTATGAACTTTTCTCATTTTGCACCGACTTGTTACGATCGACCGCACACCACAAAGCGTTCGCAAAAACTTATACAATCAAGTCGGTATAATATGATCAACAAATTGCGAAACGCCACATATTGTTACTTTCCTATTCACTGCGTACAATGTACACGCGTTGTTCACTTACTTTATACGCAATTGTATGGTGCAACAGTAAAAAAAAATTCAATGAACATTATTTGCCCAAACGAACTTTTATACATTTCTTATGTTTTTTTTTTTTGTAAATATCATCAAACTGGAACTCAACTTTGTAGTAGGTGGTTATGTCGCATAACACAAAATGAGCAACTACAAGCAACGACATGAACGAACCTATGGTGTTGCATGTCTTATAGGCGACGGTAGCCACATACCATCAAGTGGACCATTAGCCTGTCCGCCGACCTTATACATGAAAATAAAAAGACTACTGTAAGGCGCGGAGCTGGTTACTGCTGCCAGACGGGCTGCCTAATTTAGACTTGTATAACATACAATTTGTTAATAAGTTCTAATTTGTATGTTACAACAGTTTTAAAATTGTTATGTAACTACACAAAATAATATACCTAGTTATCCTAATACAATTTTTAAATAGCGTTTTCAACCATCAAACATTCATAATGTTTACTCTCATTCAAATGTAAGTTAATAAAAAGCTCTGTGTTAATTGAAATTGGATAAATACATTTGAAAATAGAATTTTTACGCTTAATAAAAGTTTCACGGAATCCATAACCGTTTTTAATACTTAAACGGCCATCTAGAGTGTTCGGTCGAATATCATTGGTGGGCTAAAAATCCCCCTTTATAATCGGCTTACATTAAATAATACAGAGTAGCCGGGCTTTTGATTAAAGATACCGTAATATTGCGAGGACATTATATTTTCGTGTAATCGATTTTGAGAATTACAGAGGATTATTTTGTTAGGGTGAAATTTTCATTATATCCCAAAGCTGTAGAAATAAAGCTTATAAGGTATTATATTACATTATACATTATTAAGCTTATATATATATATAATATTTTTAGATAATGAAAGAGAAATTATGAATACCAATATTGAATCTATTAATAACCAAAAGCATGAGACAATTTGACGAGAAAAAAATACATTTTATTATTATTTTATTTTATTATAGCGTACTTGCTGCACATATGGCGTTGCTTGTGTCATAGGCGACGGTAGCCACCTACCATCAAGTGGACCGTCAGCCTATCTGTAAACCTCAACATAAAAAAAATATAGGATGCAAAATACCGTTGTCAAAAGTTAACAATTTTAATTTAGTTAACAGCTGAAACAGATATACTAATATTAAAAATATATATAATAAAAAAAGTAAAATAGGTTTCTTTGTTTGTTTATGTGATCAAGCGGTATGAGCTGTGGCAACGGTTTCTGGCATCGTTTACTTAATGCTACAGACAGACAGAGTTACTTTCACATTTATAATATTAGTGTGGATGTTACACGTTTTGAACTAAATATGTAATTTCCATGTCAGTATGCATGAGTGGAATTATTCCCACATTACTACAACTGTATTTACACGCTCCATTGTCAGCGCATAGCTCGTTACAATAATTATAAACGTAGGACGTCTGTCAACGCACAATCTAATTCAAAGTTCGTTTCGAACCTGAGACACAGTTTACAGAGTTGCCAGTATGAGTACTCTACCGACCAAAAAAAAAAATAATTCCAACTCCCTCTAGGGACATTTCCCTCACATAATAATCCCTAACCAATTTTTACCTAGTATAAATTAAAATTTAAAAAAATAAAAAAAAAAACTGACATAAAGACTGCACTGTACATATTTAAACGAAAATAATATTTTAATTATTTCAAAGCAAAGAGTATCAATAAAATAAAAATTTAGTTTAAATTTTTTTTTTAAACTTTTTAGTTTAAGTGAGTACCTACTACATGTACGTACATTGTACATGTATAGTCTTAAAGTCTCTTATTTTAATAATTTTATTTTAAAATTTTTAGGGAGAAGTAAATGTATTTTTAATAATGTGCATCCAAATTATACAAAATTATTGTTCTTGATTTTTTTTAAAAAAAAGCTCTGAATCAATTTCGATATAATTTATATGGGACCACCTCTTGAGTATGACCTACCAAATAAAAACAAAAGCAATATCAAAATCAATTCATAAGAGTACTCTTTTGTTTTAAGTCGTAGTTTGTTTTTAATTATTGATATTGATTAGAAACGGTTTTATTTTATATTTTTATATAGATTCAATACGCGGAAACTTGTAAATGGTGTCAAATTAATCTGTCATTTAGTTATTAAATAAATTTTTGTATTAATTTTCAATGTAAGTTTTTCTTGAAAATAAATAATTAAATAAATAAATGCTTTCCCACCATTTCATCTTTGTACTGTTACATCGACGAGAACAAAATTAGGTCAACGTTACTCGTGGTTTAACGAGACCAAATAATACGTGATGGACAGGTCGTGTCAGGAATTTAGAATGATTTTAACACAAAATATGTACCTATTTGGTATACTTTATTAACTTTATGTGGGTGATATATATTTTAAAATTAGTCTTTTAACATTACCTGCCAGTCATTACATAAGTAAGTAAGTATATAAATAGACGTATTAGTGATAGTAGATTTTGATATTAGTGATTCTTTACTAATATCACAGTAGTCGGGATAAAATGTTACATAATATGAATAAACATATAAATCATGTCCCATTAGGAACATATATAGTAAAAATGCAGTAATATAAAAGTTAAATATGTTTTATAATAACATTCCCATATATTTTAAATATGTAATACCTTAGTACCTTTAAGTAATACGTTATTAATCTTATCATTATGACACAAATAATATCATTATGAAATATTATGAATGTACGAATGAAATAGTTTTTGTTAAACAACAAAGCCATTTTCGATTATAAATATTTGGTTTAATTTGTATATTTCAAAATTTAAGTATCATCCTAGAAACCGAAGTCATTTGCACATAGAAAGGTTTTTAAAGTCAATTGATAATCATTAAATATAATTATATTAGTAATATTACTATTGTGACTAATATTACATATTTTGTACTGTATACTTACTGTATTTATATACCTGCTTACAGTACATAAATACAGGTAATATATTTGCCATAATCAATATTTTAAAATTTGACATTACTTTGTCAACCGTTATTTAAAAATTTGCATTTTTGTGAATGCACGAATGCCTTTTGTATTGTTGTATTTTAGTAATATTTAAAATTGTTTGTAACATTTTTATGTGAACGTCGCAGGCCACAGTCATTCACACAGTTCACGCTCCATTCGATACAACTTGAAGTTACGAAATCGAAACGGTGCAGTTTTTTTTTTTGAGCTTTTTTTTTTTAATTTTCATACCTTTTCTTTTGAGAAATTAAATATGTTTATCAAAAAACGTGTACTGTATTTTTCATAGTTGGTGTATGAGTTGCTGCCCAATAGCTTCTTATGTAATTTTCATACAATATTTTAAACTTCCTTAAAATAATTGATTTAAAATTATTTGTTTCCATTACAAGAGTGTGAACCTTTTGAAAATATTCACTTCCAATCACTCTTATGTCTATATGTTTTTTTATTACATAAAATAACAAGGAAATTGGAATAGGAATCGGATGGATAAAAATTGTATCTCTTGCTGGGAACAAACAAGAAAGAACCAATAATGGAATCAATTCCTTCAGGATTACTTACTCTACTACGGATAATAACTTATCCTGTTATCATTTATGTTTTACTTATTTAGAATATTATTTTTTTAAAAGGCATAAATATGTATAAACAGTAACTCTGAAACTTAAATTCTTAAGATCTTTTCTTGATTTTTTTGACTGTATACAAATTTACAATAGAATATATATTTTTTTTATGATTAGAAAATAAAAACTACTGCATGTATAAACACTTTTCTGTCATTGGTTAATTTGATTTAATTGTGATTACTTAATTACCTGTAATTTGTTTTAAGATTAAGTAAATATTAAATTACCAAAAGAGTATCTAATATAAATTAAAAAGTTTGTACATTCGTACAAACTTTTTAATTTATAATGGTACTAAAACAGAACAGTTTTCTGTATGATTTTAGGCACAAAGGTTGATTTTAGATATTCCAAATGGTCTTTCTTTATAAAATACACTCTACATTTATTCACGAATCAGCGTTCCGTGTTGAATGTTATTTGAATGTGCGTTCCATTCGGGCATTTGCGAGGCAGAATGGAAAAAATGGCTGCACTGGTAAAAATGCTTCAACTGCAACCATTTAAGCTTGCCAACCGTTGTGTGTGTGATCTCTGGACCGGTTACCCTGATTGCGTTCCGTGTAAAATATAACCGAAGCCTTTTTTGCGACATCGTATGCCTTTTTGATGACTCCACTACGAAATGGGTTTATTGGGCGCTACTCTATCTCGATTCTCCGTTATTTTTTATTCCATATCTATGCACGGGTTATGAGTTTACAAATGGTATATAAAAACCGAGACTCATTCACTCTTCATGATAAATGATCGCGTGCAGGCTGACAGTCTACTTGGTCGTAGGTGACTGCAGTCACTAAATAAACATATAAGACAAATTAAGATATATATCGAGCTGCGTATCTTGGTAGCATGAAACAATGTGAGGACTCTATCATGGGCTCTACCATCAATTAATTAAACATTAATTGATAAGCACTAATACAAGTATACGAATATTTTAAGTAAGTTTAGTGCTACACAATGATATCCCATGTTTCTACCAATGGGATGCTTGTTTGCAAAGGAGCTAAGTTGCAAAGAACGTTCAGTTGCAGACACGACTGAGATTCGAACTCGCCACTAAATCGTCTCAGAGTGTATAATCTACTTAACTTACACTGTTTGACATCTATTCACTGTTTGATTTATTAAATAGTACAGCCACAAATAAAATAACATAGCTACAGTATTATATTGAGGAAAATTTGGTAAAAAAGGTCAATCATGACACTCACGTGGAGGTTTTCCGATACAAATCCGATTACAACTATACAAGATTAGACGTTATTCGGACGCTGCGATGGTGTGATTTTTTTTTACATCTACGTGGTAAAATTTATATATTTTTTTGAAATTCCATGGAATATTATTTATAGCAAGCATATGCTTCTTGCCTATTCACTAAACCTAAGGATTTATAGTGAATACAAATAACTTTAAACAACAAATTATAAGAAACACAAAGATATTTGAAATAATAATAATAATATATTTTTTTTAATATTTATTGGTTTTTTATGTTTACGTTGTAAAAATGTACATTAACATTAAGATCTATCATATTATGGATATTATATCCATGATAAAATTTACATATATTTACATATAATCAATCAAGTTAAATATTAATATCATGATAATCAGTATCCATATTAAAGAGAAAATAGACTTTGACTTTTAACGGAGATTATTAACTTGGGATGCCTAGAAAAAAAATATTTAAAAGACAAGGACTAATATTATTTTATATAAACATAGAGGAACGGCAAAATAAACTTAATACCACTTAATTAATGAACTCCAAAAAATCGTTTGCTAAAATAAACTCCATAAAAGAAATAATAAATCTAATGTGTGTTTTTGCACAGTACTTAGATATATTTATCTTTTTTTTTTCATTACTTCAACGAAATCGCCTGTTAAATATTGACGAGGCTTCGACTGTATTTTTGATATAAACATACCCTTAAAACATTAGACTCCGGTGAGTTATTCTGAGTGATCCTGTGTTATCGTAAAAAGGTGCGTTCCATTTTACGATCATGTTTCATTCGATATTTGAACCACTACCATTTGTTACTAATAATTAATAACAACAATAATAAATTACTGTTAAGGTGTTAAAGTTGGTGTTTAAAACTGGTTTAGTCATAAAAACGAACAAAATGCCAAAAAAATTGGATAAGATTAATTTCCTGTTAACCTCATTATTAAACATTAACTTG
Source organism: Synanthedon myopaeformis (assembly GCA_944738685.1). Taxonomy (NCBI): domain Eukaryota; kingdom Metazoa; phylum Arthropoda; class Insecta; order Lepidoptera; family Sesiidae; genus Synanthedon; species Synanthedon myopaeformis. The sequence continues at coordinate 10,059,085 of OX122921.1, read as the reverse complement.
CCTGGTGCCAAATTAATGAAGTTAATATTTTTTTTAAACCTATTATAAATGTATTGTTATTATTGCTTTTTACTATCGAAAATAAAATTTTATCTTAGTCTCATTTCATCAAGCGAGACTGTGACAAATAGTAGGGGTCAAATTTTACGTAAGAAACTCGAGTACACATCAGATGTTTTATTGAAAATTATTCCGCATGAAGTTTCAGGGTGTTGTAAAAAGATATCCGCGATCGGAGATAACGAAATGTGATGTGATTTCCAGATAAAAAACGAGTCAATTTTTTTTCTTTTATTGTGATACAATTCTGTGTAATATTGTTACAACTCAACCTATGTAATAGTTCATTCATTACATTCATTCAGGTACATAACCTAATTATTTTCTTGAAACACTTGAATAAAAAGTTCTTACAAAATATTACTAATTTCAATTAATTTTAAAATGGTTCCATTTAATTTTATCAGCCATTAATAGCAAAAATCATCTAAGCCACTAGTACTACGGACTATTATGTTTACAACTCAACCTATTTCGACCTTAGGATTATTTTTTATTTATATAGATATAAATAAAGATAAGAACGTCATTAGTACTCGTATACATAAAAGTGTATTAATGGAATGGGTTCTGGTATGCCTTATTCATTGATCGAAACATTAGGTAACCTCTTTTCATTTCAAAGTGGTCATTATTCGTTCTTATAAGAAGTTTTTTTTAATAAAAAAAAAGGTAGCGTCAGACGTATCCACGTGACGGGCTAGTCCGTCTATTTAATAAAGTACGCTATTGAGCTGTAAAAGAGTTTACGGCGGCACCAAGTCGGCAAAGCCAATTAGGAGCAAGAATTTATGACACAGGCTGGCCATAAATTGTAACATTTTAATTTAATTTCAAGGGAAAGTCCGGTATTCGAAGCCTTGGTAACTTTAGAACTATGTCATTTGCAAGTGGGTCTGACATGAACGCTGCTTGCTCTCTTTGGCAGCATTTTTTATTTATATAATACTCGTGAGGAATTGAAAGATTTGAGCGGAATAGTATCTGTCATGCTGTACAGTCTACTCATACTTTACTCTGCCTATAGGTAATAAAATTGTCCTAATGATTACTCAAAATTGCTTTTGTTAAATTTATTTATGATAAATATTTTGAAAAGATTGATAGGTTTGTAGAAATCTCTAGTGGTCTGATTCGGATAAAGCTTGAAAATAGATCGTACACGACAGTTTATAGTTAATACTTTTCCCTGGCGTTTTCAAACCATATATTTTCTTGATTTTGATCTTAGTTAACTCGAGGTAGCTACATTTAAACTATGCAGTAGATACTTAAATAATCCTTATCATATGTCACATGACCATATTAATATATGGTCATGTGACACATGATAAGTAAATGTCCATTGGCAATGGATTGGATTGGATGGACAAGATTTTTGAACTAAAGCTAGCCCGAAATGGTATCCACGGGGGAACAGAAGAATAAAAATCTATCGAGATACTCCAAAATAGATGGATTTACAATGTCAAAAGATAAATGGACAGAAACTAGTTCCTTGCACAGAGGCAAGCTAATGTTGATATTTTTAAATTTAAGGAAATACCTCGAAAGATCCTGATAAACTAGCTGTTGCACGCTACTTCGTCCGCGTAACTTTATAAAATATATAGCCCATGTTACTCGCTGGTAATGTAGCTTTATATAAGTGAAAGAATTTTTAAAATCGGTCTAGTAGTTTTTGAGTTTATTCATTACAAACATACAAAAATACATATATTTTCTCTTTATAATATTAGTAGGTATAGCTAGACATATTGTATAAACAATATTTAAATCACCTTTAACTGTACCTACTGATCCATTCATATAAGCTATGATAATATTAATACCCGTGCCTTCGTATTATTTCCTCCTTTATTTATTCCTTGAGAGCTAATAAAGATAGCTATCGTCCGGGGAAATTGTTTTATGGATTGCTTATTAAAGAGGTGTCGACTGAATGAAGATTGTCTTTGTCATCGTTCAAGTATAAACGTCTGACAGAACAAGACTTGAGCAAAGTGCTCAAATGGTAATTGAAGTCTGAAATTTATTTTATTTTATTATACACCCAGACCTGAGTCTGTCTTGAGAATCATTCGAGAAAGTAAACAATTTTAATTTTATTAGCAATGCAATAACCCTGACATAATATTATTTTTACTATTAAATACCGACTCATTGTACATATATTTACGTATATAGCCAGCTTTTTCGAGCGATTTTATTCGATTTTGTCGAAATCACATTCGTTTTCATGTTTTATTCTAGGTGAAAACGTACGAATCTTAGGCAAGTTTTAATGTCGAAAAGACTATCGCATGATGCAGATTAGAATCCTTGGGAAATTTGCATTTCTGAATGTTTTTCTATTTCATCTTTGTATTGGTAATAATGACACCGACTTTAACGGTGGTGGTATCTCCAATAAAACAGTGTTCTTTAGAAGTCTAGCAATCTTCAAATACTTTTGAAGTTCTCTTAATACTTATAAATTTTTATTTTACTTTTAAAAAAATTGAGTAGGTATTTCATCATTACCAAAAAATAGAAAATAACTTCACGAACAAATGGAGCAACGCACATAACTTATTTGATTGCCTATTATATATGTAGATTATTTTGAAAACTATATAAGAAATCGATATATCGAACCTACGACTGTCCTGTCAGCAGCCGAGCTTACAACCCACCGGGCTATTTCTGCCTTAAATAACAATAGAGCATATTATACAAAATTACTTTGTCAATATTCATCGCTAATTTAGTGGCCCCAGGGAGCTGAACAATATATATTTACCATTCTAGATTTAGTGTGTAGTAATAGTTTAGTATAGTAGTATCTAGTATAGTTTATCTATGTATATAAGACTTTGCCCAATGAGGCGACATGTCCCTAAGGGAAAAGCCTTAAATAAAGATTAAACAAAAAAAAACATTTAGTGGCTACACGAAACCCATATTTTGACTTAAAAGCAACACAGTGATTGAGAGAGCCCAGAATACTCCCGTCCATTACTTTGATACATTCAATTATTCAAGAACAAATGAATTATCATATTTTTTTTTACCTTTGCCGGTAAAAATAAAGGGAGCCGTTATTAGGCGTGGCAGCTTTTTAATGGAAACAAGGTGAATTTTAATACAGTTGTCGAGGTTTTCTCATTCTTAACAAAAAAATAAAAATAAAAATACTTACTTTGTTTGCTTTATATATCTTGAAATACATAGTAAACATTTGATAATATATAAGTACAAATAGTAGCGGCATTAAAACTGCAATATATATAGATCTAATTCCTCTATCAATTTAATTCCTCTATTATTATTCTATAATAATAGCAATAAATAATATAGTAACGGTGGTGTAACCTCTGGATAAAGAAATCCATAGTTATAGAGTTTTTGCTGTACCTAAAGATCCACTTGATGGTAGATGGCTACCATCGGTAATGAATGCTTATATAAAATATGGGGCGTTAAAGAAAAAATACGGACTAAGGGAAAGGGCTCTAGCATCATTTTTCTATGAATTCTAAGAATTCTAAGAATTCTAAGAAGAAGTCTTATGTAAGTAGGTGGTCACTGTCGCCAGAGAGGCTGCCAAATTATGACTGAGTAATATAAGGTCCTTTGCCACTACTGTTATGGTGTACTAAAATCCGATCTAATATAATTATATAATAAATCTCATATGTCTGAGCCATGCAAGTTATTTCATGGTAAAAAATTACTGGTAGTTAATTCATTTTATTAAATTAACTACCAGTACACCCTTAATTAATGTCATTGATAATCTTAGGGCCTCTTTCACCAACTACAAGTAAAGTGTTGATTAGTTACTTTGAGAAATAATTTTATGTTTTATTAAATTATGCACTCGGTTTACTGCATCCTTCGATAGGCGATTTTTTTATTATTTTCTTTTTAATGCTTGGGACTTTTACCGTACAAACAAAGGCATTCCCTTGTGACTTTAAATGGCGGTTAGCCTACTTGACACTTTACTCAGAGATGGTGAAAGAGGCCATTAGTCTGCCATTAGTCTAAATTAAAAAAAAAAAAATCTAAAGAAATCTATACTTTTTCTATTTCTTAATCAGAAATCATATAACTTTTGCTAGCTGCTAAAATATCTGTGTAAAATATGGCTTTGCCCTTTGATTACAATACCAGAAGGGTCAAAACAACGCCTTCCCGTCCAGTTGGTATTCTATACGGAAATTTGTGATGATATTATCTTAAAATTAAATTTCAAATAAAACACAATTAAGTAGACGGGGCATAAAATTACACCAGAATTGCAAATATATTTGGCAATAATAAATTATATTCCAACGCGCACTTTATTGCACGAGCAAAGATAATGACGTAATAATTCTCCCTTAATTAAACGTAAAATTACAAACACCTAACTTTGATATAGTCATAACTTCTTATAAACATTAATTCTCATCACAGGTTTCATTGTGTTCTGTTTCACTTGGACTTAATGAACATATTTTAAAATGTTTGTTGACAACCTGCTTTATTTTGTTTATATAATTAATATACACTCTGGTGCAATGAATTCGCACGTGTATACATTTTTTGAAAAATATTGTGTTATTATTTTTATTTAAAAAAAAAATATTTTTTTTTTACAGTGGGATGAAAAATTCAATACCTATTCAATGATACCATATAAGCGGTAATAAGTTTACCAAGTGATAAGTTTAGCAAATTTTTTAATAGTAAATAATCGTTGAAATGTCGTATGATTACCAGTATAAGCACAACAAGAGAGAAACACGTAAATTTCCAACATTGAAACTTTCAAAAAACACGAAACTTTTGCTATACTGATCCAACGTGTCCATTCCACGAAACGACACGGCGAAAAGTTTTTTGAGCCTTTTTAATTGACTGCACAGTGGGCGCGTCACGAAGATAAATGGATATAGAATAAAACTAAAAACGTTTTAGACACCAGTCCAGTGCAATAGGTGCGCTATTACGCAGGAGACAGGGTCCAATTTGTTGATTAATTAATTTTGCATTTGTAAGGTTTCGTTTCGTATTGTAAGTGGCGTATACACGAGTTTGGCGGAGCGACCTATTGTGCCGTTCACATATAGCAGACGTAGGGCCCAGTTACAATGGAGACATTAAATGTATTTAATTTTGACTTATTTCGCCGGACATTGTTTGGGACGTTAGCACATGCGGTGGAAAAAGTTGGTGTGAAGTTGCCTTGTTTACTTTTCTGGGTGTGATTTTAATTAATTGCTCGAGAACGTGACAGGCAAAGGCTTTTAATCTATTAGTTGGAAGCGAAAATGAGAAATATTTTTAATATTTTTATATTAAACATGTAAGAGAAAGATGTATGCAATAACTACAAAATTAGAATTAGACAAAGCCTACATTTTTTTATACATTAAAAGGCGGAATGCAAGTAGACACCGAGATACCACCAAGATGGTGGTAAGTTATACCGTCGCCTAAGAAAACGAGTAAAACCAGGGAATCATCCCTTCGAGAGATATCTTAGTATAAAGACGAGACAAACTCTCGATTCCCTACTCACTTCACCTTAGTTTAGTAGTACTATATTATCAAAACTAAATTTAAATTAAAAAACCACAAAAAACTAGATGCCTAACTTATTTTGTGAAAATAAAGGGCTGTGTATAAAAAAAGCTTATAATTTCCGAATAATACACAATCTAAATACATCAATGAATGTAGCCTCGAGTCTTTTGACATGTGTCAGATTGGAACCGCCTAATATTTTCCCGTGGCCCTAAACTTTTGACAGGTAATTACGGAGCCCCACCTTTAACCTAACCAGTGTAACGTGACCTGCCTACCAACCAACATCCTACTTAAACCCTTTCTGTGAAGGCATAACAAAAATATCATTTTACAATGGACTGTTTTCTCGAGTACCTGTGTATGTAAGAGTATTATCGCGTGAGTACGTTTTATTGTGTATTAGGCTTTAATAAGTTTACGTTGGTGAATATTTTTTGTTGATTTTCTATTAAAATAGTCGTTAAAATATGTTCCCGTGAAATTAATTGATTTATAATACAGTAAGGTCTGGTAAAATTATGACAAAATAAGGTAGGTTCACGAAGCAATTAATTCAATATAAGAAATACGTAATTATATAAAATTGAAGCTAAGTTATAATTTATAATATTTTTACAATATTATTTTAATATCAATTAAGATTATATAACAACGCCTAACGTTCAATTTGTATCAAGCCCAAAGTATTTATAATTGCTACAATATTTAACAGAGCAATATTAAAATTTAAGCCCACTTCCATGTTAAAATGAAAGCAATTTTGGTCTTTCACTTTTATAATAAACAATTAATTATAATAGAACAATTACTTAATTAGAGAATCTTTTGAATATAATAACATATAGATTTTAAATATAATATTTGAATTATAAAATTTAAGTTTAAATAATAAGATAATTATAGCGAAAATTTGAAACATTCTATGTATAGAAAACTAATGTTATTACTAGTCTTAAGACCATTTATAATAGCAATACCCGGTTATTCTACGCAAACAACATTATTATTTAGGTTACTGTAGATAACCAACAAAATATTCCAGGTTACTATAGATAACCAACAAAATATTCCAGGTTACTGTAGATAACCAACAAAATATTCCGGGTTACTCTAGATCACCAACAAAAAGTCTACGTTACTATAAATAACCAACAAAATAATCCAGGTTACTGTAGATAACCAATAAAATATGAAAGGTGTCTCTAGATAACCAACAAAATATTACAGATTATCAACAAAATAATCCATGTTACTGAAGATAACCAACCAAGTGTCTCATGTTACCATAGATAACCATATAATTATTCTAGTTCACCGTAGATTCCTCTGTTAGCTTCTTTGGTAAAAGGAAACCCATTTCTCATTAGAGCACTTTGTAAAAGTATTAATTTTCTAGTTATTTCGAAATATCTATTAGGCAAATGAAATGAAAATAACAGTGAAACCAAATAAAATATATATACACAATAGTCTATCACTAGACTTAAAATACATATAGTTTTTTATTTAAAATAATTGTCAAAATATGTTCACAAATAAGTTAAGTTACTCTGGAGACAGATAATAAGTTGCAAAGACAAGACGTTAAGTTGAAGTTGAGGATATAAAATGAAATTTCAATTAAAATTTTAATTTCCTTTATCCGAAAGTACGCAGCATATTAACTAGATGTGTAGGCTTCAATTTTATTACAACGATCACACAACGTCACCAGAAATTTAAATTAAATTTCTAAACTCGGTTCTAATGAACACGTACCCAGATGTGAATATAGGACGCAAGAGGGAAGAAATGGCACAGTATCAATAAATAACAGTATATTAAATGAATCGTGAGGTATTTTATTTATTTTACTTTTTATATTTGCATGCAGGCTGAAGGTCCACCTGGTGATAAGTGGTTACTGTCGACTTAAGACATAAACATAATAAGGGGGATGCAGTTGCGACGCCAACTTCGCAGGAATTTGTTTACAGCTTGTTTGAAAAAGCTGAAGACGCTTGAAAATGGGAAATTTTTCGAAAAAAAAAAACATGACATTTCTGAGATATAATATGAAGGTTTGGATGGAAACAAAAAATTGAAATTAATTTCATATTTAGTAAATCTTACTAATATTATAAATGCGAAAGTATGTTTGGATGTATGGATGTTTGTAACTCATTCACAGAAAAACTACTGAACCGATCACCATGAAATTTTGCATACATGTCGTCTGGGACACCAGAAAGGACATAGAGTACCTTTCATCGTTCAACGCGGACGGAGTCGCGGGCACCAGCTAGTTAATTTATAAATTGTGCAGAATTTGTTAAATTTTCGCGGCTTGAGTTCTTGTAATCACTGATTAAAAGCCAAAAATGTTTTTCCATGAAAACATTCAAGTTATTATGAACTTTTTAAATTTTGTTTTCAATATCTACAAGGTTTTTTCTAAAATATTGGAAAAGCTGGCGTGTGTTTTATTATTTTCATGAATTCAATAAGTGCGGCTTATATGTTGCAACTTGCAAAGATATTATTAGGTATTACGATGGTTGCATTGGATTCTGTCTTCTATTATTCGCATTATAGTAAGCTGAGACAACAAATTCTCAAAAATACCTATTTACTAACTTCACACTCTACGAGCGTCCTTAACCAGAGTTCTACAAAAAGGTGAGTGAAATCTCTCGCGAAGGAATGAAAACGAGAGATGCCCGACTATGACTCAAACGCTTCTCTGTTCTGCAGCAGAACACGAATGAATTATGTAAAACTTTTAATTGTCTCGCTTGCCTCATCTTCATTAAAATTCGTGACTACGGTAAGGTGTATTGTTTGAATACAAAAACTTGCGTGCACTTCTTGCCGAGTACTGTTTGAATGTGTTATCATCCAAACGTCGAGTTTATGCACTTAGAAAATTCATAATTAACTATTATTACATGTAATATTTATAAGGAATAATGAACTTATAATGAACTTTATAATGAACTTATAATGAACTTGCATATTATATTGTCAGTGCGTAAAACGCTTGTCCACTTTTATTAAATTTTGTTACTTTTGTGAACATTAATTTCCTATTAAAACAAACTGGGATATATATTACTTGCCAAGAGAATATTAATTAAATAGATTACGGCAAACGAGTGAACTGTCGGATAGCCTTACCTAAATACGATTACCGACTATTTTATTTTTATTTTTCGTATAATTACTTACACTAATAAGTTAAAAAATAAATAGGTTCGTCTGTTATGATTTTGTGAAACTGTAGCAAACAAACAAACTTACTATCGCATTAGTTATGACATCAGTTAGAATGTCAAAAACATGTCTACATTAAACTTCGTGCCAATAATAACTTTAATTCCTCATTGTTATACAATCAGACCACAAAGCTGTCGTTCCTTCAAGTGGAGACTGCAACGCACTCCAACACTATCAAGACTCCAACGACGTGATAATTGCTAACAATGATGGACGGAGCCATTGCGTGTTAAACTTGATTACATTTACCCTAGTCAAGTTTGTTTTGGTTCCTTCGTGTATTTATTCTCTTACTACTGATTATCAAGTGTTAATTTGATTAGAAATTTGATTGGAATCTGACTATACTTGTACGGATTACATGTTTTAATTATTAGTATACTAACATTATATAAATATGTACTAGCGACCGCACGCTTAGCAACTGAATTGAAATTTTCAAAAATCATTTTATAACGTTATAATGTAAATCTATGTTTTAAATTTCAGCTTTCTAGACTTAGTAGTTTTGGATGTGCGTTGATCGTCAGTCAGGACAAAACTTAGGTAGTAATTTACGAGTTTCGAGTTTCGATATATTATTTCGATGGATCACCCACATTCGCTCGCAGATGTGTTTTTAAGTACAAATAGATATGAAGTATTTTTTTATTTATTTATCGAACATAATAGTTTTGAAAACTCAATTATACACAATCAAAGCGCGAAGGAAAAGTGCCTTTTATTCTTTGAACTAATATTAATTTATTTATAGTTCTTTTTGTTTTATATGGTTTTGAGTCAGTTTAACCCACCATAATAGGACACAGAATTTGTCCGAGATTTCAGTTTATTTTACAGTTATTTATGCAAAATGTTATGTTACATGCTCATAATAATTAAAAAAAAAAACCTTTATTATATTAGATTATTTCAAATATTATCTGTTGAGTTCGCATATTATTTCTGTTCGTAGTTCAATATCATATTTATGACATTTAAGATACACCTTAATTTTGCTTGCGCATAAACTTTAAATTCAAGACAAATTCTGCAATAAATAAAATGCATTCAACTTTGCAAAATAAAGTCACGAATTGTAACAAGTTAATTCTCATTCCAACACAAAACCGTTGTGGAAGTTTCTAGAAGCAACGCGAAGCAAATTTCATCTTAGTTAAACCTTTTCAAAATGTCTCCTTGTTTTTTTTTTGTTTTGTAACTCGTTCGGATAGAAATTCTGTATAAATTATAATAAAATAAACACACAAATTTACTTAATAGACGAATTAAGAGGCTCGAAACTCGTACGCATTTGTTTTACTCATATTTGATTTACCTAAGCAATACTAGGGTGCAAGTATAATATTTATTATTTATTTAATAGAGTTCAAAAAGCCAGCAGTGTTTAAAACTGAACTCTATCATATATTTTTTTGGGACCTGGGCGATAGTCTTAGGAGATTCTACTGCTCGTCGATTCTGGCATAACCTCGCAGTCTATCCACGACTCTACACTGCTGGGTATCCATAAGGATTTCCCAACGTTAAAAAAAAAGGATAATCCATCAGCAACTGGCTTTTCCATATGGCTTTACCAAGTCCGAGGTGTCATACTACAACTATATTATGTACCTATGCCTTTTTTGAAAATTTTATGCAATGCTCTACTGAGACCTCTCCATAATCCATAATAATTAGAATTCTAAATCATACGGCCAAAGGTAACAAAGGGTACGCGAGAATTGAAAACGTAGTAACAAAAAAAAACCGTTTGGACGACCGGAATAAATTCAATTATCTCTCTGTACTGGTTTGCATTCTAATAGACAGCTAGATACAGGAGGGATTGTAACGAATCTAATCAAACTTTGTATCGATCTCGTGGTTCTAACTTTAAGAGCCACAGTTCACGTTTAAAGCGACAAATTGCGAAACGTACGTTTTATGACTTCAGCCTTTACATTAAGAATTAAGAATCTTAATTATTAACGCTTTTTTTTAAATATTTTGAATTTTTTAGAAACTTGTTGTTGTGACTTGTTACATCTGGTGCTGTTTTTAGACTAAGGTAACGCCCAAGTGCTGAAAGTATACTGCCGACCTAAGTATAGGATTAACGATATTTGGCATCCTTCATTCAGTCAGTGAACCATAATGATCTTCATTGGAAGTGTTTACTGGTGCTAGACATGCTACCCAATCGCGACTGTGAAACGCACTGTATATGGTCAGTACTTGCCAGACTTCAAATCAAAGTCCACTTTGCCTTCCAAATTTGCCAGGAACCCGTGATCCTTAAGTCAAAGCGCCAAGGCAATCATTTTGTCCACTCCACCAATGGGGTCACTCAATAGGTTTGTCAGAACTCTTTTGAAAAATGTTGTCAACTACTTAGAAAAGAATTTCAATTTAAGTAATTTCGTGGTTATAAATTATATTGCAAAACGGGATCCATCTAAGGCATGATGCATGTTACATACATGTGTATATTTTTTAGGTTATACACGTGTTGACATTTTGAACAAGTGTGTCATCGACATAAAGCATAATATCTAAAAGTGACAATGTAAGAGTAATGTAGATATTAAAACATTGTCATGCGTTGGGATCTAAAAATATATTAAAAACTTAAAATACTTGCAACAATGTTGACAAAATATGTTGCAACTATGTTTCTTTTGTCAAAATCGAAATAACTGCCTTTATGAATCAAAATACAATTTGATTTTAATTAATAAGTTAATAAATAGAAATTGCATAATGTCAAAACGCAATGCGTTCTGCAATTATATAAAGCGCTCCGTCTAGCGACAGTATCCTAATTAACGATCACCACAACGCCACATAGCAGCCTGTCTGCTACTCATTTTCAAAAAAATAACATGATTAAAAAGCTAATATCAAAGTGTAAAATACACAATATTAAAATATATATATATTAAAACCAATATAATGTAGAACGGTATTATAGCTAAATACTATTGTGGATATGATTAAAGGTTGCTAGATGGCGCTAGTAGTTTGTTATGGCCACCAAAGTGCAACTAGATGTCGGTTTGCATCGTGTGAACTCACTATCAGTAGATTTATTATGTTTCACAAATATGTATGAGAGTTGATTAAATGATATGAGGTCCGTCATCAGATGTAAAAGAAGCGAGTTTTATTTGTGACAGTCCCATTTACTGCGAGTACACGCGCATTTGTACAATAATATCTATTAATAACAAAGCCAAACTTCCATTTTCTCTTAAGAAAACAATTATTCCCCATAATTCATACTATTGGATTGTTTTTTTCCCATATCAGGGAGGAAATTCCATATTTTTTGTGATGTTCGTGACGACGTGACGTTTTACGTTGTGAGGTAATCACAAAGAGTAATAATATTATATTTTAAATGGTCTCTATGCCAAAAGAACCTAACTACATGTATTTATTGAAAGTAAATTTCTAAACGAATTTATAAAAGATACCGTTTGAAAGATAAGATATAATTGAAAAACACGAAGAAAATTAAATTTATGATGCGTGGTCCCTTCCAGTAACTTTAAACCTTAGTCCTATTTTACATCTAACACGACACAAACGGACAGACCAATATTTATTTTGCTTCCTGTGTTCGTTTGCATTTTTTGTCCTGCCAAATGACAAACTGCATACCGACCACTCGATTTACATATTACACGAATTTGAAATGTATAAATAAAATGTATGTAGAATTGTTTTTTGAATATTTATTTCAGATAATTTCAACGTTATCGCACTAAAAATAGAATCTGCATACACATTTGATTCATTCCGGTTAAAAAAATATTTTATTCATAAAAATTAAAAAAATAATTTTCTATATTAATATGTATTGAAGCATAACGCGTGACGTGTGCCATGTGACATTTGATTTTACTCCCATAAATTTTCATACCCCGAGGCTTATATATGTAAATCGATTCTTTAGGAGTAAACTCCAATAATGCATTTATTAGCTCCACACAATCAAAAAAACATACAATATACAGACAATGTTAACCTAATTGTTACTTTTACATACAAGCAATGGTTGTAACTGTATGAGAACCTAGTGCCCGTGGTAAGCATTGAATAATACTTGTGTTACAGGTCACCAGGACCGCCGCAGATGCAGTGGACGTTGTGAAAATGTATATTATTGTTGAAGGTATGTAAGTATCTTTCTTGGTCATCTATCACAAATACTGCCATAAGTTTCGCGCAAAACTGAAAGCAAAGCAGCCTGTCATTATGTACTTAGTAATAAAAAGGTATTTCCATATAGATAAGAATTTTTAAAAGAAGGCGAATCCCTTTTTCTCTCACCTCTCATACATCAAATTACAGGTGAAACAAATTGCACACCTCCGCAATAAACGCGACGCGTATTTATTTATAAAAGGGCTGTGTGCGTGACAAGCATCCTTATTTTATGGAAAAACTACTCTTTGAGAAAGATTTTTTGATGAGAATTTTATCTTTAGTTTACAAAGAAAATTATTTAAGAGACCTACTGCACTAGCAACATAAGTATTATGTCTTCTTCTTCTTTATACATACGATAGTATATAAAAAATCAATCGGCGTGCGTTAGTCTAGCAATAACTGAAGAATGGCTACACCGATTTTAATTCGGTTTTCACTTAAGAGCTCTCAATAGGGTAATAATTTTTAATGGCTAAAATTAAATTTCAATAAGCGAGCGTTGAAAATGCTATGTTTTTATTGTTTTTGGCTTAAAGTAAAATAAATAAAAACATACTCATAAATGGTAAAATTTACCATAAAATATTATTATCAAAGAATTTGCTGACGGTATTAGAGCGGATGTTATACAAACACGCGCTCCCATGCTTCAAACTTTGCCTTAATAAAAGTTACCGAAATATGATACCATTATTTAAAAGTCTCGATATCATTTAGTTAGACGAACAATGATAATAAATCATGAGTAATAATTTTGATTGATTAGCTATTACAGCTTAATAATATTTCTTATTACAGCTGAGCGCCATCTCACCAAACACGTCACAGAATTTAGAATCAAAACACGAACAATATATACTACCAACCTCATAATAAATAAGTAATGTTTAGCATTATTATCCGGTACAACAAGCCGAATGACTTGTTCAGCAAGTTCGACGAACTCTTTAATATTCCAGAACGCTAGAACTAACAAAAAAACAACACCTTCCCTCGAAGTAATGCATAATTTTACTAACACGAAATCTGGTGCGATGACCTAGAAAATTCAATTACAGGGCGGTCGCAATTCACGCATTCTAATGTTGAAGCTCAGTGTTACAAATCTAATCAAAGTTTATGGTTGCCCTTGCGGTTTTTGCCACATTACCTTGAAACAGACGCATTGCTTATTAACGAGCGGAGCGGATGATGAGAGCGGGTTGTTATAGGAAATCGTGGTTTCATTCAATAAAGATTTTTAGGTGAATGTATTACACACGAGTTGTAAACCTGCACACATCAGTGAAATTAATATCTAAGTAGATTACATAATAAGAGGTAAGAGATGGTGTTATTTAACAGTGGTATAGTGGAAGTGAGTGATTACAGGCGTGTTGCCTGGCGGTTTTCAAAATTTTAGTATTCGAAACGCAGTTTGCCCTGTCACTACATAAAAAATACGATGGTCTAAAAATACCTATTAGCCTCTGCAGCATTATAGTCCCAAAAATTCAGACAAATTAAGACTTTCTTGTATTGTCAATATCCGCTATGCATCTACTAATATGTCCCCTACCTTAGAGTTTATGCTAAATCACCAGCTCCAATATACCCGCCGAATTACTTTCTATTGTCCAACTTAAAACGTACAAGGTGCTTCATTGGGCCTTTAAAGAAGGCTTCTAGAATTAAGAGCGATACTATTGTTCAGTGTAATCTGATTTTTGGGGAACGCTTTTAATCGACGGTACAGTTAATTAACATTGTGTTCAGATTACGCTTTGAATTTGTATTTAGTTCACTGTGAAATATTAAACTGCTTTTCAAAGCTTAAATGCTTAAATATTGCTTATTAAGGATCAATTTAAATCATAATTATATAAATACGGAAGCTTTAAAAGCTGTATCCTATGAAAGCGAATTTGCTTACAGCAAAATATTTGCTACAGATTTTTAACTGATCAGATTTTTAAGTCATCGTAAAATGTGTACAATTAAATAATCAGGGCTGTCACTAATTACAAGTCCAACAGTAAGGGTTCAAAATAAAAATATATGAAAATATATTCTTCTGAAATTAAAAAAGTCAATTGTTGAGCTCCTCGCTGTATTGATAAAATAGTGCACGCAATTTAAACTTGTGTCTCGGTGAGACTAAATTGTCGTAAATGTTGCAAACGAGAAAATATAAATAATATTTTATTGCCGAAGTCGTAACATGAATTTCTATGGGGACATTTGTCAATGTGAATTGACGTAAACGTTGTTCTGTTTTTGATTATATTTATATTTATGTTAAGAAAATAAATTTCTTTCCCATTCACTGACAATGGTATAATGTGATAAAATAATTTTCATTTTATCAATTTTAACTGAAAATACACGGTTTTATTCGTACTAGACGCCCGCCCCCGGCTTCACTGCATTTTTTCTGCAAATTATACTATATACAATTCTTTCTGGTTGATTGCTCTTTCCAATATCACTCTTGAACTTTCTGGTTTATGTTTTCTTTTATAATCTTTTATTTATAAAAAAAGTAATAAAAAATCAAATGTTACAACATTTTCAAGCTTTGTCTTTAGAAGAGCCAATATCAATTTATTTTCAGAGAGTAACTTCATCGCTGACTAACAATGAATAATCCTCACAAAACCACTTTACTGTTCCAGTGAAGTGAGAAAAAAAAAATGGTCAGCTTACCTAGCGGAGAAGTCACCGGATGTAGGTTACGTGGCTCCGGAATTGCTGAATGTACGACGGCACATTGTTAATGAGGGGCAAGGAGGGAGGGGCACACTTTCCAAAAGAGAATTATGGAATAAAAGGCGGCGAGTTGGAAGTAAAAAGATGTAATGCTTCCGTTTCTTTGACCCTTTTCCTGGCACGTGTTTGTTTGTATTTCGGAATCGCTTTTGTCGTGGCACCTTTTTTCGAATTCTTTACCATATTACATGAGAAAAATGCTAGGAATTGTATTACCTTTTAAAGAACACTTGGACCTATATCGTGTTCTCAAAGTATTCTCAAATATATTTACTGACAATCTTAATAATGTTATAGGAGAGTTTGTGAAAATTGTAGACAAAAGACTAAGACGCTCAACAATCCCCATTTTTCATTGCCCAACAATTTTGACCTCACAGGCTGAATTCATTACAAAAGTCGGTATACGTCCCTGTAGACAGTCATGCAACAGTCACAATGGAACCTTGACGAAAGAAATAAGGTGGATTATGCCCAGGCAGTCGAAGAAGGTAAATAAATAAATATCTTCTTACATTCCACACAGCACCATCTAGTTCCACAGTAAGCAACTAATGCTTGTATTATGGATACCAGATAGTTGATATAAATACATAGATTACTTTTTTTTTGTAAATACATACATATTATAAATACAAACATCCATGACTCAGGTACAAAGGTAAAATGTTAACACATAAACATTTGCCCCTAGCGGGATTCGAACCCGCGTCCGTTTGGTTAACAGCTACGGTTACTACCCACTAGACCAAACGTGTAGTCAAATGATGATGTTCGTTTTGTTCGTCCATCTTTCTTTTTTCTTTAAAATTAACGGAATGTTTGACGCTTAGTTGTATCCACAAGTTTCAATTTACCCCGCAGTGATGGCGCCACTCACACTGTTAAGGGCGATGGTCTTGGAAGTTTTTTTAAACAAATTTTAAGTACATCTCACTGTTAAGAACTCCTTTGTATTATAATTAAAGTTATAATAATAATACTATATAACCTAATATAAATTAATTCGTACAAATTCAACATACAAATTCAGTACTTATTTGTTAAGGTAAAAAAAATGTCAAGACCTTAAATCTAAAATTAATTACACAGTGAACCATCCTCAACATGTAAATATATGTAGCAACCAATTATTGTAGGCACAAATATATTTTTGTTTAATTATGTCCTCTACTAATGTAAATCTTTGGGTAAGTTCTCACTCTGACATTTCTTTTATTGAAAATCTCGTTAGTCTGCTAATAAAATGAAACAATCCATTGGTTTATTGGCTGAGTAAATTCCTTACATCTACGTTAAATTACAAACAATTTAGCAACCCGCTCCCGGCTTCGCCTGGGGTGCAATTTTTATATATAAAAATCTTCCCCGTTTATCCCTCTTTCCATATGTGAAAACCGAATTGAAATTGGTCTACCCATTCTCGAGTTTTTGGAGCGTAGTGTAAACCAATTTAACATTTTTATATATAAAAAAGTAGATTATAATTATGCATAACTTTGCGGCCTTGATGCAGACGCTTTGACTCCTGAAAGCTTTTGTATTTCCGGTAACTTCTTCTAAACCACTCAACGAATTTTGATATGGTTTTAAAAATAAAACGAGGAAAGTTTATGTATATAATTTGCACAAAAAAATTCATTCGTGCGAAGCTGGCGCTGGTCGCTAGTTCTTAATACAAAGAAAGGTCCATTGTGTATTCGAGTTTCTACAGTAAGTGTTGTCGCGTGACGGAATTGATTATCACACCATAAACACAGGGTTAACGAATAACGACTGGATACTTTTTAGCTTGAGTGCTTTTAAAAATTTTGCTTTTACTGTCGGCTTTGATGGTGTTATTTATTTTTCATTGTGATCGTCACTAAAAAGGAGTTGCCAGTTTGAAATAAATGTAATTACATAGACTAACTCTTATATATGGCTGTCTTATATACAACTGATGTATAAATTTAATTATTGCGAAATAAAAATGTCTATGTAATGATTGTAATGCCAATGATAACATATAATAATTATTAATATTATTTATCAATGTCAGTAGTCGCGTTTCGATATTTCGCTGAAGATAATATATTAAAAAATACTCGATGATTGTATTATAATTGTATATAAGTCTGATTAGCAACTAATTATTCATTGAAGAGATATTATCATAACATACAAACGGTTATTTTCAAGGAGAGAATCGTTCTATATTTTTTAATCAGTTAGTGACATTCTTGTAAAAAATATATATAAAAAAAACAAGAAGTAGACGACGAAGAAAATCTTAATTTACATATTAATTGCTTTGTTTCTTATACAGCTATTGTGCTTACGCCTGGTTTCAGAAGAAAATAGCAAAGTAAAAAAACTTACTTTGTCGATCTTTCGTTATTATTTTCTTACAACAAGTAGGTATCAGATGGACCTATTTTTAGATTTATACCTATTTCCTTTATCCCATTAAAGCTTACAGCTTCTTACGTAAACTTATATCTAAAAATAAATACTTCATTAAATTAAATTAAATATTAAAAAGCTTCTACAGAACTATTAAAAATCATTTAATAAAAAAAAACCTAATTTGATATTTTATGTTGGCCATAGAAATATGAATATTAACAGTTTATTACTAATACAAAAGGTGGTATTTTATAATATTATTTCTTACATATAATATGTTACAACAATAACAATCTAAAAATAATCAGTTTCAGGGTTCAGTAGTCTTTAATTTGCAAAAAGAAAACAAAGTATAAAAATACGGATATATTTATAAATAAGAAAACCCGTCAAATGAAAGGAAACAACATAGCGTTGTATCATTGAAAAGAAGACGTATGAATGAATGTGTACAATGCTAAATTTCAAAAAGAATATTTTATTTCACTTTGCTTTAGTGACTCGTAACTTAATGTTTGAAATTTACAAATGATAAATTATATTAGGAAATAAGTAAGCACGCCTACTTGGAGTACTTTGAGCTCTTTCCAAAGAAATCGAATAAAAAAAATCCAATGAAGTATAATGTTTCCAAGAAAGAAAGGATAAGAAAATGCCTACGATTTTCTATAGAAAAAAGGAGAAAATAATTGTTTTATTAAACGAATGTAAAACAGTTTTTAAACGTGTTTTTTTATTACATATTACAAGACTAGCTATGACTTCATATGCGCAGTTTTTGTACGGTATTTAAGTATTCGGTATATATTTTTTTGTATCGTAGATACATATGTGAAAACCGCATTCAAATAGGTTAAGCCGTTTTTGAGATTAGCTTGCACAAAAAAACAAATAAGCCGACAAAAAAATCTAAATTTTTTTTGATCTCGTTAAAATAAAAGGACTCTTGCATCTCTTACTCACTCGCCAAAACACAACAGCACACGTGCTATTATTTCACGGTGGTCTTTTGTAAGGAGGGTGGTTACTGCCTTCAGACGGGCCGTCCAAATGACTGCCAAATTTTTAAATTTTTTTAAAAATTTCGGTGATTTAGCTTTTTGGAAAAAGTGTATTTTTTATTTTTTATTATGCAACTATTTTATGCTTATTTCTGTAATTCGTAATTAATTTCTTTATAATATAGTTATATACTATATAAATATTGTGTGTCATATAAAATTATGTAAAGGAAAAGTTTTATTTCCCTAACCGATATATCCTGGAAAACTGTTCTGATATAATTATTTCCTAATTAGAACTAACTTTGTTTCACACAACATTGTAAAGAAAAGCGGATAAAGTTCTCAGGGACTGTACGCGTCAGTTTTTATGGAAAATATTATTTCCTCTATTCTTTGTACAAAGTTTTCTTTCAGAGGAAATGTTATTAAGTTCTTCTCACCTACAATATTACGAAACCTTCTCTGTTTATAGACGCTGACTGTTGAACTAATTCCTATACATACAAGGGTCCCGAGCCCGGCTTCACACGCATGATTTATTATGCAAATTATAGACAAATGTACCATCCTAGTTAATTGTTGTTTCCATTGTTGTTAATTGTTGTAACGGAGAAACAGACAGACGCGACAACGACTTCTTTTTTATTATTATCATCTTTTTATATTTTGGGGCTTTCCCCTTACAAAGGTATGTCAGCCCTATCATCCCCTAAGCTAATTAACATAATATTATGACAAATCTTAGAAGCTTCATTGAAGCATAAACATATCATATAAGTCACTAGCTGGTGCTCGCGAATTCGTCGTGGAAATTTAAAAAAAAAAGCAATTTAACGCTTGAACTCGTGTTGTTATAACACTTTGGCCAGGCGTTAGTTTTTTATTTTTTATTTATTCCTCAGGAATAGTCCTTTTTTCTGGATGAAAGGTACCCTATGTCCTATCTGGTATCACAGACTACGTGTATGCAAAATTTCATCGTGATCGGTTCAGTAGTTTTTGCGTGAAAGAGTTACAAACATCCATAACTCCAAACATACTATCACATTTTTAATATTAGTATAGATTAGTATAAATTTGCCGCATCACACCGCGAATCCGCTAGCACAACACTAAATGCGCCTATGTTTTTTTGCCTAAAAAAGCGACTTCAATTTATGATACGTAGAGAAGAAATAGAGATTTCATCTGTACAGTTTAATTCGTTCTTTCCAGTAGTGAAAACCGCATGAAAATCTGTTCAGTAGATTGAGATCATCCCGAGCATGCATACAGATAGATTGACGCGGCGGAGACTTTATATACGTAAGGATAATCACAAATTTGTTTATCCAGAATAATGTTAGGCAATTATTTCTTGCCTAAGTTAAATGTGAAAGCGGCAAAATATTTCAATTGTCAGTAAAAGCGATCGGCTCACTCGATAACGCTCTTTATCTGGTAATAGATCTCTAGATTAATCGTGATTAATCGCTGTCTACGCACGACGTTTAATATTATGTCAATGTTGGCGGTCAGTACGACGTTAAAAACCTTCAAACTATTTTTAGTATATTAACTATAGCAGAGTAAATTTTATTAGTACATCCGTTCCGTAGTCACATAATTACTAAGAAGCATGTCCGGAAGCTTTCAAATATCATCGTTAAGTAGAGGAAGTTGATCCAGATCCAATTATCCTGTGTCCACGAAGTCTATTATAATTTACCCTATAAGACCGACAGCAATACTACAAACACCGGTGTTGCTTGTATTTGTAGGCCATATATATATATATATATATATATATATATATATATATATATATATATATATATATATAGGATGTACAGGTCAATATAGGTAGTAGCTATATTCAACTAGGTCGAATTAGATATTATATTTTTTATATTTCAGGCTAACATTTATATATAGCATGTGTGCTATTGTGTTCGCTGAGTAAGTAAGCGATGCTGGAGACAACTTTCCTATCCTTAAGGATAAACCTACTATTATTTAGGATTAATCCTACTATGGTCGGACCATTGCTTGTGTTATCCTGTATATCGAAATTAAAATAATACTAAAAGAGCATAAGGTACAAAATATTATGAATTTATTTATACTTTGCCGTGCCGTCCTTCAATGTGTACGGATTGACGGAAATTATTATTTTATCCTTATTGCAGAAGTACACAGAACAAATAATCTTTGAAGCCACTGGTTTACTTACTTTAATAAAGTTTACTCTATGCACAATACTGTGTATTCTACACCACGCATTGTCCGATTCTCATCGCACCTGCGAGCTACAGAGCTACGAGACATTCGCCGTCAGAGCGTCGCACTAGACGGTTGCGTCGTTCGTTCGTCCCTAGTACACCAGAGAGTACGATCTCTCCTAATCACACGTGATACGCGAGTGTAAATTAAATTTCCAAATACGTGTTGATAATATATAATATCGTGTCTCATGTTAAGATTTTTTTCTCGTGTGTGGAATTAGCTGGGACATGCATGTGATGGAATATGTCATATGTAAGAAAATTTATTTTCTTGTTGCCTGAAAATAATGTGTAGATATTTTTTTCGTATATCTTCGTCTATATTATGTAGATACAACTATAACGTCGTCTGCTTCTGATAGCTTTTAGTGTACTTTTGTGGTCCAAATTGTGATTCTTAAAATGCTTTTAGCTGCAGTATAAAAATGCAAATTCAGTAGTGGCATGGGAGCAATGCGTTTTGCAGTCATATGGGCAGCCCGCTTGGCGGCAGTAACCACCCTCTTACAAAAGATCACCGTGAAATAACAGCATATGTGCTGTTCCATTTCGATGAGTGAGTAGTAAAGGATGTCAGAGCCCATTGCTTATCCCTTTTTTATCATTTTGTGCGTGTGTTATATGCGACCGTAGCCACCTACCATCAAGTGTACCGTCACCCTTTCGGTCGACTTTAACATTATTTAAATATAAGATCTTATTAATTACTCTATGATTACATTTTTTATTTTTAGAATACTTATAATTTTATGTCCTTAATGGACATATTTAAATCACAAATATTTGGTATGTTTGTGTTTTTAACAAGTGACACGGTTTCTTTTTAAGCAATACCTATAAAAAATGTTATTCTTTTTAAGCAATACCTATCTTGCACCCTATTTCAATTGATTTAGTAAATGTCTCCGTTGGTGCCTTCGTTGCCACTTTAGCATTAATAATTCAACGTCTATTGAAGACTGTTCGCTTTTATGTGCCAATCTTAGTCACATTTACCCTTTACAGCCATTGAACATTCGAATGAGGTAGGTATGTTTTCATGTCGTCCTAGTACAGGCACGCTTTTGTAATTCTAAACATAGCCTACATTACTTTTTAATACGTTAGGGGTAAAAACCACAATACAAAGCAACTCTTTGTGACAATATATGAAAACAATATATGAAATGTTAAATATCTTTTAAATAAAATTTAATAATTTTATATTTGCCAATTTTTTTTTCTATTTCCGGTAAATAAGTTATAAAACAATAACAAAGGTTGCTTATAAATAAATAATTAATATTTATTTATCAGCAACCTTATAAATAAATAATAATAAATAAATAATTAATCGTAACTTAATACGTAATACGTAAATAAATAATAATTAATAAATAATTAATCGTAACTTAATACGTAATCAGAAAAAAAAGAATATTTCCATCTCGCGCTCTGTTCACAGAAAAAAAGACTTTTTTTTTAAATAATATTAATGAGTCTTCTTCTAAGACTGGCCAGAGGGGATGTTCAGATCTAGTAAATCGTTTTAATTACTACTAGTAGGTGATTGTACAAATTGAGCTAAAGCTTCTTAGAATATACTTAGTTAATATAATTTTGTTTGTTATCTAATATTAATATTATAGAGAAAAGTTTTTTTTTGGTTTAGTAGTCGTCTCGCACAATTTCATTTTGTACGGAACTTGCGAAAGCCAACTTTAAATTTAAATATTTTTATATCAAAACTTTAATTTTTTTTTTTTGATAAGGATTTTTTAATTTAACCGCTCTTAACCGACGATTGTCATTATATATTTGTGAAAATTTTCAGTCCCAAGACGCTTGATTAGTAAATTTTTTTTACATTTTCCAAAATTTTTTGTAAATGTAATGTAATTTTTAAATTACATCTGTGAGAAATTAAACTTTGGCCGAAAAGTTACAAATAATAGCACATCCCAAATTGATTTAGTAATAACATAGTATTATAATAACGTACAAAGACTTGAGGCAACCGTGCCCCGAAACTTTGTGTTAGAATCAAATTATACTACAATAACGCAAAGTTTAAATTCGTCTACAACATTTTTATATAAGAAAATATTGTGAGAGCTTGTCAGAAAGAAAAACGATTATTATGAAAGTCATCTAGCCTTTATTTTTTTTTTAATGTAAAGGTCGCCAGAGAAGCTGATGGTCTACTTGATGGTGGTTGGCTAATGTCGCTAATAACACAAGCAACGCCACAGGAGTGGCAAGTGTGCTGCCGACCTTAGTAGGATAGAGTGGGCCTGGCATCCCTTACTCACTCACCGAAACACAGCAGCACACATGCTGTTATTTCACAAAATAACTGGTGGTCTCATGAATGACTAATAGGCTGCCGAAATGACACAAAACGCAGTGTTCCTTGCCACTTGCCAGACTTACCAGAGCCGACTTTAAAAGTGTAATTTTCAAAGTTGGCCCTGCCGATATGCCGATGAAATAGAACACGAGACCATTAAGACATAACTCAAATGATCTAAGTTTTTTAATAGAGCAATGCATTGATTTTTTATGAATGTAGTTATCTGTTCAAATATTTCATAATTGAACTGATTGAGCTCAATAATTTAAACAGCATTCAGATAGTAATGAAAGATATCTTCTGAATGAGTGTAAGCGCTTGGTCCTGCCAGGAAAAGAAAGTCAGTTATTGTATTATACTTTTGTTTTTTTATTTAATTAAATCATTGCTGGTACTCGATTGGCCTTGATCGACACGTCCAGACGATACAATATATCTCGATCGATAAAGGCGATCGTACGTCGCTGCTACATCTAATAAATCGGGCACGTTTTATTATATTTTATAATACCGTACTGTGAGTATCGATCGATATCGATTGCTACACCGAATTGCCATGGCCAAATGGCCGTCCCGATCGAGGCCGATCGAGCATGTCGAGAAGCACCTCACAAGGGTTTAGTCGTCCAAAATAAAAGCCAAAAATTCCTCAAATAACAAATTAATCTAACAATTACTCTTAGGAATGCTAATTTATATGAAATCTCACTTCTAATAACCCGGTTACAGTGGTAGGGTAACCCGGTTAGGGGCTCGTCGTCTAGTCAAACGTCTCTCGGTACGCAAACGTCACACGAAAAACTTTCAACCCCTACGGTTGTTGATTCTGCGAGCTTTGTGGCTTGCTTTTCCGCCACATTTGCTGGCTAATTATCTTATTTTTAAATAATATTAAATAATAAAAATAAATTTTTCCATAAAAAAAAATGGAAAAACAGACATTATTAATATTCTGCCTAAAAACATTTATTTCCAATTTTACGAATTACTAGTAAGCACATTTTACTTCATGTGAGTACTCATTTTTCTCTAATCATTTTTTTTTTCATAACTTTCTGCATAAATAAGTACAGTTACGAAAACAATATTATTCTCCGGTTATGTAACATATCTTGTGTCTACTTGATAGTAGGCTCTTACTTTTGCCTATTAACATAAGCCATGCTAGGGCGTAGCGAATGCAGAGGAAAAAAGTTACCCTGAGAGGAAAAAGATAGTAATAGGGTAATGAGTTCTGACTACTCTATTAAATATAACAGCACACGTACTTCAATATCAGGGTGTAAATCTTTAAGAGACATGCATGGTCACTGCTGCCAGACTGGCTACCCAGTTTATGATTGCAGTATACAGTATAACCAACTTATTACATTAGTTGTCCAAACTTATTTGTTACTTGCTAAAATTATTATGTCAGTACCTACACAGTTAGACATTTACACGATAAATAAACTTACAGTTTATTTATTTAAAATTAAAGTTTTTCAAATAAATAAATGAATCTAAATGTGGCAAAGGAAACGTAATGCATAAAATGTTCCCCCGGTTAGGTAAAATATTATGAAAAGCGGATTGGAGCGCTCCGCGGGGAGCACATTCGTAATAGGCCGTGGTACTCAGCTCACGTATCCAATGAGCCGTGCACTTTTCACGTTGGTAACCCACTTCGGTTTACATGCACAATCACGTGCCACTAATAGTGTAAGCATAATGTTATGATTTTTTTGTTCTATCCGTACTAGGTCATCGATTCGACACAGCCCTAGTTATATTTAAAGTATTCCAGTAATATATACGTATACATAGAGTATTATATAATTTGCATCAGTCTAAAGAACTCTGCGTCAATGATCTTTATAGCCCTGATCAATATGAGGAGCTGTGGACTCTGCTAGTGTGGTTTGGGTTGTCGTTAAATTTCAAAGACTATCTCTCTTTTAGGATTAGTTTGGTGTCAAAACTGCACGTCACCTGCATGAGCAAAAGAAAATATTGAATTACACTCAGAGACTCTATCGGGATTTGAACCAACATTTTTCGTATCAGCAGCCAAGCGCCTACTTAATAAAAATTTAACCTGAAAATTGGTTCGCATTAAGTCGAGAATGTCCTTCAAAGTTTTAAGTAAGAAACAGTTCAGACACACTTCGTCTCTTAACATTTCAAATACAGTCCGTACGTTCAGCTCATAATTATTATAATCTCAAAACATAACACTCGCAGAGTGAATGGATTAGTTACATATACTTGTACAATAATATTAATATAATTCCATCTCAACAATACGTCTGCAAACAAGTTTGCATTTGAACAAAGCTTGACTAGTAGTAACAGCCGCAAGACAAACAAAAAGCGAAACGTACAGTTTCATAGCCAACACTTGCCTTCATCAAACAATACAACTCTAACAGTCAACCAAATAAAACAATATTGACATAAAACCGGCTACGTTAAATATTTGAAAAATAAAACGGAAAATAGCATTGTTAGTTTTAGGAAGGAATTCCTAAAATAGGCTACACTTCAAATTTCTCGCTACAAGTCTTCCACAAGTCATAGGATGAAAGCGGGTAGGTGGTGTCTGTTATCCTGAACCTATTAAATTCGTCACTTATCTCGTCCAGTAGAGGAACACATAATTTGTAGACTTCGAGAAAATGACAAATCATGTCACACTACACTCATAACTTCTTCAAAATTTAAGTATGGTTTTTCAATTAATGCCTTTGAGAAGTTGAATCAGTAGTGTCTCCGCAAAAACACTTGAACCATTTTATAGTTAGTTGTTTAGTTAGTATAGTTAAACTAACTTTCGAAAGTGTATTAATATCAAGATTTTAAAAAATATATAATATAATATAACCAACAATATCGCTAAATATAAATTGCTTCCTCACACCCCATAAAAAAACTTATAATAATCCTAACATATTATAAAACAAAATCCTCCGCCGCATCTGTCTGTCTGTCTGTTCGCGATAAACTCCAAAACTACTGCACCGATTTTCATGCGGTTTTCACCAATGGATAGAGGGATAATCAGGGAAGTTTGTGTCCCATTTATGAGACTAAAAAAAATTACTTGTCTCCTCCGTTCCCGCTTGACTCCTATGAATTACGCCAATGTTCACACGTTCCGTCTTAAATCGATCGTCCTAGAAACCTCACATTTCAACCTTAACAATATTTCTCATACAAAAATGCCAAGGGGAAATTTTCGACGGGCAAGCCTCGAATAGATTTTGTCCATAAGAAATACATTAATAATAAATTAATGTTTATATTGTTAAGTAAGTAATTAACCAAGCTTATAAAAGTATAATAGTTTAAAAAATGTTCCTTGGAAATAAAAAAAATATTAAAACCTTATTCCTATTTATTATACACTAGCTTATGCCCGGGACTTCATCCGCGCCCTTTTTTCATGTGATTTTTTTCTTTACTTTTTTTTAAATTTTCTCGTATACTTTTAACTCGTACCTATCAAATCTCATTGTGTATGAAACATACATAGATATAGTATATATGTATGTAGAACCAACAGCAAAATTCTTGTGGTTTGCGTCGTATATTATGTTTTATAGCTTTATTATCCTTTTATGTGGGTAGAATTCTCTATTGGGCAATAATATAGAATGTTGGCTGAGCTCACAGTATATAAAAATCACAGATTATTAATAACATTATAATATGAATTATTTATGTCTTGTTACATTAAATTATCGTAATAATAAATAGTTTCTATTGAAAAAGTTTCAGTGTTTTGTATTATATATATTTTTTAGAAAAAATACATTAAAACTGCTCTCAGCAAGAACAGCAGCAGCAGTAGTGCTTTCTCAGAGTTCTAATTTATTAATTATGTAAAACAGACTGCTATGAATATAATATATTTGTTGAGATACTAAAACAAAAAATATAATAAATTATTCTATAAAAATTTATTTAGTTTCCGCACTATTATTCTTTATACTGTTCAGGAATAGCGACGCGCATCTTTTAAAGAATTGTGTTAGGAAACCGTGACATGTACTTGTTATAATTTTTATAGTTATTTTATTTGTCTGTTTATAGTCTGGTGGCGCGACTGTGTCAATATTAACGCTTTGTAATAAATTTTCCATAGAAGAAAAGACTTGCAAAGCTCACATTTACTCGCGTTCAGCTCTGGTTGTTGCCGACGATGCATAGTAACTTGTGTCAGAATGTTATAGTTGTGGTAAAACGTACCTCGAGAAAGTTTGAGACACAAATACTTTAACGAAACTCTTCATACGATAATGTTATGCAGAATACAAAGATTAATTCTTTGATTATAACTAGCGACCCTTGAAAGACGAGTTAATTATTTTGTACGCATCTCGGCATCTCCCGGAAGCAACTGGAGGGATTACTATACATAATATACCCTATGTCCACCTGGAGTAATGTATTTTTTTAATGTTAATTTCGGCAGACAGGCTGACGATCCACTAGATGGTAGATAGCTACTGTCGCCTATAACACAAGCTACGCCATAAGTGCTGCAAGTGCGCTGCCGACCATATTAGGATTAAGGATAACAGAATAAGAAGGAATAAGGTAACAGGCTCTGATATTCCTTACTTACACGCCAACTACATTCTAGCGCGGCCGTAGAAGGGCATGGTTGCGGGGACGTTAGGACACGACATTGGTGCCCCGTCACGGCTATCCAGCCTAATCAAAAGGGAATGCTTATTACTAATTAAATAATTTAGTTTCGATAGTTCAATTTATTAATGTAATTGAACTATTGGGACTAAAAAGTCCCAATAGTTAAATCAATTGAACTCCTAATTGAACTATTGGGAATCAAGATCAATAAATCTTACATTACAAGTAATAACCTTACAAATTACATTATCGTGCGCAAAGTAATGTTGAGTTTACAGTTAAAAAATGCGAGTCTCCATTTACCTTCACAGACGGCGTCGAGTTAGTAGTTTAAAGCCGACAGCCGCGAGCTTTACAAGTTCAGTTTATTTATAGTTAACCCATTTCGTAAACAGTGCTTTTTCATTTGCACATGATATTTGACTTGTAGTTATAAGCTCGTTTACAAAGTTGCAAAGTACTACGGCAACGTCTGCTTTCATAGACTCCGTAGCTCCGTAGCTATTCGTAGCTGTAGTTTTAGCGTAGCGTCGTAGCTGGTCTATGGAGCTACGAGTAATAATACGTAGCGAACAATTTCTGTTCTCAAAGTTTTCCTCGAACTAATTAAGCTTTTTCCGTTGTAGCGAGCATCTATATAGTTAACTTTTCTTGTCATATGATTGCTTAGAACTCTTTATGAGGTTTCATATATTAATTAACAATTAAATATATGAAACCTCATAAAGAGTTCTAAGCAATAACATCCACATTATTCTAACCTCACGTGAACTCTGTTTGTCAATAATTCCCACAGTGTCGCTTACAAGAATCTGATGTTGATGATAAAAAAATTATGATAACAAATATTATAATACATTTCAGTGTTATTATTGAACCATCACCTTAGAGAAGACCATCGTAAAATAACAGCACGTGTGCTGCTGTGTTTGGATGAGTGAGTAAGGAATGCCAGAGCTCATTCATTTCCCTATTCCTAATCCTACTGTATCCCTTATCCTTAATTAAACTGTATACGGCAGCGCACTTGCAGCACATGTGGCGTTGTTTGTGTTATGGGCGACGGTAGCCACCTATCATCAGCCTGTCTGCCGGCTTTAACATAAAAAAAAGTTATATTAAAATAGCTTTTGCAGGTGGCTCGTCCGCGCTCCTTTTTCTTAGGTGTGAAACAAATTAATCTTTTTAACATTTTATTCAATCTTTATGGCTCAATATATTATTATCAGAGATTTAATTTTTTATTCTTATTTTTATTTTTAGATAATCCCTCAGGAACAGTATTTTTTTCTAATTAAAAGGCACTCTTTGTTCGTTTCTATATCCCTGACAACGTGTATACAAAATTTCGTGATGGTCGGTTGAGTGAGTGCTTAAGCCGTAAAATCAAAGCGTTATATTCACGATCAGAAGTACTACTTGTACTTTAAATTGTTTATATTCTAACTAATTTGTACTTCAGTAGGTATTATTTAATAATCTTGATTTCTTAAACGTTTACTGTTACAGACCTGGTAGACGCCTCTTTAATTTATATTGTTATATTATAATTTATATAACAATAATAGTTCTTCACAATTTCCTTAAACAGGTATTCCGACATAACTCCCACGCCCAGTCCTCCAGAATAAGCTTATAAAAGCGTTGACTAATATAAACACAGCCCTCGTTGGAGCCAAAGAGATACCCTTGAGATTATACTAAAACGCCTCCTGTCATTAAAGGAACAAGTTTCAGGGAGGGAGCTATCATTATTTCCCCAGTTTTAATTATTATTTTCTAAGAGCCTCCGAGGGGTTTTCCGCAAATGTTTTTGTAGAAATACAAATGGTTTCCTCGAGTTTGCAATGATGCCACTTTTTGTAATTTGAATTGGGTTTTATAGATTGCGTTAAATACTAAACTAATCGCTCGTTTATATTTAATACTAGCTTTTGTCCGCATTCATGTTTCTAATGTGTTAAAACATTTATTCCATCTGTATTGCATATATATATATATATATGTTTTGTCAGGCATTGAATTCATTATTTTTATTTTTGATGATACTTCGGGAACAGCATTTTTTTCTGAATGAAACGTACCTGTATCGCTGACAACGTGTATACAAAATTTCAAGACGTGAAAAGGTAACTGACAAACAGACAGAGTTACTTTTACATTTATAATATTAATGTAAGTATAAACACACTATCATCAACCATAACTGTCGCACCCAAAGTAACATATCATACATTAATTACGAGTCCATACCGACATCTATGAATTTTTTATAGCACATATGACCTATGAAAATTATCTGCGGACTCATATATATTAACGACGCCGCTGTTGCTAAGGCTGATAATATCACCTTTTTTATATACCTTTGAGCTTTATAAATACATAAAAATTTATTGATTATTCCTCATCAGTAACGAAAACGAAAACTCATAAAACGTTTTCTTCTAATGGTTATCGGTTCTGCAAACTATGTATAATGTGGGCGGCCCACATAATTATATAGTTCGGCTTACATATATATAATATAAACACATATATAGTATGCTACTTCGGCTTGTTATTTCCATGAATAATTTTAATGATTTTAGTTCCTCCACGGATTTCCTTTTTATGGATTTATCTCACAAGGAAACCCCGAGCTCTTTCCATAACACGCTGAATAACTTAGAGCCTCCCATCAGACTAAAAGTTAGGGTCCACGTCATCACCTAGTAAGATTCACAGTAGTATTCTTATGATGAAGGACTACATAGGCAAGCCGTCCTTAACACAATGGTCTAATTGTTGGTGTCTACCCTTGCCTCATACACAAGCAAAACCAAGAGGGGTTCAAGTGCGCCGCTTATTCTAAGAGAATAATGGTAAACTTAGAAATAGGAACAGGGTCAATGGGCTTTAACTCACTTGTCGAAACACAAAAACATATATTTATTTATCGGTGTATTTTGTATGTTTACATATTTACTGATAACTGTTCAAATTCAAATTCAAAATAATTCAAACTGTTCAGTTTATGACCGAGTGAAACAATGTGTCATCACATTTTTTCGAACTTAAACAATTTCTTTAAAAAATTATTCCAAGTTGATAGGTATAAGTCAATAGTAATACTTACGCACAAAACAAGAGCCCGAATTTTGTGTCTTGAAGTTTTTAGTGTGCTAATTAATTGCCTCTCAAACTCCCTTGTTTGAAATTCATTACATTATGTTTGTCATTTACATAAACAACAAAACATTATACAAAATTGTTGTTTAATTTGTATAATAAACAAATCTTTAAAGTGCAAAGTCCGACTCGCCGGATGAGATTTTCATTACGTTTTCAAATTATCATAAGTTATGGGTATTCGTAATTATAAAACTTTATAGCTGAAGTAAGTACACTTTATTCACTTAGATGATGTAAGCTGAATTTGCTTTGGCGGTTATTATTTTCATGCTAATTAAATTTTTATTAGATTATGTTTTATTCTTTATGACAACACGGGATAAGCAGCATTCTTTATGGCGATTGATTTGAGAGTATTTTCATACTATCAAGTCGACTGGGAACATAACTACTTCAGAGGTGATGCTAGTGCGCTGATGACCCTGATGAGATAAGATATTTCATCGTTATCATCAACAACATCACCTCAGCCCGTAGGCCGTCAACTGCAGGTCGTAGGCCTCCCTCATAATTTGCCCAAAAGACCAGTCAGAAGCACCCTCAATTATTATTTTTTTACCGTCAATTACTTACCTCAATTTTTTTTTAAATTAATCAATTTTTTTTAATTTTTTTTAAGACCCTCAAGGTGGACCGTCTGTCCACCTTGAGGGTGGACGTCCTACGCTACGCTTGCCAGTCCGTGCCCCAGCCCCAAGCAAGGCCCTCGACTCTCGGTCTAAATGGGTCCTATACACTGCCATTTCAACTTACTGATACTGATGTACTACGGATTTCTTCATTTCTGATTCGATCTTGCAGAATAACCCCGAGTATAATAGTCCTTCTATTGCTCAACGTTGTTCGTTAAGCAACGTTGAGCTTTCTTACGAGGCTCAATAGGTATTCAGTAAGACGCCAGAAAGACTGTCCAATTGACGGCTACACAACGCTCTTCCACAGAAATACGCAGATACTAAGCAGATTATAATACATAGCAGAACTTAAGTCTTTTATGTGTAGAGGCCACGTACGAGTAAGATATATCTTGAATCGCCTTTCTCAAGTTAGTAAGTACTGGTCACAATAATTGGACACTTGAAAAGAAAAACCTTCAAGCCATTATATTTACCGATGTCCTCTCCATTCCCATTTGGCTAAAAGCTGGAACAGCAAACAACGTACATTAGCCCGTACTCAGTAAATTTAAAACAACCATTCCCACTGAGTAAAATAACAAAGTTACTTGACAACTTCGAAAGACTTTATTACACTTATTGTGAAGTTTTTTTCCATGAAGAATTTTAGTTTTTCTTAATTTTTCTATGGAACATATGAATAAAATATGTTTTTAATATATATAGTAACCTAAGCTTTGATACTAGGCTCACAGCTTAAAATGCTGAAGGCTCAAGCTTTCAGCATTCGCTAGCCAAGATTTTATCGCTTAACGAAAGCTGTGGAAAGCGTGTGGAGTTCAAAAATTCTTCTCAAAACCCAATACCTCAATGAAATAAAAGGAAAGTTATTGATTATACAACAGGAAATTTTACTCGTTAAAGGTTTGAGGTCAGATTTTTATGATCTTCATATTACAATAATATAATTATTATTAAGACGATTATTATACTATGAACAGCCAGAACACACACATTACATCCACATACCTACCTACCAACATTTTCACGAATGAAAATCTAATCAAGAAGTGTATTTCCTGCGAAAAATAGTTAGAAGTATTTGAAAAATATGAACGTAGCTCATTCGATGCGGAATGCAATTCTAGAAGATTTTTTCTGGCAATAAAAATTGCAATTGTTATTAACAAAAAAAAAGGCCATTTAAATTTTAGTACTTCATTTAACATTTCTTTTTAAAAAGTTTTTATCTCAATAGGAAACAGAATATATCTTTTCTATTCTATTGTAGCCTTTAAAATTAGTATAAATAACTGAACTTGTTTTTGGATATCTAAACCAATAATGTGCATTTGGCAATTTAATTTAAAAGGCAGTGATGTGTGCATTTTGTAATTTAATTTTACACAGCTAGTACTATATAAATACAGTTTGCCAACCTGATTGTCATCTGAAATTAACATCTCATATTTTCACTTTTATTTTCTCAAAACTCGCCTAATTTGTGGTTTCAGTTCTGTAACTATTTTTAGTGCGTGTGTTGCCCTATAATAAATAGCTGTTATTTCTTGCCCTGTCATTACCGAAACAAGTTCGTCCGGGACTCACTAATTCTCATAGTAAAGTTAAGCTTAGAACTATAGTACGTCCAATCTCGGTAATTGTTATACTAATTTTAAGTTAGGTATTGAAAATATTTTTAGAGTTTCAAATATAAAATTGAAGTTTAAAAGAATTAGATACTTACTGCAGTGGTGATTACGAAACAAAATATTTTTTTGAATAAAGTAAATATTCAATACCTTTTTGAAATGAAGTACTGAAATTTATTCAGTTTTTGTCCATAATAAAACCCAAATTTGTATAAAGATGTTGACGGATCAACATTGTATAGTATAGGATTATTCGTTGTTTCTGTATTCGAGAGATACGTTTTTTAAACAGATTCATAATTCGTCAGAATATTAATTAGACAACTTCTGGATTCTACAAAGTACTTATGTGGAGAAAATTTAATAAAAATAATTATTAAATTGTCTTAATTAATTTATTTAATTAATAATAGATTAATTAATATAATTAGTCTAAAAAATTTAACTCTAAGCAGACACATTCAAAGCTACTAGCCTTCTCACTAGCCTTCTGTACTAGGTGATACTAGTAAGAAGTAACCTCAGAGGGCAATCCTTTATTCGAAATGTAAAGTAGAGTAATAAGTGTTCCCTTTATCGTGTTCCAAACTTTATGTTTGATCCTAGGTAAGGCAGCCAATATTTTACGTACTAGTGGATAATATAATGTGTAACAGAAATTATAGTTATCAAATAACAATAAAATATTAAATTTATTCAAAGGAAAAGCTAACAATACCTTCATATTTTAAAATTGGATTTATTATTTCTGTCGTCTCTTTGTTGTATTGCATTCTTTGTTTTCCTTTTATTTATTTGTGCTGTAAAATCCTTTGTATTTTTGAAATTGATTTCGAAAGTTGTTTTGAATGATAATTTTATTTTTAACAAAATTTCTTTTGTTCAAATTTTTCATTCTTGATTAAACGTGAAGCTTGTTTTAATTTACTTTAAAGTTAATTTTCGAGTCTGATAATGCATTGTTAATTAAATGTATCAAGAAGAAAAATGAAAGAATTCTTTGAAATAAAGAATTTGTCATATTTCAAAGAATCATTCATTCAAATAGACAAAAATATTAATTGAAAGACTTAATTAAGAAGAAACTCAGCGAAAATTAATGATTCAACAAAACTATTCAAATTATTTTTTTGTTGATACAAATTATGTAATTAAAATGCTCATTCTGATTGAAATCTTCATAGTAATTGAAACTAGTTTATTTGTATTTAAATTCTACAAGTTCAAATTGTATTTTAATTCGTATTGTCTACTAATATTATAAAGCTTGCGAGGATATTTATTACTTTTCATGATTAATCTGTAATTAACATTTAATCGATAATATATGTTTATTTTCCCATAATTACTCTTAACGATAATTTCAAAGTGTCATTAGTAGTAATTATGTGGAAATAAGCTATAAAACTAAAAATAATAACATTAATAATATTTAACTGTATAATCTACTAAAATAAAAAATGTGTTATTCTCTAGGAATAGAAACAGAAATTCTTAACAGAACTTCAAGGAAGCCACGAAGGCTTCCTTGGAGTAAATGCACAGGACACTTTCAGTATTAACGGTCCTTCCCTGCGACTTCTTATTTTTACGATTATTTCCTAAGTGTCTCGAGGGATACTTTCTTCTTTATAATGTTATTGTGGTCTAAGTAATAAGATTAAAGCGGTTTCTAAAGAAATTACTACAAGGATAATTCACATTGTTTAGACATTTAGACTGTTTTATACCATATAATCTGTGATGATCAGTAGATGTGATGTGTCATATGTGTATATTAATATAGAGATATTTATGTGCACATCTTATCTTTATGTGCATGTTGAGCCATTTTTGGCATCCTATTTACTGCAGCGAGGACACATATTTTACCTGATTTTTATTATATTAATTTCTGTCTTATGGTTTTTGTATTATGTTTGTGTAGTGCAGTGAATAAAATTCTTTCTTTCTCTCTTTCTTCCTTTCATTCATATTGTACAACATATTTTCATCGTTCTAAGTATCACTACAATAAGATTCTGAATGATATTGACATATTTTTCAACAATTTGAATTCTTATAAAAAGAAAGTTGGCGAATTACTTTTGAAATATTAATTTTATCACATAAAATATTTTCTTCTTTTTCTTTTTTTTGGTCTTATAATAATAATAATAATATTTTTTTTTAATTAATAAATAAATGTAAAAATATAATTTTTATGATTCTTTAGGCCTATTTGTATATAGTCTATAATATATATTTTTTAAATTTATGGCTGTATGTAATCTAAATAAATAAATAAAATAAATAAATAAAATAAAAATATATTATTATTATAAATAACCTGACTCTTGTGAATTCACGTACAAGTAAAAAAATATCAATTTTTACTTGCACTTGAAAGAATCGGAAAGAATTTCACTAGAGCTTCGGAAAGAAAGCTCGTTAAAAGAATTATCAAAAGAAATTGGAATTTCAAAATCCACGTCAAAGTTCGTTTGTGAATTGTGCCATACACCAAGACTAGATTTAAATTATGAATCGAGCGGACACAAAAACACCTGATCCACTTCGGACCACAATATTTCATTTTACATAATGTTTATCTTTACATCACTATGTATTAGGTTGACAATTTTTCTAAGAACTTATACCCGCAATGCTAATCTTATAAAAATATTATTAGTGTTACAAAGTAGGTTTGCTAGATTCCCTTTGTTGTTTGGTTAAGTCACGTAAAGAAAACTTGAGTAATTTAAAAAAACAAAAGCTTTGCTACGAGACTTTCACAGCCTCGCAAAACATTGGAACTTCTTATATATATTTTAAATTTTTTTTTTTCCATTTGATGTGTCATAAATATAATGTCAGATTTAGGATCATGTAAATATTACAATTTCATGAAGATCAGAAGATTAGACAAAATCTTTAGAAGATATGAATTCCACTATGTATGTCCGGATAATATACAATAACAACATTTCCTTTGGTTTTACCTTTCTTTTAACGTTGGGAATGGAAGACGTACACGAAAGTGGCAGATAAGTTGATATAAATACATTAAAATACAATCATTACAAATGAAATAATTATAATGTACGAATCAGTAATGTAAATTTTCAGTACAAATGTAAGTATATACTCCGTTCACGCCCTACTTTTCTATACTGTGTCCGATTTGTTAGAAACACATTTTCTGTAAGCTCCAGTGCTGGCTGACGTTACGACTTATTGCATTTCTCCACAGTTAAGCTAAATTCCCAGCGTACTTCACTTCCTTACGCCTTAACATTACGCTATACGCTGAAATTTGACCATATTCATTATTGGTTACGCAGGGCACACTGTGTTACGCAGTCATTTGGGCAGCCCATCTGTAGTCAGTAACAACCCCCCTTACAGAAGACCATCGTGAAATAAAAGCATGTTTGGATGCCAGAGCTCAATACCACATCCCTTCCTTATTCCTTATCTTTAATCCTCCTATAGTCGGCAGTGCACTTGATGCACCTATGGCGTTGCTAGTGTTATGGGCGACAGTCCACCTACCATCAAGTGGACTGTCAGCCGGTCTGTCGACCTTAACATAAAAAAATAAAATAAAAAAATACTACTTCATACTGTTCTAAAATGATTTTCATGATGATCTTTTCATGTCAAAGCAACTAACAGGAGTGGTTACTTTTTTCAATTTTAATATGTTACTCTGCCTGGAACGTACTGTGTCCATACACTACTAACATTCCATTTAACGTTTTAAAAAGGAGATAGGTTTTGTAGCTTTTGACATGAAAAAATCTACTCGCGTTTATAATTTCGATCATAACAATGTCCCCCAATATTTAAATATAAAACTACATATGATTAATGTATGTTGGTTTATTTAAAAAAAAATCTTATGCGTGTTAATTAAATTTGTTAAGTACCTGAAGAATCACATGATTAAATTGTAACCTCGAAATTGTGGAAGATTCGTTACAAAAATATTAATTATTTTTAATAGAGCAAAGACGTCAGTGCGTGTTATGTCTAGTGTTAATAATTTAATTATGCTTTAGACTGTGTATTGTTATAAATTCATCAATGTGTTTCGTACAGCTAACATCAAAGTAGACAGACACGAATCTGTTGTAAATGATACACTATAGACAACTTCGTATTGAAACAACTAAACAGCTGTAAATAAAGGGGAGGGTACACTGTCGAGTACCTATTTCGAATGTTATAATATTGTATACTGTAACTGTAACACAAATAAAATAAATTTAACAAATTTTTTTTATTGGCGCACAAAGCAGGTTGACTTCAGAAATTTTGAACTTCTGAAGTCCACCTGCATTCTGCTCACGGTTCACCGTGAAATGTTAATTAATTGTAAAACTGAAAGATTATTTTTATTATTTCATATTAAGTTCGACAGCCAGGCTGACGATCCACTTGATGGTAGGTGGCTACCGTCGCTTATAACACAAGCAACGCTACAAGTGCGCTGTCCTATACAGGGATTAACGATAAGTATAAGGAAGATATAAGGAAATTGCTATTTAGCTGATATACTTAAATGCATAAGATGTTAAAATATTCAAGTTCAAAAGAAATATAAAAAAAAGTTAAAAAATGTTCAAGTTTCAAGTAAAATGTTTGGCACAATTGTAATTTAATATAAAAATTTCATATCAAATACCATTGTATGTTGGAACTATTTGTGATGTCCTATAGTAGGTAATTTTGGTTTATTTATTATGTATTCATGTAATTTCTTGTGTGTGCATGTTTTTGTAATTTGTGTAAGTGATTTGTATAATGTAATTTAAATAATGTAAGGAACTGATACATCGAATTGGGGTTGCTTCTGTTATGATGTACCGATGTGTGTTGAAAGAAATAAATAAATAAAAAAGAGCGATAGCTTAAGAGTTTATTTCGATGTTAATGCTCTTTTAGATCGCTATTTTGTTTCAGAAATTTTAGTAGTTTTTGACTTCAAAAAAGTGATAATAAACGATTTGATTTGATTTGATTAGACGTGATGGACTTCAAATTCACTACATAATAACTGTTTTTACTCAATAATAAAAACAAAGTTCTGCTTTCATTTAAAAGTCAATACTAGTCAATATAAATCTTTCTATTTCCACTAGAGAAAACTGTATCAAATCCGTTTGGTGGTTAACAAGTTAGGAGAGAAACATGAAAAGCACCCTTATTTTATTAATATAATATGTATGGTTTATTAAAAATAATTATTCAGTAAAAAATGGAAATAATTAGATCTCTCACAACTAGTTACCAAACAGCGCAAAAAAATTCTTCTCTTGCAACTGGTTAGGTAATTTCAGTTACGAACATGGATGAAGGGAAAACAGCCTTTACATTTTGTAATAAAAACACCTAAATTTTAACATCATCCTTCCTTAAAGGTCATCGATGGTGGTAATTACCTTAGTCGTGTTCGTAGCCGATCGCATGATATGTCGAGATCGATGGCATTCAATATAAATGAATTTAGGTCACAGAATGTTCTATTATTATTAATTCGGATAGGTAGGTAATGTCATAAGGAAGTAGAAAAGGTTTTTTTTTTTTTTTGTAAAATATCACCTAATCTCTTAGCCTTCATCTTACCAAAAAAATTACAATATACAGTCGAATGGAGAAACTCCTCCTTTTTTTGAATCAATCTCCGTGCAAAAAGTCAAGAATGGCTAGACCGATTTTAATTCGGTTTTCACTTATGGAAAGACGGATAAACGGAGGAGGTTTGTATATATAAAATTACACCCCGGGCGAAGCCGGGTCACTAGTAGATCATTGTAAATATATTAATAATTTTAAAATAAATTAATAGTCATATATACTATCTATACTAATATTTATAAAGAGAGAAGATTTGTATGTTTGTTGAAATTCTTTCACCTATAGAATGTTACGTTACCAGCGAGTAACATAGGCTATATTTTATAAAGTTGCGCAAGCGAAGTCGCTTGCAACAGCTAGTTATTAATAATGTCACAGCTAATAAGAACTCGACTTAATGTTGTAAGGAAATCGATGTTCATTGAACAACTAACGATGAGTGAACCAAAAAGAATTGTGTTTCCTCAGCGGAAACACAAAGAGTTCAACTCTCCGTTCTCTACGGACTCGGTTTAAGTTTTAATTAATTGAATTGCTTTATACATATTTCCTCTGAACGTAGCTAGAAACATTTCCTACAAATTGTTTCCGCGAAATTTTTAAAACAAACTTCATATTGAATTTACGGAGCATTTAACTTTATTTTTTGCTTAATTTAAGTTTGAAATTTAGGTTGACCTTATGGAATAGTTCAACGATTCGAATTTTTCTTACACCAATTCGTTTACCTAAAAGTAAATATAAATTATTGTTATTAGCAACCAACTAGATTCAATGTTTATTTATGTGAGGTTAAACAAAGATCAACGTTTTGAACCTCGAATGTTTTAGCCTAGAGTGCCTCTCAAATACAATCCATATTGTACATGCTAATCATAGTAATCAAAAACACACCACACTACACCAACGAGTGGCTAAAATTAGGGGGAGCGTTGAACAAAAAACCTCGTTAACACTCAAATGCAGACAACAGTTTTACGTCAATCTCTTCGGACAACGATTGCTAGATCGTTTTTGGTATAACTCACAAGCTGCAGCGGTTTAATTGTGCTTTTGAATCTAGTTATTTTAGACAAGCTTTTATCTGTCGCTTCATTTGTGTGTTTAGTTAAAAAGTATAAAAAAACTATCATCGTCTATACATATTATCAAATTTAAAGTCGCTGTCCGCTTCTATCTGTTCCTCTGATGACTTCTTTTAAACCATCCAAAGGATTTTAATATGGTTTTGACTAATGGAAAAAGCAATAAACGAGGTTTGTGTATTGCTAAGCCGAGGGCGTATCGCTAGTTTACCACATAGAGGAGCACTAGAAGCACTAAGATCTAAATAGGAATATAGGAACTTATAACCGGGATAAAATATGCATAACGTGGACTATGTCTTAACAAAGTATAATTTTCTATAAACCCTTTCAGCAGCTCTTAGTATGATCGAGTAAGAAATGCGTATCCGTACTTACTAATATTATAAATGCGAAAGTATGTTTGGATGTATGGATGTATGGATGTTTGTAACTCTTTCACGCAAAAACTACTAAACCGATCGCCATGAAATTTTGCATACACGTTGTCTGGGACACCAGAAAGGACATAGGGTACCTTTCATCGTTCAACGCGGACGAAGTCGCGGGCACCAGCTAGTTACAAATATATTGTAACATATGAACAACTTTACACACTTTCGCGTTTATATTTAAGAAATATTGTAGTTTATTCTGAACTCCAATTATTTAAATCTGAAAATATTCAAATACATTTTGCAAACTGTTATTGATTCCATGAATTATTACGAATTTATGTTTATATTTAATTATGATTTACGAATTTACGATATATTAACTTAGAAATCAAGTAAGTTAATTAAAATTAATAAAACCTAAAGAAACCTATGAAATTCCCAACTGACGAGATTAATTATTTTTTGTCATACAATAATTTAACTAGCCGCTTTTCACTTAGACCGTAGAACTGATCTAGTGGATCAACTAACTCGCTTCAAGCACCAATTTGTCTATCACATTGACCGCTTCAAGAGTTCAGTGTCGTACATGTGTGTGTACTTATAGAATTTTGTTTGCTCTGTTTGAGATATGCTATGGTGTTTTGTTTTTTAGATACCTATAGGTACATGTATTTATTTTCTTTGGAATAATATACCATAGTGTATATATTTTAATATGCTTTACATATGTCTGTATGTCTTTGATTCTCAACTTTAATTATTTATCGATCGGACTAATTAAAATAGCAATTACAACAAATGACTGTAACAAATTTAAGCTAAGTACAGAATTAAATGTAAAAAAAAATAGGGCATAAATAAAACTTTTGTTCATACTTAACATTTTATATTTATTCATTAAGGTCAACTAAAAAAAACAAAGTCTAAGTATAAAAATGTTCTAATAGGG
The DNA here is from genome assembly GCA_944738685.1 of Synanthedon myopaeformis. Taxonomy (NCBI): domain Eukaryota; kingdom Metazoa; phylum Arthropoda; class Insecta; order Lepidoptera; family Sesiidae; genus Synanthedon; species Synanthedon myopaeformis. The sequence goes on along the minus strand of OX122921.1, from coordinate 10,017,164 downwards.
CAGAAAATATAATTTATTTATTTTTTAATTTGCAATGTAAAAGGTTTAAAATCTATTAAAATTAAAAATATAATTTATAAATATATTCAGTCTGTTTATGTATTTTTATCTTTAAAAATAAATACCATTTTTTCTACTTTTTTAGTCGATTCCGTACAGAAACACTTCTAGATTTACTCGAAAAATTCAAAAGTTTAAAACTTAACATATCACGTGCCAACGTAGTGTGGCTTAAGTCGACAGGATCTCCAAATCTAAATTACAAATTGATTGAATTTACACTTTCAAGTGTGTTTATAGTGGATTCAGCGGAACCTCGTATAAGCTCCTTATGTGTAAAATTGGGAAGTAGGGTATAGGCAACGGTAAACTTAAATCCAGTATGAAATCAATCAAATACATTTAATTCATCTACACCTTATCCCTATTTCGATACACAGTTCTAAATTCACTTTAATCATCAGTTTAATCGGCTCTTGAGGTAATGCCGAATTATGGAAGTGACAAAAAAATTTATTAAATATTAAACTTTTTTCTATTCCTTCCCAACTCCTTATATTGTGCAATCATGTCTATGGCATCACTGTCGTCACTATCTGATGAAGAACCATTACATAGAAATATTCCTGACAGAATTAATATTTGGAACAAATATGACGATGAAGAATTTCGAGCCAGGTTTAGATTTCCTAAACGGACAGAGGAAACCATTTTAAGAAAAATTGGACATCTAATTGAGCCAACTACCGGACGATCCAAGGCTCTTGATGCAAGAACCCAAATGTTAATTGCCGTAAGACTCTACGCAACTGGAAGTTTTCAAGAAGTTCTAGGTGACTTGGCAACCTTTGACAAGTCAACAATTTGTAGAGTATTTTTTTTTTATAAAAGTTGGGTTTGCTCTTGGCCAACAACCAGCTGTGTAGCAAGGATGAGGCCTATGATGGAGCGAGTTCACCCAGAAGATACCTATTCACTCGAACTTTGAAAATATTTGGGTTATATGAGCTTTAAAAAGTGACAAATGCTATTGCAAACCTGTCTCATGAATATATAAAAATGCCCATACAAGAAGAATTTCACCACGTTTCTGAAAATTTTTATGAGTTAGCAGGGTTTCCGAGAGTAATTGGTAGATAGCACCACATAAAATTTAATTCTCCTGGAGGACGTTTAGCAGAGTATTTTAGATGTCACAAAGGATTCTTTTCCATAAATGTGCAAATTGTGGCAAATTCTAAATTGAAAAGAGGAAATATATTTCATAGCGCGTTGGCCAGGATCTGTTCACGACAGTACCAACTCTCCCCTGTGTGCTGAATTAGAAAATGGACTACCAAAATTTTTACTTACTAGGAGATAGTGGTTACTTTTGTAAAAGGTTCTTGTTGACTCCAATTTTAAACCCTCAAACAATTATTATTTAACGAAAAAAAATCACATAATACCACGAAAGACGAAGTAATATTTAATTAACAAATACGGCAGACAGCAGAAGAGGTTGCGAAATTTCTAGTCTTTAAATTGTCAGAATTTAAATGAGAACTGTCAAATCGCGTTTTGTTCGTCGTGCAGCACTTGTTTTTATTGATAATCAAAGACAATCATTCATTTATTTTTGGGATCATTCACCCTTTTGTCCTAATGCTTTCATTATTAAATGAAAACCTACCTGCACGTTCCTGCAATGCCCATTAATTTAACGGTGGCTTTAAATTTAATTATGTATTAGAAAGTGTCGGTTTAATGATTTCTTTCTTGCAACTGACTGTTAAAGTTATATTTGGGTTAAGTTCCTTAATCCCATTTTATATTGTATTTGAGGCATATGCAATAATAAAGGACATGTCTTTGTTCTATTTTTATATGGCGAAGCTTCCCCTATAATTGTGACCTATGAAAACAGTAGAGGATCACCAGATGTAGTTATTTCATTACAAATGTGTACATTTCGGTACCTTCAATTAATTAAGTAACAATTTTCGTTAACTGAAATGACGAATACCTAAATAAACATCATGATAGGCAGTTAAATATATTTTGTTTTAGTTTACATAATATATTATATTCAGAAATACGACCCTTAGTTATCAAAATTAATGCCAAACATATACCTCTTTTTTACTAATTACGAAATTACGATTTCAAGATTTATGTGGTATCTGACAAAAAAATAACACTATGTTTTAAACTATCTACTTAACTGTATTTTAGTAAACAAAAGACAATTTATAGTCCTTATACTATTTTGTCTTATGACGATTTCAAATGCGATTTAGCCATATCGAGATCTTGTCATAAAGCGAACTGGTCACACCTGCTCTCTAGTCTTATGTAGATAAATACATAACGATGAAGCTTGTTCACTTAAAATCTAGAAATCAATCGAATGGTCTACTGTTAGCTAGTTTCTACTGCGTCAGGGATTTGTCGAACAAACGTTCCGTGAAAGGGTACAGAGTTTATGTTTGCCTTCGCTAAATTACTTTGTCTTTGTGTCATACTCTTTTTATCGTCTCAGGTAAAACCAAGAGGAATATATTTTTTTAAAAAAATCACGTTAATAACAACAACATAGTCATAGGAGTATTTTTTTTAACTGTATATCAATGTTTAATAGAGAATTGAATATGTATTGTGGATGTGATAACCTATTTTCTGATTTTTTTTCTGATATTCTATCCCCCACAAAAATATGTTAGGTTTTTATACCAAGAATTTACTAGAAAGAGACAATTGGTTATTATAACACCCCATGAGCCAGGATAAGTTTTTAATTTAAGAAAAATAAAAACTATAATAAATAAATGAGAAATTAACTATGATTGCTTACACTAACATTTTAGTTTATACAGTAAATGAACTATTAAATAATATCAACTTCGTTTTGTTCGCAGGTAATATACAACTAATTACAAAAGGATGATCGCCTACAAATAGAAACAAGAAAAACTGGCACAATGTTAATTGTAACATGAATTACACTAACCTCGTTGTATACGTCGCCTGCCTGCTGTGGCTTCATTTGACGGACGCTAAAATTGGTAAGTAAAATTATGTTAAATGTTTTCTTTTTGTATTAAAGATGGGTTTGCTCTTGGCCAACATCTAGCCGTGTAGCGAAGATGAGGCCTATGATGGAGCGAGCTCACCCAGAAGATGCCTATTCACTTGAACTTTGAAAAGGTTTGGGTTATATGAGTTCGGAAACACAGACGCCGACAGAGAGTTCCAAATCTTGGCAGTGCGCTTTATGAAGGATGTTTTAAAGAGCTTAGTAATATTTACTTCTAGTAAGTTTTATGTGTAACACTGAGAACAAACCTGACTTTGAATATATTATATATAATAATATAATACCGTGTCAATATCCGTTGTAACGTAGCGTTACTTATTTTATTTATTTTATTAGTTATATTACCTTATTTGTTTATTTATTTATTTAAGTATTTAAAAACTTATTATTTTTTTTTAAATATATAGAATTGCATTTGACGTTCAATATTCAAAATTTTCAGTCAGAGAGCGTTTTTTGTTTCTCTGTCGCTCGCAGAGAGCGGTACAGTTTTTGTGCTGATAATAGCCTGTATTTGCCAGTTCATTTTCTTTTAAAATTTTAATTATACAGTTTTAAATATTTATGTAAAAAAACCCCGGGTTATAAATGGGTACGTATTTCATCTTATTTCTGATGATAGATTGCTGATTAATGTTTTTTTATTATAATTTGTGTTTTAGTTCATTTTAAATTTATTGTTAATTTACTCATTTAATTCTATTATCTTTTGCAGTTTTTTTTAATCCTTATGCAATTGTATTTTTTTATTTTACTCTTGTGTGTTTTTTGCCTGACCATTTATTGAATAAATTATTAACATTTAGGGATCTTATATCTAAATTTTAGATTCCCACGGTCAGGCACACATATTTTTTTTCTTTTAGATTTGTGTTTAATTATTTCTTTTTCATTTCAGGGTTTTTTTTTTTTATGTTTTGGTTTTTTTGTCATTCATGGATTTAATTAGAGATATATAATTAATATATAATGAATCCTGGGTTTTATCCGCATTTTACATTCTGATGAGCCTTCTTCATTTTTCTTTGGTGACACTGATGAGCAGCGTGTCTTTATTTTGCCGAGAAGGAAAACTATATTATTACATCCAGCCATTTATTCACATCCAGCTAAGTTTTTAACTTTTATTAGCCGGATTTATTGAATCAAATATTAAATTTCATATATATATATATACATAATAACGTACGGGTTCATTGGCGCCCAACGTTTCATTGGCGCCCAACTTGTTTTTTTACAGATAACATATATTGTTGTTACTGTAAAGTACGTGAAATTGTATATATATATTATCTTATTTATTTTCAATATTTGATTCACTAATTCTGTTGATTTAATTTTTGTAAGTTATTAATTTCTTCAATTTCCTGTTTTTGTTGCAGAATGACATTTTAATTAATTTGTTATTTCAGAATGATTATTTCTTAATTTTCATTTTTTCATGTTAATTTATTTTAATTATTTTAATAAATTATTAATATTTAAGATGTCATTCGCTATTTTGTTGTAACAGGCAAATAGGTTATTGATTTAATTTGTCACTATCGTCACAAATAAGATGTTGTTTTTTTAAAAAAAAAAGGAATTAGTATTTTCATCTAATTTTTTTTTTTTTTTTTTATTTTTTTTTATTTTTTCATATATATTTTTTTATATTTAAATTTTATTTATATTTTATATATTTTAAATTTATTTTAAATTTTTATTTTTTTTTATTTTTTATATTTTTTAAATTTTTTTTAAAATATATATTTTAAATTTTAAATATATAAACATATATTTTAAATAATATATTTCATATATTCATTTCAAATATTTTCATCTAGGCTCCAGACCTTTCCAGATGATTTGTATAATAATTATTTAGGTATTATAATATATAATATTATAATTCTTGATTATGTACATATTTACTTAATATTATTAATTCCTTAGTTATTCATTTATTTAGTTATTATTTAATTATTTAATTAATTAGTTTTTATTATACCAACAGAGCGGATTACAACTCTTTAAACAAGCCCTAAAGTTCATAAACAGAGCGGATTACAACTCTTTAAACAAGCCCTAAAGTTCATAAACAGAGCGGATTACAACTCTTTAAACAAGCCCTAAAGTTCATAAGCAGAGCGGATTACAACTCTTTAAACAAGCCTTAAAGTTCATAAGCAGGGCGGATTATTAAATAAAATAATTTAAGCCTTGAAGTTATCGTCTAGTTATTTTTCTGGGCGTTTGTTATTATTAACAATGTAGTTCCTTTTTGTTTTTAAGGAATCTATTTTGTTTAAGCTTTCTTTGGTTGAATGCTTAGTTGTCTGGGCGTTTTGTTCGCTTGGTGTTAATTGTTTCCTCTAGTTAGGATTCAGTTATGTTAATAATTAATTATTTTTTTTATTTATTTACTTTTTTCTTTTTCTTTTTATACTCTTCCTCATTTATTCCTTAAACACTTCTGCTTTAAGGTCAGCAGTTTTATACTACTGCCCTATCTTATGCAAGTTACTTCTTCAAGAAAATATCTTGAATTAGTTTTTTTTGAAAGGAAACATTTGAGTACCACAACACAGTTTTAATAACTAGTGCTGCAATTCTCACTGTTAATAGTATGGAAGGTTTTATTTTTTGAACGTAGGATGAAAGTGGTAGCATTTGTGTATGGGCACAAAGAATTTTTTTTTTATCCTATTAACGGAAAAAAAAAATTCTTCTGTAGGAAGAGGGGATATGTAACGTAGCGTTACTTATTTTATTTATTTTATTAGTTATATTACCTTATTTGTTTATTTATTTATTTAAGTATTTAAAAACTTATTATTTTTTTTTAAATATATAGAATTGCATTTGACGTTCAATATTCAAAATTTTCAGTCAGAGAGCGTTTTTTGTTTCTCTGTCGCTCGCAGAGAGCGGTACAGTTTTTGTGCTGATAATAGCCTGTATTTGCCAGTTCATTTTCTTTTAAAATTTTAATTATACAGTTTTAAATATTTATGTAAAAAACCCCGGGTTATAAATGGGTACGTATTTCATCTTATTTCTGATGATAGATTGCTGATTAATGTTTTTTTATTATAATTTGTGTTTTAGTTCATTTTAAATTTATTGTTAATTTACTCATTTAATTCTATTATCTTTTGCAGTTTTTTTTAATCCTTATGCAATTGTATTTTTTTATTTTACTCTTGTGTGTTTTTTGCCTGACCATTTATTGAATAAATTATTAACATTTAGGGATCTTATATCTAAATTTTAGATTCCCACGGTCAGGCACACATATTTTTTTTCTTTTAGATTTGTGTTTAATTATTTCTTTTTCATTTCAGGGTTTTTTTTTTTTATGTTTTGGTTTTTTTGTCATTCATGGATTTAATTAGAGATATATAATTAATATATAATGAATCCTGGGTTTTATCCGCATTTTACATTCTGATGAGCCTTCTTCATTTTTCTTTGGTGACACTGATGAGCAGCGTGTCTTTATTTTGCCGAGAAGGAAAACTATATTATTACATCCAGCCATTTATTCACATCCAGCTAAGTTTTTAACTTTTATTAGCCGGATTTATTGAATCAAATATTAAATTTCATATATATATATATACATAATAACGTACGGGTTCATTGGCGCCCAACGTTTCACCGTTTGGTGGTTTAGAAGTAGTTAGCGGAGAATTGCGACTTTATTTTAAAGTGGACCAGCGACTCGCACCTGTCTTCGCTCGGATGCATTATATACATAAGCAAACTTTCCTCGTTTATCGATTTTTCCAAAAGTGAAAACTGTATTGAGTAATTTAGAGAAAGTTAGTGGAGAAAAATAACAATATTTCTCTACTTGTTAAAATATTGTTCTATGGTTTCTTGGTTTAGAAAACGTCAGCAGTGTAACAGAACGAGGCGGACAGAGACTTATTTTATAAATGTATACATATATAGTACATTAAAGTTAATTGGATTAAAAGTTATATGAAATTGGAATGAATTTAGAACAAACAATTTATCCGCAGGTTACTTCTGGCACATCACAGATCTTCATTATGACCCATTTCATAACTCCCCGGAGTTCCATAGAGGTACGTACAATTCTGCTTCAATTCTCATCTCGTTGATAATTAAATTCTGTCTGAGTGGTAAACCGTGATAACAAGTAAACAAATATATGACGTAGTTATAGCTGTCTTTTGCATAACACCATATTGTGGCTGATGTGATGAAAGGGAGGGACAATTTCTTTATAATGCTCCTGAACTCAAAACTCGTTATTTTGAATGCATGCATTTTACTTAAAATATATATATTTAATTTAAAAAAATACTGACTGAAGGTATCAATAGTCATATTTGAAATTTTATTTTAATCCTTATATATCTATATTTCAGATTTCTCATTACATTCATGTAAATTAATCATATTATGTAATAGTTATATAGAGTTGCGCAATTGCGCAGACCCTGCAGGATAAAGTATGGGATAAAAGATATTTAATCAAGAGATAATATTTTTTTTTACTTATTTCTCATAATAATTATCTTGAGAAAGGGTAAAACGAAATGTAAAATACTGGCAAATTTACTGTTATTTTAATTTTGAAATAAAAAACAGGAACATAGTATGAAAAACTCTATTCAAAACTGCAACAATAAAAAGAAAGACAGAACAATGTCGTGGCCGTTGAAAGACAATTTTAGTCAGAAAAAAGAAAATTGTTCTAGATTCTAGATTTTTGGTCAGTTTGTAAACGTTAATTGAACTTTAATTTAGTATGGTAATATAAATAATTATTACAAATTTTTATATGTACTAGACTGATATAATGTGTAGCGAGATATTGTATGTTTGGCTAATATAAATAAAATAAAAAAATTCAAATTCATAATAATATGTTGAAATTTAGCTCTTAGCTAAAAGTGTGTGTTTTTCTGTTTAAACTATAATTTTAATAATTTGTCTAATTTGTAATCTGATATAATATTATATTGTCCTAAAATGTTGATCATACATATATATGTACGACAGGTTGTCGACATAGTCGCGGAAATGATGAGCACAGTCACCGTAATGGTCGCCATCGTGACCACACATGCGACAGTTCTTGGCCACTGATACAAAGCGCCGCCGCCTTTATGGCGGAACGACACCCCGAAACCTTAGAATTCGTGCTCTGGACTGGGTGAGTGCATTTAATTATCCTTTGATAAAATCGAGTACCTAGGTTTATATCAGTTCAGAATACCTATATACATTTCTTTTATAAACAGGCGATAATATTTGCTAAAGTAAAATTCTCAGGCTTTAAGTCTTAAGACACTATTAAGGCTTTAAGACACTATTAAGTCATATAAAAAGGTTTGTTGATCTATTCACTAAACTTTGGCATTATTCGCTAGGACAAAAAATATTTTTACTTTATTTACTTAGCTGTAATCAGAGACAAATACAAAACTTGAAATTTTTAAATAGCAGCTTCGCTAATAGGCAACGGCTGTCGTCAGACATCAAGATTTACTATTGCCATACTTATCAATCCTTTTCATACAAAAGAGCGTCCAGATTAGGCTCATCATTTATTTCTTATTACTTCATTATTAGGTTATTTGATAAACCCATTGGTCGAGTGGTAAAGTTAGCCTTGGTACTCTATTCCAGTGGATAGAACGCGGTATGGGTTCGAATTCAGACAAGTTTTCAAAGTTGGCCCTGGTCTACGTTTTGCAGTCGTTTGAGCAGCCAGTTTGGATGCAATATTACAACCCCCTTACAGAAGATCACTGTGAAATAAAATAACAGCATGTGTGCTGTTGTGTTCCCTATTCCTTCCTAATCCCTTATCATTCATCCTACTGTGGTAGGTTGCGTACTTGCAGCACCTGTAGCATTGCTTGTATAGTTGAAGGTCTACCATCAAGTATACACGTAAAAATCTCTAGGTATATATTTCATTTTCATAGCTTAACACTTTTAACCATTCCATCAGTAGACGTGATAACAATAACATTTTTATAATGATCTGCACCAATAAATGTATAGTGTTATGAATTTCCTGTAAAGCATAAGAATTGCATTATTGTAAAATGTTAAATGCGTGTATTTCATTAAAATGCATTGTACCGAGATACATGTTAACTGAAACTTATAAAGTTTCAGTTAACTTTAAGTAAAATTCCAGCTGAATAAAACAATATAACCATCAAAAGGCAAATGCACACCACTTGAGCTCGCATTCGGCACACAGAAATCCCGAGACGGCCCGGAAATCATGAGTGTCCGTGTTGGAATTGAAAAATGTCAAGCCGCTACTACAATATGAATGCGGTATTGTGTAAATCACCGCTTGCCTCTCTCTAGGCGAACACTGAATTAAAATACCAGTAAAGAAGGTTCTCTAGAAGATTCTTATAAATACCTTAATGACCTTAACTTTTTTTTATTTAAGATTCGTTTGCTTTTGGCCAGCATCTAGCGAAGATGTAGCGAAGATGAGGCCTGTGATAGAGCGAGCTCATCCAGAAGATGCCTATTCACTCGAACTTTGGAACCTTGGAATTGAAAACCTTGAAATCTTATAGAAGACACAGAGATAGGCGATTTTGCGTCTATTTGTCAGGCTCTGCATCTTGGTTTTTAAAAGCGTACTGCCACAAATGAGCTCTGCGATTCACTGTGTCTTAACTTTAATGAAAAAATAAATTATTCAACGTCTTAGAAAAAAGGACGCGAACGAAGTTGCGGGCAAAGGCTAACATTTTTTAAAGTATTTATTAAATAGTTAATTTGTTTTTAAACAGGGATATTTTATCGTCATCAATGGAACACCTCGGTGAGGAGTTGAAACTGGAAGCTGTGAGGAATGTGACTGATATTCTTGGTCGGACATTCAGTAGTCAGTTCGTTTTTCCCGCACTAGGCCACAATGATCCTCCACCGTCGAGAAGACTGGTAGACATGTGGATGCAATGGCTACCAACTGACGCATTACAAACGTTTGAAATTGGTAAGATTTATTTTTATCAAAATATAAACATTTTTAGTAAGGTTTATTGATAAGAAATATGAACATAAAATTTACTATATCTTCCGTTTTAAATGTTACATTATCTAAAATACTCAATTATATTATGTATATATAGGTATCAATTGGTAAGTCGACAATTATTAATTTTTGAATAAATCAAGATGTTTATTTGTTTAGGTGGTTTCTACACAATAGAGCAGTCACACAGCAAACTGCGTATTGTAGTGCTGAATAGCGTATTGTGGGCTGGTGGTGCTGCTAGAACCGATGGTCCCAACAGAGGCAGAACGCAATGGGAATGGTTGGAACAAGTTTTGAGTAAAGCAAGAAGGAAAAATGAAAAGGTGAGTTACAAAATATATTTCAAATAATTCCAAATTATTGGTTGTCCTCCTGTAAAATTATGTAAGAACCCTCTTCAGTGCTCAAAAAGACATCTAAATCAAAATAATAAATTACACCATTGCTTTCTATACCGATACCGTCCAAAATACTCTTCCTGGCCTCTTCATAAGTAGCATAGTACGTAATATAAATCCTCCGCTATTTCACAAAAGTCTGTGCGACTGTTTGTGAATTTGTACAACTTCATATCACATAGCTTTTCCTGAAACATATTTGAGCGGATTGCGAATCGAGTTCAACTCATTAAGTTAATTTAAGTAGAATTCACAATTCTATGAAAATTCGTAAGAGTTCCGTCCTTTTTCTACGTATAAGTTTTGCTATTCAATCACAACGTCGTTAAATATTTTATTTTTATTAAATTCGCTAATAGCACCCCCTTCTAGCCCGGACATTGTTCTTGGAAAATAAATGTTAAAGTTTATATTGATTTATGGTCTAAGTCCTATTTATTGATTTAAATTTCTTTTTAAGGTATACCTTGTAGCCCATGCTGGCCCTGGCGTAGAAGAACGTCAAAATGCTGGAAGCGCTTCGGCTGCTGGAGGCGGAGAGCTTACACCTGCAGACAACAAACGGCTACTGCACGTCATCAGAGCCTTCAGCGATGTCATAGCTGGACAATTCTATGGCCACCGCCACGCTGACACTTTCAGACTTGTATATAGTGAAGGTACAACATAGCCTTAGTAGCAAAATTATTTTTAAAAAGTATTTTTAACAGAACATTCTCAATGCGATCACTAGTTTCGACATCACTGGTATCAATTTTGTGACTTGTCACCAATGACGGTAACAAGAAAATAATTAACCGCCAATGGGTTACGAATTAAAATAATAAGAAGAACATTCAAATTATCGAGGTAAAAACATTACTAGTTTTCACTTATGGAAAGAGAATTAACAGAGAATAATTTTTCTGCGAATTTATTTTTGTGGAGATAATGACCTTATTTCTGTTCTGTGACATTCAATCGTTTGACATTATTGCTCTGCGTTCTCCACTTGAGTAAGTAAGAACGCTTAATACGTTTACGATTTCTCCATTTAAAAGATTCAATCGGTTTTATCGAGTCACGCAGAATCGTATATAATATTAAATGACTTGGAGGCAGTTGATATTTTCCTTACCTCTGGTGATGTCATATTTGATAGATTTTCTATCAATAACCAAGACAATATCCGAGATTTTATTTTTAATTTTATATGATAAAAACCGATTCTCTATGAATTTAGCTTTCCATGACTTTTACAATTACAATATTGTTATTACAATATAATTTATGTTATTTGTCGCAATATAATGTAACAACATATAGTTTCACTTTACTTACCCATATGACTTATATTAAACTTATTTTACCTTTTTCCGCGAACATCCATTTTGTGTTTCTAGAATCCATTTTGTACCATTAGAACAAATACTCTTTGCAGCTATGTGTCACAAGTAACTACGATAAAGCACACCCTAGAGACGTCACGAGTTCCCATATTTTACTCATAAGTTCTCTAGAAGCATAGAACTATTTGTCTCAAGAATTCAATTTATTTTAGGGCGACCAGTGTCATGGGCGTTCCTGGCACCTTCTGTGACACCAAGAGGGGCAGGCGTCACAACTAATCCAGGATTAAGACTTTACAAGTTTGATTCAAACACTGGGAAGGTAAGTAATATTAAAACTTCTTATTTTGATGGTATTGTTCGATTCAGACTTTATTATTTGATTTTTTTTATTTTAATATTATATAATTTTTACGTCGACATTATTTTCCATAAGCCATTTTTATTAAGTTTATCATTATTGTATATGATTAAATTGATTTTTTGTGTGTCCAATATGTTTTTTTAGAAACTTTTTAAATTATAAACGTAGTATGAATTTATTAAAAACAATTGTCAAGACTAATTTAATCGAATTATCTCGTATAACCATAATAGATATAATTTTCCTATCAATCCGACCAATGGGAAAAAAAGTCCACGTCATCCGATCAGTCTGACGAAGCAGTTGGACCACGCGGTCTCAGGGACATATTTAATATTATATATTTTATGTGAAAGTAACTCGATCATTGTGTCTGTCTGTTACTTTTTCACGCCTTAACTACTCAACCGATCATAATGAAATTTTTCTCACACATTGTTAGGCATACAGAAAAGGACCTTTCATCCAGAAAAAAATAAAATATCTCGAGGGATCATATAAAAAACCCAACGCCTGGAAAAACTAACAGCAATAAAAATTGAACGAATTATTGCTTGTATATTTTTCAATTTTTTCAATGCGCACGAAGTCGCGAGCAAAAGCTAGTACTATTATAAAATTTTAAAATAAAATATTCTTCTTCGTTTATTATGTTTTTTTCTAAATTAAACCGAAACTTTTAGGTATTGGACTATACGCAATACTACTTAGACGTATCAAATTCTAGAGGAGAGCTCCATTGGTCGATAGAGTACAACTTAACACAGTATTACGGCTTGAGAGAGGTCAGTGCGACTTCTCTAGACGCTTTAGCTGACAGAATACGCACCTATCCGGATAGAGGGACGTTTTCGAAGTAAGTACATTAATGAAGTGTGTTTATATATTAAAATAATATAACATAATAAACCATTTATTGAGAAATTTCCAATTAATGCAGTATCAATAATCGGAAATAGCAAACACGATTCGATTTCTAATTCGAATATTCGAACGAGGAAATCCTATGATTTGATAATTATATATTGTTTCGTCATGCCATAATACAAATAATTATCATTAAGTAGTGATTTGATGAAATAACTGCATATAGAGCAATCAACCTATACATAATAGTCATAAACGACCCGTGTCTGTGCATTTTTTTTTTATAATTTGAACCTACACGTTGTACTTATGTTACTGGGGTCAAAAAATAGTTTTCAAAACTTTTATCGGTTTGTCTGTGCGTTTGTGCACGCTAATCTCAGAAGCGGCTTAATTGATTTGGATGAAATTTGGCACACAGATAGTTTATTAACTAGATTAACATATAAGATAATTTTTTTAATGGAATAATGTTAGATTCCTGTGGGATTTTCAAAAAATAGCGCATACGAAGTTGCGGGAACAGCCATTTATCATGGTAACGTGAAGTTAAAAACAATTCATAAAGCAAGTCCTCTGACAGGAATATACACGAATAAAGATCGCAAAACTAACACCACGTATCATTTAGAAAAGATCGCCAAATTATCTTTGTGTACAATCGATACACAAGCACCATCAATGTACAATTAGGAACCTCAACGTCCAGATTTTAATAATAAGTCATTTTGGTATCTTTTTCATCTAATAATTTTCTGATTTTAATTTTCATTACAGGTATTTAACAGCGTTACGAGTGCGTCACAACACAGATGTCACAGAGTGTGATGCCGCATGCATCCATGTTCACTTCTGTGCTATAACTCGAGCAGATTATCATGACTTTCGTTCGTGCGTGCGAAACCCCGCTTCAGCGCTAGCGTCACGGGCACCACAGACCTCAGCCGCCATCTTGTTGTACGCCATCTTGATTTTAATATCTTCGTAATGGCGGACTAATCGTACCTAATGCTTAAACATTAATATTTTACCGATTTTACTAAGTATTTGTCTGTCTCTAATGCCAGCTAATATAACCTATGTTTTAAAAACTGTTTTATTATTTTCATAAAATATTTACAAACTTTTATTAAACTATGTACAGTGAAATCTAGGAGTTTGAATTAGTTTTTTTTTATTTTTATTATAGCACTTTGTCCGGAACGAAAAAAATATATTAATTAAGGAACAAAACAAAACAAAAATTAAATTTTTTGTAAATGAATTAATATGTTCCCCTGGAAAATTAATTGCTATCACCCCACTAGTGCTGCCCCTGGTGGATCTTCTTTAAATGTACCGAGAAAACAGATTAAGGCTACGTCCATCTCGATTTCATTAATCATATTCAAATTGAAGTACCTACTGTCAACTGCACCTTAAATAAAACGTTAGTCGTGATCTCCTTATAATTTACTTAAAATACATACATACTATAATATATAGACTTTTAGCGTGTTTGTAGATTTTTGTGATCTTAATTTAAGACTGTAAAAATATTTCATAAATTATCATTAAACGTATAATTAAAAAAGAATGTCTTAGTTTTGATAAGATTGAAACTGAACGTATGAATGAATTTTTAAATAATAATTAAATAGTAATCGATTGATGTAATTAGATAATGTTGATGTAATTAAGCAAATTCTCATCGCTAATTTGATTGTGATATATGGAAGTTTTGTACATAAATTAATAAACTAAGTGAACTGAAACTCAATGTAAGAAAAGTTTAACATATTTTCTTGGTTTTATTTCAATATCCATTTTCCAACAGAAGAAACACCTTCAAGTGTCCCTGATATAATGACCCTGATAAAGTAGGTATAAGGATATCTGAGATGATAGATAATAGGATAGTATAGTATTATTAATTTATACTCTATTTAAATAAAAATTAATCACTAAATGTGTTTCTAAGCACAAAACTCAAGCACGGCTGGACCAAACAGGCTATTTTTTTTTTTTCAAATATTCGTTGAAGTCCTAAGACTCTATGAATCTAGTTCTTATGGAGAGAAAAATTAGAATGATATGAATTTAAAATAGCTGGAGTTTAGATTTCAATTAATTGACTATGATTTCTTCTAAAACTGCTGCT
This sequence comes from Synanthedon myopaeformis, assembly GCA_944738685.1. NCBI lineage: Eukaryota > Metazoa > Arthropoda > Insecta > Lepidoptera > Sesiidae > Synanthedon > Synanthedon myopaeformis. The sequence continues at coordinate 10,001,955 of OX122921.1, read as the reverse complement.
TGGCTCATAACCAAATTTTAATCCAAAATTATTGTCTACCCGTTTCTATTAACAGGTTTGAGATATTTTAATAGCTCTGAATTATTCGTTTCTGATCTGCAATAGCCTACAATCCCACATACATAATTATACTACGAAATATAAGAAGAAATTAATTCCTATTCCTAAGTAAGTAAGTAATAAGAGCTGTGAAATGATCCAGGACCAGGTCAAATTTAGATAACTATAGTCGGAAATAAAAAAAATAAAAAGGCGTTGCTTTTTTAAAGGTCAAATATATACATTGACTCAAAGTTTAACTATAGCGCGTACGAAATCTCGGGCACGGCTAGTATTCAATAAACCTTTATATAGTTTCTAGACTAGATTAAATTATATTCTATGTTTATTTTTGAAAAAAAAAAGCCGAAACTGCCTGCCCTTCTGTTATATTTATACGAGTGAATCTACGTATACCTACTATTTTTTACTGATATCCCAAAAAAGAGATATGTATTTTAAGGTAAATGCCCTTACTATAGACAAAGGCTATATATTATGTATTACCAACCCTATTCCAAAAAAGGACAATCATGTATTCGTGTATTTGTTATTTATATTTCAGACCGAATTAACGAAATATGATCCCTCTCATTTTACATAAAGCCACGATATTGGACCGCAAAAATACGATATCCGAACAATATCCAAACGAAGCATTCATATTCGCATTTTCATAAGAATATTTTTCTAAGGGATGGGCCTAAAAACGCTCGCGAAAAATGGGTCGTTCTGAACCTTTCACTTGATATCCGACGCCAGAGAATGAAGACCCGCATCAGTTAGCGGACGTTAAAAAATGATGGATCAAATAACAAAGGTTCATGTATGCTACAGTGGTCAACTTTATCTAGCCAGCGAGTATGTACTTTGCGCCATATGAATACGTTTCGATATACGGATGAAAGGGTTGCGTTCGCTTAGAAAAAAAGTGGGAGGACGTTTGAAAGCATTTATGGATGGAATAAAGTGGTATGAAAGGGAATGTCAGTTCAGACGTTTGTAACATATGTTGTGGTTTTCTTATAAGATACTGAGTATGTATTCGTAAGTATGTATTTTATGTAACAGATGATCAATAGCTTGGATAACCGCGTAGTAGAGTAATCTGGAAACCTGCCATACATTGTTTTCAATGTCGTTTTTCTTTATGTAATGATATGCAGGCAACCTGACAGTCCACTAGGTGGTTACCGTCGCTAATAAACACAAGCAATACCATAAGTTCTGTTGAAATTAGGCTGCTACATTTGAGGATTAGGGGGAATAAGAAAATGGAGTTTGATATCCCCATCTATCTACGATATGAAAGAGTTTCTTTGTATAAAAAATACGCCCACTAAAAATAACATAGTATAATAATAATATAATTGTAGAATTTATTTCTACAAGTGACCGCTCCCATTGTCGAACGAATGCTTTTTCTCTGGAAATTATTTACACAAACCTTCCTTGTTTATCGCTCTTTCATTAATGAAAACCGTGTCAAAATCCAGGGGTTGGGGTGGTTTAGAGGTTTTCTGCTTATTAAGGTGTTGTTCGATAGTAAAAACATTCTTCAAAACGACTTTTTAGTTGAAACACAAAGGACGTCCCTTCTGCGTACCGCCTAAGAATTTGTTTTGATTATACCACCCTTTTAAATTATTTTTAAATTTTTAAATATCTATCGTTTAGTAAAACAATCTTAACATCTCTTAGGTGTAATATTAATTGGCCTATATTAATTTGAAACGAAAACCAATTCATAAATACGTAGTTTTTCAACCCCTTTAAGTAATGTTGGTTGAATATTTGTATACTGAGCTAATCATAGGTAGCAACGAAAGGTCCTTTATATGTTACGGAAATAGATCGGCTTGAGCACGTAATATTGGGATCGAAGCAGTGAAGGCACTTTGTGTACCTATGCTATCATATAATACTAAGAGTTAATAACATAGAAAAATTAATTTAGGACAACTAGAACCACTTAAGATAATAATAATATATTGATATCGTGGCCATGGTTATAGGCAAACTAAAAGCGTTATGCTTACTGTAACAGCATCAATACGATCAGAGTATACGTTGTTGAATTTATTATAAAGAACATTTTCATGTTCCTCTTTATCTTATTATGTCAATTTAACAAACTGACCTTAAAGATGGAAATTTTATACGATGTAGAAATAATGAGATTCATTCCGCGAACGGCCGCGGTCCTATTTGGAGACACAATTAAATTATGGGCCTAATGATCTAAGAAAAGGCCCATTTGTTAAGCGCTTTGTTTCGAATTGCTACAAAAATGGAGTGGATAGGAGGAAACAAAAAATGCTGGATAACAACAAATTTTCTTTTACAGGAGTTTCAGTAGATACTTATATTTACCGTTATAATCAATCTAACCCTTTGTTATGATTTGTTTATTAGTAATATTATATCAGATAAGGTACATAATAGTAACAATCAAACTGCGACCATTGAGCGACATTAGTTAGCAAAGTAAGTAAGTACCTACTTATTTATTTAAATTATACGTTTATTTTACCCAAAGTCGCTGTCTTAGACAACCTAAGACTTATTATGTAGCACTTAAATGTAGACTGACGATCTCGTAAGATGCAGTACAAATTCAAATTAGTTTTGTTGAATAAATTGTAAAGACTTGAGACATCGTTGAGTAGCGACAGTGTGTACAGACACTTGACATTTATATAACAATATTTGCAGCTCAAGTGGTAAGAGCTCGTTATATTAAACCAATTGTTATTAACGACACGTTTGGTCTAGTGGCTAGTAACCCTAGCTGTTAACCAAACGGTCGCGGGTTCGTATCCCGCTAGGTGGAAATGTTTATGTGTTAACATTTTACCTTTGTACCTGAGTCATGAATGTTTTGTATTTATAATATGTATGTATTTATAAAAAAAAGTAATCTATGTAATATATCAACTGTCTGGTATCCATAATACCAGCATTACTTGCTTACTGTGGAACTAGATGGCGATGTGTGGAATGTGTGAAGATATTTATTTATTTATGTTATACTCTAGTAATTTATTGCTAGATTTTGTTGTAACTGCAAAAAATACATACCTAGATGTATTTTCTCTTCACACCAATATTGACCGACAGAGATAAGCAAAGCGATACCCAGTGACTGAAAAAAAAATTTAAATGGGAATCCGCGAGCGGATTGCTATCCTCCGAAGCGTCTGTCTGTCTGTATGTATGTTTATGACAAACAAAAAGTTTGTATGAATTCTGACTTTAACTATTCGTTAACTATTATATTAAAATTATTCGTATTATAAAAAATAATCATTGCTAAAGATTTCACCTCTAGACGTATCACATTCTATTTAAAGGTTCTCTTCATTTTTACGCACTTTTTATATGTTCACATGTAATTTTACAAACATTTCTCTATAAATGGAATTAATAAATATTATAGTAATGTATCAAAGAATTCTGAATTTAATTTAGTACACGATGCCCTACAAAGAGCATATAAATGAACTCGCAATATTCTGTAATATTTTTTCAAAAGACATTTGGAATAGGTAAGAGGTGTCGATAAAAATTTGTAAAATTTTCTTATCTAAGGCGTCAAAGCCTTTTCAGATCTTACCCATATCTGCCCGCCGCCTGAAAACTAAGGACTTCTTAATAACTCACTGGTGTTAGTGATACTAATTATGTCCAAAGAATTCAGATAATATTCAAAAATTATTATTGTGGATGTAATACATCTTCAAATAAATTGTGAACTACTTAAATACATTTACAAAAAAAAGCATCAATTTTATGACATTTTCTCGACCACTTTTAAAAAAACTCGTAAAAAAAAAATTAATATTAATATTACTTTCTTATCTTGGAAAGAGATAACTTATACCAGACATGACTGAGATCAAATGTAATCACTGCTTTTTACTTTTATGATAGTCATAATTTAATTTAATAATTTAAAAGTGTAGAGCTTAAATTATTATAATGCACATAGGTAATTAATTCAATGAGATGTCTTTGAACGATAGTGGCTATAAATTTTGACATTTTTCGCCCACTTATACCTCAATTAGTCTCGAGGATAGTTGATATTTAATTATATATAAAAATAAATTATTTTTCTAATAGGTTAAGAGGAAGTTAATTTTTTTTGTGACAAAAATCGGATACACTAATTGTACTACCTCATTTATAATGTTTAATTTTATTTTAAGCGAAGCTTTCGCTCAATTCTCAGTAATTGTCCGCCGAAAAGCTTGTCCGCTGAAATGGCACATGCAATGTCACGAATCTAAGTCGGTTTTGAAAACACTTAAGCGAAAAACCTCTTGAGTGTTTTTTCGAATTCAATTATTGAGGGGTTAAGGTGGATGGCTACCTTAGTGGTCTAAATCAGGGGTTTCGGGTTTGCTTCCCGGGAAGCCAACCAACTTTTCAAAGTTGTCTCTGGGTGTGGGGTGTTACATCATAACAACGTACTCGCCTTACTTTTGTAGTAACTCATACATGTTGTTTTGTTATGTCAACTTTTGTTCGTCAATTATTAATTATTACACCAATAGAAATATTACTTCTTAATAAAGTCATGTCACTTTTAGAAAAAGTGCATAATTTGGAATATTTTGGCAACCTTATAATAGTAATCTTACTTTATCCTTCTCGTAATAGAGTTCATTAGTGTTTTTATTACCTACATAAATAAACGCTTAATTCTCAATTTCAATACTCAACTTTGTAATTATAAAAAGATTACAACAATTGAAAACAAAATATCACGATTTTGTGCAATAATAACACACATATATATATTTTTAATAATACCTGCCAATAAACTTTAAACTTTTATCTGAAAGAAAATAATTATTTTCGCTTACAATCCATATAATTTTATGCAAAAATACCCGTATGGCGATCGCAATGCGAGCTCAATTTCGCGATATGGCTTTTAAATAATTCAGACATGTCTGCTTGTCAAATCTAAATATAACAGACATGAAGGATTTAAATTATTTCGTCTGTAATGAATATTTTCTAAATCTCTACGCATATTGCGTATGACGAGATAAGAATTCTCCCTGTAAGTTGTAATTTCTTTCGACATTGCTTATTTAAATGACAAAGGTTCAAGGGCTTTGTGTGAAAATAGTGCTTTACAGGGCACGCTATACGAGCGTTAAAAGAGTAGTCTTTTTCCTTTAACGCTTTTTCCATTAGTGAAAACCGCATTAAAATCCGTTGCGCAGTTTAAAAGATCAAAGCGTAAATAGAGAGGGACAAACGGTGGGTAGCGACTTTTTATTATACTATGTAAAGATGAATAAATCCTGTATCTAAATTTAATCTATACTAATATTATAATGAAGAAAGATTTGTTTGTTTGTTTACATTGAATAGGCTCCGAAACTACTGGACCGATTTGAAAAATTATTTCACTGTTGGGAAGCTACATTATTAGCGAGTGACATAGGCTATATTTTATAAAGTTACATGGGCGAACCCGCGTGCAACAGCTAGTCATATAATAATGTGAAAATACATGCGCATCCTTGGCGTGTCCCTGTAGAGAATAATAAACGTTGAAGTTTTATGTCGAATGAGAAAAGGAATTCTAAGAATATTTTGGGCTTCCTCTCCTTAAAAATACAATTGGTGATACACAGTTAAGGTGTACTATAAACTTAATTAAGTTTCTACCTTACACCCTAGTTGTCGACAATAACAGAAAGACATTTAAAATTAAACACAATTAACTACAAACACCATTAAAATAATTTTCTTTTTAACAAACACTCAACACCTTCAGGCCATCCCAAAAAATCACTTTTTTATGAGAGTATGACATCGTAAAATATAATGTGATGACATACTTACTCGCAAGTTATGAGAATATGAATTGCTCATTCAGCAGCAGAGTAATATCGAACCCAAAAATCTAAGTCAATCGTGTTTAACTGTACTTCGCTATTCTATATTGCGGTTTTGAGTCACGAATTAAAAAAATTCTAGCTCGGGCTGCCCTCGAATAAAACGGAGCGACAAAAAATGTAAAACGAAGAAAGGAGCAGTCGCGGCGCGAGAATGTAGCACGTGACCGGGATTCTGTACATAACTTCATTTCAACATGTCCATTTTTGTTTTAACTTTTCATTGCACAATCTAAATACACTACATGCCAATTTCGTATTAGTGGCAGAGCTCACTGTGTTCTTTTATCATAAACTGGACTGACCGTCTGATGGCTACAATCCTTTAAGAACATTTTTTTTTAATTAAAGATAAGTTTGCTCTTGACCAACAACCAACTGTGTAGCAAGGATGAGGCCTAAGATGGAGCGAACCTCATTCTCAATCCAGAAGATGCCTATTCACTCGAACTTTGAAAAGATTTGGGTTATATGAGCTCGGAAGCAGTGCGCAAGGCGCATTATAAAGGATGTTTTAAAGCGCTTGGTCCGAAATAGAGGGATATCGACAAGATGAGGATGGTAACCATTTGTACGTCTATATGTCCGATGGAAGAAAGGGGAAGGCGGTATGAGTTCATGCAGCTCCTGAGCACACTCTCCGAAGTACATCTTATAAAAGACACATAGACTGGCAATTTTACATCACCATCAAATAACTAAAATAAAGCGGATGAGTTTCGGGTGAGATATCAAGGCCCTGTTTTATTTTTTATATAAAGGTTGTTCGGAGGGCCCTACTGTCTACTTGATGTTAGGCAGTACTGTAAGTGATCATTACTTCAAACACAAATTTTAAATGGAATATTGAATAGCCCCCATTGAAAGACAAAACACACGTTAGATCACCGCATCCACGATATTATAGCTACTTTTTATTAAAAGTTTCATCGGAATATCTACTGAAGAACCATCCAGAAAAGCATTTCTCTATACAGGTCTGTCATGCAAGAACATTTTTACCTCAATTGGTGTCGGTTCTATGAGCTATTTAGCCTAAATGCTTCAATTTGCTGATTCGGATTTCCTCATGATAGATTATGTCTTACTTGGAAACCCTGAGTAACTGCTTTCATGGTATGCTTAGAAAATTTGAACATTCTCATCAGGTTAAAATCAGTTAAATTATTTTTGAAATCGTCTAATGTCAAAGAACTCAACAATAGACATGCTTCAAAACATTTTGAAAGGTCCATGACACGTATGACACATTTCAGAAAAACACCCAGGGGATCTCTAAAAAACTTGTTTCGTGCGCCTACAAAATTCAGTGTCCGTATGAAATGGTCAGTAAAAACGGATTGCCTTTGGTTTATTAGTCCGCTAATATGATTTTATTTTTGACCGCAACGCTTTGGAGTGCTTTAGGAAGCATACCTATATACGCCCATTTAACAAAGCTAATTCATTTACATTGGTCGTTCGCTTTTTAAACGTGAACTTTAAAAAGACAAAATATGGAATTCAAGCAAAAGAGGCTGCTAAGAATTTGAAAAAGCCAAGCTACTAGTGAAGAAGAACCTGTCCTCAGAAACAAACAAAATCAAGCAGTAATCGTAAAGTTTAATACACACAAAGTAACACTATAGTGTTACTTTTAAATTAAGAAATTAAAAAAATTTTGGCGAAATATTTACATAACGACTGTGTTACGTTTTGTGAACATTTTTTATAACACTAAAACGCTGATCACATAACTAGGAGTTTTTGATGGATCACAGTACATAATTATGACGTGTATCGAACTGTTAGTACGATTATACTATAGAAATGCAATACGAATGTTTAATTAAGGTTATTCAAGGAACGTACAAGGAATTCATGGATGGAAATTAGCGATGGATACATTTATGTATACGCATAAACGTAACACATATCGCTCTTTAAACCGCCTATTACTGCATGCCTATCACTTAAATTTCCTCATTAAATTTGTAAAATTAAATCTCAAATGTTTGTCCAACCGCTTACAAATGGCGGCCAATGTTTTCGTGAAACCGCGATCTCATTATTCACACAAACGCACAGATATTGTTTAAAGCATAACATTACGAGATAATAAGGCAATTAGGGCAATTCACCAACGCTGGCACTGTAACAAATCGGCATTGTTTTAGGGTAAACTACACTATTATTGGCACTTGACTTTTTTATTTAAAATTTTTTGGACATTGAATGTACGGGCTTGTATCACCCGCACATTGATTAGGCCTGGCTGTGTATAGTAGCTGGACTTTAATGGGCTGTGCCTCCAGCTAAAGAAGGGCCCGCTGGTCAGCTGTTTGATGGGAGGCCGAAGAGTAGTGGGCTGTATTTTCCAAACAAATTTTGTACTAAGTAGTACAAAGATCTTTATTCCGATGAAAGAAGACAGTTTCGGGGAAACGCAGTGTGCCCTGCCACTGCTCATTATTTATATTTATTATATAATTTATATTTATGATAAATTACTTTGATATTAATTGCTGCACTGTATTAAAAGTAAATGTGTATGTTTGTAGATGATTTATTCCTTTGATTCTAACCTTAGTCCTACTATGTTTTGAGAAATAAAACATAAAAAGTGAATACCACTTGACGTCTATAGATAAAAATGCTTGAAAAATGTAAAACTGTACTAAATATAGAATGTGTTAATAATTTCTGTATTGAAAATAATTTTATAATTTTTCCTAATATTAAAAGTAACATAGAAAGCAGAGAATGGATTTAGATACATTTTCCTAAGTGTCATTAGTTATGTACATGTGAGCGGCACTTCATAGTTAGTCTCTGAATGTGGAGCGAATGTAATCCTACACACTAAGGAAAATCTAAATATCAATGTACGCTTTCACAGACTACCAACAATGGTACAATTTACCCGACACTCGCCACGAATTTATTGCACTGATGTTATGAACGTCCGAAAAGTTAAATTAACGCAATATAACCGCTACATAGAATATTTTTTTCGGCGGACATTGTTACACATCAACACCTACAAAAAGTATTACCAACATTTCGCTACAACAAAAACGATATTTTTCCAAGAAAAAGTTTATAACAAAGTTTATACGCGTTTTCATTTTGGAAGCGAATTTTTTTTATAAAGCAACTTGGACGGAAGACTAAACAATTATATGAAGCCGCCTTTTTTATACTTTTTGTATGTTTTTTTTATAACATATTATAAAAAAGTCGCTGTCCGTCGTTGTCTGTTTCTTCGTCAACTTCTTTTAAACTTTTTACTAATGGAAAGAGCTATAAAGTTCCTCTACATAGTTTGCAAAAAAAGCCGGAGGCGGGTTGATAAATTATTATATAAACTGTATTTAATTTACTGTTTTAACTATAACCATATGTCGAAATAAATTCGCTTATATTTTTGCAGCCCTCTTTATTTATACGTCATATCCTACATTATATTACATACCACATTTGAACACAGGCTTTTATTTACACTTGAAACTCTTCGTAAACTTCACAATACATTTAATAAGGTGACGATACATTTACCAACGATACAAAACACATAATTTAGCCGCTCCGTCTGAAATATCTACAAGCAAACCAAATATCCGTCATGCATTCGAGCAATACAGCGTTCAAATCTCACACTAGTAAACTTGTGCCATTGATACTAGAGTATTCAGAACGGATTTAATATTACAGCATCACCGTTCACGTATTCCATCGGCTAATGAAATGTCGGCCACTTCATTAATATTCCCAATTATATAGTATGAGCGCAGCGGTGACGAGATAATAGCATTTGGTATGAGAATACATAAATCTGTAAGCAGAAATACTAGAGGTTGTGTTGGGAATGTTAAGAACATAATTGCACGCAATACAACACGGCTTAATTTATATTTTGAGAGAAAACGAAAATGTTAAAAATATTGTTAATAATTTTATTTTTTGTATTTTCGAATTTCCTGTAGATTTTTTTTCTCAAAAACAAAACTATAGCTCATCTTATCCAAGTCCATAACTATATATTACGACTATCAGTGGACCGTCAGTCTGTCTGTCGACTTTAACGTAAAGAACATAATGCGAAATACAAAATGAAATTTGAAATAGGTATGTACATTTGAAAGAAATATTAGTATAAAAATATAAATTAGCCCATTCGAATAAAAGTATAATGGCCGTAAATGAAAACGTTCAGCCAGAGGGCACTGGCACTTAGTTTTTCATCATTTTTGTTTCACAAAAGGTTTTCCACGTACATTTTCATGGCGTGTTAAAACGAAAAATTGTTCACTCATATGAAATTTTATTCCTTTACACTAGATGTGAATAAAAATCTTAATAAATTAATTCTTTGTTCTTATTATAATAATAGATTATAATAATATTTATATGGACTAAATAAAAAAAAAAAAACAGAAAACTGATAATATAAAGTATGCTATTTAATTCATTTGTTTATATATTATTTTATGTGGCATTATTTTAGCTTTATTTCATAAAGCTAGGTCAGGTACTTAAAGATTTTCTAACCGACCCTTTTTCTTTGCGGTCCAGTGTATGTGTATTATATAAGAGCTATATATTGATACATATTGATGTACGAAAGCTATAGTATTTTCGAAAAAACATAAAAAAAACTTACAAAACTTTATCCTTTTTATTATCTGCAAAGTTTTTTGGACAAATATACGAAATTTGTAAATATTTTCCAAGATAAGTGTGTAGTTAGGTATATAGTCAAAATCCGTTTTATTTTCTTTGGAGAATCTACTATGAACAACAACTCTAAAACAGCTCACTATTTTCACATTAAACGTTTATATCTCTCGAATGAATTTTCTATTTGCATGAAATCTCTTTCTGCCGACACATCGGTATAGATATTCAATAGTGGGTATCATTTTTCAGTCCGCACCCCGTTCCGTCCTTTTCATCGGGTTTTACAAGCCATGAATCCGATAGCTATCTCATTGGCAAATCTAGCGTAAACCATCAACGCCTCGTCGGCATATTTCAGTTAGGGACACTGCATTTGTAGTTAATATGCGAACATGATCAAACGTTAAACATTTAACTTATTTTACCATGTATTATTTTATCATGTTTTTTAACTTATTATACCATGTTTTAGGCAAATAAATGAATGAATAAATGAATAAATAAATAAATATATTTTAATGCATTTCGGCTAAGCAGACGTGTGCTATTTTGGGTTTTAATTAAATAATTCAAAATATATCTTTACTAGTGCACGAATAGTTTGTAGTTGAATTATTTTGATGGCGACATCGTTGGTAAGCACTCCGCGCACCTCCTCGAGGAAACTAGATAGTCGTCATAATTGTCGACATGACTGTTATTAGTGTTTGTGCGGCATTTTAATACTTATTATTTCTTATAAAGTAAAATATCACTTTCTTTTACAAACGATATGCTGCGAATGCTGGAAAAACTTACATTCGTTCCTAACATAAAAAGTATGGTCGATGAATCCCCGCCGACCTACATTGCGCTGCGTGGTAAAGCAATAAAACCCATTCTCTGGAAAAAAAAAAATTGAAGAATTTTTAAACTTTTAAAGAGCTGAGAGATATGCATACACAAATATTCAAACCACTTTAAATTACTTATGTTCAGAAAATATTATAGTAATTAATAAAACCTACAATTAAATAGCGACAAAAAGGGACAGCATAATGTTATTATAGAACGGTCTAAACGGGTATTATCGTTCTCCTTTAAATAATAATGAATGCATCTGCGTTCGAAAAATCTTTAAAAACCCATTATTTTCTTTTAAATATAATATCAATATGAATTCGTGAATAAATTAAACTATTTTCTTACAAAAACAACGAGTAAAATGTCATAAAAAAATTAACTTAATTTAAAATTAATATTAGATGCGGTGTGCTTAACGGGAGTCCTTACTTGGCTCTCTCCTAACGACACCCCTAATGGTGGGATAACGACAAATATTTTAAGCCTTGCTGATCGGAGCTGTATCTCATGAATTATTCATTTGGAACAATTAATATCAACTCAATGCCTATAAACGAACAGCTGCTACAATAAGAACGTTTCCAAAGAATTGAATTGAAACTCGTCAATCATTGGTTAAATTTACATTCAATTGGTATTATAATATTACTGGCTTTTATTTGTTAGTTGACATGAAGATGAAACTGTTAGTTGTTTATTTATTTTTTAATAAATTCTTGTATTTTTTATGATAACTCATCACTTAATAAAAGAAATAAGCGATAGTCGGATACATATATTCATAGAGAATTCATAGAGAAATGGGCTGAGCATCATTTCTCGTATATCGAAAGACAGCCGATATATGTGTTAATTTAAAGGTGATTTACTTTAAAATACGGAGTAGTTACTATCGCCAGATAGACTGACCATATTGCGTGTTAAACACAAGCAGAATTATAAGGATTGCAAATCCTAAACCGACCAAAATAGGATGTAAGATAAGTATCACATACAGAATAGAGAAATAGGCTTTGGAATCCCTTACACACAACTTCTGCCTTATTATATAAGCTATTTAAGACTGGTCCATCTTTATTTTTGTTACAAGAAACTTTACAGGAAATACTGATTACATTATGAGCCTTATCTAAAATTACTCCTAATATATTTTTATATTTATATATGCAGCATCATAGCTGATATAATTTATGAAAATACAAAAAAAGTTTTAACTTATCCTTACATATTATAAAACAAAGCCCACTGTCTGTCTCTCTGTATGTATATATGTTCGCTATTATCTGAAAACTACTGAACGGATTTTCATGCGGTTTTCACTTATGGATAGAGCGTTAAATGAGGAAGGTTTTATATATATAACTTGCAGAAAAAAGCCGGGAGCGGGTCGCTAATAGACGATAATTAGTTGCTCTTGTAGTTTCGATGACATTTAAATTCCTACAAATCCGAATTGGTCAAGGTTAGTAGGAGTAGGTATAACTTATATTTTTCATTTAGATGAGAATTTTATTCCTACGAGTCGCAGACGTAACATAATGCGATCTGATCAGGATATACTGGAACTGTTAACTGTAAAGCGTTAATAGTTAAAATGTATTGAAACGTTTTGCTACACCTTCAGGCGACTCTGCTCCGTTTGCATTGCATTGCACAGGTCAATAATGTTGTAATCATACTCAAACGATGTAAACTGACCATGTGTGACTGTTACACAAGTTAATAATTAAACAATACATATTATACATACATATATAATATATTACACAGATTTAAAACTGAATACAGTAATTTGAAGTTTTCGAAGGCATTCTGAATTTGTGTTACTTCTGTACATATTACTAATATTCCCATTTAGGGGAGAGTTATACTTCATCGCGTTAGCCCACTATAGAATGACAAGGTTTCACGCGCTTCGAAGAATTCTATTTCTTTGTTATATAATATACCTGAATATGATTCTCTTCGCAACTTACTATTTTAAACATTTCAAATGATGGAAATTACCTAAATAGAATCTAGTAAAAATGTTATTGACTTTTGAACCTCCACAACCAGTGTCGCCTTTAATATGGGACGCGAGATGGGCCCTTCTGATTGCTGGTATCATCTACGCTCGCGTAAAACTGAGGTTGTATAATTCAATAAAAGCATCATGGCGTGAAGAGGAGGCGAAAACAAAATATATTCGGGATAAACAAAATGCTTTTTGATATATTTTTATCTGATATGAAGTTATTATTTATTTGAGGTTATTTAAGATCGATTGGGAGAAAAGCAAAGAAAATAGATAGAAATAAGTTAGTGAGCGAGTTTTGCTGCTCAACGAAAACCGAGCATGGCTGAGATCTATCTTTCGGCAAATTCGATTTATTTTTCGACAGAAGAGAGAGAGAATCCGATTTATTTAAAAATAAACTTCGAAAAAAACCTCGGGACAGAGCTAGTTAACAGATGTAATGAGTGCTCTACAAGCAAGACTACAAACGCCATTCTCATAGCCACAAAACGGCGCAGAGGTTCATACAACCAATAAATAGCGCCACAATCCGAATTGTGTCGTCGCGTGTCGAGGCATCCTAATGGACTATTAACTGGATCCTAGTGTACGTGCCGCACTGATGCTAATCTGGTTCCACGACAATGTATAACCATTTAATATATATCTTACTACCTGAGCTATACTGGAAACTTTATATAATATACATAATTTTCGTACAGACTGTTCTGTTAGAATATGTAGGTACTTTTATCTCCTTTTCTCAAAACACTTTTGAATTTGAATTGAAGGAAGTCATCGCGAAGAACGTGTGTGTTGAGAAAAAAATAAATAATTAAATATTTTGAAATAATTATTTTCGTTAAAAATTTTTAAATTAAGAGTTATATTATTATTTTTTTAATAAAAATGGCAGTGTTGAACTCATCTCTAATTCAAACAGTATTAAAATTTCTCGCACAACCAGATAAAGATGCTAAGGCTCATTCTGACTTCTGTTGCATACCATTCATCCTGATAGGATCGACAGCTTACTTGAATCACACACCAACACACACACACATGCACACAAAAATAAAAACAACAATAATAAAACAGTAAAGAAAAAAGTGAATGTTTTATTGTAATTTTTTGAAAGTAACACAACGTATTTAAAGTAAAATACAGAACCGTTCAAATATTAAGAAAGATTTTATAATTACAAATATTACAATAAAACGTCTAAGTAAATTACAAATACATTTATATCAGCAGAGAGAACGAAATTATCTGCTATTATCATTGTTTGTGGAGTTTTGAATCATAAAATAATGTATATAGGCACACTATTTTGTTCATATATTTTCTTCGCGTGGTAATTACAGACTTCTTAATGTATTGTAAGATAAATCCTGACACAGTCGTGAGCCCGAGTAATCTTAATCGTACATTAATTCCAAAAAACAATACACGAACAGAAGACATTAAAGTTGTCGGAACATGCATATATCATACGGTAGTCTTGCCTCTGTCGACTCTCGGCGGGAGGTTAAATCTCCCGTTATTAATGAGAGAAGTTATAATTGTCCTCCAGCGTACCGACGACACTCCTTAGTTACGTAAACTGTATATTTTTCATCATTTCACAATGTTAATTACTTAGATACTGCAACCGCTTAAATTATTTAAAGTTGGTCAAAATTTTACAAATTCACTGAATCTAAACAAAATATAATAAATAAAAAAAAATAATATTAAGTTCTATATGTTTCGCTGCTTACTTATTATAAATAACTCAACAGATTATGAGTAATGGTAATTTCGAGTTTTTTTTTTTTTTTTTTTTCATTTATAGAAAGAGCAATAAATAAGGAATGTAATAAGGTTAAAGGTATTATAAAAAAATATTTTTGTTCGTTCCACATTTTAAAAGTATAAATCAATAAAGGGCTCTTAAATCCTTACTTATTATAAATAACTCAACAGATTATGAGTAATTTGGTAATTTCGAGATATTTTTTTTTTTTTCACTTATAGAAAGAGCTATAAGTGAAGGTAATAAGGTTATAGGTATTATAAAAAAATATTTTCGTTCGTTTCAGTACATTTTAAAAGTATACATCAATAAAGGGCTCCTAAAAGTAGATTGCATTTATATACTATACGCGATCTATCCGAACTCACCGAAACACAAAGGAGCACATGCTGTTATTTACCAGCCTACAAAATAATAGCATACGTGCTTTTGTATTTCGGTGAGTCAGTAAGGAATGCTAAAGCCCATTTGCCTAACCCTAACTAAGCTTTAATCCTACTATGGTCGGCATTGCACCACAGTGGCGTTGTTGTGTTATGGTAACGGTAGCCAGAGCCACCTACCATCAAGTAAACCGTTAGGCTGTCTGACGAACTTAACATAAATTTTAAAAAATTGAATGTACCTTTTCTGCCTTAACCTGATTCAGTCTAATCCAGTTTCCTCTAAATCAATTTACTGGCTTACCAGAATCTGCCAGGCCAGGTATAAAGTATTTAAAAATCGAAAAACTGCGTAAGGATTTTTCAGGAATTAAGTATTTATACTATTTTTATGGATGACTATGCATTATTACAATGAAAAGTGTCTTAAAATGTCTTGAAGGACATGGTTTATTTGCAATGCCGAGCTTGATGTTAATCGTTCTAACCATTTTCGCGTGACTAACAAACAAACATCTCAACTTCTTTATGATTTTTATAAATTTGTAAAATAAGTAGAGATAGAAATTGTATTGTATTCGTAAGTACGTCAAAATGTTGGCAAACTAAAACAATGCTAGCTAAAGCTAAATTGTTATTGCTAAAGTTATGTAACGAAAATGTTTTCAATAACATTTCAAACAAAGAAGAAGAATGAATGCGTTGTCAAACAAATACATTGTTAATTTAAGAGAGCAATCTCTTCGATAGGATCACAGTGGAATAGCGATGAGTTACGCACATTACGCAGGTATGTTCATACACACGGACAACACGTTCAGCAATCTTATTTTACTTCTTCATACATCGAACGAATCGAGCCGCAATATTTTTTTGTTAACAGTCGTGTTCTTGATGGAGAATCTAATTATATTCACAGAATGATTGCGGATATAATAATAAAAAAACTGTTGGCGATAGCTGATTTTAACAAAGACTGTAAAGTTGCTTTTAGGCATAATAAACTGAGTTAAAATTTACTCTTATATATTTTCATTAAATTGCAGAATAATTTAATCAAAGATTAAAATTCAACTAATGATAGGTCACATTAAATAGGTGGCTAAATTTTACGTAGCTCAAGATGTGCAGTAAATTGTCAAGACTTATTAATGTTCTACACTCTTAAAGTCCGTAAGACAACACAACAATCGTCGCAACGTCTCCCTTACGGATGTTAATGGCCGCTATTTGACTCGCGACACTGACAAATACAAGTCTTTCGCACCCCATACCAAATGGTTAACCCCTCAACGGTATCTCGTAACTGGGGTATCTATTACACTTGTTATGTATTTGGAATTGGGGGTAGAAATCAAGGTTAACACCGACACTATTTATTCACTACTGAATTCACGTAAATGAATTTGGTAGTAAATATATTATTGTCTTTTAAACGAGCCTTCGTCAAAGAATGTATACAAAACAACTTCATTGTATTATTTATAGAATACAGCTATAAAAATATTATTATGCTATTTCAGCATATGCTCTAACCATGTTTAGCTGCAAGTTTCTTTTGCGTGAATTTAGTCTACTAGTTTAGTCCTAAACTTAGCAGCCTATCTGAAGCCTTTGTTCTGATTTCTTACACAAAACCACCTAGAAAGAAAAATATGTTTTTGAGCATGTGTTTCGGTGTGTGAATATTTGCTGGCAAACATATTCTTACGTGGCTCTTACCCTTTATCGTCAAGATACTTGTTTCCTCTAGATTATTGCTCGTGTGTTTGAAGCAGAATTGTTTAATTTAAAGAATTTATGAAGCAGTGTTTACGAAGGAGAAGTCATTAATTGTAAGAAATACTACAAAAATGTCCACAAGATGTAGTAATGTAATTATAATGATAGTATTTAAGTATCTTAACTCGAAGTATACTAAAATCTCTCTCATGTATGAATTGGAAACTCCAAGGATTATGCACAGTTGAGCGAAGGAATAAAGATCAAAGCAATCGTGCTCTAACTGTTAATGCTAAATCCGTAGTTAGATCAAAGATGGCAGGATTGAAATGGATCAGACGATTCATACTTGTACGTTTATGGATATTTTCATATTATGTTTGTTAGACTGACGTTGAATATTTATTGTGTTATTATTTGAGAGAATTAAAAGTTTGTTTATTGAGAGAGTTATCAATAAATTAAAGGAATATGCTGATAATTCAGTAATGTATAGCCATTAAAGCAATATACACTCACTTGAATCAGCAAAAAATTGATTTAAAACAAATTTATTTATTTTAAAGTTAATTACGTATGCTATTATTGAATTTTTAATCCCAGACGCCAGACGCAAAAGTGTATCTGTCTATAGTATCATAGTTTCCAAACGAGTGTACCGATTTTCATTTTTGTTTTTTGATTTGTTGAAAAATTCCATCAAAATTAACAAATGTACGCTGTATGCACATTCTTATTACAAAAATACATAATTATAATATTTTGTTGACTTTAAGACTATATTTTAACAAAAAATAATAATAATTGTAAATAAATGTTACATTGTCTAATATGCAAAAGGCGTATAATCTAATGTTATAACCTAACTTGTGAATGTATGTAGGTAAGTTAATATGAAGAAAACCTATTGAAAACGCGTACCGAACTCTTAGACATGTGGTAAAGAGATTTTGTTTAGCGAACTTCATTACATATACATTCAAGTCTTCTGTGCGATTACACACCATCTTTACCTTGAATGTTTGTACGGCGGATCAAAGAAAAAACAGCAACATATCAGAGGATTTCGCCTTAATACATACATGTGTTTATTCGGCTACATAATTTCGTGGTGCCTCTATTTATCCTAATGCTTCCGAAAACGTTCTTTACGTTTACGAGACAGGCAAAGAGAAATTGTTAATAAAAACATGTCGACACCGCAACAATATTAGCAGTACATACTGCTAAACATTCATTTGTTAATTTAGGTTTTAATATTGACGAATATCAGTTAAGTATAACTTGTGACCCGACTTACTAGAATTTTTCTAATGAGCTTACCATCGTCTATTCAAACTTATTAAATTATTATTAATTTAAACGTTAACAATTAATATATAAAGAAAATGAAACTGCATAGAAGACCACAAAAAATATTTTAAGTAAACGTCCACTTGATGGAAGGAAGATACTTTTAACAATACTATAGTTGGCAATTTAAGTAGGATAAAGGAGAACGGATTAGGAGTTGACTACACAGGAAATTGATTACCTCGTATATATGAGGTAGGAGGGAAAACACTCCTAGTCTGCTATTATGCCTTCAATGTATGTATTAGTGTGCATATATTCTGTACGAACTAATCCAACCGGAACCGTTCCACTTGCGAACGACGAGGCGTGGACAGGGGTTTAATTAATTAATTCATATATTTATTTATTTATTTATTATCTAACACGTATTTATACACAAGATGATAACAATGTCTGTAAACCATTATTAGGTTTGTCTAGACATTTTATTTCACGCCATCATGACAACATTCCTTCGTGGTTGATGTTCCTCGATCACGCAAGAAGCGTTACAGTTCTACCTTTCTTGTTCGAACTTCCAAGCAGTGAAACTCATTGCCTGCGCCTGTGTTTCCTCAAAACTACCACCTCGGTGTCTTCAAAACTAGGGTTAATGGGCATTTACTAGGCAAGGGGCTGAATTAACAGAAGACCACCGTTAAATAGCAGCGCGTTGCTGTTTTGGTTTGATAAGTGAGCCAACTGATGCCAGAGCTAATTTCCATATCCTAACTACTTTTCCCTTATCCCTTAAGGTCGACAGCGATTTGTAATCTTTATTGTATTTTTTTCTGCTGAACTGTATAATATATTAAAATTTTCTTACATAATAAAATATGGTTCTTATATGTACTATAAACTTAACAAGAGCTTTATAAATCTCACAAAAGTACTATTAACCGTTCATGTCACTTAAATTTACTTGAAAGTTTACAAACGTACATGTATTTAAGCAAAATATGCCCCATAAAAAGGTGTTACACTGATGACTACTGAATTTTCTTGAGATTATTTCAGTCTAAAAGCATTAACTCCAACCCGTTAGCGCTCGGAATGGCCTCGCAAAATCCGAGCTTAACTAAGTCTTGAGATTATGAACACTTAACTCACTCATAAAATCTTCAGATCTTATATAATGGTAGCTAGAGGTGTCTTTATTTAAAGCTGGAAAAATATTATTTTAAAATTGATTTAATATGTTACGAGGTTGACTGACTAAGGTTAATATGCTGACCGTGGTATTAGCCACGTTTGGAGTCGCCAGTTAAATCGACGAGGCGTTTTTGCAAAGTTTAAAAAAAATTAAGCGTGTTGGGAACCCATGGACCCATAGATTCGATACCGAAAAAAAACAGAAATATACCATAACTTGGCACATGTTCCATAGAACCAAGGACATTCATATTTATAAATATCCATAATAAAAAGGCATATGGTAGATCTCATGTAATTTTTGCTTCTTAGTCGTATTCCATTTTACAAAGCTTTTGTGATTACTACAAGAATTTGTAGTAAGTTTTAATATACTCGTTATTTTCATAATAAGATACCTTATTAAGATTTTGTATCATTAATATTTATTATAATGATACGAAATAATAATAATTACAAGTTAAAATTGAACACAGAAAAGTACTTTTTAATAAAAATAACGAGCAAGTAATAATTATACATTCTGAAATATTGCTTTATAATTTATATAGACATGTTTAAAAACAAATAATAACGAATAGCCTGAATAATTATTATATGTTTACTGAAATTTGCGTTACACCATTCGGTTAGGGCTGTCGATAAATTTTATTAGTATTTATTATTTATTTTAGGTACATATTTTATATAATTAATAATAATAATAATAATAATAATAATGCATTTATTAGCTCCACACAATTACAAGACCACAGTATATACAGACACCACATGTATATACCACAGTATATACAGTAATTTACAGAATTACATATACTAATTACATAAAATGTGTAATATTATATTATTTAAAAAGTAAAAACATACATTTACGAAATTAAATAGGTATAATTCTTTTATTATGATATACAGTTAATATAATTTACAGTAAAGTCAGAAAAAATGATATTTCAAATTACAACTAATAACTTCACGCATGAGAACATGTAGATGATTAACTTGACAAGTAATTTAAGTTGCTTAAAATACTACTTAAAATATTACTTAAAAATACTATAGCCATACGAGTGTAACATTATACTATCTGAATTTATTGAAATATTTTCAATAAAATTTCACATAAATATTCATTTTTGCAATTTGACAGCCCTTAATGAATCGCGTTAATGAAGTCTCGAGTGTATATGTATCGAGTCGATGATCAATAAAGTCAGTTTTTATTTAAATCTCTTTGAAATTCGAACCTTTGAGTGGGAATGAAATTATTTACATGTCAAATAAAATAGTTAGGCTTCGTTTCCACTACGTCAGTCCGGCAGATTTGTTGGAAACCTACGCCCAGAAGTAGGTATTCACATTAATTTGTAATCTATGATTGCTAATGAATAAAAGTCTTCGTACACGAGGCTATGCAAATTTTCGTATAATAATCTTCCTATAATACTATTCTAACATAACCTATACCTACAGATAATAAAAAAATGTCAAAAGCTGGCTTCTACCTAGTTTTTATATGATGATTTAATGTTAATGATATTTTATTGATTTTGTTACACAATTAAAAGAATAATACATTTTCTGTTCACCTTTTGACTTTTTTGTATGGCTGATGGGCATTCTCCTTTAAACCAGAACTGTAAACTTATAGAACAGCACACATGCTTTTGTTTCGCGATAATGGTTTGTAAGATATTGGTTAGGCAATTATAATGTTTTAAAATATGTTTGAAATTGCACAAGTTTATTTAAAACTAATAACAGTAGTACGGAATTTCAATTGTATTATGTAATGTTGTGGTTTTCATGTTACTGACAGGTTTAGAGTATTAATAGCGAATTAGTAATGGGTTCGTAAACAAACTCAGTTGTCGTTAACCGCTTTATTCAATCGTATGTAACATTAGCACAATCGGTGATTTACTATTATAAATAGCGGGAATACAATGAGTTGATACTTTTTTTAAATTCTTTCAATTCGAAACCAGTATGGCGTAGCGTACCTACAGAATACATATTTAAATTTAATAACATGTACATACATGCATATAGTATATTGATAATGATAATTTTTTTTGGAATTCCTTCCATTGCAAATCTTGCAAGAGAACTTGAGACTTGACTTTATTAACTGTCATTATGGCGTCTTAGTTAGTTGTTCTCAAAATATAATTATACAATTACTTCAATATACCCACTATATTATATTATATTATATTATATTATATTATATTATATTATATTATATTATATTATATTATATTATATTATATTATATTATATTATATTATATTATATTATATTATATTATATTATATTATATTATATTATATTATATTATATTATATTATATTATATTATATTATATTATATTATATTATATTATATTATATTATATTATATTATATTATATTATATTATATTATATTATATTATATTATATTATTAGATATTATACAATACAACAAAATATTATGTTATCACAAAAAAATTGTTTTATAAAGATTTTTCTTCTCACCTCATTTAATTGAAAAATATTTAACAAAATACAAATTGTTTCGTTTTTTTGCGTTCACCTTAATGGCTTTTTATTTGTTGGCGAGTGTATAGGTCACTCCAACAAATAGATGGGTCCCCCATTTCGATTGCAAATGACGCGGTCGAAAACCGCCCGCCACAACACCCGTTGCTAATTTGGCGCTCATTGTAAAATTCATTTTACAATTATAATTTCATTATAAATGGGGCGTGGCTCCATTTACAATAAGCCATCGATTAAAGGCAGCGTTAATTTAGATTACAATTAAATTAATATGTATACATAAATTAATATAATATGTATATTAACTTTGATATTGTCAAAACGTGAACCGTTTTGATGTAAAAGGATTCATAAAATCCTAACTAATGCCATAAATGCGAAATTGAATATGTTTGTTGGTTTGTTAGACTTTCACGCCTTAACTACTCGACCTATCTTCGTAAAATTATGCATACACGTTTCAGACTAAAAAATTACTGTTTCCGAGGGATCATCTTTCTTCTTATTTATATATAAAATTCTCGTGTCACAGTGTTTGTAACAAAACTCCTCCGAAACGGCTTGACCGATTTTTATGATTTTTTTTCTATATATTCAGTAGGTCTGAGAATAGGTTGTAAACTATTTTTTTATACCCAAAAAAAAATTTTTTTTGGCAAAACAACGTTTGCAGAGTCAACTAGTATAGATATAAAAATAAAAATCAAATTTCACTTACAATCAGCCATACTGAAAGATATCCTAAGCAAAAGATAGAAGCAAAAGATTCAGATTTAAAGGATAAGGTAAAATTATAAGCACTTTCATTCCTTTGATATTAATTGATATTCATAATATTACTACCAGCTTACGAGGATATCATCTACTATGGAAAAGTATTGGTTGATTCGTGTTGTCAGTAGTTATCCCAAGCGACATGTTTTAATAATGTTAAAGATGTTCTCGCTTACTTCTTTCTCGTATTACTCTATTGAACTATGTATTATATCAATTAACATGGTCTACATGTTTCCTTCCCTCATATTTTGCTACGTAAAAAATACATATACACTCTATTATAAATCTTTCCGTAAGCATTTGAAGAAATAACATTCACTAATATTATTACACCACACAACCACAACACTTGCAGAATGATAAAAGAAATGCTAGCATAAAGAAAAAGAAGCTTACAAAAATAAAAATGGCAGCAAGTACGTAAATAGATTTCAAAGAAATGCCATTATCTTATTCTCAACAGTAAAGCGAACAACAAGAGGTTAGTGCAAACCGTTGCTATGTATACTTTCACAACAGCCCTTTAGAACATGGTGTGTTATATCAAAAGTGCAGACTTCTTGTGGTCTAAGTACAATAAGCGAGAGCGGGCGAAATGTGGTAAAGTAGTACCCAACTGATATAATGACTTATCGATGTACCTGCGCAGAAGACTAATTTTTAAAGCGTGGGAATTGCTGTCGACCAATCGGCTCGCTCAACACACTGCGCGTCTTTTTCCAGTACCGCTATTGGTCGCCAGCTGTTGCCATGTTAGCGTGCGCCGCTTGGAATGTTACGCTCGTGCAAGTGCGATGGAACTAACATGTGCATTGTATTATGAACCTTATAGATATGGTATCTAAGGTTAATTATAAGTTTAAAACTTTCTTCGTTAATCATCGGAGCCGTACTTTCTTTTCTGCGTGAACGAAGAATCACGACGTGCCTTATCAAGTGTACACTTAAAAATATTATAGTGATTTTAGAACAATAGAATTCATGAACGCGTGCTCACAGATTTGCCACTACATTGGCGGTGCAATAATATGGTCCGCGGGTCGTCGGCTGATCTATATTACTTTTGACCGGTCCTATTGAAAAGTTATTGGGGAGGCCTATGTCCTTCAGTGGACGTCCTACAGTTAAGTTAAGTTACGAGGTATGTACTACAAATTTACAGTGTTCCAATTAACAATGTTTTAGATATTAAAATAGAAAGAGAAAAATAAAATTACATGAAAGAAACATTTATAAGTAGTTGTGACATAAAAACGTTTTCCAAAAAGTTTGTGAATATTTTACTTTGAGTTTTTCGTCTCTCCCTTGGACCACACACGAACCGTAGCACTAACACGATATTGCTTTTTCTCGTATAGGAACGTTCCTTTTCCATGTAAAACACTACGGTGATCTAACTAACATCAAGTTATGTTAGTTGTACTGTTTTTATTTTGATAAAACGACTTTATTTTGCTTAAAGTAGAGACTTTATTGAGCAACTCGTAAAAAATAAATTTATAAAATAAATTTCTGACAGCTTTCTAAAATTATTTGTATAACTTACAGGATATTCTCATTTATAGTAACTATTAATTTCTTTAAATGTCTTCAAAGTAACTGACTCGACGATATTAATAAAATTATTTGTATTTTTAGTTCTTGTTTTTTTTTTATCAAACCAGGGAAATTATACATTATTGAATTAGAAGCGAAGCGTTAAAGTCTCAAGTGTATTATTGAGTCTAACTAAAACCAGGTTGTATCTTTCTTTTATATAATATTACAACGTTTGGTTATTTTAATCAATTAGTCGGTAATTTACCTCTTGGCGTATTTGTGGTTATTTTCTCCGATGTAAAGCGATAAAATGATACCAAGTAATAAATGTAATTTTGCCTAAATCTATAGGAATTGTTTTTTTGAAGTTTGAACGCTCACCCCATTCTTTATATTATGCCTGTCAACCTTAATATAAAAGAAACCTTAATATAACTTTTGAATCTCTTTATTGCATTCTTTATAATTCATTAACAAAAAGTTTAAAACAATTTAATACGGTATTAAATTATTTTGTAAACTTGTATATATTAAATAGAAAATTACTACACCAGAGATTCCCTAAATGTAACTTTTTGTTTCTCTTTATCGCGTAATCAAATTTATTAGAGGAAACTCAGTTTTAATTAAAGTAAATCAATTATACCACCCTCTATCCACCCGTGCTTACTTCGCCAATGGAATGTCGAAAGGAAATTTTATTACGTCAAAATTTATAATATAAGTAAGAGCAGATTTTTAACATTATTTTTACAGACATCCATTTCGACCGAATATACCGAACAACTGAAAATCTACTATGATTAGTATGTATATATATGTTTATATATGTCGCAGTATAATCGGAAAAAGAAACGGTTTTACAAAAATCCTATTATTGCAAAGATCCTGAAAGTACCTCGAATGATTACAAAATCCGATTATCAGTATTATTATCAGCAAAAAACCGGTTTTTTTTTTCGATTATACTGCGACATATATACACTATTTTTTTTTAAACTTGTCTGCAATGTAACCAAACACTTTAGTCTTTATTATTTTATATGCACTATCACACTAAACGATCAAAGTCAATTTACTTCATAAATTATTACTTCATAAAGTAATAATTTATTGTCATCTTTAACTCCATTACGAGTAAAAGAAAATATATATTCTGAAATTCTATAATATTTGTTTAATATCTTAACTTAAACATAAGTTAACTTAGCTTAAACTTAATATTTTCCAAATTTAATTATATATATTTTATTGAAAATTTCGAAAAAACCTAAAAAAACGCCATAGGTGCTGAAAATGGGCTGTGGTATCCCTTATCGCTCACAGACACACATGCTATTATATCATGACGGTCTTTTGTCTGTTGAGGGGGTGCCATAAAGGCGCCATAAAGGCTGCCCAAATAACTGTGAAGCGCAGTGAGGGCTACGCTTCCTGTCAGAACCTTGGAGTACCCGAAAGTGGATCTCGGGGGATCTTAATATAGTCTTCATATATTGGAATATTTCTATTTTCATATATATTTATTTTTAATTTTAATATTATATTATATTTAATATAATTAAATATTAATATAATCTAGCAATTAATGTACTTTCTTGTCTCATATACCTATCGCATGAATGGTATTTGAAAGTAAGTTTTTATGACGTTTTTCAAACTGATAAAACACTAGAAGGGTTTTTGTTACAGCGGGACATATAGCTATCTGTGTAGGTTTATTTTAAATTGACAACAGAAACGTTTAATAAACTCCTTAAACAAATACGTTCTCTGCCGCAAAATTAAATAAGACGACATGACTGTACCAATAAAGCGGACTCACGTACAGAATGATAAACACAGGCATTTGTCTTTACTTGGCTTAATTTATACAAGCGCGTCCCACGTGGCTTGGCTCTGTTAACGCTACGTTCATACTGAAGGCTGAATTTCTATCACTATTTTTGAATAAAGAAAACTATTTGAAATGTTCAAAATATTTCATATAAAATTTAGGCAATATAATAAGAAAATTATATCGTAATTAAATAAATATTATAGTTACAACAAGTTTAATATTAATAAGACACAATAAAATTGTCGTTGAGCATCATGGATAAGATTACTTACTTGTATTTTAAATAAATATAATTATTTAATTAAATGTTTAATTGATTAATTATATTAAAAATATTAGGTAAAGTATCGATTATGACTGAAATGTAGTCAATATGCAATAAAGATTTCTTTTTATTAAATAACTGTCAAGACACCTTTTTTCAGTTTTTACCTATTTGTTCAGTTTTTATGCATCTTTTATTATCAACAAAATTAATAATTCAATATCATCATAGTTTATACAGAGCCAATTGCCTATTCCTTCCTAATCCCTATCTTTAAACCTACTATGATCGGAAACGCACTAGCAGCACCTGTGGCGTTGCTTGTGTTATAGGCGTGGCTGACCACTTACCATCAAGTGGGCCGTCAGCCTGTTTGTCAACCTTAACATAAAAAAAATATCAACAAATAAAAATTTACAGTAACAGTAAAAGAGCAAAATCGAAAACATTAATTGAATTACAAATTATATTATTAATTAGCAACAAACATTATTAGACTGGATAAATTAATACTTAATTGAAAATGTTACACAGAAAATATATGTACAATTTAAGGAATTATCGATTTAAGCGAATAAAATTTTGTGTTATGGAATAAATATGTATTTTTTTAATTTTTTTATTAAATAATTTTTATTATGTTAGTATACCTTAAGTTAGTCTCGTCATACATTTTTTTTTTTTTTAGTTCAGACAGACAATATTTCCATATTCATTGTCAGTGAATTGATGGCAACATTTTTGCTTAACTTTTTGGCTATTTTTGACATTAGAACTTTCAATTTCGAAGTAAATTCCTCGTGAAATTTCTAGTAAAGTTATATGGAAAAGTCGATCTGCGCTCTCCTTATAGCAAACAGCACATAAAGTGACGCTGTTAATCTTCCTTCGAATGCTACCACTTTATTAGACATTTGAACACCCCGTATGGAGAAATATATGCAATTGGAGAAAAGTTTCCACTGGCGCCTAAAGATAATGGAATAGTTACAATTATTTTACACTGAATTATTTCATTATTCAAATGCTTTAATAATATAATTATCACTGTTCACGGTCGTGTTGTTGTGTTTTCTGAGGAAATTTCTGAATAATTTCTTCAACCTGTCAAGTTTAACAGCGATTTTGTAAACCGCATTGTATCGGCGACGATAGTCAACGTCGTCAGTCTGCCTGCCATCTTATACACAAAAATAATATTTTTACTATTTATTTATCATTTTAAAAATAACATATACACCCATCTGATAAAGCACTCAAGCCAATGAATTCTAATCTTGTGATACCATGTCTTTTTTAACATACTTTTTAAGTTAGGTAATATTAAAACCAGTGATAACATTAATATGTTTAATATTAAAATATGTCTTTTTTTTTAACCAGACTAATGTTTTAGTTTCTCAAAAAAAATGACTATATTGTAAGTAGAACAAAATTATATATGTATTAGGTAATTTTCATGGCCTTAATACTCGAATCGACTCAGACCTTTACTGCGAATGTTATTTCAAACTATTTCATATCCAGTAAGATCTTGTTCCGTGTTTTCTCACTAAACTTACGTGAGTCTAAATTTATAGAGGGCACTTTAGTTCGCATTCGGTTGCATACGAGTAGGCGGTTGTCTAGCGGTGATGTGGCTGCATACTGCATAACTTAACCGTGCATTGTTTGTACAAACTCTTTGTTCTGCTATAATGGTAAGTATTAAGCTACCACGATCTGAACAGTACCATTAAACGATTTTGAAATGTGCGCGGAATTTTATCTATCATTCGTTCACATGTCTCGTTAGCGTATCCAATGTCTTGTCCTAATCCTAAAACAATGTTCATGATGATATTATAAATAATATGGAAGTAACTCTGTCTGTCTGTCTGTTAACTTTTCACGCCTTAACTACTCAAGCATATACACGTTGTCAGGGATACAGTAAAAAACATAGGGTACCTTTCATTCAGATAAAAGTAATGTTCCCGAGGAAAAAAATCCAACACCTGGCATAAAGATTGAATAAAATATTCATCATAATATTTTATATTTTAATCTCGACTGAGACGAATGCGAAAGTGAGTTTATTTGTTTGTTACGATTTCACGCCTTAACTACTCAACCAGTAGGTAATCAAAAGACAGGAGGTACGAAAATATCTACTGTTCCCGAGGAACTATTTAAAAATATACATAACAAATGAACGTTTGACACAAACATTACACTGATAATTGACAACACGGTAATGTGCAGGTCAAAAAGGTAGCACAATTTCTAGTATGAAATGACGTATGTTGTGTATAGACAGCTTGTTGGACCGGCTGTACACAGCTTAATTATTCCGTTTATTAACGTATCAACTATGTAAATGGACATTGCTAGTTTTCGTCAGGGCACAAATTAAATTATAAGTCAGCTCAACGTTGGGATGGCACTTAAAATTTCAACGAGCAAGACGGTCTGTTTCAAAGTATAATGTATGGTGGTCTCCAAAGGGCTTCTCAGCGGATTAAGAGATAAGAGAAAGCTGTTAACATGTGTAATTATTATACTAACGTATTCCATTTAATAATTATTTGAATTTGAATTACTGGCCATCCATAACTCACATGCGGCTATTAGAACAATTTAATTTCGGAAGAGTTGTTCTTTATTTGATTGACGGCTGACTTGATATCCACTATAGACGGTAAGGTGGACGGCAGATGGTAAAAGAAGGGATAGGGGAAGGATAGTCTACCTACCTTCATGAAATATTATTAATAATATATAGGCATATATTATTGTTGCATTACTCTGGGGTTTTGTTTATATGAAAATTAAAATTGAAAATGTATTTCCGTCCTATTCTTGCGTAGATTAGAATAATTCTGTCATAATTTTTTTTTTTATTCATTTGAAATATATTATGTGAAAAATATATCTGAAGTTATGATAATTCTTAAGACGCTTGATGAAAAATTTTATAATAAGCCTAATAAGAACGGTGTAGTCTCGGTGAACGACGAACGCCAAAAGCCTTAAGATGGCTCGATCAAAGCACAGATAGAAGACAGACAGAAGACTGTACTTCTTGTCAGGAGGTTCCTCACTCTGGAGCCCTAACCACCGGTGGCTTGGTCTTGCCCCGCTACCTGCGGATTACTGTATTGTATTGTAAAAAAAATTAAAATTTAGAAAATATATAAATACAGGATAACCTAATAAATAAAATATTATTGATAAGATAAGGATAAAATTAAAAAAGATATTGCTAGTCGCTTATTCTTCGAGCCTCAGGGTTACTTTTGGACACACGTGTGTGCAAATGTATGATTTGGGAAATGTTAGGGAAATGTCAATACATCTTCCCATATCCATTTCAACTTTAACATTTCAGTTTGAGTATTCAATATGTAAGTTAGTTTAATGAGAAATACGTGTAATTTATTTGACTTCACTGACGAATGCTTGAGGGATCTCCATAAATATAGATGTATAAGCTACGTGTCAATATAATTTATTTATTTATTCGTAATTCCGAAACTTTCCTCTGTCTTTTATAGGTAGTTTTTTTTCGTCGCAGTTGATTACAAAATTGCATGCAGATCTAAACTAATAATATACGCTACTTTTATTTTTCTAAAATATCTTTATACACAAACTTTTCTCGTATACTCTTTCCATTATTGAAAACCCCATAAAAATCTGTTGAGTGCTTTAGAAAAAAATTAGCTGGGAAACGGTCACAGGCGACTTTAATTTATAAAAATTTTATAGATATAGATAACTTGACGAACATATGGGCCATTAGATAAAATATATCCATAGATAGATGTAGTAGCTTCAGGGCTTTTATTGTGGAGTTACTTTTTTATATTGTTACTCACCTAATATACAATCAATCAATTGAAAATACTTACGAATAATATTGATTTTGGTGTGAATACTCGCGTTAGATTATTACTAAAACACAATTAGTATCTGTAATAATCGTATAGCATTTATTGATGCTATTATAAATTACCAAAGTGTTCACGCGTGTGTTTACATGGTAAGCTAGCCTCAATAAGCAATAACAAATGATGCATTAGAATTGGCTTATTATTAGTATAAATTTAATTCATTCCCATTTAATCACCCTTGGCCAATGCTTTATCCAATGTATCAAAACTCCCATGAGAACAAAGTAGACAATATTATTATAGGAGAAACTAATTAACTACGTAAAAAATATTTATATCAGTCTGATCAGAAAACTACTTATCTGTCGTCTGATATGTTAATGTTATATCGTATACTTATCTATCTATCTATTTATATATATAAAAGGCGATGTGTGTATGTCTGTAGGAGACCTACAGACTCCAAAACCGCTGAACCGATTTTGATGAAACTTTCACACAATCTTCAGATTAGTCCAGCAGGTGTTCCGGTGAAGATTGGTAGCGATCGTACGCGGAAGAAGTCGCGGGCATATACTAATATATTATAAAATAGCTAGCAGGCCGCCCCAGATCGCTAAAATAAATAACTACAGATTCCTTCTTTAACGTTCTTTCGACAAGTGAAAACCGAAAAAAAATCCGTTGCGTAGCTTAAAAGATCTAAGCGTACATACATAGGCACAGACTATGTTTTATCTATACTAATATTATAAAGAGAAAAGATTTGTATTTTTGTATATTTCTAATGAATAAACTCAAAAACTGCATGACAGATTGTAAAAATTCTTACACCTTTAGAAAGTTACATTATCAATAAAAATTGCAACAGTGCAAAGTCGAGTTCGGGTCGCTAGTCAAACCATGACGAAACTTCAAAATATTCTACGTAGTTACATAAATTAAACAAAGATGAGTTTCATATTGATAGTGTCTCCTAAGTTATTTTGTCCGAACCCATTATTCTGAAGTCAGCTTTACTAGGTTAATTGCAAGTCGTGACTCCACTTGCGATATCGTTATATGAGGCTTTTTTTTACTACAATAATTTTAGAATGTACCTATTATTAATTTACCTATCCATACTACGCAATTAGGCATTTTCACTAGTAAATATTTTAATAAGGCGAGTCGTAGTTTGATTGCATTTTTGTGCGTGTAACCGAAGAGGTAGTACTGGCTCTATCTTTAATTCTTATTTTATCTGAACATTTTTTTAAATTTAATTAACTAAAAATCATTATCTATGCATAAGTAAATTCAAAAACATAATTCACTCAAACTGTTTGGACTCACCCGCTGGACTAATCTGAAGATTGTCTGAATTTCATCAAAATCGGTTCAGCGGTTTTGGAGTCCATATAGGGAACATACTGGAACATAAATACACACATTGCCTTTTATAATATTAAGAAGAAGATTCGTAATGGCGTCTAAACTAACGTTATCAACAGGATTACACTGGCAACCTCGTGTATAATGTACGTACGGGCTTAGTGTGTTCCAGAACAATTTAACTTAGCTTGGGCACAGTACAACAATCTAGCCTCGTATGACCTACGACAATACATCACCGTACTGATTTTCCGAAAATTACCAAAACCAATTGGTTACACGGCGCCGTGTATGATATACTTTTTTTAATTATATTAAGTGACACTAATCTATATAAATAAAAATCCGAGAACGGGTGGACCAATTGAGTTTTTTTTTAAATATTCCATGTAGTTCGAGTAAGGTTTCATGAAGAGAAAAATTGGAAAAATTACTATCATTATCATCAGCTAGGTCGCTATCATTATCATCAGCACGTGTTTTCAACTGCTGGATGTAGGCGCTTCGTATCCAACCGCTTCCTGTAACGCCTTTCAGGTCGTCTTCAACTCTGTTATATCAGAATCACCCGGAGTCATGGAGTGAAAGTACGGCCGTTCTGTTTTTTCAAAAATGGAGACAAAACTCTCCTTCAGCACTACCGACCGATGTCATTCCTCAATCATGTTTATCAATTGTTCTCGAGACTCATGACAAATAGTTTCAGCCCCCGGAGCAAACGGGGTTTCGTTCGGACTTCAGCACATTCTGGAATCTTTGCAAACGTGCCAAATACTAATTAAGTAAGACGGTTAAGTAGGCCAAATAAGACGGTTTCTATGTGGAGGTATTTGTACAAAGCCGCGGCGATGGCAGTGGAAATACAGAGTCAAGTACCGACGATAACAGTAGACAGACTACAGATCGTAAAACACCTGAAAGGTGTGTTGCTAGTTTTATAATGTTTTCAAAAGCAAATTACAATAACAATTTAATAAACATGTATTAATGAAACTTAAACTGTATTTTCTACACTATGAGACTTCTGCAGCTTTTTAAGTGAAGCAGTGTTGGGTATTTTAATAAAGCGAACATGAATTTAATGTATAAAATAGTTTAGTAAATATTTGTTAGGTATTTTAATAAAATATTGTTCGTGTAAATATTACACTACAATTTTCGACAATTATTTGATTAAGCAAGCACATTGAGTTTAAATAATCCAGTTACTCAGACAATTTGCCTGTTGGATGACTGGTTAGAGTGATTGTCTTAACGCCATGTCTCAGCCTTGAAATAACAAAATAATTCGGTGTGTGAGCAGGTAAGGGATGCGAGAGCCCATATTTAATACCAAAATTCCGTATCTATAACCCTACTATGGTCGTCAACGCACTTGCAGCACATGTGTCGTTGCTTGTGTTTTAGGCGACGGTAGCCACCTACCAAGAAGTGGACTGACAGCCTAACTTCTAGAGTCAATTATCTCGTTTATTATAGAAACAGGATGATTGTTCATCGCTACCTTGCCATATGAGTTTACACGATATTTTGTTCAGTATGACCTATTAACAGTTACAAGACACACACACATTTCGCGGTCATAAACTGCACCTGACGCCAGTCACCACATCCTTACAGAAAACCATCGAGATATATACGCTCGTATGTTGTTTTATTTCGGTGACTAATATTTTTTGCTAGCTATTAATTCCTTATTATCTTAGTCATACAGGATAGGAATCATAATTATCTAAGCTTTCTTTATCCTACTGTTTGTCCACATGTATGGTGGACTCTTGTGATCTACCCGTGACGGGGGAGCCCCTTTCTGTGGTACATGTTTCAAATTGACCGTGAATTTGATAGTTCCGGTTTAAACTAGTTAAGTGTTGGCCTGTTTAGAGAAACTGGGAGTCGTGTTGTGCCGAAAGTGCTTATTGTATATTTATACAAAATTAATCTTAACAGATGCGTGGTAGATTAATAATACTCAGTACATTATAATTATGTCACAACTGAAACATTTTCGTTTATGACCTTTTTTTTATGTTGAGATCGTCAGACAGACTGATGGTCCACTTAATGGTAGATAACTATAATAACTTATAGTAGGATTAATTAAAATTAAAATTCATTTATTTTCAGGCAACTGGACCCATATGTTATATTTTATTAAGGACGAGGGATTAGGAAATGATGTGGAAATTTCTTATCTGAAGTTGGTATAATATTTTAATCATTATTCAGAGAATACTCATTTTTTGAATGATCTCTTAATGTTTTTTTTTTTTACAAAAAGATTAACTTATTTTAGAAAATCTTATTCGCTGTAATCCAAATTTATTATTGTTTCTTGTGTTATCCCAAAAAATTCTCATATACTTAGAAGATATTGCATGTTGGTGTATTTAGCTTTTTCTGCTTTTTTTAATTGAACAACGACGTATAATATAAAACTAACTTTAAATACATTGTTTTAAATAATGGATAGAGCTGAAAGCTTGTATTTCTCAACGACTTCTCAACACCTTGTGAACTTCGAATTACTAAAGCAAGTTCATTCGCAAAGTGGGCACACTATACGATGATACGGGTATAATAGTAAAGGAAGTGTCAAGGATGACTTTCAGAATATCTGTTAAAGTAACTTATAATCTGATACGAATAAAGGGCTCACGATATACATATACTAGTTGTGTACAAGTGTTTCATCCGTGATTTATATAAACAAATCAGATTCTTTCTCTATTCAAAAACAAAAGCTTTGGGTAATATGTTAATACAAATTTGCTAGTTACATATATATTGCTATGCATTTAACAAATACAACAAATTTTCATTAAAATAACTTCAATATATTTTAGATCCACTGTAAAATGTGCGTTATCAAGATTAATATGCGATGAAATAATATAATGAAATTTACGCAGTCTACTAAACTAATAACCATCAGATTTCAAACTAATTTAAATTTTGATTTAACAAAATAGCTAAGCAATTTTAGGCAGAAAATATTTAGAGCGAACATAAAAAATAACTTAGTAAACCATTGAATACAACCTG
This sequence comes from Synanthedon myopaeformis, assembly GCA_944738685.1. Taxonomy (NCBI): domain Eukaryota; kingdom Metazoa; phylum Arthropoda; class Insecta; order Lepidoptera; family Sesiidae; genus Synanthedon; species Synanthedon myopaeformis. The sequence goes on along the minus strand of OX122921.1, from coordinate 9,966,853 downwards.
CCAAGGATTGGAACTCCCTTCCGGCGTCTGTGTTTCCGAGATCATATAACCGAAATCTTTTTAAAGTTCTAGTGAATAGGCATTTTCTGGGTTAGCTCGCTCCATCGTCTTTTCAGCACGGCTAGATGCTGGGCAAGAGCCAACCTATTATTAATAATTAAAAAAAAAACCTTTGGTTAAGCTATCGAAGTGTTTCTTGAAGCGCCTCCACTCAAAGGCCAGATGTTTCCATCGCCTGAACTAATGGACTGTTTTTTACCAACCAACTTTAATCGGTGAAGCAATCTGTTTCACATAATTAAACCGTAATAAAGGTTAAAAAAAAATTAAATCCTCGCATTTTTTTATAAAACTTTTAATTACTGATTTTCCATTATATAAACTGTAAATTTTATACTTATTTATATACTTAAATATTTTTAAGATCCTATAAAAATGCATAATGGCGGAGAAGATAATATTTTATGACTATTAATCTCCGTAGGGAGTAAAAAAGTCTGACGAAGGTCACGAGCTACGACAAAAGTAATGGAGTTGTGTTGTACGGCGATGTAAAGTGAAGAGTTTTGGGGAAGTTCAACCCCTTGACAGCGATATATAAAACATACTCCAAGAGCAGACAGCCGAAATTCAATAAAACTTTGTAATTTGACGTGTTTTATTATTTATTTTGTAGGAATACGCGGAATTTTTCAGCCCCTGGGGGTGTTATTGTGTTGTGTTTATATAAAAAAAATGTATATACTTTCCTTTTTCATATTAATAGATAGTGAATAATGTTTTAAAAATATACACAAGTAGCGATTGCTTCCGGCTTCGTCCAGGAAAAAACTTAATTAGGTTTTATTATTTCAACTTGTGTGGCTTGAGAGGAGTTAGCGGCTCCACTTTGCCTCCTAAGATGGACGGCGTACCTAAACTTCCGGGTACGCCGAGGTTCTGACTCCCTGACGTAGCCCCGCGACGTTATGACACGACTTGTGACATGTTTATGTGTTAACATTTACCTTTGTGCCTGAGTCATGGATGTTTTTATTAATAATGGGTATGTATTTACAAAAAAAAGTAATCTACATAGTATATCAACTGTCTGGTTACCAAAATACAAGCATTAGTTGCTTAATGTGGAACTAGATGGTGCTGTGTGGAATGTGTAAAGATATTAAAAATATATATATATTATATACTCCTAAATGAAAGTGATTGTATTATTATTTCTTGCCATGAACTCCTCTACTATAAGAAGCTACTAAAAAGTTCACAACTACGGGACCACTTTGGAGGTAAAAAGAGGTGAAAGGAGTGAAAAAAGTTCCCAAGTGGAAACTATTGGGGGCTTTCTTTTACTCACCCAACAACTTTACCTCACTCGATTATGAATATGTCGTATGAAATTCATATAGTATATAATTATTACAGAACATAGTCAATTGTAATACAAAATATATTATTATAGTCTAACGGAATTTTAAATTTATTTTTTTATTTATTACAAAAATGACACTACTAAAACATCATTGTAATTTCAAGATTAAGTCAAATTCATTTTATTATTTTCTATTCGTTCTGTCTCAAGGGACCCCGGTTCGATTCCCAACAAGGCTAACTTTGGAAATGCAATTTTTATAGTTAGGCGACATGTCCTTCTGGGAAAAGCGTCTAAATAAAGATTTAAAAAGGCTCTGGTCTGGATTTGGTAAGATAACCGGTTTACAAAATGAAGAGTGCTGATTATTACATATGCCATAAAATTGTTAACACATCAACAAGCACAGAAATATGAGGCTAAATTTAATGTAGCAAACACTTTATGTGCTTCCTACATAGCACTTTATGTAGGAAGTCTACATAGTATCTAATTATAGACCATGACAGAGAAGGTGGACAAAAATTAATCTATTTACAATTTCTATTACATAATAGACGGGAATTCTACTCAAAATACTTGACAATATTATTGAAATATTTGCGGTAAATCAGGCAAATCTCTCTCTATTGTGAAGATTAAATTCAAGGAAAGATCTTGTGGAATCTTGTTACGCACTGTGCTTTACAACAGCCGCATTTTAAATGTATATATGTTACCCCCAATCTGTATAATCCGGTATTCTATACAATACCTAGGTAATGTATAGAATACCTAAAACGTATAAGTAATGTATGAAATATTATTTATTTTATACTTTGCCTAAGTATTCTATACAATACCGAATGCACAAGGAAGGGCATGCAGGCAATAAACGCGTTGCGACTTGTTTAGTTCGCTGCATACGACGAGGGTGGGAGGACGCGCGCAGCGTGTATGAGCTCATTTTGTAATCTTTACTTTTGTTAGTTTTCGTTAGTGTATTTATTTAAATGAAAATGGTGGCCGATCAACAAATATCAAGTATACCCATTGCTTCAGAACCTGTAATAGTAGATCCAGCTGAGACACAAAATCAACCTCTACAGGCTCCACATCAACAAAGCCTTGCCATTGAAAATCTTCCTTCTGAGGTAAATTATCAATTTAGTAGTGAAAATACACATTCATTTTGCCTTTCACAGTCATTTGGGCATACCATCTTGCGCCAATAACCAACCCCTTACCATCAATTCAAATAAATGAATTGAATATACAGAATTCTCAAGCATACTCACGGGACGAGGAAATATTGACGATTCCGTTCCATGCCATTTCGCGTCAATATAAATTGAACCATAGAAGGACATGCATTTCTCAACTGAACAGTTATTCAAAGTGATACGTGAGAGTTGTTTACTGCCGTCACGTGCCCCGGCGAGTATTCCTCCCACGACTATGGCACACATCTATTTATTCAATGTTGCGTTTAAAACCTGCAGCGTTTATCTGTCTTAGTGCGTGCTGAAGAGAAATCTCCAAATGTCAACCGTCAACATTTATCAGTGTCTCGCGGCGAACGGCAGCAATTAACATTCCGGACCATTGTTACAGACGTGCCGGAGACGTTACGAGACGTGTTGCACCTATTGTGTAAAACGGGCTTTGTCGCCTTGCTCCTTACCTATATACCTACTGTATAAACTATAATATAAATCCTATTATTAATATCATAAATGTGGATTTGATGAATATTTTCAAATTCAGCCAGCCGCGATTTATCATTATATATGATAGTATCACGATTTATCATATTACAACCATAACTTTTTGGTAAGTTTTATAAGAAATCTAGAGACTTCTAGAATAGGGTTAAAACATTTAGAAAATTTTAAAAGTCCGGAAATTTTAGTTACAAAAATAAAATAAGAAATCTCATGTCAATTTTACAGAAATACTGATTACTAAAATAACATTGTTTTTTTTTTTATAATTGAATAATTTGATCATGCAAAATCACTGCAATTCTCATAATTGGTCGAGTTTAATAAAAAAATTAAGACAAATATTTCATACTTTGTCACTCCCTAATTAAATACCAGTACATTAGCGTTACTTGTTACACTTAAAATCAAATAGAATGTTAGCTTGCCTGGTCTCCTTTATCATTTAAAAAATGCACTTACTTGACAATATTAATTTTAATGGTAATTTAGGTAATGAAATGTCAAAGTGTTAACCGAATTTATTAGAACCTCAAAAAAAATTATACACTCTCCTGCTTTTATAGTTTTGTTTTACACTTTTATAAAATATATTAGTCTGTATTTTTACATGAAAATTTCAAACATGTCTAATGGTGTTTATCGTTTTATACCTCCGAATAAATAAGGACTTGTAGAAACAACACGACAATAAATCTAAGCAAACATCAAGTGGAAACGTCTTTCTAAAAGACATTGCTAATCCAATGCTTTTAAAAGATTATTCCTTGTTTTAGGATTTAGTTTAGTACTATTTTGTTTCGAATTGTTCACAAATTTCTTAATAAATATAAGTTCGAAACTTATTTGTTATTTCTCAAAGGATTTCTTAGAGCATTGTTCAAATACCTATGAGAACTGTTTATTCTTGTTGGAAACTACAATTTTAATTAATTCTTTTAAAAAGATTCTTTTTTTAAAGTACTTTAAATTGTGAATACTTTTTAGTTACAAGCGATTGATCTAACTAAATGATCATTAAAACTTTAGGACTTTGTTTTTTTTTTAGATAAGTGCTTTTGCAATGCCTTTACTTTTAAAATGATACTCAATTTTAACGGTGAAGAAATAAATGTACACTTTATAATATTTAAAATAAAGTTTTATAAACACATTTTTTATTTGACAGACAGGTTGACGGTCCATTTGATAGTAGGTGGCTACCGTCGCCTATAACACAAGCTACGCCACAGGTGCTACAAGTGCGCTGCAGACTACAGTAGGATTAAGTCTTCAAATGTCACTGTGGTCTTTCAAATGTTACTTAGAATAATTGCGAACATTTATAATATTAACATTTTAATATATAATCTTTAAACATACAATACATATATAGAAAAATGTTAAGTTGGCTTGTGTACGCTTCAAAAACTCGAGAATGGGTAGACCGAATTCAATTCGGTTTTCACATATAGAAAGACGGATAAACGGGAAAGATTTTTATATATAAAAATTGCACCCCGGGCAAAGTCGGAAGCGGGTTGCTAGTAATAATATAAAAAGATAAAAGTGATTTTGTAAGTATGTCAATAAGTTGAGGTTATACTCTAAAAGAATTACACCTATTTGAAAAATTCTTTAACTATTTCAAAAGAACATTATTCCAGGTTTATATTAGTATTATTTCTACTATATTCCCCAATTTCTCCCGGGCGAAGCCGTGGCATATTTGTATAGCAATAATAAGTCTGTATTTGTAGACAGTGGCAGTACTAAGGTATTAAGGCAATTATTACTAAAGTGCATTGTGAGAATTCACAGTTGACTGTACAGTATAATACAAAGTGCTTACAGAAAAGCACAGGTGCGTACGACTTGATTACGTTCCGCATAAAATATAACAGTTCGCTACGAGTTCCCAAACTCAAATTAACTAAACTCGGCGACTTCGTTAATTTTATTACTTCACGTGAATTCACACACAGAGTGAAATGTTTTCACTTTTAATTGAAAAGAAAAAAAAAAGTATTTTAGTGATTCCAAAATTTGGATTAAAATTTTTACAAAACTATTTATATAATTGCTTTAAATTGATTAATTAACTTTTTAATATGTCTGACCAAATCTAGTGGTCAGACAGGCTGTCTGTCCACTAGATGGTAAGTGGTTACCAACGCTTATATTATAAAACATGAGCTGAAAGTGCTCGCCGACTAAAAAGTACAAGAGATTAGGAAAGCATAGGAGAAAATAGCCTTTGGCATACCTTACTCACTTACCGAAACACAACACAACACGTGATGTTATTTCACGGTGGTCTTCTGTAAGGGGGTGGTAACTGCCGCCAGACGGGCTGCCAAAACTGCCGTACTAGACAGATGGGAAGCGAAATGTGTACTTAAAGAATTACCATTTTCAATTTAAGTTTTTAGTGTTTATAAAATATAAAAATCTATGTTTTCTTTGAATTCACGCGATTTTTCGCCTTTGAATCTCAGAGTACAAATCTCCTAGTAATCGAATTAAATTCTTTAATTCATTCATTCGTTCCCATTATGTGCTCGTATAATAGGATGTTCAATATGATTGTAAAGGTAAGAAGGAAACTTTCAAGCGCAAGCACTAAACTGAATAAGCTTTGCGATTTTATTGCAACAAAAAAAATCTCGCCGTCTCGTCGTAACTTTGTGAATTTTTAACACGGTCCATTTTTTTTATTCATTTTTATTTTATTTCAAGTTGAAAGTATTACTGTTCAGAATCGTGTTGTCAGTTTGAAAAATTTACGTTTTTTTTTTAACTATTTTTAGTAGCAAATACACGTGAAGTGTAGAATTTATGAATGCAAATGGATTTACGTCAACTGCATATGAAACGAATAAATTATTTAATCTTTTATATTTTATCTTTTATCTTTTATATTTGTATTTTGTATAAAATATGTTTGTATAGTGTATAGTGTAATTATGTTGTAATATGTTTATGTAGCGTCGATGTTGTGTAATAAGTCCCAGTCTAGCATTTCAGCACAATGCTGAGCCAGTATCCAATTCACTGCCGGGAAGACACACACATTTTTTACCTAAATTTAATTTATGTTTTGTGGTTTTTGTATTATATTTGTGTCTTTGTGTTGCATGAATAAAATTCTTTCTTTCTTTCTTTCTTTCTATTATTTTTTTATGATAATAATTGACAGGCCGATTGACCACTTATTGATAGACCTATAAACAAAACAATGCAAAATAAGAAGCAATTTCAATGCTGATATTATATATTTATAGCTCTTATCTTCTATATCTATGTATACTTAAAATGAAGTCATTGTAAGACTCTGTTTTGCCGCTAACTTCTGCTAAAATACCCAAAGTATTTTGATACGGTTCAAACTAGTAGAGAAAGCTATAAACGAAGTAGGTTTGTGTTTGCAGAAAAAAATTAACAGTGTAAACTCAAAGATCTATTTTTCAACCAGTTAGTTTCAACTAGAAATATGTGAATTAAATATAACAAAAGCATAATTTAGTTAAACTACAAATTTAGCAGATTTACATTATCCATATTCTCAGCTCGTTATGTTTCAAAGTGGTGGATGGATGTAACACAGACCCTGTAAGACATTGAGATCATTAATGTGCTGCCTGAGGCGATTTCGTGCGATCCAACAAAACGTACATGTTTGCGTTGTAAATAGCGAATATTTGAAAAACCGTTTCTGGTTTAATGTAGTAATAGAATAAATCCATACTAATCCGTACTAATATTATAAATGCGAAAGTATGTTTGGATGTATGGATGTATCACGCAAAAACTACTGAACCGATCACCATGAAATTTTGCATACACGTTGTCTGAGACACCAGAAAGGACATAGGGTACCTTTCATCGTTCAACGCGGACGAAGTCGTGGGCACCAGCTAGTATTATAAATGCGAAAGTATGTTTGGTTGTATGGATGTTTGGATGTTTGTAACTCTTTCACGCAAAAACTACTGAACCTATCACCATGAAATTTTGCATACACGTTGTCTGAGACACCAGAAAAGACATAGGGTACCTTTCATCGTTCAACGCGGACGAAGTCGCGGGCACCAGCTAGTATTATAAATGCGAAAGTATGTTTGGTTGTATGGATGTTTGGATGTTTGTAACTCTTTCACGCAAAAACTACTGAACCTATCACCATGAAATTTTGCATACACGTTGTCTGAGACACCAGAAAAGACATAGGGTACCTTTCATCGTTCAACGCGGACGAAGTCGCGGGCACCAGCTAGTATTATAAATGCGAAAGTATGTTTGGTTGTATGGATGTTTGGATGTTTGTAACTCTTTCACGCAAAAACTACTGAACCTATCACCATGAAATTTTGCATACACGTTGTCTGAGACACCAGAAAAGACATAGGGTACCTTTCATCGTTCAACGCGGACGAAGTCGCGGGCACCAGCTAGTATTATAAATGCGAAAGTATGTTTGGTTGTATGGATGTTTGGATGTTTGTAACTCTTTCACGCAAAAACTACTGAACCTATCACCATGAAATTTTGCATACACGTTGTCTGAGACACCAGAAAAGACATAGGGTACCTTTCATCGTTCAACGCGGACGAAGTCGCGGGCACCAGCTAGTATTATAAATGCGAAAGTATGTTTGGTTGTATGGATGTTTGGATGTTTGTAACTCTTTCACGCAAAAACTACTGAACCTATCACCATGAAATTTTGCATACACGTTGTCTGGGACACCAGAAAGGACATAGGACCTTTCATCCAGAAAAAAAAAGACTATTCTCGAGGGATAAATAAAAAATAAAAAACTAACTATAATTGTTAAAACCTTTTTAATGGAGCAATAAGTGTTAATTAATTTATTACAATTTAATGTTTCCTAAAATTTAAAACATTTATATTCAATCTTTGAAATTTTTTTTTAGGTCATGCATTGAATTTTTTTATTTTTATTTTTAGACTGTCCCTCGGAAATAGTACCTACTTTTTTCTCACAAATGGTACCCTATGTTTTACTGTATCCCTGACAATTTGTATGCAAAATTTAATTTTTCTAACAAATGTATGAGTAGTTAAGGCGTGAAAGCGTAACAAACAAACAAATACACTTTCACATTTACAATATTAGGATAATATCGTGTTATCTTCTTACTTATCACACATGTTACCCTTCCCCCGTTAATGGGAGGGAGATTGGGAGTGAGAACAGTTGAATTACCGCCTTCTCCTCACGGGTATTATATATGAGCCCCTATCAGTGGTTTTCTACAGACTACTCGCATTTTGAGTGACAGATGTCACTGCTTTTCATAGGCAACTTGTCTGGCGACTGTGATTACCTTCTTTAAAGAACAACTGATCTTCTTTTCAGTATTGAATGTGGGGCTACATATACTTGAATTGTACAGATCATATTAGAATCCTCCAGTAGAAGCCATTGCATTTCATAAAAGATTTAAATATCCATGTGACTTTAAAGAATATAAGTATTATAAAACCATTTTAAAATATTTTAAGCTATTGCAAAACAATATATATTATTCAGATAAGTGTGTTTTCTCTTCTTTTTCCTTTATATGTTTTTCGTGTAAAAAATATATATAATTAATACTATAGAACGACTGTCGTGATCTCATAAGTCCGTTCATCGAACTCAATTATCGGACTAGTGATACAACTCCGACAAAAATATAAGAGCCATAGATATTAAAATTAATGTTAATAAAATGCTCTTTTAACTATAAAACTAAAATCTTCTATTTACTATAATAAATTGAGTAACACTTATTGATCCACGCGTTACAACTTTATCCGTTTTAAGGGCGTCGATGAGGTCGCAGGCAAAATCTAAATTCATACCTACAATTATAGGTATAAAGTAAGAAATTTAAAATGAATACTGTTTTCGAGATCCTGAAGTATTGATCTATGTCTAAATGGAGAATTTTAAACTGGCAGTAATGCCCCGGGTGGCAATGATCGTAAAGCATTTCAGGAAACGCTCCGGTTAGATCCGGTTCAAAACGGCTTCAAGTAGTTCCCTTTCACGGTTCGCTTCAAATCGCGTAACGACAGGTTGCCATTTGTATATTTATAGTTTTTTTTATCGTGCAAAGCTTTTTTTTTAATGGAGTTACATCCTTAAAATTTATTAAGCACGTCACATACAGTGGCGTCCATATGAATAGCCTCACTCATTAAAACGTGTACTTAGCATACTTCTAAATAATTTAATAATAAATTAACTATCTCATATTGAATAACATAAACAATCTTGTAATGATAAACAAATTATTTATTATTAGGTTATCAAATATAAAAGAAATTACACGAAACAAATAATAACCCCTTCCACTTGAATAGCCTCATGGATTAAGCAGTCATTGAAAAATTAAATACTCTTTGTTTTAATATTTTGTGGTCTTTCCATTAGACCTTATTACTTCAAAAAAAAAAAAGATTAGATACCGATTTATACAAGGAATGTATGTAATTAATATCAATAGAGTTCCAAACAGTGTAAATTGCTTGAATTAATTCTTCTCTGTTGGTAAACTGTCGATAGTTGGAATAAACTTGCCGAAACATCCAGCCCCAGACATTTTCGATGATATTTAGATCTGGGGAGAGTGATGGCCAATCTAAAACTAGAATTTGACTTTTTTCAAACCACTTTTTTACGTGACCTGATGTATGTATAGGTGCATTATCATGTTGAAAAATTATTTTTCTTCTTCTCATGACTTTATAAACTTTATTTTTCATTTCTTTCAATACTTCTAAATATTTTTCAGCATTTTGTTTTCCGTTTAACACGACTAGATCAATGGGGCCATAATAAAGAATCGCTCCCCAAACCATCACTGAACCAAATGTTGAGTGTCGGGATAGCACTCTAGTTTCTTTTTTTAGATCGTGAAAATAATATTTAAATCCATCGGGACCATCTAGATTAAACTTTTTCTCGTCGCTAAAAACCACATTCTGCCACTGCGTTGTCCAGCACATGTACTTTTTAGCAAAAGACAGTCGAGCTGCCACATGGTGATTGCGCAAAGGAGGTTTACTCATTATTTTCTTCCGTTTAAGGTAAGGTGTTGTTCTTATTGTTCGCCGAACTGTAGAAAGAGATGCTCTAGTATTTATTTCTGTTGCTATTTGCTTGACACTCTTTGTAGAATTTGAAGCAGCGCATAAAATTGTTCGACGTTCACGGTCCGTTGAGACACATTTTGTGCGTCCTTTATATTTTTGACCATAATTTTCCTTATTTTTTACGTAATTATTTATTACTTTAGGGCTGCGACCGATTTTCTTAGCTATCTCACGATTAGATAACTTTTGGGATAAATAAAAATTTATTTTCTTAATTTCTAAACGCGTAAGTCTTTTACCACGTCCCATGTTCACAAAAACTCTTATTTATTACACTGAATCACTGAAATACTAATAACAGACACAAACCGATATATAAATACCAAATTTTTTAAAAACAATTGCAATCCAGAATTATTGGCGAATTATTTGAGTGACGAGACTAGACTGAGGCTATTCATGTGGACGACATGTAGTGACAGAATTGCGTATTTGTCGCGTGCTGCTTAGATAATTTCGAACTTGTTTATATGGCGTTTTAATAAAGATCAATCGTACATTAAAAAAATAATATTTAATGGTTTAAATTAATAATAATATTTATAAAACATATAATATACTGGGTGAGGCTATTCAAATGGACGCCACTGTATGTAGCTTAATATTAATATAAATTATAGCAAGGCATATTACGATATATTTTCTATACAAATATTGGAGTGTCCACACACGCAGCTATAATATATATTTCTATGACGTCACCAATGTATACCGTAACATATGTATATTATAGCACGGTATATTAATATATATTATAGCTACGTTTGTGACAGGCTTTAGAAGGTTGCCATTAATAAATTAGCGCAGTTGTCAAATATTTCAGAGAGAGAGATTAAAATTAGGAAATTAACTTAAGTAATCGAATGAAATTAAAGAACGCGACCACGACCGAAGCAATCACTTTCATTTCTTTTAAAATAATGTATTTACCCTTAAAACTTCTTTAGGTTTATTCTGTGGAAATATTTATAATGTAACTATCCTATCTTTTAAGTTGGACCATTTTATCAAGCAATAGACAAATCAAACCATTTGCAATTCACGAAACTAACCTAAACTTAAATTGTGTAACTTAACAATGTTTGAAACCAAGCATTTTAAATATTTAGAGAAACATATTATAATTTAATAAAATGAAAGAATGCGACCGTGGTATCAACTACATTGGTACTATTAATCTATACTTATATACTATTATATAAAGTTGAAGAGTTTATTTGTTTGTTTGTTTGGTTGAACGCATTAATCTCAGGAACTACTGGTTCGAATTGAAAAATTCTTTTTGTGTTGGATACTCCATTTATCGAGAAAGGAAAGGTTATATAAGATCACGCTTAAATATTTATCTATAATTTTAGTATAATTTCGATTTGCATCAACTAGCGTCATCTGTCAGTAAAAACTGACATTAAATATAATACTGGCAGACTACAGACGAAAAGTCTTATTTTCATCCCATCAGATGGCGCACATAGCAACTGATTTTTTATATTTGTTTTGCGATATCTCATCATATAATAATTATTATTCATATATTTTCTTTTACAACGCGGACGAAGTCGCGGGCACCAGCTCGTAATGTAATAAAAATTTTGATCAATAATTTCTCCCATACTCTGCAATGAATTTCACTTGAAAAAAAAAATGTGAAAATCAACTTCATTTATTCACACAAATTCATTAATTCACTTACGAGTGGCATTATCAAGTTATGATAAACTGTTACAAAGGTAGCGAATAAAGAAGTGGAAAGCGGTTCAAATTTGTTCAGATCTGTAACACGATATCATCTACCTTTTCATTGTTCAATTTTTTCCAGAGAATTCCCCTTTGTTATAACAACAGTGTGTCATTTTGCTTTATATTAAAAAAAAATGGCGCGACTGATTTATTCACATCATTATTATTATTCAAAGAAAAAGAAAAGTACCAAATTACATGTTTTTTTTTTCCTTATATTTTAACTAGCTGTTGCACGCGACTTCGTTCGCGTAACATTATAAAATATAGCCTATGTTCCTCGCTGATAACAATATATATTTGTTTACCAACATCATATTTTTTTAACGTTTCTTTGCGCCATCGTTTTCTACCAAAAATGACAAGAAATAAATAAAAAATATATCTTGCAATTATTTTTTTATTATAATTACACTACAGATAGAACTGTCTCTAAGAGAAGTAAGAAAGAATAAACAACGTAAGTAGTAATAAATAACGTAAGGAAATGAAATAACTTATTTTACACATATATTCCAAAACAGTAAGTATAAGCTTGATAACTATTTTTCAGATTCTGAAAAATATAAATAAAATCAGTTATAATTAATTTAAAACCATCACCATAAAAATTGAAAATCTCATTTTACCAACATTTTATTAATAAGTTTAAGTTTCGTTATGTTTTTATTTAGAATTAAGAAAGAATAAACAATGTAACATACAGTACGAGTATGTATAATATATGTAATGTAACATATATGTACTTTTAACTAAATAAAATTACCTTTTTCTATATTGTTTGCAATACAGTGTAAGCTTGATAACTACTTTTCAGGACCTGAAAAATAAAAAATAAAAAACAGTTAGTCATTCATTTCAATATTATGAATAGATGTTATTATTATATCAATAGAATTGGATAATTACAATCCCAACGAGCACAAAAACCCAACTTACATTAGTCATAGTGATAAGAGATAAATCAGTCCCATTAGCGATGACAATGCCAAAATCCTTTTTCATGTAAGACACAATTATGTGATAGCATTTTTTGTCCTTTATTTGCAAGTTGATCCAATCAAAATTTATTAACGCTGCCTTCAATATAATCGTCTGTAATATATGTATTTAATTTTTCTAATGTTTGAAAGTTGATAATTAATTAATTATTTATTTTTCCAACAAATAAAACCACTTATCATTCGACTTTACTTATAAGTAGAACCCATATATTATGAATTTAACGGGACTGGTTGGTAAATGTGTAATTTGTCACTAAACGTAGAGCTTGGTAAATGATTCAAGTAATTAGTCGATCGGGCGTGATTAGTGGTTAACGGGTTGCCGAATGTTTTCAGTTCGAAATTAAAGGCAATCAGAGCGTTTGATATTTGGATCCTTACGTATGTAGACGACAGAATTTTAGTACACTATCTTTAGTAGGTATGGGCAGAGCATACTGTGTATATAATTTAAAAAAAATGAGTCCGCACGAAGCCGGGGGCGAGTTGCAAATTACATATATCTTATACGAGTATACTAATATTATAAAGAGAGAAGATTTGTATGTTTGCAATGAATAATCTCAAAAACTACTGGGCCGATTTTAAAAATTCACCCATAGAAACCTACATTATCAGCAAATAACATAGGGCATATTTTATACAGTTATGCGGACGAAGTCGCGTGCAACAGCTAGTCGTAAATCTTTCCAGAGAATTGTCCCCCAAAGAACTTTGAAAATTACATTATTATAAGACCTATGTGAATGCTTCGGTTGCTTGACGACATATACTGGAAAGCAGGTTACAGCCGTTAGCGTAACCACCCCCTAACGAGAAGATCACCATGATATATCAGCAATTATAATGTCGTTTTTCAGTCAACCGACTTCTTGATCCTTATCCTTGTCCTGTCAAAGATGATAGCGCACTTGTAATCCATATTACTTTTCTTGTGTTAAGGAGCCGTAATCCTGTCTGCCAACCTTTATTTCCAAAAAAAGTAAAATTCGTTTGTGAGTAATTTTACATACATAGGAAGTTCAATGCTGGAAATAGACCTCCCAAATTTTTTTCTATAGGACCGATTAGAAGCAGCCTATAACAAGCTTCAACTCGAGACATCGATACACAAAATGGACTGACGACCTAATTAAGATTAATCCCAGGCAGATTTTATCATTTATATTAATAAATTGTTTTTAAATATGATTAAATTACTTTTGTTTTTAATTGTTCTCCAAACCAACTGTAAGCAAAAATCTCAGCGAAGAGAGGCATCATGTGGGGAGCGAATCTCCAATTGACTTCCTGTAAAAAGAAAACAAAAATCCTTATAGCAACAAAAATACAAAAATAAGTACAAAAAATTAGATAGAATTAATGGTAGATTAAGACTAACATTTATTTGTCTGAAACTGCTCTTGTATAAGTTGATAAAGTAGTTCAAACATTTAAGCCTGCATGGTGTTAAGATTTCAGAATTGAACATTTTCACAGAAGCTAAACTTTCTAAATTAAAAAATATGTATGACATTCTCAAAAACTACTGAACGGATTTTCATGCGGTTTTCACTCGTGGAAAGAGCGTTAAATGAGGATATATTTTATATTATATAATTTGCAGAAAAAATTACACCCATGCGAAGCCGGAAAGGGGTAGCTAGTTTTTAATATAAGTAACCACAGTGTCAAAGTCCACTCACACAAGTGCAAGTGCCTCACTTTCTGAACATTCGCCAAAAGGTTTTTAGCACACTAAAGTGTGTAGGTCAATTACCTTGCTCAGCACCAGTAGCACGATGCAGATGCACATTGCTGCATTGCAAAGGGGAACGAAGCCCAGCCATTTATACATTTTATTCAAGCTGTTTAAATACCTGAAATTTTTACATTTTAAACATAACATTCTTACACAGTGCCTGCAAGCTTAAAACGTTTTAGGGGGAGATCAGTATGAAACGCGTGGATTATTAAAATTTTTATCACAAAAATACATACACGACCTCTTCTATGTAGTCTTAAAAAGAGTTCGGCGAATGACGCCCGCATTTACACAACGATTATTTTTATAATATAAATTACTAGCAACCTGCCCCGGTTTCGCACGGGTGCCATTTTTTTCTGCAAATTATATATAAGTACCTTCCACGTTCAACATTCGTTGCGTAGTTTAAAAGATCTATACGTAAATAAAGAAGGACAGACGGCGGGAAGCTACTTTATTTTATACTAGGTATGTAAAGCTAGTGATCCGCCCCGGTTTCGCACGGATCAAATTTTTTTCTGCAGGTTATACACAAAACATCCTCGTTTATCGCTTCTTCCATTAATTAAAACAGTATCAAAATCAGTTGGGCGGTTTAGAAGAAGTTAGCAGGAAAGAAACAGCGGTGGACAGTTTTCTTTGTATCAAACTTATCATATTATCTTAGGACATACCTAAGACCATTTGAAGCAACCAAAGTAAGTCACATATATACGTTATATAATATAACAGTTTTAAATTTAATATGTAAAATTGCAAAAATAATCAAATTTTTGCGAACGGAACTTAATAATTACTATAGAGACTTGTATAGTTATAAAAATAATCTAAAGTTTACCTAATTTGATCCAAATGAGCCTTATAAAAGCTTTGCAGCCCTTCTCCCAAACGTTGGGAGTATAAATTTTTACTTTCTCCCTTATTCCTTGGTGCCACATCTAGTTTCTTCACCAAAGTGCCAACAGCTTCGCAAAAAAAGTACAATAATACTACAAACCACATATCCATTACTATAATTACTGTAGAGATTTCCACCATAAAAATGCTGTGAAGAAACCATGAGATTTCATAGTAAGGCGAAGTAAAAGGCATGAGAGTTTCCGTCGATTTCGAGAGCAAAGATCTCTTTCCATTGAAATAATTCCATGCAGTTGTCAATTCATAAATAGAGATCGGAAACATCACTATAGCAAAAAGGCTATATACGACTCTGCTCCCTTGTCTTAAGACTTCATTTGCCTTTTCGAGAGAATCTTTTTTTATTGCGTCAAACAACACCCTTTTAGCTTCTACGTAAAGCTGTCTGAACACAAATCGATTGTTTAAAAACAGAAACAGCTTAACCGGGCAAATTATCAAAAGTACTAATGTGTATCCGGCTTCAGCTATTAGTTCTGCATCTTTTGTACTTTTTACAACTTGTAAAGTGCCAAAGAATACATAAATAATAAGCAGAATGGTGAGTGTTTGATGTAGGAAGAATTTTCTCCAAGTCCACTTAGGATCTAAGATTTGATGTCCGAAAATTCTTTGTAAAACCAATGCCACTCCCATGATTTCATCAACTTCTGATCTGTCTCCGACAGTAGCCGAGTATTCTTCGAGAACGCCTTTCCAATTCATTTTGGAAGCGTTAAAAGGAATTGTTCAGTAATTCGTTGGATTTATAGTTGTTATGTACTGTCTTTGAGAAAAATGGTTTCTATTTTCAATATTAATACATGGAGTAATGAGTAACAATATAAAGAGAAATCAAATATAATTCTGAGAATACTGAATTAACTACACACATCAAGTGGGCAGTGGATTTTTTCTGCGAATAAGAAAAAAAATTTTACAGACATTATTTCATTTTTAAGTCCACCAGTTGACAAGGGACACATATAGCAAAATAAACTCGAGATAACCCGCCCGCAATTTGCTTATTATTTGTTGAATTTTTTTTAACTATTGGATTCATATAATTATTTCGTTTATTTGATTGCTACAGTTACCGCTGATTTTGAGATTTTTATTTAACAACATTAATTGATATTAAACAATTTTTTTAAAATATAATGTCTCTTTAAATATAAAAACTGCAAATGCTTTTTACAGTGATTACAATGATACTTATGATTTACAATTATGATAATGATTATACTAATATGTGCTTTTTCTTATACGAGTATTTCAAAGATAAAAAGTAAGTTAATTTTATTACAGCTTTACATTTCTACTATAATATAATCTAAAATGTCTTTACATTTTACACATGGATGTACCATGGGGAATGTTATGATAAGTTGTTCTTATTAATGTTTAATCGAGCTTTTACCGCTATTACTTATCCGCATCATTTGATAAAGCGCCACAGCGCGTAGTTAAGGAATTTACTTTGGAATAAACTTCCTTTTGATATGATTCAAGTGAAAGTCGGCCTTCATGCCACCCATTCACAACATTAAACAGCATATTATATAACTTTTGTTGTATAACACATCCACATTATGTAACACTGCAATAGAACAATGTTATCTAACGTGTCTACAATTGTTTCGGTTATATAATAAGTACATATGATGACGTGACTCACGGATGGAGTAATGGACACTGGCATAAGTGGACTCATCTTAACATAAAAAATTAAGTAATATTACAAAGTTTATGAAGATGTTGGGCATGTTTGTAATCATATGTAACTGTTTAACCTATGAGTAGGAAAATAAGATGGTTTCAAACTTATCATTAGGTACAATTGAAATATTTATGAAAATATTTCTCTTATGTCCAATTACGTTTCGAGGCACCGTTTATATTTTATCTTTTAATGAAGATATTCTTTCTGAATTCTACCATTATAATAAGAAGATAAAAAGTTGCGGCCATTTGTCAAATTTTTTGCTCACAATTCGATTTTAGTTTATCCTCATCGGCTGAAAGTGATAAATGTTTGCAGTGGTCAAAATGACTCGATGAATTTCTATATAAGTTAAAAATTAAAATAATGTAGACAATTTTTTTTATGTTAAGCTCTACAGACGGTCCACTTGATAGGTGAAGCTATCGAATTTAAAAGTTAGATTTTGATACAATTCATATTACTTTCAAGAGTATCTTTATAAATGTCTTAAAAACCCACATGTCTAAAAAAATTCACCGCTGACAACGCATATGAATTTTTTTTATGATGTTCGGTTGTGTAGTTAAGCCATAAATACTCGTACTGAAGAGACAAACAGATAGAGTTATTTAAATTTCCCTAAAAAAAACAATTTATTTTAAAGACATTTAAAAAATCATTTTTATACACAACTGTACGTCTGACAATAAACTGTCAGCAATTATCCAATTATATTAATTAATCTTTCGCCGCCTTGTTACTGTTACTAGACTATACTCTATGCAATTCTTGCAATTACGTATATTAACTATGCAACTCCGTAATTCAACTGAATATCGCATTTCCACTAACCACACGATGAAATCTGAACACTAGATTTTCGACTTTGCTGCTAACAAAATAAGGTACATTATATATTAAAACGAAAAATCTAAAATGCCATTCTCGAATACAACAGAAAGTGCAGTAAATCAAAATCTATTTCTCTAATTGCGTTAAGTCCTTCCAAATTGCTGGATTTTAGTTTTCGTTGCAACTATTAACTGGAGTAACTAACTACAAGACAGTATTTTAAGTCATAATTATTTAGGCGACGCCATAAGAACCACAATAGGAATTTTCTTTAATATTTTTTAAAAAGTACATAAATGAAATAAAATACAAGAATTAAATATATTATCTCAAAAAAAATTTTTTTTTTTTTGTTAGCGTCTGCAATTTATGTCGACTGAAGGCGGAAAGTATAGTAAAAAGTGTTCTATGAGGTTGCAAAAAGAGGTGCTCATTCATTCAGATTCATTCGGTGACATGATATTAAAAAGGTATCAAACAGTTGAATGAACGCATCGAAGAGGTCGTCGTTTAATTAATGTACCCGAAGTAGACGGTGCTAATATTTGTTAGTGTTAACAATAAAAAAAAATTGAAAAGTTTGCTTTGTTTCTCCGCCATCGGGATTTCGGCCACTGGATGAACAAGATTCTGACTCAACCCAACTCTGGAATTGAATTTTGACAACTTATTCACTTAAATGCTATTACACGCTACTAATAAACAAACATTGATATACTTTACTCAGTTAATCTTCACAAACCCTAGACGTCTTTGTCGCAACTTAATCACAACTTGGTTTCGTAAATGTTAGTGAAACGCAATTTTGTTAGTTCCATGATTTAGGGTGTGAGCTAACGACCGTCTCATGACAAACGCCCCGTCATTCGGCGAGTGTGACGCGCTTAGATTTGATCCGCTTCATAATGGCCTAAATGACGCTTGGTCGACATGGATTAATATCGACTGGAAGAGGTATGAGGGTGCCTACCAAAAGTATTATCCGGTTCACCGCTCAAACGATGGTTTTTGGTTGTTGTAGAGAAATGCTCTCTGATCTCGTGATGGCTCCTCATGAAATGACCAACTGCGCGTGTTTATTTCATCCAGTGTTTATAATTATATATAGTGTTGTTATGTTGGCGTGAAATAAAATGTCTAAACAAACCTAATAATGGTTTACACACATTGTTATCATCTTGTGTGTAGCGTGTTAGATAATAAATTAATAAATATTTTTTTTAAATTAATTTATATTAAATAAATTATTTAACACCTAAGAAAAAGGGTCGCGGACGAATTTGCGGGCAAAACCTAGTTTATAATATTAATATAGTTTAATAGATATGTGAGGAACGTAGTGCCGCTTCCATAATCTTTACATCCTATGCCTGACTGTGATAAGTGTCAAGTAATTCGCTAGTAAAGGCCCCGGTGTGATATGTTTGTCACAGTGGGTAAACATCACTTTATCATTTACATTCTCAGAACCCAAGATATTATTAGGTCTTCACATTTGGAATGTAGGTTTCTGCGAATAATAAGATATTGTGGACTCGCCCTAAGTAATCTAACATTGCTTGAAGGACATTTTGACAGTAAGACGTGTACCCATTTTCGAATATTATTTGGTAATTTTATACAATTTGTAACATAATAGACGGTTTGAATGTAAAACTAATTATAAAAAAATATTAATATAACAATAACAAGTAAAAAAATTATAAAATAAAGTAAAAAAATTATACATTATTTAATTTAATATAAGTTATGATAGAAATCGAACATCAAGACTTGTCTCAGGAACGGCTGCGATAGACATCACTATATTTGATACCAATATCTGGGTTCTATTGTCTACAAATCTCTTTAATGTATTTAATGCTATTTAGCGTCTGATTAAAGATTTCCAATTACAAACACTATAGTGTTATACTATGATAACATTAATGATGTAAGATAATCATGACCATAGTATAATAAACGATAAGTTAACAGAAAGGGATGGAAGAATTAGCACTCCCTTACTCACTCACCAAAACACAACAGCAAAGATGTGTGAAGGGATGGTTACTGCCTCCAGAATGGCTGAGAAAAGCAGTATGCCATGCCACTATTTAAAAATAATAAATAAAGTTTAAAGTATAGTCACTTATAAACGATATTTATCAGAATATAAAAATTCAATTTTATCAGGATTATATTTTATTAAAACATCAATATTATTAAAGAATATTTTATCTGATGTACAAATATGACGATAACAGTTCACTTTGACGTCGTACCCCGTTCAAATAACATCCGGTCTGTGTTTATAGAACCGCATTAGCTAATGTTTGTGGAAACGTCAGATGGGGACATGTAAATAATTTCAGACATGTTTTGCACAAAAATACAGCAAATTTTGAAAATATTAAAGCTATCTAAATAAATCATCATTTTTAGTATATAATCACTCAGTTGATTGTGGTTAACAATAACTACATTTTTAAAAAGCAAAATATTGTAAAAAAATAAAAGAAAAAGATTATTTGATTATTTTTTGCATTTTTATTTGATATTATTTTTTATATTTTGATATTGTCTGACGTGCCCATTGGATGAGTGGTTGACGCTCTGTCTCAGGAATAAATTTGTTAATTTCCTCTGAAATTTATAACATTTTTATAAAGGATTTGTTTAAAAGCGTATAATACAAATTCATGTCTTGTTGTAAAAAAGATACAATGTAGGCTTGGTGCTTATTTAACTAAGTATCATCTAGTTATTATTAGATTAGTTAACAAAATTGGTAAAAACTTAAAATTTCACTGGCAAGTATATTTTTAAATTTGTTCTAAAAAAGTATATTTGAAATAATGAGCTACCTTTGGATCTCCATAATAACTGTGTAGTTGTAAATGTGAACAGTTAAAATGTACGAAAAAGATAGCAACAAAGGATAGTGCAGAAAATTAACTTCTCTTTTATGCGAAATACCTAGGCGTTGGGAATTTGTCCGGTAAACCGAGGGAACGTAATGAGGCAGATAGGAGCTGCGAACTCACGCCATTTTGTGGATGTGACAACTCTTAGCCTTACATTTTATATATTAATTTAATAATAACAATACTGCGTGAATATTATGTTTAATTAAAGTATTAATGTAATAAGGTTTATGTCTTAGTATTTCAACGATGTATATATAATACGAGTATATAGAATGAATTTACCCAACTTTCAAACTTATGTAGAAATTTCTGTCTTATGTTCCATATTACATAATATATTTTAATCTTCCCTGAAAATATATGTATTATTTCTATTGTGTTTTTTTGTATTTAGATAGAAATATTAAAAGTATTTATATAGTAAAATAAAATAAAATAAAATGCTTACAGGAAATTATAAAAAATGACTGCCTTCTAATACATTCAAACTAAAAAATCAGTTCACATCCTCGATGAACATGACTCGCCTAGGCAACGCACTACACGGTCACCCTAGTGAGGCTGTTGAGGCTCTTCTTCACACGACTGAGGACCCAGAATACATCATGCGCGCCTTACATACGATTATTGAGTATAATCATAATAAAAAATTAGGTTTTTGTATAATATAAATATATTGTGTGACTTTTAAAACAAGTCTGAAAAAGTTCTCACAGTGAAGCCGCATTCTCTTCTTAAGTGAAGGTACCCTATGTAATGCAACCTTGCGGCAGGCAGGTATCTCTAAGCGAGTCCGAGCTTATGACGATACTGGAATTCATTACTTTCTCATTAGCGTTACGTTGCATGGGTGTTATGAAATTTTCTATTTCGCTCATTCCCGGCGTTGTGGAATATATTATGAGAATTGCTGTCTCGGGACCGCCCGCAGTTTTCGCTCCGAGAATATATTAAAACCTTTATTGTTTTTGTCAGATGTTCTTGTGTTTATGTTGGAAACAGCAGATTTTCGTGATCTCTGGTTGCAAATTACATGCGGATATAATTAATTTTAATTACAAAATAACTTTTTGTTTTTAATCTATCTACACTAACGAAAACGCTGTACTCAAGAACGACTGGACAAATAATGATGCATTATAAAACGTTCAATTGGAAGTTCAACCAGTTAGTTTTATTAATGGCAGGGCACAGTGCCTTTGCAGTCATTTTTCACAAGACCCTTTACACAAAACCACTGTGAAATAACAGCATTATTATATGCGATTGTGATTTGGTGATTGAGTAAGGGATGCCAGACCCCATCCCTTCCTTATCCCTTATCTTTAATCCTTCTAGGGCAGCGCACTTACAGCACCCATGGCGTTGCATCAGTGGACCGTCAGCCTGTCGGTCGATCTTAACATAAAAAATTGAACTAATTGGAAAAAATATTTCACTTTTTTTTATATTCGTTATTTTATTCCGAGGAAGGTTCTAATAAAGAGGAAAAATTTGAAAAACATCTCTATTTTTTTTTTTTTTTGTTTAATCAACTGCCATAGCTTTTGACTAAACTACGTATGTCGGGTCAGCTAGTTTCAAAATAAACCCTTAATTTTAGCTAGCACTTAACATTTTCAATTTATAATTATGTCATGTTTATAGAAACAAAAATAAAAATAGAGAATTTTGGACACATACACGTGAAGACTTGAGTGAATTAAGAATTTTACTCCGTGCCTTCGAAAATAAAAGAGTTTCCTATTTTATAGCAGCATTGGAAACGTCGTAGCCTCGTAGCACCGTAGCACCGTCGTAGCGTCGTAGAAATGTCGTAGCAGGTGTAGTAAAATTTCAGTGAACGGTACCCGTGGGAGCGGAGTTGGTCGGTTCTATTAATTAGTATTTACACTGGGGGTCCCGTAACGGCCAAAGGTCCCGGATCATTGACCTGACTAATATTACATGCTTGCTTTGTTAATATAATTTGTTTCGCTAAAGAATTATTTTCTATCTAATATATTGAGACATTCCTCCTAAAATATTGAGGACTAGCTGGTGCCCGCGACTTCGTCCGCGTTGAACGATGAAAGGTACTCTATGTCGTTTCTGGTGTCCCAGACAACGTGTATACAAAATTTCATGGTGATCAGTTCAGTAATTTTTGCGTGAAAGAGTTACAAACATCCATACATCCAAACATACTTTCGCATTTATAATATTAGTACGGATAAGAGATAAGCAGGGCTCTAGCTTATCTTGAATATAGATTCAATATTATATCTGTCGCACTATACAAAAAAAAAACTAAAGTTAAAAAAATGTTCTATTTTCATTTTCATTTCTCTATCAGAATTAGCAAAAAAAAAACGTATCTCGGCTCGTAAATCAATCACGGACTAACGAGACCGCAGTCAGGTTCCACTCGAATTGATTTATTTTATTAACTGCGGGATCTTCGGATTATATGATTACATTAAATTTGATTTTGATTACTCATACATTAATGGAGATCGCTAATGGTTCATTACAATTTGCTTTGTAAAATCATACAATATACAACTACACAAGACATAAATATATGAACTGTTTCTATCAAATCAAAAAGTATCAGACAAGCTGACGGTCCATTTTATGGTAGATGGTAGGTGGCTACCGTTGCCTATAACACAAGATTAAGGATCAAGGGACTGAGAAGAGATAGGAAAACGGGTTCTGGCAACCCTTACTCACTCACCGAAACACAACAGCACAAGTACTGTTATTTCACGGGGGTCTTCTTTAAGGGTGTTGTTGACTTACTGTCCTATTTATGATTGCGAAACCTATTGTGCGTCGCTACTACTTAAAGTGTTGACATTAACTTGACATTTACATTCGGTCAGTGAAGCTCCAATTTAAATTAACTTAAGCCGAGTGACCTGTATGTCACGTGTGCCCTTTTAAAGGTTTGCCGTATTATTATGTCTACTGTCGACAATTTAACCACAACTCCATTACGGCATAGTGGAAAGCTAAGTTTGCTCACAATTGTCGACATAGCAGCGGCGACGCGACGTAATGGATTTCTGACGTTGAAATAAATGATAGATCGTCGGAACCCGATGCATTACTTGTACCTGGACAGGTGGTGAAATAGAAAAATCGTTCACCAAAATAGTACTTAAATAGAAGCAACATAGTTTTGCTTTTTGGAAGTTATTTTTATCAACTTGCAAAATCTGCAGCTACCATCAAGGGGATCGTCAGCTTGTCTAATGACTTTACATATTAAAAAGAATAACAGCAATCATTTCTAACTGGCAGCCAGCTAACTTGAATACAAGATATATTATTTAGATGCTGTGGCAGCGCTTTCATAGTGTGTGTAAAAAGTGTTAAAAAAGTTGCAGTACTGTGACGTAACTACTGCGTGCAAAAGACCTAAGTACAGTAGAGCCACGGTAGAATCGAGTTCGAATCCCGAAGTCCGTCACACACGTAGCTACAATATATATTAATATAAATTATAGCGAGACATATTACGATATATTTTCTATACAAATATTGAAGTGTCCACACACGCAGCTACAATATATATTAATATAAATTATAGCGAGACATATTACGATATATTTTCTATACAAATATTTGAGTTTCCACACACGCAGCTATAATATTATATTTCTGTGACGTCACCAACGTATACCGTCATATAATATATTATAACTACGTTTGTGACGAGCTTGAATCTGTCAACCGGTGACTGCTGAACCTTTGAGTCGTTTTGAATTCATGTTTAAATTTAAAATTGATAGTCAATTATTCTAATAGCAATCGAAATCATTATGAAAAGAACTGTATGTGTATCCGCAGTAAGACAGCCCATAAAATAAGGCCCTGTTTAATGTATGTATTTTTTTTAAAATCTTCTGTCCATAGCGTTTAGCACAAAGGAAAGTTTTATAAGACCTATAATATCATGCGTTACTATTGACCCTCCCTCGGCTACGCACATAGTTTAAATATTCAAGAATCTTTTTAGCGGATGCTTATGGTATAAAATAAATCTATGTTCCAAATTTCAGGTTTCTAGATTTATTTGTTTTGGCTGTGCATTTTTAGTCAGTCTAGTCAAACGATTTTTCAGATTACAGATTAGATTATTGATCCCTTAACCAACCTAAATAACTACAAAAGAATATAATAAAGTGTAGATGTATAGTTTGTTCGGAATTATTTCGAAATTATCCAACTTTGCCGTGATGGAAAATTAGTTTACTAGGTTTCACCACAGTCCGTCTGACTTTACTTTTACGTCAGTTTACTTCAGTTTTTGAAATATTATTTCTAACCTAACTTATACTTAACTAACTTAACGTTGGTGCTTTTCAGACTTGTAAAATGTGATGTTGTTCTGAACAGGCAAACAGCTTATTCGATTGTATATAACTTATTGGACTGTGCACCTATACCTATAGGTGCACTTAGGTTACCTATAGGTTGCGACGCAATCAATCACTTGTTAAAGCACATAAAGTTCTTTAGATAAATACTTAGTCATAAAAAGGAAAAATGCAATGGTCTCGGTTTCACGATATGGGCTGACTAGATCCGATTCTCAAACCATTTCATCCTTCATTCTTGTAATGAAATGTCATCTTATAAAATTAACAATTTGATACAAATTACGGAGTAGGATCCCTTTACTCAAACGCAATTTGTCTATTTCTAATTGATTTTAAATAATGAAATGAAATATTGAATGTTTGAAAACAAGAACAATAACTTTTCATTGTATTCAGACTTTTTTATCTAAATTCCACATGGAATCGTAACTGAAAAGCCATAAAATATAAATGTAGTTGTATAAGCTATAAATAGGCGTGAGATATAGCGTGTGGTGTATTGTGGTTGTAAATCGACGTTGGATACAAGGGGTAAATCCTTTTTACGAGATTTACCGACGGGATTCGGAAGGTCGTTTCGTTGCGCCTACTAGGGATTGGCGGTGTGGTCCAACTGATAAGCTTACGATTTTTGTAACTGATTTCGCATTTGAAATAAAATTATTATTTGAAATACATGTAAAATTTATTTCTAAAGTTATTATTCAAATTCAAATCATTTATTTACAACTAACATGGGTCACAATGTAAACCAGTTCTCATTAGTTCGAATATGGTACCTCATGCACTGCCACGTCTGGCGTGTAAAATCATAATTTACAAATCTACCTGCTTAAATAAGAAATTATATAAATCGAAAATAATAATAATAATGAAGAATACATCGTAGTCAATTGTAAAATTTAATTAAATGTCAAAATATTCCCTAATGTTTTAAAAACATTGGTCTAATAGCCGCTTGGTCAGTTTTATTCTAAATAAATTTTCGGGTAATTCTCTGAGTGCAGTGGGTAATTTATTGTATATTCGCCTGCAAATTTCTAAATGCATTCTTGGAACATCCAAAAAATTATGCCGCCTTGCTCTTTGTGCATGAAATAAGATTCATGTTTCTTCACAAACACACATATCTCTCTTATATACAAGGAAGGGAGTGGGAGAATTTTTAATGTTTTTAATAATTTTTAATATGCACTGAGGGCAGCTTCTTTGGATACTGTCGATCGTAACCTTTTAATAGCATATACGAAACGATTTAATTTATGCTATGAATTTTATTTTATTTTATTTTATTTTATTATACAAGACCTCCAACGAGGCAGGCATCATACAAACAATACAGGGATCATTTAGATTGAAAAATTACAAGTTGAAGGCTAGAATTTTTTCAAATTTGGAGTAGTCTTTAATAGTCAGTTTCATGTCCATTAGTCGAGTTGCTAAAGTGCTTGCCTTCGCGCACGGGTCTCAGGTTCAAATCCCATCAGTTAACTAACATTCAAAGATAGCGTTGATCGCTGGTCGGCAGCGCACCAGCTGCACATATGGCGTTGATTACATTAATAGACGACGATGGCCACCTACTATCAAGTGGGCCGTCAGCCTGTCTAACAACGAATATAAACGAAATAGAGTTACAAGCCCGATAATTTTTCCGCTAATAGCTTGTATTTTTTACCACAGACATAACATAAGGTCTTCAAAGTCAAAAGCTCAAATGGAACATAGGTATATATTATTATCTTATTTCCTACTATTTCTGTCGTTTTTAAAGCCTCCAATAAGTAAGTATACGCTAATGTAGCTCAGGGAACCTCTAGTTAATTTATATTTTGGAGCAATAATGTAATAAAACTGTGGCTTTTATTAAAGCGACGGCTTACTGCTTGTACATATATAGTATGTACTTTGATATTAAAAATGCGAACATACAACTTTTATCTATTGGAGAAAAGTTTGCATTACAGTTTATTTTCTATTTGATTATAGTTGGCGCTCGTGACCTCTATTATCACATACAATACCATAGGGGCTGCAAGTGCGCTAACGACTCTGTAAAAGGAGTGAAAATGGGTGAATCTAATAGGTGGTATTAGAGAGAAAATATTAGGAAATAATGGGAAAATGGGCTCCGGCATCGCTTTATGATGATGACGAAAATAAGTAATATCCTAATGGATAGTCTGCCTGTCCGTGATACATTCTCATAAAAATACTAGTAATTTAAAAAAAATCTTTTGTGTCTAGGAAACAGCTGGCAAGTTTATAGTTGATTAATTAAAAAAAAAAAATCTGCCCTTTTTTCCTCGTTAGCGACTGTATTTAATATATATTGTATTTATGTTTTTTTATTTTTTTATTTTTCTATGTTACCTTAATATTTTATGGTGTGCTTTCCTACGTCAATATTCAAAAAAAGCTCGAGCTTAAAGGCCACATGATCCCAATAAGGTGTTGATTAAGGCTTTGACTACAGTTCCTCATTATTTTTCTCATTAGCGCTGAGCTGTCGGAGAGCTTAAGGGGGAGTACACACTAGACGGATGCTCACTACGGTAACAATAGAATGAATTCCAGAGCAAATAAAGGTGAAACACTGTTGTAAGTGGCTTTCACACGCAATGAGTCGTGAAGCCATCTTATATAGTTAAATTTAGCATGAACTCTTAAACAATTCGCGTATTTATTTATTTTTGCATCATTATTCATTTATTTCTCAGCAGATTATAACACACAGTCTAGTTATTTCTAATATTTTATTTATTTTTTAAGTGGCACTTTAGTTTGAAAAATGCTCTTTCTTTCTTTATACCAAATTTAGTTAATTGGGATTAAAGAAAACATATTCCAGATCTGTTCTCACAAAAACAGTATATTGTATAATGAAGTATGACGCCAATTGAACTAGGCTTTGCCATCCCTTGAATTTAAGAAATTGTCTTGAAAAATTTAATCAAATCAGTTAAATAACGCCAACGTATAAAAACAAGTAAACTTCATATCACCAGATTCCAAAATCTTACACGAACCGTTACTTTTTTGCTTTATAAAATACCATAAGAATAGGTGTTTCAAGCTACATCAATACTAAATCTCATCTTAATATTTTTTGTATTCTACAAGTTATGGGTAATAATCCAAAGGAATCCTGCATTTAGCATAATGTAGCAAGAATTAATATTCACAGATGAACATCATGATTGTGATAATGATGACTGAACAATGAGGATATAACATCCCATCATAACATAACATCCCATAATTCACTGAAACTTGCTACTAATAGGTAAATGGGTAATTAATCCCACACTTGGTTATGTCCAAATATGACTGCAGAAAACATGGTGTTCTTACACTAAAATTATCCCGTGTGGAGTTGCTAGACCTCCCATCGGGCGCGTCCCCAGGTGGTGGATTGGGGAATGCCTCTTGTATATATATGAGAGGTACCAGGGAATTACCTGGCGCGAACCAAAACTAGTAGGCATGGGCGTGCCTTTAGTCTTTTTAGATTCGGCCTAAGGGACTACACCCCGACAGAAAAAGGAAAGCTGTACTATCAGCATCAAATTCATGATGGCGGACTGTAAAAATATATTACCCCAGGAGGGTACCACCTGCACAGCAAGTGGAGAATCCCTCACTGAAGCTTCAGCTTCAGTCAGCTCCACGTATTCTGGGGGGAGCAACATTCGTCGCAATGAATCTGGTAAATCAGGCATGCCTCCTGAACAAACTCCTGAGCTCCTAGACCAACGAGGAGAGCTAGAAGATCCATTCAAAAGTAGTGGACCAGTTAAGAGAACACCTCCGGGACAAACAAGGCTTCTAGATACAGACAAAAAGAAGGATGTATTTGAGATATTCAAATTGGGTAATCAAAGCACTGACGATAAAATTAAAAAGGATAGTAGACCAAAAAAAAGAAGGAAGCTATCAAGCCCAACAACCACACAACAAGCTATCGTGGAGCCGCCGGCGGAGTTATTGAAATTACGCAGTAAAGTGGATGAATTTTCACAATATACTAAAGATAACAAAAACACTCATAAAGACATAAAAAAGTTTGCAGGAGAAATGACGAGTCTTCTTAGACAAGTTATAGAAAGGTATAAATACGATGCAGAAGAATTTAGAGAAATACAACGGGAGTTTGAAGTATATAAAAGACTACAAGAAGAAAGATATACAAAACTAGAAGGAAAAATCGAAGAACTAAGCACAAGATACGGAAAAGAGAATGTAGAAAATAAAAAGACCTTCAATTTGAATGAGAAGAAAATTAGTAGCTTTAATGAGTTCACTAAAGTAGCTAACTTCGATTGGACAAAAGATAGCTTTAAGAAAACTATCCTGGACAATGGCGATATTTTTAACAAGGTCTCGAGCAATGTGGTTTATTTCTGTGATGAACAGCAAAAACCCCAATCATCTCGGATGAGCAAAAGAGTTTTAAATAGATACCCTATCGTTTCCGAAATGGAAAAAATTGACTGTAAGGGTGGTAGTTATGTCACTATTAAACAGTCTACATCTTATAGATCTAAGACGGGAGTAGAAACAAGGCTAATTAGCGTTATAATAGCTTTCTTTGATCCTACGAAACAAGATGGTAGGAGTTTACATGATATGTTCGATCTCTGTTGTGAAATAAAAAATATTCTAAAAGACTCCGAAGAAAAAGTAGTAACCATAGTAAAACCTCACGGAATAGAAGGTAGTATGATGAGAAAACTGTTGGAAGTAATATTTTACGACACTGATTTTAATATATTTTTGAGAAATACAAAAGAAAAACAAGACAGAGACACTAAGAAAAGTCGACATAAAGAAGACGTAATAATTATTGATGGAGAAGCAAATACATATGCGGAGACGTTGAAAAAACTTAAAGAAGGAATGAAAGGTAGAGAAGCTTTGGAACAAATAAAGGGTGTGAAAAAGACAAATAAGGGTCAAGTACTTATCAGAGTTAAGGATAATGTAGAAGAAGTTACTAAAACCATCACTGAAGTAATGCAAGACAGGAAAGTTATCAAATTAGGAAGTAAGAAACGAAAAATTCTACATATAAAGGAGATAGATATTACTGCGGATAAAGAAGAGGTAGAACTGGGAATAAAACATACGAATCTAGTCCGTTGCGATAGCAATTTTGAAGTAAAATCTATAAGACCGACAAGTTTTGATACCCAAATCGCAACCGTTATAGTAGAAGAAGATGATGCCAAAAGCTTACTAGCACTAGGTAAAATAAGGATCGGATTAAGTATATGCCCAGTCATTGAAAGGCTAGAAATTCTTAAATGCTATCGTTGTTGGGCATATAACCACAAGGCTGCACACTGTAAAAGTGAAGACAGAAGTCAGAAATGTCACATTTGTACTGAAAGTGGCCATAAAGCAAAAGACTGCAAAAACGATCCATACTGCCCTCTATGTGGAAAGTCAGGTCATTCCGCAGGTAACAACAAGTGTAGCCATTGGCATAAGGCTCTAGAGATAGCTAGAATTGGACGATCCTCGGATCACATAGTGGGTTCTGGGCGTTATGCGTCCTATCGGGAGGTACACCAGAAGAAAAATGGCTAAGGTGCTGCAAGCAAACCTACGGCGATGCAGGCTGGCTCTGGACCTGCTACTTGCGCGGAATCGCGATCGTCGAGCGGATATTGTTCTGGTTTCGGAACAGTACCACTCAGTGTCCGGACCGGATTGGCTGTGTGACCCTTCGGGGACAGCGGCTATTTGGATCCCGGATCGCAGTCGCCTTTCCGTAAAAGATAGCGGATCGGGGGACGGCTTTGTGTGGGTCGTAACGCCAGCAGTCACCTTCGTGTCTTGTTATTTCACTCCAAACGAGGCTATTGCTAGCTTCCGAAGGAGGGTCGACAACCTCGAGCGAGTCATTCACAGTTTTGAAGGTGAAATTGTGATAGGTGGTGACTTTAATGCAAAATCAGTCGAATGGGGCATGGAATATAGCGATACGCGGGGCAATGAGATCCTTGACATGATAGCAAGTCTTGACCTTGTGGTTGTGAATAGGGGAAATACATCTACTTTTCGGAGAGCTGGTGTGCGTGAGTCTATTTTAGATCTTACGTTCGCTACTCAACGGATAGCTGGTGTAATCTCAGACTGGGCTGTTTCGGAGGAGTACACAGCGAGTGACCATCAATACATCACGTATTCTGTACATAGTCTGTGGGGGAGACCCCCGATTATCCCGGAGCGACAAATAATGCGGATGGGATGGAGAGTGTCGAGGTTGGATGAGGACGCCTTCCAAAAGGCGGTCTCAGATAAAATCGATACCTTTTCTGACATATCTGCAGAGTCACGCGATGATATAGAGATGCTCGTTGGTCGAACGATGGATGCCATCGTCACAGGGTGCAACGTCGCTATGTCTCGCCGAACCGCAGGCCCAGGCAGAAGACCGGTTTACTGGTGGACTGCTGAGATTGCGCTGCTTAGGGCAGAGTGTTTGCGTCTTCGGAGGCGAGCACTTAGATCGCGAAAGCGAGACGCTTGGCAGCAGAAGAACGACGAATATAAAGCGGCAAAGAAGCGACTTGTGACGGCTATTAAAGTGAGTAAAGGGAGGTGCTGGAAAGCGATCTGCAAGGAAGTAGATGACGACTTATGGGGCAACGGCTACCGAATTGTCACTAAAAAATTTGTGGGTCGTAGTTCAGTAGCTCCCATGGAACCCGATAGGATGGAGGAAATAGTCCGGACTCTGTTTCCCGATCGCGAAGACCGAGTTTGCATCCAGAGCGCGGAATTCAATGACGAATTTCCACTTTTCTCAGCAGTCGAGCTGCGGGAAGTCATTAGGTCTCTCAAGTTAGGTAAGGCGCCGGGTCCCGACGGTATCCCCGTCGAAGTCTATAAAGTCCTTATGAAAAGAAATGAACAACTGCTCCTTCATACTTACAACGCCTGCATCTCGGCTGGAGTTTTTCCGAAAAGATGGAAGCTACAAAGGTTGGTCCTGTTGGACAAAGGTAAGGGTCCGCCTTACACGCCCTCATCCTACAGGCCACTTTGTATGCTAGACGTAGCAGGAAAGATCTTCGAGGGACTGATCAGGAATCGACTGAGGAAGGAAGTGGCCGATGTGGGTGGCTTGGCCGATAACCAACATGGTTTCCGACCGGGTCGCAGTACAATTGGTGCCATTTCCGAAGCGCTTTCGTTTGCTAGGGCTGCCTGGACAGGCAGCTATAAGTCCCGTCCTGTATGCATTATGATGACGTTTGACGTCAAAAACGCATTTAACTCTGCGAAGTGGACGGACATTGTGGGGGCGCTTCGGAAATTAGGTATTTCCGAGTATCTCATCCGTATCATAAGTGATTACCTAAGTGATCGTTTTTTGATATGTGAGACTACTTTGGGGGAGATCACGAAGGAGCTGAGCGGAGGAGCGGCCCAGGGCTCGGTATTAGGACCGGAACTTTGGATAATCCTTTACGATGCACTTCTGCGTCTCGAGCTACCGACTGAGGTACTGCTAGAGGGATTTGCTGACGACGTGGCAGCACTAATTCTTGCAAAGAGCTATGGCGAAGCGCAGGGATTGGCTAGCCTTGTCGCGACCAAAATTAACGCATGGCTAAATGAGCACGGTATGTCGCTAGCCATAGCGAAGACGGAGATCGTGGTGCTCACAGCTCAGAGATGGTTTCCGGTACCTCTCCGTGTTCTTGTTGTGGATCAACACATAGAGAGTCGGGGGTCGCTGAAATACCTCGGGGTGATGATCGACTCGAAATTAACTTTTCGAGACCAGATCATCAGTGTGGCCACAAAAGCGGCGAAGACAGTGGCTAGTCTTTCTCGGCTAATGCCGAATGTCGGGGGGCCAAGGAGTAGCCGCAGACGAGCTCTCATGAGTGTCGCCAACTCGATCATGCTCTACGGAGTGGAGATCTGGGGGGAGGCACTCAGGGTAGAGAGAAATCGGAGGCGACTCGCATCGGTGCAACGTAAGGGTGCGTTGAGAATAACCTGTGCCTATCGAACGGTATCTGAGGCGGCCGTGTTGGTCATTTCGGGTGTAATTCCAATCGACCTTTTGGGTTTTGAAAGGAGGCGTATCTGGGATGCTCGGCGGGCTGGCGAGGGACCTTTGAGTGACGTTAGGACTCGAGAACGTGAGAAGACGTTGACGCTCTGGCAGGAGCGCTGGGAGTCCGGAGTGACCGGGCGTTGGACCTATAGGATAATTGGACGGGTCCGTGACTGGATCTCGAGAGAACATGGAGAGGTGGATTACTACCTCACACAGTTCCTCACTGGACACGGACAGTTCAATGCCTATTTGCATCGTATGGGGATCCGAAATGTACCGTGCTGCGTGTACTGTCCAGGCGTTGTTGACTCCGTCGAACACACCTTTTTTGACTGTCAGCGTTGGTCTGAAATACGGCTACATTGGCAGGAGAAGAAGGAAGTGCCTCGAAAGCCGGAAGAAGTCGTTGCTTGGATGTTGGCGACGACTGATAATTGGATTTCAATGGCGGGTTTTGTGAGGGAGGTCCTACTGAAAAAGAAGGAGGAAGAACATCCGTAGGTGTAGCTGTGGACAGCAGCTAGGAAGGCCTAGTACCGCGAAGTAATGCTAGCGCGGTCCTGTGGTACTAGGTACTAGAGGGAAAAAAAAAAAAAAAAAAAAAAACACTAAAATTATAAATTATATTTTTATTACATAAAACATTATGTAATACCTTTTTTTTTGTACCTAGGAAAATATTTATATTCTTCAATCTAGTTGTAAAACTAATGAGCATAACTAATTTATCACTACACTAAAAAATATTTTATCTTTTCAATCGTCTATGTTTGTAATATCCAGAAGCTGAATAGTTTCAACATTCACAAGATGATGAAGTCTTTGTCGATGTTTCCAAAAACAATGAGTTATTTGGTCGTTTCAGTGAAATCTCAGGCTTGCTGTTTACTTGTGTTATTATTGAAAGTAAGCCACCTACTTTCGAGTGGACCTATAGCCTACCTGTTGACATTAATCGATATAAAGGAGCCAAAGGTAAAAGCCTCGTAAAAGTGTACTCACCTTTACAACAGGAAGTACTCGGTAATATGAACTAGCTTTTGGTAGGATTAAACTTTTACATTTCGAAACTAATCTACCGAGACGAGATTAATAAAGTATGATGGAATATAACATTTTTTTGTAAAAAGACTAGGTGTTTTTATTTGAAAACATTTATATCTATATCTTACATATATAAAACAAAGTCCTCCGCCGCGTCTGTCAGTCTGTTCACGATAAACTCAAAAACTACTACACCAAATTTCATTCTGTTTTCACCAATGGATAGAGTGGTTCTCGAGGAAGGTTTTTGTATATAATTTTCACGCGGGCGAAGTCGTGGGCACCAGCTAGTATATTATAAAATAAAATCGCTCTTAGCCTAGATAACGGTTTTTACTTTGTGTAGGTATATAAATTGCACAAGAAAATTGCATCCGTACGAAGTTAGTCACAAATAAATATATCATTTTGCTATTATTTGGAAAGTAACTTTATATTCAGGTTTCAGATTAGAAAATTTAATTTGTTGTTTAATAATTTCAAGTATTGAAATAAAAATTACAAGGACTCAGATGCGCTGACCCAACCAGGATTTGTTTGTAAATAAGGGGTCTGTGGAGACGTACAGTACATTTGGGTGGTGCAAATGGATTTTTTTTTTCTCTGTGTCATATGAAGTTAATACTGACACTCTTGTCAGTGTTCTAAGATAGTTTTATTATTATTATTAAGTATTCAAATGAAAGTTTGTGTGATAAATTCACAAACAAAGAGCAATTTGCTATCTTTTTTTTTACGCAAAAAAAATTAAAATACAGTTAAACACTTTTATTTGGTCTTGGCAGTTCAACAGACAAAAGTTATTACTGGATGACCATATCTTCTTCGTCTTTTAAAAAGAAGTTGGAACCTCTGAGATGTTGTTTATTAAAAAAAGTTTAATAAGCGCTCATTTTTTTTTTTTAATGAAAGAACCCGGACTTGACTACTTGTTTTGTATCCAGCTTGTATGTCTCTATATTTACCAAGCGTTCAACCCCACAATGCGCTAGGGTTGTAGGTATTATTTACACCTTTATTTGAAGTGACGCTTGCTCCGGGCTCGCCAGTCAGCCGTCCATTGCATAGAAAAAAGCTCTTTTGTAAAAGTTGCATCCTATTTTATTTTATAACAGCCTTTGAAGGCTATATTTTAAACTAGCCAGATGGATATTTAGAAGATTTAAAATAATATGAAAGACAAACTAACATTATAAGAAAATGTTCAATACTGAAATTTTTACGCCATGCAGGCTTAAATGTTTGAACTACTTTTGTCAACTTTTACAAGAGCAGTTTCAGACAAATAAATGTTAGTCCTAATCTACCATTAATTCTATGTATTTTTTTTTTATTTATTTTTTTTTTTGTATTTTTGTTGCTATAAGGATTTTTGTTTTCTTTATACAGGAAGTCAATTGGAGATTCGCTCCCCACATGATGCCTCTCTTCGCTGAGATTTTTGCTTACAGTTGGTTTGGAGAACAATTAAAAACAAAAGTAATTTAATCATATTTAAAAACAATTTATTAATATAAATGATAAAATCTGCCTGGGATTAATCTTAATTAGGTCGTCAGTCCATTTTGTGTATCGATGTCTCGAGTTGAAGCTTGTTCTAGGCTGCTTCTAATCGGTCCTATAGAAAAAAATTTGGGAGGTCTATTTCCAGCATTGAACTTCCTATGTATGTAAAATTACTCACAAACGAATTTTACTTTTTTTGGAAATAAAGGTTGGCAGACAGGAGTACGGCTCCTTAACACAAGAAAAGTAATATGGATTACAAGTGCGCTATCATCTTTGACAAGGACAAGGATAAGGATCAAGAAGTCGGTTGACTGAAAAACGAC
Source organism: Synanthedon myopaeformis (assembly GCA_944738685.1). Taxonomy (NCBI): domain Eukaryota; kingdom Metazoa; phylum Arthropoda; class Insecta; order Lepidoptera; family Sesiidae; genus Synanthedon; species Synanthedon myopaeformis. Next base: position 9,930,454 of record OX122921.1, on the reverse strand, counting down.
ATTATAATTGCTGATATATCATGGTGATCTTCTCGTTAGGGGGTGGTTACGCTAACGGCTGTAACCTGCTTTCCAGTATATGCCGTCAAGCAACCGAAGCAGTCACTATTGGTCTTACAATAATTTCAAAGTATTTTCAAAGTAATTGTAATTTTCAAAGTTCTTTGGGGACAATTCTCTGGAAAGATTTACGACTAGCTGTTGCACGCGACTTTGCCAGCGTAACTTTATAAAATATAGCCTATGTTATTTGCTGATAATGTAGATTTCTATGGGTGAAAGAATTTTTCAAAGTCGGTCCAGTAGTTATTACTTTAATCATTACAAACGAAAATACAAAAATACAAATCTCTCTTTATAATATTAGTATAGACTAGCTATGCCCGCGACTTCGTATTCTTCTTGTAGTAAGATTTTCTTGCATCATCTAATAAAAGATTAAATTCCAATCGAACTAAGTTTAGTAACAATTGTTTCCTTCACAGAATGTTGAACCAAATATTGAACCCTTTCAAAATATTTAAAAAGGTTACATAATGATACACGAATATTGTATCGAACAGTGTAGTCCCGGCTTAGCTAGTACACCGGTCTCCTCTGGCGGCTAGGAACAACGCCAACTATTTAATATGTTTTCTGAAGGAATCCCTTTTGTAACATTCGACATTCTTACCAAACCGAGCCGCCGTACACTCGCCACTTTGCGAGCTTTTGTTGGTGAATTTGTTTGTTCAAATATTTTGAGCAAATGATAGCGAATTGGTCACCAACTCTTTTCGCAATCGATTGAGAATGTTCTAGAAGTTTTAACCACTTTTACCGGTGAGTTTGCAAAATGTTGTGCCCGATTGTCTCACTTGTTCTCCTGGTTATTTTAAATGCAAAATGGCAATTAGAAACTCTACTAATATTGTGACTGTAAAATATTGTGTAGTTATTTGAAGGGTTTACGGATTTGAATGAAAATTACCATAAAAAAGACTATATATAAACCATAATTAGACGTTAAATTTTAGTATAAGTTTTAACAAAAGTTTAATTGTAGAATGAGTGAGAAGTCGCAAACAGCACCTTATTCTTATATTGTCTTCTTATCTTATTTTATATCAATAGATATAATCAATACTCAAAATAAAGTCATCGACGAGCCGTGTCTGTACATTAAATACTTTAAAAAACGATTGTAAGTTAATTGAAATAATACACGGTACTTCAGAAACACGCTTCGGTCGATTGGATGTTATTCCGAAAACGACTAGTACAATGTCGCGGGCAACAGCTAGTATACTATATTTTTAAAAACTTAATATAGCACGAATTAGCACGTGAGAGCTCGTATGCATAAACGGTGTATAAATAGAGAACCGACTTACTTTGTTTGCGACAGCTAATATAAACGAGTAAGTTCGCTGGTAAATATAGATTTCGCTCTTTATATAATAATATATATTACGTGTTTGAGAAATACATTTACCTTTGATATTACCAGAGAAATACCTTTGATATTCCAATACGAATGAGGAAAAGCAACAGTTTTCCACTTGATTAAGAGAGAATCAGCGAAAATGCAGGGCAATAATTCATTACTGCTTATCTCAGGCGAAGGCCAAAGCTGGTAGCGCCGATAACTTGGCACTGAGCATTGAACACGAGACGTGCGATGAGAGGCCTCAGTTATTTTTCTCATTAGTTTGAACGCGGCCGATAGCGGATCCTATTATATCTTGGGAAAGGTGTGGATTGCTCTAATCCCGTTCATCGTTAGTAATTTGCCGAAGTAATTATAGTTGACTAGCGGATTCGACTGGTTTTACTGACAAATTTCTAGAATATTCTCCTTACTACAGCTTTTCAGCCTGTCTGTCTGTGTATCTTCTATAAGATGTTTTTGGAGATTGTGCTCAAGAGTTGCATGAGCTCATACCGTCTTCTCCTTTCTTCCATCGGACATTCAGACTTACGGCATGCTACCATTAATCTTGTCAAATTTCCTCTTTTTCGGACCAAACGTTTAAAAAACTCCTTCATAATACGCGTTTCCGAGCTCATGTAACCCAATTATTTTTAAAGTTCGAGTGAATACTCATTTTCTGGGTGAGCGCGCTCCATCGTCGGCCTCCTCTTTACTGAACTGCTAGATGCTGGCCAGCATTTATAAAGAGTTCTTTATAAATGCTGTAAATCAATTCTTCCAGGACCTGCAGAATATCTCGTCATAACATAATCAAGTGAGTGGTCACGGCATAGGCAAGCGGGGTTGATTTGTGGTCGATGCCCACGTGTGTAAATAAAGAAAAGTGTTTTTATTGATCCGTCGCTGGCAATTATTTTTCTGCAAATTGTTTACACAAATCTTCCTCGGTTATCCGTTGCGTTTAACGCTCTTTTAATTAGTGAAAACCGTATCAAAATCGGTTGGGTGATTTAGAAGAAGTGAGCAGTGAATCAGACAAAGACAGGTGACGATTTTATTTTACAATATGTAAAGATATTATAAAATAATCAACTTATTCAAGTATTCACTTAGTTATATTGTAAAGCTGCGTCTTATTTCAACAGTATTTTAACACCAGCGAGTTGATTCTAAAGGTTCTCAAAGATGATACGCTTTTACAAACAGACATAACGACTCATGTTGCACAGAGAAAGGCGTGGAAATACCGAGTAGGCTTTCGCGCAAATCGTCTTAAGCTGCCATCTTTGAAGGCGCGAAAATGTTGGAACTGGAAGTAATTTAATTAAATGCTCTAAATGGGTTCAAGTGACGTCACATTTCTCATTTCTCATTTCAAGTGTAACGCAACGAAAAATTTTAGAAAGAAAAATTACATTCGTACATTCAATGAAGTAGTGACGTATAAGTCTAATGCATTTTAAACTAAGATTTTAGGTTTTTATTATTATATAGTACTGGCAAGGAACATAGCGTTGGCAGCCTATCCAAAACACTTTTTAAAAGAGCAGTATAAAATCAAAATTGATGGTATTTGATATACGATCGATTTTCTGTTCGATTTTGCCATTTAGGTACCAGACGAAAAGTACATGTTATCAGTTCTTAATTATGTGAAAATAAATCGCGATTATATTGCCTATTAAAATATGCTCATGGATATCGTTAATTTAAAAAAAAAACAACCTGCTATGCTATGTTCTTCTCTATTACATTGCACTTTATGCTTACCTATCTTTGTTTGCTTTACTATTTTCATATTTCAAAACCTTGCAGTACTTAGTAGGTAATTCACGAATGGATTTTCGCTGGCAACAATACAACTATCGAAGCTATAATTAAAATATTTTCTTTTATAGTCTGGACTTACCTTTATAATCATGTCTTCATTCAAGCCGCAGGACGTCTACTACTGGGCAGGAGCCACTCCCATAATTTTTTCATAACCCCAAGCATAGTCCTCTCCATAGCTCGTTGAGTGACGTTTCAGTACCATATTTCATCACTGGCAACAAACATTGGTTAAAAACTTTTGTTTTTATTATTGGACACTGAGAAATTTTGGACGAGAAAATGTCTTGGAGCTTCCCGAACGCTGTCCCAACCCAAGTATATGTACTCAACAACTTCGAGAGTAGAATTTTCAATTTTACTGGTGTGGGCACAACATAGACATAACTTTTGTCTTGGCCATATTCACCTTAAGGCCAACCCTTATAGAAACTCCGTTGAGGTCTTCGTGCATGCAATTGATATTACATAAAGACCGTCTATGAAAAGCTACTATTACTGCTAAGTTACCTTACAAGTACTAGACAGCTAACATAATATTGTAAACAGTGAAAGCTCTCTCAAGAGAGAAGCAATTGAATTCAATTGAATAAATTTTCCAGTATAGTTATTCTATTTAGCGAATGGACAATATAGTTTAATACAATTTAATTAGTATCTAATATTCAATGAAAGGAGTAACCGACGCATGTCAAAATTGTAATAATAATGGAATCCCAGGGTTCCATCGCTGTTTCATTAACACAGTACCAATTAACAGGCGAGTGAATGCTCAATTGAATTGTAAAGCAATTTCATCGTGAATGGGTTCGTTACAACTGACAGTTGGGAAAAAAATTTATACGTGACTTTTAAACTTACGGCTTGCACAATCAGACACTTTATTTTGGGACCAGTCTAAGGAATATTCTGTTGTATATCTTACTATCTGTTGCAAGCGACTTCGTCCGTGTAACTTTATAAAATATAGCCTATGTAGCTTTCTGCATATATATTATGTATTGCGTAGGTGAAAGAATTTTTAAAATCGGTCCAGTAGTTTTTGAGTTTATTCATTACAAATAAAAATATAAGAATACAAATCTTTTCTTTTTATATAATATAAGTATAGACTAGCTGGTGCCCACGACTTTGCCCGCCCTGAAAAATAAAAGATATAACGCCTGACATAATTTTGTCAAGCGTTGGATCTTAATTTTTAGATAGCTGTGCCCGCGGCTTCGCCCGCGTGGAATATTTAGCCTGAACCATTCCTGAAATTCTATTGGTGAAAGTTTTCTTAAATTTGGATGAGTACATAGTTTCGAAGATAACCTTCTACATACGTACAAACTTGACTTCTTTATATTAGTCTATACATATTAATCTTATTAATAAATTCATATTATAATCAATAATAATAATAATACCTTAATATATATATAATATATCCCCACTTATTCCCCTATATTAGGGTTTTCGCGATCAAAAATTGCGGTGCTGACGTTGATAATGGAAACGTCCTCACCAAATAATTCCATTGTAATACGTATTTGATTTCGCGCCGTCAAACAAATTAGGAATGCATGAATTTTATCGTCGACAGACGATTTAGAATAAATAAACAGTGTACAAGTATTTTGTCATTACTCTTCAAGGTCGACTTGGGATTGAATAATTAGGAACTTGCCAAAGTAAATCTTTTAGAATAATTTGTCGATACACGTGGCTTGTTTTAGAATTAATTTGTTGTTATAGTATGTACATAGCTGATGTTAGATATTTTAGCAAACAGTAGGTAATGAGTCGATGCCAGCAATTAAAGCATAAAGTTCTGGACCGGACTTCCAGTGGGAAAGTTCGCGTATAAAATTTTTTTTAAGGGAAGTTAAGTAAGAGTCATAGTAAGTATATCAGACTCGGTTGCATTTTCCAGTTATGACATTTTTTTATATAAAAATATTTTTTATTCTTCATAAACCTATAGAGTAATTTTTTAAAATAGTTACAGTTTTTGAGTTTATCCATTACAAACAAACGTACAAAGAATCAAATTTTTCCTCTTTATAATATTAGTGTAGATATTTGTATTCTCCTGTTTTACACTCCGTTTAAATTGAATTCGGCTTCTCGGCGATTTTCGGTAATTCTAGGTAATATAACGTTCCTTAAGAATTGGTCTATGAAAAGGAAACAAAATGTTTAAGGTCCGAATTGTTTTCAGAGATTAATGCGTTCAACCAAACAAACAAACTTTCACCTTTGTTATTGTTATATACTAGATGTGCCCACAACTTCGTACAAGCTGTAGTATGTTTTTGAAAATCCCATAGGAACCTAACATTTTTTCAAGATAAAAGTATCCTATATGTTAATCAAGATAATAAACTATCTGTGTGCCAAATTTCATCCAAATCCGTTAAGACGTTTTTGATATTAAAATGAACAAGCAGACAACTTTAAAAACTATTTTTTGAATTCGCTTACATACTCGTAAGCAACGTGTACAAATTGTATTTTTTCATATATTTAATATACATACACGGCTCATTTATGATTTTATTATATGTATCTATCTGATTAGTATAGATGTAGTTTTCTTACTGTTTATAATTTGTACGCTATACAAAGCCACCAAAGAGAAGCTTTTACTGATTTAATTATCACAATGAAAAGGTGGATTGGAGTACAAATAGTTTCCGAACAATGCGAACTAAATTGTTAATGTTAATGTTAGCAAATATAACTTTATACTGCTTCCTTGAACAGAACGTGTAGGTGGGTTAGATTGACAAGTTAAATGTTGCCATGTTGCTGTATTGTCGTAACAAATTAGCGAAAAGTTTGAAGGATTCAATTTAAAAATTGAAAATTAATCTTCACCATTAATTAATTAACCGCACACGTGCTGTGATGGGGTGGTTACTGCCGCCAGTCGGGTTGATCACTGCGAACTGCAGGATGCCTTTAATTCCCTTGAAGTCCCTGATTCCCTGTGAGGTTTTGCCTCAAAGGCTCAGGATGTGGCAGGAACTTGCTAACCCAATTTTGAAAAATTTTCATAGTTGGCCCTGCTCTGAATCGACCCGAGACCACTAACAATCGAGCAAGCACCTTAACCACCCGACCAATACTATCATCAACAACGCACATTTATAATTTAAATATTCATTAAAGCCACAAATAAGGTCCATGTAAATAAAACTGACATAAATCTTTATAAACAAAACAATAGTGCTGATGCATTGCAATTTTATGGAGTATTTGATTCGCATTCATTTTTGCGAATTCGTTACAGCGATTGTTCATTCCCGTTACAGTCAATTTAAGCTTGCATAAAACTCCAAATAATTGATGGTGATGTTAAAAATGCAACATATTTTGTGGCTACTCGTTTACTCATGGATGAACTCGGTGCTATTATCACAATATAATACTACGGTCTTCAGCGCTCTTGAAGCTCTTATGGCGTTGTTTGTGCTATAGGCGACGGTAGCCACGGCTACCATTAAGTGGACTGTCTGACAACTATTACATTTCAAAAACATATCAAAAGGAATATGTACGGTAAGGACTATTGTGTAGCCAAGACAAGAAGAAGTATTTATTAAAAAATATATATATTATTTTATTGTGCTTGACGATCAATAAGCACTTGAAAACGTTTATATGTAGATAAATAAGTTAATATCAAATATCCGTATAACCCGATTGAGAGGTTAAATTTTGAATTTTTTTTTGCCTTTATCGGTTGCTCTGAGTCAGTTAGCTAGAGCCAGCCCTAACTAGAATCAATGTTTGGCGTGAAAGTGGACACCTGCGGACGAGATGATTCTCATGCATTCTGATGAAATTCATTAATTCGCAACGATCTGTCGAAATGGTCTGAGTTAATCGTTTGCTTTGGTGTGGACTCGATAAAAATCTCTTTGAATATGTATCTGTATTTTGTTCTGTGCCTTGTGTAGGTATAGGTTAAAAAAATGCTTGAAAAATATCTCTATACTAATATCTTTGTGAAAGTATGTGAAGATGTCTGAATACTTTCATACTTCGTTTGTTTATTTGTCACTCAATAATACGTAATCTGCTGAACTTTTTTTTTTTATTAGAGATGCGTTTGCTCTTGGCCAGTATCTAGCCATATAGCGAAGGTGAGGCCTATGATGGAGCCAGCTCACCCAGAAGATGCCTATTTACTCGAATTTTGAAAAGATTTAGGTTTTATGAGACACTAATTAATAATTAGAATGAATTTTAGCACAGATATAGTACTTAGTGTTAATTTAGTATAACCTCCAAATTATTAGTCTACAAGCAATACATCACACATACTTATGTGAACATACTTAAGTACTAGTGTAAGGAAGTAGAGTGTATCTTGGCGTAGGTAATATAGATCACTTACGAAAGTTTTCAGAAGAATCGGTGGGAATCAAAGACATCGCTCGCCCGAAGCCTTTCTTTGACGAATACCACGCGTTCCTTAGTTAAAGCCGTCTTTCGCCACTTAACAAGAGATTATTCCTTGCTAAGTAATAAAAATTACTTTTTTCATATCCAATAATAAAAAATACTTCATAAATGAAAAAAGTACCTATGAACTAATGACTATATTTTATAATATGTTTAGATTTAGATAAGTTATGACTTATTTATACATAATTATACATGAATGTATGTAGATATAGTTATACATATCATATTATAATAAACGCTAAGTAGGTACTTACAGCTATAGCCGTCATTCTAAGACTTCATTCAGGCTTTACTCGTAGCTAGCGTAACTATACACAACCAAATGTGTTGTCATCTCGTAAAAATGAGGTACACTGATTCTTTCCTAAGCTATATATAAATTTCTAGCTACTAGCCGTTGCACGTGACTTCGTCCGCATATCTTTTTAAAATATAGCCTATGTTACTCGCTAATAATGTAGGTTTATTAGGTGAAAGAATTTTTAAAATCTGTCCACTAGTTTTTGAGATTATTCATTACAAACATACAAAAATACAAATCTTTTCTCTTTATAATTTTAGTATAGATATAGATAAGCTATAAAGCTATGCATACCAAAAACAAATACAGCTCACGGGCTAAGCCGTAAAAATCTATTAATCCTTTGTTGGTTGATATGTATGTTACGGTTAACGTAACATCAGCGGAGTGATAAAATCTATTTTGAACTTTATGCTCTTGAAGAGAAACTTTGCATTGGTAATAGGTACCTACTAGTAATTAAATTTTTATCACTATACTAGACGACTTACTCGTAGTTCATGCGAAAGGTTTACCCAGACCAATGAAACTTTGAATAGAAATTAAACCTAGGTTCAAACGCTAAAACCGTTCCAATAATCAGCTCCAATAACCTGACATGAGATACAAGTACTCTTAATCTGAAATTGTAGTGCAAACCCGTAATATATGAAACACACACATCAAAATAGATCTATCCTGAAACGATTCTAATAACAGTAGCGGTACAGACAACGACCCCTCATAAAAACGAATTGCACTGGTCTGTGGCGTCCGTTTCAAAATAAATAATTGTCACAGAGTACCGTTTAAACGCCGGCTTATATCCAAGCGCTGGCGTGTTTGTGTAAATTCCATATGGATTTGGATAGTCTGTGTGTACAGTAAAGAGCAAAAGTAGCAATAATGGTGACCACAATAATACTCTATTAAGCGAACTATTTCGAGTACAGTTATTCTGCTGTTATGTACATAGCTGTGCATCGATACAGCTAGCTTAATTCCGTTTGGTTCCTACAGCACATATTCGCACCTAATTGTACGAATTCCCTACGGATTTTAAGCAAATTGTTAATGCGAGTTAATATGTTCTCTAAGACGGCGTCTCATGCGATTAGACTGGTTTGGCAATTAATACTTCCATCAAGGAAATATATGTAAGTAGGTAATGTCATCGACCTCACTGAGCTAGTTAAGTCTCTGTATACTTGACTTTATTTGTAAAATTAAAATAACACCCAACGGCTTTTAATTCGGTTTTCACTCATGGAAAGGAAGGATAAACGAGGAATATTTGTGTACTTATATAAAAATTGCAACCCGTGCGAACCCGGGAGCGGGTCGCTAGTGTTCAAATAAATAGTTAGGTAATCAAAGCACTAAAAATAGTGCCAGCACTAAGTAAGTAACAAATTTAATATTCTGTAAGTAAAACTTTTAGAAACAGGTATTTTTTACCAGCGAAATGATAATTTCAGAATTTTCAACAGTAAGAGAAAACTACAATAAATAATATGTCATAGCATAGAGTAAATAATACTTACTGGTTAAGTACTATTCACTCTATGGTTATAGCCACCTAAAATACAATGCAAACAATTTAGACTAATAAATGCTTATATAAACATTATAAATGCTCAGTAGTAAGTAGTGTTAGCTTAAATACAACAGTTAAATACAAAAGTTGCCGGTAAAGTAAGTAAATTACATAGGTTAACTTGATGTTTTTTGGAAAACTATCCTTTTTGTTTTTTCGGTGATTCTATTTTGGAAAAGTTCGTTAAGCAAGGAAGGCGTGGATCGCAAAAACAAACGCCCATTTATCTTACAAAAAGTACAACGAAAATAGGCCATAAGCGACTCAATTTTACCAGAGAACAGAAGCACCTGTTTTTGTGGTTTTACTTGCATTTCTCACCGAATTTTATTTGCGTTTTATATGTGTCTTAAATCAAGGCGAATAGAGATGAAAATAGATTGTTAAAAATCTTTCGGAAGTTTGCAAAGACACGTAAGTTTAATACCAAACTTGAGCGAACTAATCTGCTAATGGTTAAGAACTTTGCGTACCTACCCGAGTATGAAATAATGATAATTATAATGCTTCGTATACAAATATAACGTCTTCAGACGTTGATTTATGAACTTACGATACAAGAGGTTGTTGTTTGTTCAGTTGCAAATTTTAAATGTGTACTTTTTTGTCGTTACGTAAAAATGTAAAAACATGTTTTAAATAATGCCATAATTATATTTTCTACTAATATTATAAATGCAAAAGTTTGTGAGGATGGATTGGATGTATCCATCCAACGGATTTAGATGAAATTTGTCATATAATAACGTTTAGAATACTTTTTAATTCTATGAAAATGTTAGGTGCCGAGGATTGTCTAAAAATATATTAAAAAATTGGACGCCACTGTCGCCGTGGTGGCGCCACCGTCACCGGCACGGCGATAAAGATGTCATATATTTTCTCATGTGTTATATTTTTCATTTTCACACGGGCGAAGTCATGGCCACCAGCTAGTACATACACTATATACGCTAAGCAATCGGAGTGTTATTTTTACCGATGGTGTTATGAATACCTACTTTTTATGTTTTTAAAAAAAAGTAATACTAGTGTAGGTATGTCTAGAAAAAAAGTGATGTCTAGTTTTTAAAATTTTCAATTTGAAATATGCTTCCAAACAACAAGTGTGAATAGTGTTAAATTTTTTTCACATGTAAAGAGCAGCGTATAGAAATGAGACTTGGGAATATGGGACTTGTATATAGGAATATTCTACTTCATTGGCCATAGAACGCAAACAACCATGCACAATTTTAAATTATTACTTATTATTTACTCACTGTGTCACTTTTTTATTAAGAAATGTGGCAGGCAGGCTGACAGCCTACTTTGCTAGGTGATGCTACTGTCGCCTAGGAAAAGAACACTTGGGCCACCAAGGGGAGTTAAAAGACAACGAAAAGAGTGATCTTTTACTTTCGAAAATGTTATTGTATATTTCTTAAATATAATGTGACTGCTGTCTGAACTTTTTTTCGAAACGGCTGAACCGATTTTGAGAAGTTTTTTTTATTATTTATTGATAAAAGAGTATTCTATATACTTATCCTACTATGGTCGGCTGTGCACTTGCAGCACCTGTGGCGTTGCTTGTGTTATAAGCGTCGATTGGTGGACCGTCAGCCTGTCTGACTATCTTTACATAATAAAAATGAGAATAATGTAACTTTAAGCAAATTACGTATGGAAATGTAAAAAAAAAAAAAATAATTAAAATAAACTAGCAAAGTTACATACTAAGTCACTGTTAAGCAACACACAACTTTTTCTTTTCATTGCTAAAAGATAAAAATCTCCAGTAAGCGCTTGAGATTTGCACGAAAACTTAGAAATGATGTCCAAGACGTTCGTGGCTTGCAAAGTGTTAGAAAAATAACAAATGCTTGTTAACATTTTAAATTTTATGTAAGTACCAATATTTCTTGTAATGAGTATAAAATGTTAAATTGTTAAAATTTCTTGTAATATTACATTTATAAAAAAATTTATGGTTAACCAAGTTCCATAATCTCTTATCTTTTCTTCTTCTATTGTCGGCAGCGTTTGCAGTACTTATTGCTTGGCTGGTGTTACTAAGGTGACGGTAGCCATCTACCATCAAGTGGACCGTCATCATCCTGCCTGCCTACCTTAACATAAAAGACAAGCTTCAGATGACCATAATTGACTTTTTCTTTTTCAAAAGAAAATCTCTTGCAAAGAAAAACATTTTAAATAGACACTTATGTAAATTGATCTCTACATCTTTTCTAATAAAAAATAAAAAAGAATTCTTAAAAAGTCGAACAACAAATAAGCGTAGTTCTAGTTCAAGCCAAATTACTTATTCGGAATCCTCTATTGGGCCCGACGTCCTAAGTGCTAGGAATTTTAAACTTTCTCGTAAGACAGAATCTAAGTTAAGAAATCTTTGCTTTCTCGAGAGTTAAACTGCATCGGTTTAAAGGAGGTACTTTAAACGCCAAGTAACATGTTACCAATGGAACAGGACTGAAGTTTCTTGACGCTCTAACCAATGCTAATGAGCTCGCCTTCCAAAGTGTTTGCTCTTGCAGAAAATCACAAGCGATTTTTACGCGACTTTGCATTATCTTAGTGTGAATCAATTACTATTGAGTCTGTCTGCTCTTTAAGTTGGATTCCTTTTAGCTACAATTAGATGTCTCGCCTTTGTGAATATAAATGGACACATATTTAGGTACTCGTTTCTAAAGGAACGTCTCTTTTCATTTCAAATACATTCATACCAATCCAAAATTACTAAGTCTAGAAATCTGATATTTGGAACATTAGGTTTATTTTTTAAACAAAAGCATCAGCTATGGATAGAATTTTTTTTAAATTTCAACAGCGTGCGAAAAATCAAATTTTCAAGTTGTAAAGTTATCGTCTACACGAATTGCTCTTCCATCAATAAACTATCAATATTCTAGTTAAACTTAGGATGTAAGTATCCAATCTATATACCAATATAAAGTGGCGTATGTAGTTAACTTAATAAAGGAGACCCTCCGTAGAACTGTCAAACAATCTCATTCAAACTGTGACCGTACCCAAAACTTCTCGGATACAACTTAATACGTATCTAATAAACTGTGTTTTATCTCTAAATTGAGACAAATGTGGCCACTTCATTATTCCGAGACTTTAATTTCGTCGCACTGTGAACACCACATTCATCTATATTAACGCAGAGTTCAGGCAAATTAAACGATTTATTGCTTTTTTATAAGATTTAAGGGCGGCTTATTGCATAACAAAATATTTACACACTTTTTATTTATAAATAACTAGCGACTAATCATGTTGCCAGTTTTAATATACTTGAACAAACTTTTCTCTGTGTCTATGTTAATGTATGTAATGTAACATATAGATAATTACTGAAAGAAGAAATACACTAAAGATAACATTTAAAAAAAAACTTAATTTTACATGTCTAATTTTATTAGTAGGTTTATTAGTGGATATAAAAATATTTTCATATAAATTTAAAACTAAAGCAATTTGCAGTCTTCATAACTAAAAAATAAAATAACTAATTTATATTAAAATATTACTTACAAAATTCACCATGATTAATATCACCATATCACGTTAACATTAAAAAGTTTAAAAGTAAATTTAAAAAAAAATTAAAATGTCCAATAATTAAAATCGATTACAGTGTTAATAAGAAACCTCAGATATATCATGTTACTCTGTGGTGTGATTTTAAAATCGTCGATTTTGATTTACTGTCGGCCGCACTTTGTTCGTACCCTTATCTTTCCAATAAATGTGAATTATTGTCGACCAGTGTTCAGGAAGCTACGAGTATATTTCAAAAAGATTGTCTAATTTAAAACTCCCTCTATACTTTTAATTTTAACGGTCTTCAATAAATCGGTTTCTTTTTTTTTGGCAGTCAAAGAAGCTCAGATATAATGAAACTTTTTAAAGCATCATTTCATTGCATTTTAAGCATTGTTGAATTTTTAACTTCTCTCTGCGAAATTAGTATTTTATTAATGACCAGCGACCTGCCTGCGGCTTCGCAAGAAGTTGAAATTTTCAAAAATCCTTTCTTACGCATTCATACATTATAAAATAGCCAAAACTAGGGCTATGCTTTGATAGTAAGTCAGGACAAGCGATTTTATAAGTATGGATTGCATGTATAATAATAAGATAACTTTCAACCTGTTGACAAAAAAAAAAAGTTCTTATAAGTATGTGCACGTATGTAAAATTATATAAAAATTTCAAGTTATTTGAAACAATAATATTTAATTTTTTTAATTACATTTACAAGTAATTTGTCGCATGTATATTTAATAAACCTACAAACGTAAAAATACATTTAAAATGTAATCGATTTAATTTTTAATGCTAATAGGTTACCTATAGGCTATAATATAGGCAAGGTCATATTGACTGCTGACATAACTTATAAATGCTATATGGAATACAAAATCTAATATGTAATAAGTACCTAATATAAGAGATTTTTAAGAGATTTTAGAAATTATAAAATAATTATATGTACATAGTGATAAAAAATATAGTGGTCTTAAAAGAATAATTAAAATTATGATAATTATTTGGAATGCTACTCTTTCAGTAAAAAATAACAAATCATTAATAAAAATTTCAAGGCTACAGACTATATTGCAAAAGTCACATTGGAGGCGATAAGTGTGTAACTTGGTGACAAATGTTATATTGGATACAAATGAAAGAAATTGTAATATTACTTAAGTCCCAGAAGCAGTAAAACAGCAAACTATAGGTTTGCTACAACTCGTCATATTTTGATGTCTTATTAATAAACAGATAATTTAATAATAAGTTCACATAAGTTTTAAGAGAAATAATAGAGCGTACATGTAGTTTTTAAATAGAACAATTAACTTAAATTCCAAAACACTTAAATTCGAAAACATCTCTTACTAAAAGCAAAGTAAGTGCTTTTTCTAAAACACACGGATGTTAAATTTCTTGAGAAGACTTAACATGATTAACTAGGTAAATGGATGGGTGGACACTCTCTCTTATCGCCTATGAAATACAACAACTATACACTATTTATGTATTTATAATGTGAAATAAGCTAAGACTAAAGAGTAAGCAGTGATCAGTCTTAATATCAAAATCCTGCTGCACTTCCATTGCTTCGTGGATCAGAAGCTCCTTCCATAATACCATTTATGTGTCGCACTACAGCCCCCGCTTGACCCATCTTTTCGCTATAAGGAGGATACAGTTCAATTTTGTGGCCTCTACTCTCTAAATATTTAATTGTTTCTTCTGAAAATCTGTTCTCAATTTTCAGAGTGTCATCGTGATCGCCTGCGAGACGTCCATAAACCCAACGTGGATCTGATATACTCTTATATAGAGGAAGTCCTTGTACAACATATCGATGAAACACAGCTGCCTGTGTTTGGGGCTGACCATCTCCGCCTCTTGTCCCATAAAGTAAGATGCGACTGTCATTCAAGATGGCAGCAGCAGGATTTAATGTGTGTAACGGCTTTTTCCCTGGCTTCAAACTCAGTAAATGACCCTTTTCCAAATTAAACGTAGTTCCTCGATTATGCCAAAGAATTCCTGTATTAGGCAAAACTACGCCGCTACCAAAACTATGATAAATGCTCTGTATAAAAGACACCGAAAATCCCATTTTATCCATGACGCCCATCCAAATTGTGTCACCGGGTATTTGAATATGTCCTCCTTGTAATGCTTTGTCAAGATCAACTTCTCGGGACATGGCCCAAAGTTTTCTACCCTCTAACAGTGTTTCACCATCAACCTTCATGTATTTAGGATCAGTTATATGTTGATCTCTAACCGTAAACGCCAGTTTCGTTGCTTCAACTGTTTTATGAATTAATTCGCCCTCATCCATATCTCCAGTGTGTAATCTCTCCAAGATCCCAAGAATGGTTAAAGACGCTATTCCTTGGGTTGGTGGAGGAGTGTTATACAAAACTCCACTATTATGGTAAATCTGTAAGGGCTTTTTTCTAACAGCTCTATATTCCGCAAGATCAGACGCTGTAATAGGTAAACCCAGTCTTACTAGATCATTTGTAATCAACTCTGCCAACTCCCCATGGTAAAAACTATTTAAACCTTGCATCGCCATGAGTTTTAAAGATTTAGCTAAGTCTCTTTGATAAAACTTTTGTCCAACTTCTGGTGGTTTCCCATTTGGTAAGAAAACTCTTTCGAATTCCCAACATACTTTTTCGTGCTTTGCAAACTCTTTGCTGTCATTTTCTTGAGAAGAAGATACTGGAAATCCACCTTCAGCGTACATTATAGCATCACTTAAAAGTTCGGCTGTAGACAACGTATTATAGCCAAATTCTTGTACGTATTCAAGTGCTTTTTGCCAACCTCCTACCGTACCTGCAACTGTAAGGGCTGATTTTGGTCCTCGGTAAGGTATTTTTTCATTTTTCTTGAATATATGACTTGCTAAAGATCCGGCTTTACCACATCCCTCTATAACAATGGGGTCTCCAGTGGGAGGAATTATTAGCCAAAACCCATCACCTCCAATGCTGTTCATATGTGGATATACAACTGCTATTGTAGCTGCAGCAGCGACGGTGGCTTCTATTGCAGTCCCACCTTTTCTAAGAATTGACAATGCACTTTGGGTAGCCAGATGATGAGGCGTTACGGCCATACCGTTAGAACACATAATTCTGTTTTCCATTGTGATCGTGTTATTTACCAGTCCTTTTAATGTTGCTTTCTGAAACAAGAAAAACTACATTTAAACCAAATCTTTTCTGAAATATGTACGTACCTAAGTGTTTAAGGTACCTACCATATAGTAACTTGGAAGTAGATTTTTACTATAAAGACCATACAACCGAGTGGGAGCAAAACTGACTAAAGCAAATATTCGAAAAATCGTTTCCATATTGACCTAGCTGAATCTAAAAACCTTAATGCATTGAACCGTCATAATAGGAATTGTCATAATATCTACGTAGATTTATAGATAATAATATGTATGTACTAACTGCGCTCGAAGATATTTTCTTTTTCTTTATCAGGAAAGAAATATTTTATTTTCAGAGATAAAACATAACTTAAAATGTTTTCAAAAAATCTCTTTAAAATCAGGTTGTACTTTTTCACTGAAGACATACAAATATTTCGAATTTTCTTTTGGGTTTTGGTAACTTGTATTATAAATAATAATACATAATATATTTATTTGTGTAAATATTGTCAGAAGACGTGACGTGTAACACCAAAATTGTGTGTTTCATAATACATTTTTTATGAAATTATCATAAGTGAAGCACACCCATGACTAAAATCTAAACCGAGCCCATTATATTATAAATTTTAACGTCCCGATAGCTTCTAAGCTGGTCCGTCGTAAATAGCTGGAGGGTTGTTCCAAAAATTATGCTCTGGGGTTTCATAACGCCATAAAACGGTGTTATATAGTAATATGAGAGATAAAATGCTTTATATATACTGGGATTATAATATATTTTTAATAACTCTTCGGGCTGTAGGCGAAACAAAGGACGAATAAAAAGGTCTGCTACAAAATGGGTGAACAAAGATGATTAAATAACATTTTTTATGAGAAAAGATGACAAGCAAACTCAGATTTCATTTGATTGTATAGCTACCGTATCCTAGGATTATCTACAACTAGAATTAGGAGGATAATGGCATTCATGATATTTTAGTGTTAAGTGTGAAACTATCTTATTTGTGTTATTTCTTTTTAAAAATTAAAATAAAAAACAAATACTTATTCATAAATTGAAATAAAGGATTTTTCTTAAACTCATATTTTTAGAAATATATTTTTATTTTGCATTGTTAGACAAAGAATCGTTTAGATATAATTATATACTACTCTCGTAAATATTTAGTGTTCACGCGTAAGATAAAAAAAAAACTTTAAAATAATGATGAAAATGATCTCTAATTCCTATAGAAATTAGTATTATATTAGATATGTTAGCAATTAAGATGACATTTGTTTGAAAAACTGCAAACGAATAAACATATGATAGCCTGGTGTACAATAATATTATTTTCTAATTGAGTTTCTTAAAAAAAATGTAAAGATTAAATATTATACTTTTAAAATTCATAAAATTAAATTTTAAGTATTACGACCCTATGACCTGGTTAAGTACTATTTACTCTGTGCTATGACTAACCTTATACTCTTCGCGATCGCGGGGCAAACACGTAAAATATGTTTTAGAGCCGTACCCAACCCCGAAGGACATATTGCCGTTCGTCGGACCGAGAGGATATTGAAAATGAAGTTTTTTGTATGCATTGAAGGTTTTATGGCGGGAAGTGACGACGGAATAACGACGGCGTGTGACGAAATGACTATTGAACTTATATGCCTTCATTTTGCCTTTTGCTTTTATATTTTTCTAATATTAAATCAATCCACACCTATGCAATTTTAAAATAATGATTATGTTCCAAATATAAAAACTTTCTTTTATGTTAAGGTCGTCATACAGACTGTACACTTCATGGTAGATGGCTAGCTTCGCCTATAACACAATATGGCATCTGGCATCCCTTATCCTGGCATCCCTTAATCACTCACCGAAACACAAAAGCAAATAATATGTCACTCTTGTTATTTCACTGTGGTCTTCTGTAAGGGGATGGTTACTGTAAAACGTAGTGTTGCCCAGCGTCTACTTAGATCAAAAAAAGTCTTTAAATAATGGTCTTTGAAGAAGTGGAGAGTACTAAGATTAAAACAGACACTAATCGAAAACAACATAAAATCAAATCATTTAAACATATTCTGTTGTTTTATTGGACAGAAACTAGAATTTTATTGTTACCTATTTTCAATATAACAACAACACAAGTAGTTTCCATTTTTATTGCAGTCAATTCCATATTATTTCAACTTATATAACTTACACTGGCAAGGCTCGCAAACTTTGTATTGAATGTGCCAAGAACTGATTTGACGTGAACCAAAGTTTGAAAAGGTTAAAAACAATAGTTGGTAAATTTCAAAGAACTAAAACGCTTTTACCTCAGATTATTTTCCAAAATTCATCAGTGCTTTAAAACTAAAGTTTTCGAGCAATGTGTGTTGCCAGTGATGATATATATAGAAAAATATATAGAAACGTAGTTTCTAACTATGGGCCTCGTAGGAAACCTCAACGAACTATGGAGAGGGCTATGCTCGGTGTTACACTGCGAGATCGAATCAGGAATGAGGAGATCCATACACAAACGAAAGCTACCGACATAACACGTCGGATTAGTATGGAAAGTTCTGGAACACACGGCTGGAAAGTTCTCGAGAGGAGGACAGGTCGTCTGCCCACCTATAAGGTGTATATTATATATAAAAACCTTCCTTTTTTTACACTCTTTTCATTAGTGAAAACTGCATTAAAATCCGTTGCATAGTTTAAAAGATCTAAGCGTACATGCAGAGGGACAGACGGGGAGAAGCGACTTAATTCAATTTTACACTATGTACGAGTAAAGATATATTAATAAACTATGTAAATATATATTAACTTTGGATGCAACTTACATATATTTATTGACAAAACTATGTTCTCCTATTTAATACGTCCTTCTACGTGGCTTATGCTGCAATAATGAAATTAATAATCGGAATAGACGCCAATAGCGAAATTCATTTAATGTAAGTATTACAGATAAGCGGACATTGCACTTATCACAACAAATAATACTAATTGTTCACTTTTAGCTCCATGTAAGAGTACATGGCTTCTCTTGTAAATAAGCAATTTATTTATTAGAAGTAAAAATATACGTGAAGTATAATTATTATCATTACGTTTAAGAATAAGTTATTTTGTATTTATATTTTATTATATTTAATACAAAATTTCTATTTAATACAAAATTACTGTTTTAGGCTGCCCAGAAAGCCCGTGCTCTCTTTAATTTTAAGATTTGCATAAACCTTATTTGTAATACAGGAAAGAACAAACCTTATTAGTAATACAGGAAAGAAATACATATAAAAATTAAGAAAAAAGTTACATACAGCCTAACAAAAATATATGAGCAATAAAGATTGAATAAATATTTTAACACTTAATAAGAAGTCGCGGGCAAAAACTAGTATTAATATAAATAAACGATATTTTTAATACTTTAATGACATCTCCTTGACTATAGGTACTTATTGTCATCATGTCAATTTTATTGATATACCTATATAAAGGTCCCTACAACTTCGTTCCTTATCTGGGATATAAGGTGACACGACACTGTTTTTCTTTTATATTTTTATCTAAGGCCAACGTCTTTTCATATCTCATAAAAATATTTTAGTTATTTTTTTCAATTATAAGTTAAGGTGTCTACACACCAAAGCCGCCCGGCCCAAACCGCCCGGCGGCTTCAGAATGTTGCAAGTCGGACAAATTTGCTGACGGGTGATTGCGCGTGTTTCGAATTATTACGACGTATTTTCAGTATTTGATATGGATGAGGACGATAGGGATCTTACATTAGCAGCTTATGCAGCTTGTTCCAAGCTTGTTTCCAAGAGAGGCCGCCGGCCTTATCCGGTGGGTTGAGTGTATGTATGTACTGTGTATGTATTGAAGAAATCATGAAATATAATAATACTTGCGATCCGCTACCGGCTTCGCCCGGGATGTATTTATTTTATCCTTCTTTCTATATGTGTAAACCGAATTAAAATCGGTCTGGGTAGTTTTTGAAGCGTACACAAACCAACTTAACATTTTTATATACTTAAGTATAATTTAAAAAATATTTTTCTCGTAATTAATACCTAGATAATTATTATGTCTTCGCAAATGTTCCAAAATTTTGTTAATTATCACACGAACAATAATATGACCCAAAAATAGACATTTAAGTGTTGAATGGCAAAGTTTTGAATAAAAAGATGGTTTTCCTTTTTATCAAATACTTAAATATAAAATTTATATTCAATATATTAATTTTCCATAGTGCAAAGCAAATTATAGGCATACGAGTAATTAACAATCTATACTAATATTTAATTTTGTTATCTTCACTGTGATTGTAGAAGGAATACTCGTAACTTTGTCACAAAATTTATCTACTATGTTTCATAGTTCAACCTTCGCTCTAAAACTAGACAGAACTTCGTCCCAAGCCGCGGGACAAACAAAATTCGATTTATTTACACTGGCCGTCTCCGCAGGCAACCTCTTTATAACTCGCCCCTCTAGCTCTCTCTTATTACTTTGCTTTGGACAAAGAGCAAAAACATGTTTTCTAGTTTGACTTTATTTTGTTTTGTAGTGTTGGAATAGTTCGTGGCTTCGTTTTGACAGGGATATCAAGCTATAGCTGGTTTGGATTTAAGTTTCTGACAGATTAGTAGCATGCTACTAAAGGTATTAAACATAATTGGCGAAAAAATTAAAAGCACAAGCTATTAATCTAAAACCGAAAATCTACGAAAGCACTTTACCATGATGATCGATAAAGTACTTAAAGTATTAATTACATGTAATTTACATGTGTACGAGTAATAGGTAATAGATATGAGTGGTTGTAAGAGTGGTGGTGCTTGCCTTAAGTACCTCTCTGTTCTAGGGTTCCAAGGTTCGATTCCCGGCAGGATCAACTTTGGAAATGAACTTATCAAAGTTATAGGATCTTTCGCAATCATTTGGGCAGCCCGTCTGTCGACCGTAACCAGTGTAACCACCCCCTTATAGAAGACCACCGTTAAATAACAGCACGTGTGCTGTTGTGTTTCGGTGAGTGAGTTAGGGATGCCATAGCCCATTTTCCCTATCCCTTCTACCATCAAGTGGACCGTCAGCCTGTATGTCTTAACATGAAAAAAAGATGCAAATCGTTTTCTGGATACACGGCTAATAAGCTCTGAAATAATATACCACCACCCATTTGCAATTAATAAATCTTGCATGGTTTTATTAAAGTCATACTTATTAATGTAATTCCTTTAAAAACGACAGAAGGAGAAGGAAAAGTTAAGAAACAAGGTTTCGATTATTTAAATCTTTACGTACTCATAATTAGCGACTTGCCTTCGGCTTCCAAATGCCTGCTTTCTAGACTAGTACCTATTAGTTTTGGCTGTGCGTTGATAGTCAGGACAAACAGTTTTAAAGTAGATAATATAAGTAAGTATATAGTATAGTATTATACTTATAGTATAAGTAATTATTGTTGCGAATTACCTACCTATATTGTAAAAGTGGTAAACTAAAATTACGTAAATTTTATTGTTGTGTTTTATTGTTGTGATCGTATATTTTATTTATTTGTTATGGAGTCCAAATTTGATTGCCCCAAGGGTAGATAAGCGCTATGTGGCTATAGCACACACAGCATTTGCTAAGTTTAGCGCCATCTTAGAGTGATGCCCTATCAATAGGGTATGCACTGCCAAGTCAAGTAGCTGCATTGTAATTACCATAACTATAAAGCTATTTAGTATTATTTGCTTCCATAGAAGGGAGTAATTCAAATTTTTTGTGTGCAAAATACGCACATTGCGACATCTATGATGCATTACCAGTATTTCTTTACTTTTGACGGAGTGTCAAATGGTGTTAACGTAGTATGACGAATAGATGGCACTTATCAAGTACATTTTTTTAAACTCTGTGCCAAATAGAATGAAATTGGAAAAAACAAATACCCTAATACCGTAAGGTTTTCAAGTAGAGGAAATGATTTAGTGACCGACACTATAATCTCCAGGTACTCAAGGAATACTCGGTGAGGATTTTATCATTGGAATAAAAGTCTGCTAC
Source organism: Synanthedon myopaeformis (assembly GCA_944738685.1). NCBI lineage: Eukaryota > Metazoa > Arthropoda > Insecta > Lepidoptera > Sesiidae > Synanthedon > Synanthedon myopaeformis. The sequence goes on along the minus strand of OX122921.1, from coordinate 9,908,093 downwards.
TAAGCGCGTGAGAGCGGGAACGCGTAGTGAAACATCCATAGAATTAGGAAATATTACAACTTGGTATTATTCCTATTTTCTATGGAAAAATCAATGATAAATTTGAATATAGAAATTGGTTTTGGCCGCATCATTATCGTTTGAAAGTCAACAAACATATTTTATTTTCTTTCAATGATTTTAACAATCAATTATATTTTAAATTTGGAAAAAATAAATTAAAGTTTTTTGCTCTCAGTTTTTTTTTTTCTTATAAAATATATTAGATTAGAATATTAGATATAAATTAGACATTAAAGAGTTGAATTGCTAATTATTATTTAGTACATTAAGCAGTTAATTTACTTGGTCATGTGTAGCTAAGTTTATTATCAAATATTATTTAAGTTAAGTACATTATTAATTAAAATTAGGAACAGAATATTGACAAGATAAGACAAAAAATACAAAATATTATTCAGGAATGGCAGAATACCTATCATGTTTATGTTATAAATACATGTTAATATTCCCCTTAAACTATTGGAATCAGATCTTTCGTTTGGTAATTACGATGGATAGCTATAAAAATGCTAAAAATAAAAAAAGGCAGCGGTGTAAGCAAGGAACATAATATATACTCTCTAACGGGGTGTGAGCGAACAGCCCCCGCAGTCTATTACCTACACATTTTTTTTTGTTTACTTTATATTAGTTGTTCGGAAAATAATATATTTATATTCATACAGATGAAATCCACGCGGACGAAGTCGCGGGCATTGGCTAGTCAATAATAAATAATTATTATTTCGGCTCTGTGGTTCTCCGTTTTACTAATCCTGTCTGTGGACTTGTGTTTAAAAATTTTAAAATCCCTTGCTTCTGTCAAATTGTGGTGCGAAAAATTTTGCACTATACGGCAAAATTAAAGAGTGGTCACATTGTTTTATGTTTTTACGTAAATAAAAGTCATTCTTTACAAACAGAATCAAACAGCCGGGCGGTGAGCGAGCGTGAGCGGTTTAAACCCAAGACGACTCGCGATCATGAGCATAGTGCGTGGTTAACTCGAAAATCTCGAAATAGATTTTGTATTATTTTTACTCATAGTGACGCTGACGTGTTATCATATCAAGGCAAACGAACTTCTAATAGTACCCTATTATTTACTGTATTTTTAAAGAATAAATTTGTGTTGTGCCTAAAACATTGTAATGTTTAAATCCTTGTTTAATTCTTTGATAACACAGGCCAGCTGTCAAGAGGTGGGTAAGTTTTTAAATATAATATTGAAAAAGGTGCCTAATGAAATTTAGATAACTATAGTTAATTATTAAGTGCTTGGCTGTTGCTATGCGGTAACTTATTTTATACGGATGCCCTTGGGGCGTCCGCCCTTGAACTGAGTCATGCGGCATTCTGGCCTACATCAAATCACCTGACATCTGAAATAGATAGTAATTAAACGACACTATTAATCCTAACTGAAACCTATCAAAATATTAATTTTTTCTTATTATTAGATAACAAATAAAATCTTAATTAAAAGTAAACTTTCTTTAGGAAGAAACATTTTTTTAAATTAAGAACAGCAACAATATTAAAAACTTACCAAATGTTCATTTTGTCTTCAGCCAGTTATTAATTTAAATACAGTCTATGTTCAAAGAGGTTTGATTCGGTACAGGGCTCGAGCAAATGTGCATATTGGAAGAATACACAAGATAACAATTGCTTATCAGTGACGTTTGTCCTTCCAATAATCATCAATTCAGTTCAATTTGAGCGTTCATGACACTATGACTTACCGTCGGGTAATATATATATTTTCTTTAATGGATTTCTTAGATCTGTTAACTGTGGCCTTTAAGAAAATGTGTGTAAAGTGACTAATGACATAAGGTTGAAATTTCAAAGTCGAAATTTGACCATCATACTGTGTTTATATAAAATAGTTTATATAATTTTCATAAGACACATATTGCATGTACCCTTTGAATTAATTCTGTTTGATCTCTGTGTGAATGTTGTTGTTATATAAATACATTAAGTTGAGCTAAGAATTTTCTATAACTTTTTCAAATGTCCTACAACTTATGTAACATTGAAAATTGTTTATAAAGTAAAAAAAAATTAATACAAACCATTCACGCACTCTGTGGATGTCAGATAAGTTATCACGATTCAATGTCGTAGTAATTTCAATTACATCATACTCTGCCATAACATTGGATTGGCACAGAAATCACCATGAGAAGCATCTCAGTCTGAAATTTATTATTTTTGTTGCATTCACATTTTTGTCTTATTAATGTCAATAAAAATGTCTCCACTGAGACTTGTACTGAGGAGCTATTGGCTCTTAGAAATTTTGCTATTGTTTACTATAAAAATATCTTCATTTTATCTTAATCTAATTTAAAGCACAAATAAATATTAAAAATTGTCTTTTAATCAATGATTTCATTGATTTCTTAATTGACTTTTAATCATTATGAATATTTAAGTATTATCAGTTTTACTATAACATTTAAATATTAACAATATTATATTATGTTAACATATTTTTATATAGTTTTTACATTTAATTTACAGGGGGCCGGTTACTTGAAAAGGGCAGACACAGATCGTCTACATGAAATATTCTTAAAATTTGCCACAGTTGAGAAAAACGGTGAAAAACACATCACTAGTGAAGATTTTGTCCGAAAGTTCCTTGGATTATTCGATGAAGGTATACATTAAGTTAAGCTCTATAGAATTTATTATTATTGATATTAATAAAAATATATATGCATAATTCAATGAGATGACCTTTATCATTATTATTTTTAGTTAGCATCATAAATTACAAAAAAAAATATGATACCAAAAAAAAAACAACTAAGTATTTGATTTGATCCCAAATTAAACACTATTAATTCTATTACAGTTAAAATTGGATAAAAACTAAAAGGTACATCCCGATGGATGTTTCATACCTGAAATATGTTAATAAAATTAAGTTGTTGTGTTATTTCAGATGATTTCAATAAGGAATCAGTCAAGCTTATTGCGGGGATCGTCGATACAGACAAAGATGGCCTCATTTCGTTCCCGGAGTTTCAAGCATTTGAGGGACTACTGTGTGTCCCAGATGCTCTGTACAAAACTGCCTTCCAGCTTTTCGATACAAACGGAAATGGACTTGTCGCTTTTGGTATGTATTTTTTAAATGTGTGTCAAATGAACATCTTGCTCAAATTTATTGAAAAAAAAAAATTTTTTTATTAAGCCATATTTAATTCACATAGCATCTGCTTATCAAAATAGGTCAATGGATTGGATGGATGTAATTATTTAAAACAGTTTTTAAAATGATTAATTTTTATCGTTATAACCTTAACTTTAAAATGATTAATTCAATTCAATTAAATTTGAAATTATTATAGTTAAATTTATTTAATTTAAATTAAATTTTTAAAATGATTCGTTTGGTTGTTCCCTATACAAACTTTTATCCACTATTCCACAAAAAGAAGTCTATATCTCTAAGGTTTCATCTATCTCTATAACAAAATTTATCAAAATTGGTTTCACAGTTTAAGCATAATTAGTATGAATGTTAATATGATATTATGCAGTTTAGGAATGGATGAACATTGTCTATTTCATACTAAAAAACTTATGTATATTTTTTACTGGAACTGAAATTTATGGTATATTATATAATTATGGATGTTGTCCTTGCCAGTGCAGTCACGTAACTGATCTGAATGAACTATTGATTAAATCGAATAATAATAAATTAATAAAGTGCTTGTTCATTATAACAACCAATCCATGTGTATGAGTATATGTACCTAATGTTTATATATTATTACAGTCAACCAATTATTTTTTTCACAGTTAACTATTGTAGCAAATATTATTAAAATTTGACCTTGTAACTGTAACACTTAGTAACACAATCAGCAATTGTTGAAAATAGTTTATTTTCAACTATTTGACTTGTAATAACATGTTACTTAGTTAAAAATAAATACTTAATGGTTAAAAATTCTTTGTTTACAATGAACTTTTTATATAGTCCTTGAGGTTATTAATTATAAATTTTGTAATTTATAAGTATGTGAACTAGTGTAAACAAATCAAACTTCCAACAGATCTACAAATCTAAGTAATAAGTACAAAACGTTAAAAATGGGTTTTTAACATGTAATTTCTTATAAATAATATGGTTAGCCATTTTTATTTTAGTTCTAAAAAGTACAAAAAAGAGGTTAGTAAAACCTGTAAATGATGTAAACGTTAAATGATTCAATTTTGATTAAATCAATAAATAACTATCTCAAATTATCGTATTCCGAAAGATTGATTTTCAAAAATTTAAAAAAAAAAGTAATTTAAAAAGTCAGTCTTTCTTTATGTTCATGGAGTCATGGATGTTTTGTATTTATAATATGTTTGTATTTACAAAAAAAAAAGTAATCTATGAAGTAGGTATATCAACTGTCTGGTATCCATAACACAAGCATTAGTTGCTTACTGTGGAATTAAATGGTGATGTGTGGAATGTGTGAAGATATTTATTTATTTATAGTAAAAAGTGCTCAAAAAGAGTTGTTCATTCATTCAGATACATTCGGTGAGATTGAAAAGGTATCAGGCAGTTGAACGAATGTATGTCCTTGTTCGCACATCTTATAGTTTGGAATTGCAGTTCTGATATATCGGTCGGACGATAAAAGTATTTGGACTAAACATAAAAGTGGTATTTATTTATTTATTTGAAAGCTTCCTCATTAGAATTTTCTTGATAACATTACAGATGAGTTTGCGGAGGTCATGCGCAAAACGGTCCTCCACAAGAAGATGCCGTTCAATATGGAGAGTACATTCGTCCGCTTGTACTTCGGCAAGGACAAGAAGCGACTAGTCACATACAACGAGTTCAGCCAGTTCCTCCACGACTTCCACGAGGAGTATGGAGTGGAGGCCTTCAAGAAGTGCGACAAGGACGGCACCGGATTCATCACTGTCGGGGACTTCAGGGACATCATGTTGTCAGTCAAGAGCCATCTGCTTACCAAAGATTTGAAGACGAAAGTTCTTAACGTGAGTTAAACGAGTTCCTTTTTTTGAACATGTCTTGTGTTAAAACTTAGCTGATGCCCGCGACTTCGTCCGCGTTGAAAAATAAAAGATATAAAGTCTGATACAGCAGCTAAGTCTTCCACTCACTTGGGCTATCACTGCTTTAGGAAATTTTTATATTGACTGTTATTGATGATAATTTTTATTTATTTATTTATATTAAGGACAGCCAACGTAATAGTGTATAGATTATATAAGTTATAAAAACAATTTCCATATTAAAGTTTAGCGTGTACAAATTACATTTAAAGGCTACAACAGCATGCATATACATTAATTTATACATATTTAATTCAAACAATCATTTATACATATTCAATTCAGTCAAAAATACACACAAAACAGTAAAAAAATACGGGACATATCGATACTAAATAAAACCACTCAGAAAAACAAGAATACAGTTGATTAAAATTGTGACGGTTTCCAAGAATAATTAATATTTAATATAATTCATATTTAATTTAATTAAAATTAATATTTAATTTCACCACAAACACTTGAATTAAAATACTAAGAAATTAATGAAAAGTAATTTTATTAATATATTTTGCCACATAAAAAGTTTTAATTTTGCTTTTAAAATTTGTTAGACTATATTAGATTATTATTGTTATTTAATAAAAAAAGTGCATTGGTTTTCCAGACGTCAGGATTCCCTCAGGGCACTCGCAAGATCAGTTTCCCATATTACATGGCGTTCAACTCCCTCCTGAACAACATGGAGTTGATAAAGCGCGTGTATCTGAACGCCACCAACGGCCACAGGAGTCAGGAGGTGACCAAGGAGGAGTTCCTCCACTCCGCTCAGATGATGAGTCAAATCACGCCTCTCGAGGTCGACATACTCTTCACTCTTTGCGATATGATTCAACACACGAACGGGTGAGTGATCCTCCAACATTCTAATTGACGACACATTTGGTCTAGTGGCTAGTAACACTGGCTGTTAACCAAGCGGTCGCGGGTTCGAATCTCGCTAGGGGCAAACATTTTACTTTTGTACCTGAGTCATGGATGTTTTTTATTTATAATATGTAAATGTATTTACAAAAAAAAGTATGTAGTATATCAACTGTCTGGTATCCATAATACAAGCATTAGTTGCTTAGTGTGGAACTAGATGGTGCTGTGGGGAATGTGTGAAGATATTTAAAAAAAAAATGAAATATGTCACCTGGTTTTAGGTGGTAGCTGTCTATTTACACCCGATAAATTATTACGTTATAATACCTAGGATGTACTTTTTGGGTGTTGTATTTATTTATTTTTTATTATAATTTAGGTAGTTATTACAAATATATTTAAATAATAATTTCTAGTAGAATAATAAAATGAATCAAATGTGAATTTTTTGATTAAATTTATAAACTGAACTGTTAAATTGGTAACGAATAGTATAATTTTGATAACTGAACGTAATAAAATGTAACTGCTGTTAGTGGTGACAAAATAACAAATAAAAAGAAGTCACAATCTGGCGACAATAATCGATTTATTTGGCAACAGATCTATCATTTTGAGTACGAAGCTATTATTTTTACAACAAAGTTTTATTCAAAGGTAAAACTACGATTTTATTGATAATACATTTCTTATTTTAGATACATATTGACATTAATTTGGTAATTGATATCTGGCGACACAATTTATTTATCTGACAATGAAAATATTTCGTGCCGACCGATCTATAAGTTGATGACAAAATGTAAATTTTGCTGACGAAAAATATAGTTCCCTTTTTTTAAACCTTTTTCTAGTCATTGTCAAGATAGAAACACAATTAACAGAAATTGACTATACTTTAATTTGTCAAGATTTTTTCTTAGTAGCAACTTTATTTACATATACAAAATAAATACTCACAGAGAGAAAATACGGTTTTAGTTAGTGACAAGATAAATATTACCTTGACTGATTATTATTCTCATAATAAATATCAAATTTGATTTGGGACTTACATCCTTTATCGGATCATTCGATATTCAACTTTATTCGGGCGTGCATAACATTCTCTCTAGATCCAAAAGACTCAATGCGCTGTAATCTAGATATCTGAAAAACAAAATACCCCCTAATACGCCTAACATCTTGAGAACAAATGATGTATTTCCAAATAATGACTTTTTATTTAGATTACGCAAACCACAACAATTTATTTAACTAATAGAAACTTTATTTCAATTTTAATGTTGAAAATTACCTAAAGACCTAAGAATGAGTCATTTTCGCTTGATTAGTGTTAAATTGATTGTATGTAATCTGCCTTTCTTTGATAGATTATGATTAATATTTTTTTTTATCAGTTATGTAATGTCTTGCCACTAGACACTGTATGTGTGGCAAAAATTAGATTACACGCTTCATCATAGTTATCCTGTATAACAAGTTGTTTTAAGAACGTTTTTCCTGTATTTCTTCCTATGTTGAACATTTTTTTAACTGATGGTAACCACATACTATCATATTATAAAGTACTAAAGCTACCCACTCCCGACTTTGCATGGATGCAATTATTTCTGCAAATAAAATACACAAACTTTCCTCGTTTAGCTCTTTCAACGCAAGCAGCACAATGTTGTTATTTCACAATTCACAAAAATAAAATGAAGTGTTAATATTAAAGATTTTAATTTAAAAATTAGTGTAATCATCACAAATAATTAAGGTATACAGTATAGACAATAAACCTTACTTATTTTCAAAATTGTTGTTTAACCTTAACGAGGATGTTCATTTTTTATTATTATTTATTAAAGTCGACAAACAGAGTACACTTGATGGTAGGTGGCTAGGATACCGTCGCCAATGACACAAGCAAAGACACAGGTGCCATTAGTAGTATTAATGAGAAGGGATAGGGCAATAATTTATTTTTTATTTCGTTTCAGACGAATCATATACAGCGATTTAAATTCGATAACTCCCGAACAGTATTTCAAACAAGTGACGCGTCATGTCGCCGAAATCAAAGCGGTCTCTGTAAGTATATATCTGTCTCTCTCTGTCCCGCACAAACGCCCATATAGCCGTCTCGTTCTTACTCCCTAGAACGTTCTCACTGGGATCGACGCCGCGCGATGTATAAAATGTACGTTTAGTTTGACATATTGTAAGATTATTGGAAACATCACTAACTTAATATAGCTTTTTTATTTTTTTCTTTCATTCAATGCTAAAAAGGACGAGGTAAATATGTTAAATGATCATTGCCATATAATAAAAGTAATGGATCGTATTTTGGTAAGTACCTGTTGGAGGTGAAAGTTTATGATGTTTCTATGTTTCCTTTCTCTTACAAAGAGGTTTTGGTCTCGCAATATTGGCCTTTTTTATCATTGAAATAATTATAGAAAAAAAAAATTGCCCCATTTCAATAAGTTTAAGAATCCATCTTGCATCTCACGCGTATTTTTTATTATTTTTACAAGTTAAACTGTTGGCTTTTTTTGTTTCATAATGTTAAAAGATGGCTCTTAAATGTTGTTTTGATCTCGAGGCCAAAATCTCATTTTTTTTCTCTACATTCTCACAAGTTTTCACTATTTGATTTTTATTTATTCTCGCAATGAAATCTTAGCTTTCATAATTTACAATAGATTGTTTTTTTTACATGTCTTTAAAATCATTAATTCAACTTACACATGTAACGCATTTAGTGTAATATTTAGGTTATTTTTCATTGAGCTAGCTCATGTCACGAAATTATATTTTTAAAATAAATTGATTTTCTAATCGTAAAATATGTATTATAAATTATAAACTAAAAATCACTTATACTTAACAATGTCTTTCAATGTCAAAATTAAAAAAGAAATTTATTGAACTTGAAAATTAAAATTCAAATATTTACGATTAGGTAATCAACTTATTTAAAATAACAGGCTCGTATTTCGACAATTGCCAAATATTTAGATTAAAAATAAAAATAATTCGTTTTATTAGAAGCGTTTCTCATCGATTTGTCATATTAAAGTAAAGATATTCGATAATAATTTCAATTAATATTATTACATACCGATATAGATTTAAAATTGGTTTATTTTTAATTAATTTTATCCAATCAATTCTATGCTCTGTCAGTCCGAATGCTAGCCTCTTAATGCATTAGTTAGATTATTAGTTAATGGTTGTGAGAAATGTGATAAATATACTTCTCTTACATTTGTTGCAGAGTCCAGAAGAAAGAAGTATTCTTATACAAATATTGGAAAGCACTTACAGATTTACATTAGGTTCTATAGCTGGCGGTATGTATTCTTTTCATATTTGATAATCAGTTATTGTTTACAATTACTAATAGAAAAGAATATTATATACTAATATTATAAACAGGTAAAGTTTGTACGCAGTAGGTAAGTAATCTTCAAAAAGGCAACTAGTTTTCGCTTCACGTATTAATATATAGAATATTTAAAATATTTTATATTTTCCTTGCCTAACGTCTCAGGGGGCCCGGGTTCGATTCCCGGCGGGGTACACTTTGGGAATGAACTATTCAAAGTTGGCTCTGATCTGGATTTTCCAAAGTTTCGCAGACATTTGGGCAGCCCGTCTGGCTACAGTAACCACCCCTTTACAGAAGACCGCCGTGAAATAACAGTATATTATGTGCCATCCCTTATTCTATGGTTGTCAGCGCACTTACAGCGCCTATGGCATTCCTTGTGTCATATGCGACGGTAGCCACCTACCATCAAGTGGACTGTCAGCCTCTCTGTCGACCTTAACATAAAAATAAAATATTACTTTAAAGAACTTAATCTAATGACGCCCACCTTAGAATTCCACAACTATTTCAAATTTGCTGCACGCATCTAAATGATCGTTTTCTGCTGTCTTTATTTCTGTATGGTTAGTCCAGGATCACGTCTTCCTCAGTTACGAAGCGAATTATTTTGTTCTGTATGCGTTTCACATTAAAAAAATATAAATTGTTGAAACAGCGGTGGGCGCGTCAGCGGTGTACCCAATAGATCTAGTGAAGACTCGTATGCAGAACCAACGCACGGGCTCCTTCATCGGGGAGGTGGCTTATCGCAACTCGTTCGATTGCTTCAAGAAGGTGATAAGACACGAAGGATTCTTCGGCCTGTACAGGGGCTTAGTCCCTCAGCTCATAGGCGTGGCTCCGGAGAAAGCCATCAAGTTGACGGTGAGCGATTTTCAACTTTATCACGTCTCAGCAAGGTTCATGCCCAACCCAACTGGTTAGTAAATACTTTTATTTACACTATTCGTATGTTAAAAGTGCCTCCTTAGCTTTCTAGAATCGGAAAGGATGCAAAGATCACACTACTTATAGTGATGTACTTTTTGCCCCCATAGATTCTTCCTCGCTACTGCACTATATAATTATTGTGACATCCTAACTGTAAGAAAATTATATTTCTTAAATGCTACACTTAAATTATAACCTTAATATAATTAAAAAGAGAAGAAATGATAATAGTTGTTCAAATAAAAAAGGTAAAAACCGCCTTTACTCGAAGAAAATAATTATATTACCCAAACTTCTTATTTATATTACAAAATAAATAAGAAACTTAATATTTCTCCTATGACACATCATAATTGCAAAAAGGCCTTGACAGACTGATTCAAGACCCTTAATTATAATGGAAACCGAATCTTTATTAAAGACTATTACTTAACTATATTAAATATTTATTATCTAAACACTTATTTGTATTATGAAATGGAACTAATGTAAAAGCTACACTTAACTTATAAAGATTTCACATATTTCACATTTTATTTTATTCTACTACAGCATCTACAGATAGTTTTTTTTATTCTAAATTAGCTTAAGATTTAAATGCGATATATACTTAATAGGAGGCCCCTACACCTTTTTTGTACCTAATCAAGGCTTAAGAAAGTTAATAAATTATTTTGTATTTGTATTCCATCGAAGATAAATAATCCTTCAATGTAGACACTACAACCACTTTACTTATAATAAAAATCGAGATGGCATTAAAAAACTCTTGTAAGTATAGTATTTTCAACAAATATCGTAGTGGCTACACTGGCATATGTAATAAACTTTAACTTAATCCCCTATTAATATGTACGTAACAAGAATTATCGGTATGTTTGTCCAAATGAATTCCAATCGAGTCGGATAAGTGTGTGTATTATATGTAAAAAAGTTAAACGAAATGCGTGTTCATTGTAATGTAGTCCAGGAGTTCAGTCAAAAATCTTATCGATAAAAGTGTTTATTGGTTTCAATTTCAGGTGAACGACTTTGTTCGCGACAAGTTCATGGATAAGAAAGGGAACATTTCAATGTACGCGGAAATTCTCGCCGGCGCATGCGTAAGTATAACCTTTATTTTCATAGAAACTAAGATTATGGAATAAAGACAGATGTAGAGCCTAGCTAATATTTAGCAAGCAGATTATGCGTGCTCGACATTTACTGTGTTTTTTGCCAGTTCTTCTTCATGAATATGTCCAAATACTTTTATCGTCCGACCGATATATCAGAACTGCAATTCCAACTATAAGATGTGTGGACATACATTCGTTCAACTGGCTGATACCTTTTCAATCTCACCGAATGAATCTGAATGAATGAGCAACTCTTTTTGAGCACTTTTTACTATAAATATCTTCACACATTCCACACATCACCATTTAGTTCCACAGTAACCAACTAATTATTGTATTATGGATTGTATTATACCAGACAGTTGATATACTACTTTTTTTTTTGTAAATACATATTATAAATACAAAACATCGATGACTCAGGTACAAATGTAAATGTTAACACAAATAAACATTCGCCCCTAGCGGGATTCGAACCCGCGACCGTTTGTTTAACAGCTAGTGTCACTAGCCACTAGACCAAACGTGTCGTCTTACTTTCCGTCTTAATCAATCAATTAATTGATGTGGTGTTGTGACTCACAGGCGGGCGGGTCTCAAGTGGTGTTCACGAATCCACTAGAGATAGTGAAGATCCGTCTCCAAGTGGCAGGCGAGATCGCCGGGGGCTCAAAAGTGCGCGCTTGGTCCGTGATGAAAGACCTGGGCCTCTTCGGGTTGTACAAGGGCGCGAAGGCGTGTCTGCTGAGAGACGTGCCCTTCAGTGCCATTTACTTCCCGGCCTATGCTCATGTTAAGGTAACTATTGCTTTTTTAAATTTAAAAAAAAAAAAATCTTTCTTTCCTGCAGTAAATTCGAAGACCAATTAAATTTCTAGTAAGTAGACAACTACTGACACTTTCTGGACAAGGAACGCTCTCTATATGTCTATGGGTATATCTTACAGCACCTTCTCTAGGCTCTGAGGCGTCAAGTCTTTTATAAGTGTTTGTGTTAAAGGCTAAATTCGCCGACGAGAACGGTTACAACCACCCGTTGACGCTGCTGGCTGCCGGCGCCATCGCTGGCATCCCGGCTGCTTCGCTCGTCACTCCGGCTGACGTCATCAAGACCAGGCTACAGGTATTAAAAAATTTACAAAGTTTTTAGTTTTCTATCTTCACTTTGCTGTTAATATAATATCTTCACACATTCAGTTTCACAGTAAGCAACTAACGCTTGCATTACGGATAACAGACAGTTGATATAATACATAGATCACTTTTTTTTTTGTTGGTAAATACATACATATTATAAATATAAACATCCATGACTCAGGTACAAATGTAAATGTTAACACATAAACATTTGCCCCTAGTGGAATTCTGTCATTTAAATAAAATATGAATACAAATTAAAAAAAAAGTTAATTGTCTAATGTAAACGGGGAACCATTTGCATGAAATGTTTTTTTGCCACAAAGTCTAAATAGATTTTTAAATTCAATTGTAGGTAGTCGCGCGAACCGGACAGACGACGTACACCGGTCTGCTCGATGCCACTAGAAAAATATATGCAGAGGAAGGTGCTAGAGCTTTCTGGAAAGGAGCCACGGGTACGTCACTGTAATTACTAAAACAAACCTAGCACAATTACCCTCAGTTTATATTATAAACGATTACAATTTAATTTTCAGCTCGTGTGTTCCGCTCCTCGCCACAGTTTGGTGTTACACTAGTCACGTATGAAATTCTGCAACGTCTTTTCTTCGTCGATTTTGGAGGATCGTAAGTGTCTTTCAAATTGTACCTTTAAATAATTTAAGTGCTTTATTTCGTTCGAACTTATTTAGAAGATTTTTTGGAAGTGAAAATTTCTTTTGGCGGGCTTGGGTAGTTTGCAAGAATAAATAAATTGGCAGAGGGGTAAAACAGTAAATTCGACACTGCCAGTTTTGTATACAGAATAAATAAACACAAGCAACACCAGGGTGTTTAAAGAGGGGAGAAATAGTATTCTTAATTATTATATGAAAAGTGTAGTTCGTGTTGAGGAACGAAACGATAGCGCGTTAAAACTTGCCGGCACAGTGAGATCTGTCGTCAAAAAAATTAAATCTCGTAGGTATGAAAAGTGTAATTTGCGTTGAAAAACGAAACGATAGCGCGTTATTACCTGCCTGCGCAGCGACATCTGTCTTCAAAAAATTGCACGAAAATAGAAATATTGTATGAAGTGTAGTTCGCGTTGAGTAACGAAACGATAGCGCGTCATAACCTGCCGGTGCAGCGACATCTGTCGTCGAAAAATAAACTAAACTCCTTGATTTATATTGATTCGTGTTGCTTCCAGACGCCCTGCCGGTTCAGAGCTGACCGTCGCTACTGGCATCGATGAGCAAATGAAGAAGCCTCACCACATCGGAGGGTACCAGGTGGCGCTGCCTGTCCTCACCGGACTGGAGACCAAGTTTGGCATCTCCCTTCCACGCTTCTCCTATCTGCCTCAGTAGACTGGCGTCTGGTAACCACCATGTCTTATTCTAGGTGAACTTGACTCTTTCGGTGGATTAGGACAACAATTAGGTTCTTATCCCGGAAATAGCATTTCAACATTTTGTGATTTCGAGCTTACACATATTTTATCTAAATCTATAATATTTATGCCTGAGTCGTGTTAATTATAATGGAAGATCTAAATTTTCAATTTTTGTCCTAAACCGCCCGAAGGAAATCTGCATCGAACTGTGGATATTGTCCGCAGTACTCTAAAAGACGTTGTTAAGGTCTTGAAGACCAGGAGACAGCCAATGATGACCAGTTTTAAAGAGATTAAAGTGACATACATACATACATACATATACATCGGATTCTATCAAATAATGTTAGGGAAATTGTAGTCTATATTGTGCTCAATATAAAAAAAAAAAAAAATTTTTTGTAAATAATTTTTATGATTATTTTAGTGTGTAGTCACAATTGAAAAATAATCACAATTTTATTCAACGATTATTTATTAAAATTTCTGCATTCTGAAATGACTGACAAATTGACAAAATGTCTTGATACTTGTTTATTTAATTATATTAATTTAAACTAGTCTCGACCAAATTATTCGATAATTCGGTCGAATGAATTCAATGCAATCATTATTATCATTTTCTTGTACAAAAAGTAATAATTCATATAAAATAAATAAATAAATAACATTCTTAATAACAACTAACATAAAACATACTTCATATTGTTCTAATTGTTTTTTTATAAATAAAATAAAAGGAAAAACGGTTGTCAATGGTTGTCTTCAGCATAAGGGCGTGGTCACACAAACATTTTTAAAAAGCCTAATAGAAATAAAATAGTTGAACTTATTCCTACATAAGTCACTGCCGTACTTATATATTTTTATTATTCTATAAAAATTTATAAATAAAAAATTTCATTTTTTAATAAAAATTGATAAATATAAAATATTTTTTTTTTCGCAAAAAAATCGGTCGCTTTATTTTTACGATATATCTTCAACATTTTTAGTGTTTATATAAAATATAACTATTTATATTATACAAAAGATGAAACCTTAAAATATAACTTTATTACATTAAATATATGTTGGCATTTTTATGCATATATTATAGCTTTTGTTTATACTACAAAAATATTATATTGTTCGTGTATCGTGTGATATAATAATTTAAAGATGCTTTTACACTTGTTTGACTGTTTCCATTGATTGTATATATGTGTTCACATCGTTGATGCTTTTACATACTTTTATGTAAATAAGTGATTAATTTAAAATCGATTGAGTTACAGTATGACCACGCCCTAACAATTGATACAAAAACTCCAAAAGCATTTCGCGAAACGATCTTCTAAGACAGAAATTTATTTTTTAAGACATTTTTTTAAGACTACCCGCGAGTCTATTAGTTTTAAGCGAATCAGTGAATGTCGACGAGTTTTGTTATTTTTGTTTTAATTTTTTTTTTGTTATATTTTTAATTGAATCTGTTCGAATGAATCATGTCGTTGGTTTTGTACGAGAATTTTGCAATTATTATTGTTTTTATAGGACGTAATAAAAAAAGCGCATTAAAATGACGAGTTTTTCGTTTTTATTGCGTCTATAAAGACATAAATAAAAATCGAATATAACTAAAAAAATAAAAAAATAAAATGCGCACAAAGCGCATTGTAGATGAGAATTACTAACGCAAAGTTTTTAACTGTACAAAAATGTAGACAAACTGTTACCTGATTGTAAGAGAGATTTGTTACAATAGATAGTTCAGAAAATTGAGATTATTTAGATTAATAAAAGCATATTAAAATATCGCCTCCTAATATTTAATTTAAATAAAATCACTTTGAATTCAATAATATTTTAATGTCTTGGGTGCGTCCATAGTTGACATTTTTTTTTTGCTATTAATGTCTAATAAATAATTCATAATCAGAATAAATCTAGTGTATTTAAAGAAAGATTTTTGTGTAAAAAAAAATTCTATAAATTCTATCTTAATAATAATAGTATATAATTTTAAATAAAATAATAAACTAACCTCAAAAAAAAATATCTCTGTGCTCCTTTTAAACAATAAGTTTGACTCGTTTTTTATTTTGTAATTTTATTAACATAAACATAAATGACGTCAGCTTTTGTTAGATTTTTTTTTTTCATCATTTTCAGAATACTTTTCCCGATTATTTAAAGAGAACTATAAAATCTTACATCACACAATATGTCCTTTACTAAATTAGTTAGATAAATTAAAAAATAATATATAATGGTCGTCCCAAATCATACTTACTTATATAAAAAATATTTTTAAAATATAATATTAAATAAATATTTGATTCGTAAATTGTTCTTCTACAAGTAGCGCGTAAATATCACTTTAGTCGTAGCAAAGCAAAGCTTAAATATTATAAAGTTAATAAAGTTATTATTATTAAAATAACTTTTCAGTACCAACGAAATCTTATTCCAAACTTGACCTTTTTTTTTGTCAAATTATGCATACAGTTATGTAAATTACGTTAAAAGTAATTACATGGTGTAATTAAATTACATTATATTTTATTTTTGAATTTAGCATTGCCCAGTGCGAAAAACATGTCCATGAAAAAATAACTATTTAAAGTAGACATTTTTACTACACGCTAGTTATGTGTAAGCAAAATATTTTTTTTTTTTTAGCTTTTACAAACAGTAGGACAACAGCAAATTCAATTGTAATAAGTATTGAATCTATTATCTATAGATTCCATCTATTTTTTATTAGTACCTGAATAAAATATGTATAGTTCGTTTAAAAAGTCAAATACAAAATACTATACATAAGATAACTTCAACAATAGACTCATTTTCAAACAATAGGTAATATGCAAGATTTTTTTATAACTTTACAAAAACAATCGCCTTATCAAATTTGACTTATTCAGTCATTTTTTTTTTTAAATAAAATAATTAGAAAAACTTCCCCTGGGAATTCCATACATTTCCATAGTGGAAATTCATTCTCCTTTCTCCTGTATATAAAATTTCTTTGTAGGTATTTTTTTTGCTCCATTAGGTGTAGCTTAAAAGAATCCCTATGTTCTTTGCATATTACCCTATGTTACGTTAGGAATTATTTTTGCAATATTATTGTAACTTGTGTTTTTGCTCATTTCGCGCAATATAATTTAAGCAATTGACAAATTATTATTAATTTATAATTGTTTATTGCAGTGTATACGAAACTTAATTAATAAGTAAAATGATCGCTTCATTGTTTAAATGTTACTTGTATGCTTAAAGTTTCCTAAATTAATATGTTAGGGCTAATTAATGTTTAAGTGTTAAATTACTTTATCACCTAATCACTACTTCTATGGATGACCCAAAACAGAATGCACAATTTTAAAATGAATAATTGTTAGGGTGTGCACTGACTTTGATTTTTTACAAAATTTGCAATAATATTGCATAATTAATTAAGCAAAATTTTTCTAAAATATTATGAAGTACTCAAATTGAGAATTGTGAGGTTAATTTCTAACAGAGTACTTTATACTGCGAGTTGTTTCACCTGACGTTGTTAGGTTTAAGAAAAAATTAAATCTCGGTAACGCTCGGTTTTCGTCCGAACTCGGTCCTTTTTACTTCAGTTCTAATACTGGTTAAAACCTACTAAAACGGTTACTCAATACCAAATTGAGTTATAGTAATTTGAAAATATTAAACGAGACATTATAGTAGTGACGTCATCGCATTTAAAGTCAATTAAGTCAGTGCAAACACTTAACTGATAATTAAATACTATTACGTAACAGTTAACAATTAAGCGAAAATGTTGTATGACAACAATTTAAATCGTTAGTCTTAATTTAAAAGTGATAGAAAACCGATGTGACTACTTATATTTATTGATAATGTATATTTTTGTGTTAAAATAAAATTTATTAAAATATAAGACTGAGTTTAATTTTTATTTTATTAAGAGCCGACAAATGACCTCTGTTGCATAGTCCTTATCCGCAGATCGATAATGAACTACAACTCATACTTCTTTTGCTCAAAAGTATTATTTTTTTTATATTAAAGTCGTCCGACAAGCTGACGGTCAACTTGATAGGTTGTTTTATATAGTATTTAATAAAATAATTATAAAAGCATGGACAATATGATGGTATGCAGTATTTACTAACCGTCACACAATATATTATATCAGGATCAGTATTATCGTTACTTTTAAACGGTCATTCCTAGGTTTTGCATTGGAAGGTCTGAAATTTGGGTAAAGAAAAAAAAAAAAACATCAACTAAGGTAACGTTTTTATTTAAGAATGTTCCTGTCGTGATTTCAATCTTCATAATCAATTCATCAAAATTTATACACAATAAAATAAAGGCTATTCAAATACGTCAAAAAAACGTAAATATAATTTAGCTACATTACAGCTAATAAAAAACAATACAATTGTGATGTAAAAAGTTAGTTAGACTAAAATTAAGTTTGTGACAAATAAAATGTAAATCAATTATATTATAAGCGCTAATATTTTTGATTTTCAACTATCCAGTCAACCAAGGGCAACGTTAAGTGATTTTACAATAACCTATATTGATGTACAAGTAATATTAGTAATAATAAGGCTTTTTTTTTGGTTATGAACTATTTGTGATGAGCACAGTTATAAATATATATATATAAATTAATTGCATATGTTTATTTTTAACGTGCGTGGTGGCGAGCCTTAGGAAAGACAGACACAAGCTGCGATGATGATTATTATTATTATTATTATTATTAACTATTTGAAATTTCTTAATTCCAGAGTGATTTTCACTTCTGTAAAGAACTGTATCATTTCGTATGAATTATTATATATCATGACTATTTTATTATAAAAAATATGAGGCGAGGCAATGGTGCATGTACTTGCATTAAAATTGTGCTCATTGAAAACTTGTCTTCTGTGTATTTTCTGTCTATATTTCTTTCTTTCTTTCATACTGAGTTAGTATGAGAAATATACTATTTTTTATACATGTACAAATACAAAAAATAGCAAATTTTTAAAAAAATTATAAACTTCGGAATATAATTGGAAAGAAATTGTGACGTTTTTATAAACACATTAATAGTGAAATTTTAACCACAGAATCACAGTTTTATTAAGAAATCGTAATTACATCCCTAATCCTAGGTTTACAAAAGTAATAGTAAAAATATAATTAAAAAAAAAAGGAATCTTTAGCAGATATTGCCATGTAGTGAAGTTCATAATTAATTTGTGATGATATATTGTATTAGTATTATAGTTTGGCCTAAATTGCTGTACCACTCGTTAGGAATGCGGGGTGAGGCGGGAGGAAGGAGCTAGAGTTCACATGGGAGCTATAATGTCGGACATATCTGACGATATCTATTTTCAATATTTTAGTACAGTTGAGTTAGAACTTTCTTTTTATTTAATATGTACATATATGTGAATTTTACTTATCAAGGTAGGTTAATATTAACATTTGAATATATTTTTTAATCATGTTTCAAATCACAGTTTCAATGTCACAATATATAGCAATTTTATATCATGTGCATCTCACATAGGCAAGCACATTCCTAAAGCAGCGGTTCTAATTAAACTATACCACCATTTTTAACTGAGACTTTTACAATTTCATTAAAAATGCGCTTAAAAGTAAGGGGAAAAAATTTTTAAATCAGAATTTTTTATGTTAAGTTCGACAGACAGGCTGACGATCTATAACACAAACAACACCAACCGTTGTAGATTTAAGGATAAACGGACTGGGAAGGGATAGAAGTGCACGCAGGACAGTAAAGAGGTAAAATCAAACGAAAGAAACGTAACGTAACGTGGTAACTGAACGATTGAGTATTATCATAGATAAATAAGTAGATACTTTTTTATTTTATTAGAGATGGGTCTGCTCTTGGCGAGCATTTAGCCGAGTAGCAAGGACGTGACCTATTGTGGGTGAGCTCTTTGAGGCGGTATGAGCTCATGCAGCTCCTGAGCACACTATCCGAAGTACATCTTATAAAAAGACACATAGACAAACGATTTAGGGTCTATGTGCCTAGTTTTTAAAAGCGCACTGCAGCTAATGACCTTCCTAGCTCTGCTGAACCATCCCAAAGGTGGCCATTACTTACTATAAGGTACTTATTTATCTATAGTAACACTCTTTGAGCATTTATTTTGAGACATTTTCACTAATAATTCAAAAAATAAATATGTATTTTATGTTTGAGCAATGTGTGATGTGTTTGTTGCACGAAAATGTTAACCACTAGTGACAGATTCATTTCAAGAACAGTAAAGAGCCGGCGCTGACTGACGGTATGTCACTGTTGCAATAAGATTAAAAGTAATATGTTTAGGAAAATATCCTTTGCTGTGCTGTGTCATACTGTAAGTCAGTGTGGGCTCTTATGAGCAAAATTATTTTACTGGTTCACGGTCAACATTTTCAAATAGCACAATTATTTTCCTACAATTAAATAACTAAGCAAAAGGTATTATTTGAAAAAAACATAGAGAAGCTTCGATTGAACTAGTAAATTATTTGTAGTTAATTAATTTAGCGTATAAATTTTTAATACTAACTAAAGGCTAGTTAAGACAGGAAATACTTTTAAGGGACTTGTAGGAGTCAAAAAAAAAAATTGTATTTTTATGCACTGTTTTTTCAAATTGGAACTAATCATAATATACATTCACACAACTTCATTAAAAATATATTTTGTTATTGAAATTATTGTATATATTTTTGTCCAGCATTATATATTTTTAAAATAAAAATAAAACTAGTTGCGTTTCTTCTCTTATAATAAATATGAATGGCAGTGTTCTGTGTCTTATTAGAATTTCCTGTTACAAGTTAGTAAGAAACTGAGAGATAAAACGAACATTATTGACTCATATAAGGCCCTTAAAAGATAATTTTATTGTAAATCATTAAAATCATATAAGATAAATTAAAAAGTAATTAATTTGTGATGTAAATCAAGGGCAAACAATAGTGCTCATATTCATATATATATATGACTTTATGTGTGAATGTATCGAATATAATCTCAACCTATTTCTTTGCAAGTCTGAAGAGGCGTTTTAACAAATCTTAACCACACAAGATTTGAGATAATTTTTAATTGTGTTTTGAATTGCCAAAAAAGTTTGCAAGGGTATGGCGCTAGTGAATGCCCCTTTAAAGGGTATTGTCTAAGAAAAAGTAAGTTAAAATAGTCCTAAGGCCGTCGCTAGATCTCACCAAAGTTGGTGTGCATGGTTTCTTTGGCATGTTTCTGCGCCTCCACTTGCCCCGTCAGCAGTTGTTGGCACACCATACACTTTAGGGTGAACTTGTTCAAGTCTGTGAACTGTCGCGAGGATTTGGCTTCTTTGGCCAATTGCTCGGCTTCCTTGTAAATGTCCATGTCCTCTGCTGGAAACATTGTTTGGACACCACCCTGCCAAATCAATAACTTTAATGACAACATACCAGATTAATGATAGACTATATTTAACTTGAAATCTACAGGCATGCAATTTTTTGATAGTTAAAACCGTATCAAAATCGGAAAAGGAATTTTCGAATCCATCTTTTGTAGATGGGGTGGAAAAAAAATCCTCAAATTATACAAAAAATGGTAAGAGTTATAATACAAAAAAAGTTTTGGACAAATATAGTGGAGAATTTAGTTTTTTTGCTAAAATTAAAATTAACAGTCAGGGAGGGAAACTCATATTTTGATTTGGTAGTTAATTTTCCTGGACTATAGTACCAAATAAACCAGTCTTTTTTTTTTTCTTGCATCACGACGTCTCCCCGGCTTTATCTGTTTCAATAAGAGGACACCTAGCCCTACACAAAACTACTCAGATAACACAACAAAAGAATATTGTTGAACTCTATCTATTGACAATATTTATATTTAAATACAAATAAATATCTTATTTTTAAGTAAATAAAACTAAAAGTTATTATGTTAATTGATAAACAAATAAAATACTTACATCAGATTGTTCCAAATATAAAGGATCGTAATGGACACCGTCGAATAATAAGAAAACTCTTTGTCCGTAATTTTTGTCCTCACCAAATCTGTTTATGATGGCGTTCAGTGTGTCCACTACTGCCATTTCTAAACCGTAGTAGTGAGAAAGTATTGCCACCTAAAAAAAAATAAGTGAAATGTGAAAGTCAGACAAAATTTGACACTTCATATAGAAATAGAAATTTACTTGAAAAAAAGTCTAAATACATAATGCAACTGCTAACATTATGGCGTCACTAATGTACCCAATAGTTTGTGTTAGCTTGTTCTTTAATACTTACTAACCTATTACTTAATTAAAAATTGACCTTGGGAAGGACTTACTATAAGCATAAGTTATTAATAATTTTATTATTGATCATTGATTGTTTTGTTTGGCAAAAGTTGAAAGTTAATTAACCTCAATAGCACCTCCCCATGAACTCGGCTGCTGTATCCAATCACAGTACTCAGCATTGGGTTTGCCCAGAACGCCTTCATTGTAAGTGTCCAGATCACTCGCTACCTCCATAGCAATTATTTGTCTCATTAGCTCGTGTACTGTTGTGTCTATTTTACCATTTAATACAAAACCTGGAACATGGATTTGTGGTTTTTTTTTGTTAAGATCAAAAGACAGGCTGACGGTACTTTGTAGTAGGTAGTTACCTATAACACAAGCAACTGGACTCGGGACAATATTATTTTATAATCACAACATTATTCTATATAGCAACACACTGAATACTATTCTATAACAATAGATTTGCACTGTGAACAATCAGTAAAAGCACACTGCATTTCAGTAATTTGAGCAGCCTATCTAGTGGCAGTAATAACCCCTTTACAGAAGACCACTGAGAAATACTAATCTAGACTAATGGATACTAATCTCTTATTCAGGGGTGTTTCCATTCAATTTCAATAATTGCCATTTATCAACATTTTTTCTAAACAGAACACAATAAGAAAAAACTCACAGTGGTTATTAGGATGCATGTTATCCAGCCTAAAAACCATATGACCAATGAATAGGTCTGTGGGAGTTGCAGATAAAAACATTGCTTGCACATTTTTTATATATTAGGTATAGAAATATAGATAGAAAGAAGTATTTATTCACCTTTTACACAATAGATAAGAGTACAAATTAGAAACAAGAATTCTTAAAACTACAACAGATTAAACAGAAAAGAATCTCTCAGCATGATGCTGTGGTTAGAGCCACTACAGTGACATTACTGAGTAGAGTGGCAGGGCACACAGCGTTTCACAGTCATTCGCAGCATATCGAGTGGCAGCAGCCCCTTACAGAAGACCACATTGAAATAACAGCAGTCTTATTTTGGTGAGTGAGCAAGAGATACCACAGCCCATTTCCCTATTTTTTATCCTTAATCTTACTATAGTTGGCAAGGCACTTACATCACCTGTAAAGTCACTATTGTGACATTACATAGTGTATACATGACGGAAGCTACTTAGCATCAAGTGGACCATCAGCCTGTCTATCAACCTTAACATTAAAAATGTGTGAGTTAAGAAGCAAGTTACTAAAATTGCATTAAGGGGCAAGTAGTATGCATATATTATGAGAAAATCTTACCTATGCTAGTAAAAAGGCAGGAGTTGTCTGAAGGGACAACTTTTTTCATAAGTATACCAGGTCTGCATGAACCAATAGTCTCGTGTGATACACCGTTCTCTATGGGTTTAGCGGGGGATTTTATTGAGCTAGATTGTACAGGTTTTTCTTCGACGATCAAAGATTCACCAGACTTCAAACCGATTTCACTGAGTTTCTTTTCGTCATTACTAATATCTAAAGATTTCGGCGGAAAGCCACACAAAACACAAATCCTTTCTGCACTAACATCGGATATGCTAGACAAAAACATCTTCAAATCACCCACAGTACTATCAGAGGTCAAATCTTTCAATATTTGTTGACCATTCTTACTTTTAACTTTCAACGCTAACGTCGTCATTTTAATATTTAAAACAATTGTTATGCAGAACTTTAACTAGAGGACGTGGAAGGTTCGTTTTTTCGAAGTGTTTTTACTTAGAAAAGATGCCAATTGAATATTCTAGTTCTACAAAAGAAAGAAATAAATTGACTTTTGTTTGGTTGATTGTTGAATTGTTGAATCAGTCAGTGACTGTCACAAGTGTCACAGACAAAGACCACACCACAGTTTATATTATTATCTCAGAGAGGTTTGGTTTCTTTCATGACAGTGACACCCTCTGACAAAGCAATTTTTTGACATTCTCGATGTTGCCGTTATAAATAAATAGGGTTTTCGCGTAGGGTTTCCGTTAGAAGTGGCTAGCACGTGACCACCGCGAAGCTTTTTGGAAGTGGCTTGTTGCTATTACGATTTACCTACATACAGAGCGACAGACGGCGGGAAGATATTATGTAGGTATATACCCTACTTATATAATAAAAAAATGTATTTAATAATTTAAAAAATACACAAATAGTTAGTTACATTATTTATTAGATAGGCTATGTACCTAACATTTATTTTGTCCAATTTTGTTTGAGCTCACCTTAAGATTTTTTTAAATATTACAACTAAGTATCTAAGCTTATTTTTATACATTTAGGAATATCTTTATTCATTATTTCCACAAAGTTTTTCGCAAATAAATAAAACATAAATATCACTTTTAATATTAGATATGTATGGTTACCCACTTCTTTTTGTTTTTACATTATCTACTTACAAGAATGTCACAATTACCTACTGTTTCTTTTCTTTGACTTTACCTAGTACTTTTCTTATACTAAATAGTATACAATAAGCAACTATAGAAAAAACGTTCATAACAATTCCGATTAAGACTATTGTACCTAATACAATGATAGCTATAACATCCAGTCCCACATATTCCACAAAATTAAGGTCTCTTGCTGGCAAATAAAGGTTATCCTTAAAGCCCCATCGGATAACACGTTCTATCCAGTATAATGCTGCATCTAAAGGTTGTAATGGTCTGTCTTTCCATAGTTTACCCATTTCTCGAGCATTGAGACGCATTCGGGCACCTAAAACCTCATCTAATGCTTCTGAAAAAGTCGTTTCCGTTAAATCAGTGTAAGATATAACTTTTCCAATACCGACCCTTTCAGCTGCCGCTGCGTTCAGAGGTTGATCTCCAAAAAAAGGCATTAGTAACATTGGTTTCCCAGCAGATATTGCTTCAATTGTTCCTGACATACCTCCGTGAGCTATTACAGCCACAACATTCTTGTGTTTTAATAACTCGTATTGAGGTATCCACTTTACTTTTAATATATTCCCTGTTATAGTGCCCTCATCGTCACTGTCCTCATATTTCCATATCACCCTTTGTTTCAATTTGGACAGAACCTTAACAATGACGTCTTCTTTGTATTTGGGCAGTGTCGAAGTTTTTATAAGTGATCCAAAACTAAAAAGTATAACACCGTTCTCTGATTTACTTAGAAAATCCTGTATGAAAGAAGGTATTACTTGCTTTTTTGGATTTAAATGCATTCCACCGACTTCTACTAATCCAGGTACTGATGGTCTGACGCCATAAAAACTGTGGTAGGTGTTTACTAACATTAGCGAATAATTTTTAGCGAGATCGTTCAAATCAGGGATCGTTGTGTTGAAGTGTTTTTCAATTATTGCTTGCTCTTTCACTTGAATTGAAAACCGGAACCACAATTTAAGGAAATAATAAGTTAACGTGTTTTCCACCCTTTCAAGGAGTGTCATGCGACCAGCAAACGAAGCACACGCCGCGGGAACATAAGAGGGATCATCACTAACGCCGATACGTTCCGCCGACCAGGGAAGCATTCCACTAGACAGCAACGATATGATAGGCACCTCTTTTCCATACACATGTGCTAAACCAAGCATGCAATCACTGCTGAAATTCTCCACAATTATAATGTCATATTCTTTTTTCAATGTTTCCATCAAAGGTTGAAAATCCATTAGTTTCTCGCACACAGTAAGAGCAATATCGGCTAACGGTTGAAAGCTTCTAGCATGCATTATCGATTCACCGAATCCTATGAATTTACTGATTCCAGTCGAACCTTCAATGTGATTCAAATCGATAGTTTCGAGTCCAAGAGGTGCAAGACCTTCAAGGCTGACGTCGATGTAGTTGGCTGGTGGATTTTTCGCCGGAAAAAATGATACAACAGTGACATGGTGGCCCGTTTCAGCTAACTTTCGGAGTAGTGGTTCGAACACGGTGTGATGGCTTTTTCCCGTATGGGGGAACAGACCGAGAATCCGTGCACAGTGAACATTTCGCACCAAAGTCACTAATAAAAGAAATATATAAGCGTATTTCGTTCGCATTACACCTTTGTACTTTAAGAGCTAATGAAGCAATGCACTCGTATCACTGTTCGGGGATCAACTATTTTCAGCACTTCAGTTCCGCTCATATGTGAGTTACGTATCGTTAAACGTGACACCGATAATAGGGTCAAGAGTAATCTATTAATAAAAGATAAATTGCTTCTATGATAACACTCATTGTTTGCATCGAGTACTTACTCTGAGTACCTTTAAGGGAGCATGTTCATTGCACATTTTAATTAATTTTAACATTCAAGAATGTTACTGTTTTATGTAATAGTTGAATTATGTTATTTTGCAAGTGTATATTGGCATAGCACACTGCGTTCTGCAATAATAATCTGAATCATTAGTAGCATAAGATCACTCGTGCTGTATGTGTTTTGATACGGGAATAATGGATGCCAGAGCTGTTCTACAATCACATCTATACATTATAGTAAAATCGTATACGAGCTGTGTCTGTACATTAAATATTAAAAAAGAAAACAATTTGTACACGTTATATTTATGTTACCGAGGTCAAAAAATTCTTTTTAGAATTTTTGTTTATTGGTTTGTGCGTTTATGTACGATAATCCTAGAAACGGCTTAACCGATTTGAATAATGAATTTTCACTGATGGGAGCAAGCTTCCCGTTACCTACATTTAGTGTGTTTCATTCAAACAGTAACAATCTTCGAACTTCGAACACCAAGCGTATGAAAACCGCGCGTACGAAGTTGCACAACGGGCTACAACGGGCCCGATGTGAGTAGACAAAAATTCGTAAAATGTTATCCACATTTTGCACTTTGTAGGCCGTATGTCAAACTTTAGAGTCTAAAAGCTTTGCCTATAAAGCTTTTTTGTTTCTTCTATAAAAATCTTTTTACCCTCTATTCGGGCTTTGCCAGTCAGGTAGGTAGATCGACGAAATTTTATAAAGGGCCCATCTAGGGCAAGCTACGTCACTACTATTCCACTATCAAAGAGCTTAGTATTATATTGTGTCAGTTTAGAATTGACTAAATCAGGATTAAATCTCTTTAGAAGCAGGTTAAACTGTAAGAATATAAGGGGACATCCCTGAATTTATTTAAGACTAGCTGTTGCACTCGACTTCGTCCGCTTAACTTTATATAATATAGCCTATGTTACTCGCTGATAATGTAGCTTCTATAGATGAAAGAATTTTCAAAATCGGTCTAGTAGTTATTGAGTTTATTAATTATAAACATACAAATCTTCTCTATTTATAATATTAGTACCAATAGATTATAGAAATGATGCACCAGTAGACTCATTAAAATATTTTCCATTCATGAGAACTTAAAAAATGTTATTTGTACTCGGATTTTCTACGAATTAAAATAGTAGTGTGAAATAAAACACATGAACTTACTTCTTTTGAATTAAATTAGGGAAATATTATTCAGTAGCACGTGAAGGTCATGAAAGGTGAAATGAAACAATGGGTACATTTCAACTCATTTTAATAAAAATAAAATAACATACTCTACGTTTAACTATTTCCCAATCTAGTTACAAAACACTAATCTTACTTTTTATAAGTACTTCTAAATAATATTAATTTTATTTGGCACTAAATATTGATTACTTAAATGGGTTATTAATAAAATTTTATAGGATACTTAAATAACTATATATAATAAAGGCTGTTAATTACTATGTAAATTTCTTCATTTAAAGTTCATATTGCCATTTCCAACTAATTTCGATTTAGTCCCATGAATGATATTGTTTTTCTGACACACTGCAAATATTGAATTCTTTTTCGTTTTTCTTTATTCTGAGTATATTATATAAATCAAGATTTTTTTTTCTTAATTTTCAAGCATTAGGTATTCAAAATCAAGTTTGTATGATAACATAAATGTAAATGTATTTATAACATATAGGTATGTATATTAATAAAAATTAACAGATAAATTTGTTAATTGTTGTAAGTAAAAATCCGAAATTGGTTGGACGAATTTGGCATATTTTTTTAAAAATATTAATTGGAGTCCGGGGAAGGTTCGAAGAGAAAAATTGGAATAATCATCCAAGCGAAGCCGGGGTGGTGTGTCGCTAGTATTGTATAAAATTATTATATTTAATTGAATTGTAAATAAGTATTATATACTTAGTAGGCAGTACTTAATGATTTGACAAAAAAATTATATTTATTTTATATAATTATTATCGCTAATGATAACATCATGTGAACACTTGTGAACTTTGATTACATTGTAAATTTTCAAGTACCACAATTTTACTATCTCGTGCAAATGTGAATAATTATTATGATAAAGTATGAACTCATCGACGTTATTTAACATAATTACCTACATCTGATTATTAGGGATTAGGTTGTTCATAAAATCAAGTTACAACCAGTTATAACACACATTGCAACTAACGTAGGTACAATAATATGACGTATTCTTTTATTTAAAATAGCTGTTGCACGCGACTTCGTCCGCGTAACTTTATAAAATATAGCCTATATTACTCACTGATAATATAGCTTCCCAACATGAAAAAAAAATTTCAAATCGGTCCAGTAGTTTCGGAGCCTATTCAATGCAAACAAACAAACAAATCTTTCCTCTTTATAATATCAGTATATAGACAAGCTGATGTCCGCGACTTTGTCAGCATTGAAAAATCCGTACTAATATTATAAATGTGAAAGTATGTTTGGATGTATGGTTGTTTGTAACTCTTTCACGCAAAAACTACTGATCCGATCACCATGAAATTTTGCATACACGTTGTCTGGGACACCAGAAAGGACATAGGGTACCTTTCATCGTTCAACGCGGACGAAGTCGCGAGCACCAGCTAGTAAAATATATAACGCCTGACAAAATATGTAACTAAAGTTCAGTATTTTACAAACACCCATACACTTTTGAAAACTTTTGAATTTATAATATTAGTGAAATTTTCCATTGATTCATGTCTGTCAGTTGAAAATACCAAAAGCGTGTTCTCGCCTTCCATTTAACCACACTGCATTTTTGTAGAATACAGGTATTGTACAGTTCTAGAATATTTCATTTTAAAACTTTAATTTAGTTAAAGTACAGTTCTAGAATATTTCATTTTAAAACTTTAATTTAGTTACTGTGTACCTATATATTCACAGATTGCTAGGACTCGCCCCCGGCTTCGGATGGATGTAGTTAATTTTGTTCTGCAAATTATACATTTTCTCGTTTATTGCTCCTTCCGTTAATGAAAAATGATGGTTTAGAAGAAGTTAGCGGAGAAAAAGACAGATGCGGACAAGGACATTATTTTATAATAATTATGTTTATTATAATAATAATAATATAGATAAAAATACACATTTATGCAAAGTAGGATGTATAAACTTCCTAAGTGACCTGTTATTTTTTCAAAAATATTTTACGAGTACATAAATATAAGTTAATACTCTATGGATATTCACTACGTTAACTATTTTGAATCCCAACCAAGAAGTTTGAAAAAATAATTACACATTTGTAAGATCAAGATTCCTTTTCAGGTTACTGCTGTTGTGAGCCTTCATAAATTGGGACAATTTAATAAGATTACTCTTGTATATTCTACGAACGAAGTCTATACATATACATACGAGTAAGTACGTATATTAAACGTATATTATTATGATATGAACTTTAATACCTAACATTAAACCTACAATTTTTACAATAACATTTAGTTAATATTGTCACATTAGCTTATTATTCAATAAATTGTGCTTGTGTAAATAACGTTAATAAAAATACGTAAGTATTTAATAAAAACAATAATGGCACAAATTAATAACTAGATTAAGAAATAATTAATATAATAATTAAAAGTAATATAAAAAAATTATTTAAAAAATGAATTATTTTGAAAGTGATATTTAATGGCAGTGTCTTTGGAAATTATATTACTATTTAATTAAATTATTAAAAAAAATATTCTGCTTTCTGTGGAACTTTAAAATAGCTTCATTACAATGATTACTCTGTGGTTATGAATACGAACCAAGTGATATGGTATTTTTATCTTTGGTCTCATAGCATTTTTCATAACTGAGTATTATATTTTATGGTAACACCTTACGTAATATATTTAATTACAATGTAATAATGTCCTATAACTATATATTTACAATTTTTCTTTCAGTCGTAAATAATTAAAACACACGATTATTTTTATAATTAAAAGTTCTGAGTTTTATTTTTTGAAATATTTTTTTTTTTTGTTTATAAATCTATTAAAACTAGTTAAGTATTACGAGCTACATACAGAGAATATTTAGTATTTTTCTTTTTTAACATCAAAGCAAATAATTATTGAAATTGCCTTATGTATACATAGTGTAGATGTTAAGTGGGTAATAACACTATCTAGTTTATCTACAATATGCACACTTATTATAATGGCAACCTTAAAGTAAGTGCCTATTTTAAAAAAAAAGTGCAGCAGGTCTGCATTTTAAAGATATTCTTTTTATTTAAAAGCTTTGAATCTTGTTCTAGTCGGCTTTTTTAAAAATTATAAACCCTAAAATTAAATTCTTCAATGATAGATTTGTCACGTCAAAAATGTTTTACAAGAATATAAATTGTTCAACTTGAATAATTAAAAAAGCTTGTATAACCTTAGATTAATGACAAATACATAGGACACGATGTGTACACCACAATGAGAAATGTCATTTCGCACTGGACGAACGACCACACTGATTATATCTAAGGGCCCGTGCACAATGTCCCGTGCCCGTGTGCATGGGCCCTAAGACTGGCATCATCAAATATTAGAAAAAGATATCGAACACACATCCCAGTTACTTTGAAAGAGAAAAACAATTTTAAAATAGTGATTTCTATACCAGTTAAAAATTTAATATAACCGCCTGTACGAGTATCAGACTTCGGTTGATATTTTTAATTTCCATTCACTTTTTTACGTCCAAATTTCACAACGAGATAGAAACGCGTATGAAGATATATAGAATAGAAAAAAAATAGGGGTCTTTAATTGGTCTTCAATGATAACTGTATCTAGTCTGTCATCTTGTTGTACCTAAAAAAATCCTTGGTTACAGTAAACCGCAATCACTTTTGGGCCAAGAAACCAACGTTCGAAGCGAATTCGCTTATAGCGCTGCAATGGTCATGTAAGTGCCGACAACACAGCGCTACAAATTGTATCGTTGACGTTTGACGCTGCTGACGCTTATAGCGCTAAGTAAATTGGCTTCGAGCGTTGGTTTCGTGGCCTAAGCATTAAGCTTTTTAATTTTTAAAAATGGAATTCTAAAACTCGTAGTGAAATGCACATTATTTACCGATTAAAATCGGTTGTGTGCTCGATGAGTGTGAGGGCGTCTTTCTCGCGGATGTAGCAGGGGTCGTCACGTAGTCGTCTGGCGGCGGACATAGCGCGCCAGGAGATCCTCATCCTTCCTGCCGGTGACTGAGGGGAGTATCCTCTCGTCTTCCTCTTCGTCATCCTCCTCACCTTCAGAACTCTCTCCGCTCCACACCTCCGGCTTCACCGCCTGATAGGACGCTGAGAACCCTTTGAATACTATCGAATCGTCCGTACGGAACCGTAGCAGGAGGGCTTCGCCGTTTGAAACTATTTCTGGTGGCATCTACAAAATAACAATTTTATAAATAGTAAGTAGTTACATTGTTTTAATACGTTTAATGTTTTAACATGTCAACACAACTTCTTTACACTCTTCATTGAACTTATAGTAGCCAGGTAGGTAACATGTGTGGGTACTATTCGTTTTCGTTATAAAATTATAAATATGTCTTACAATGAAGTGTTCAAATAAATAAATAAAATGACTTACCATGGCCCCACAAAACGCTCCATAACCGCCCCCACTGCCGTCCAATCCGTCGTAGACGCGCACGTAGTCGTAATTGCATTTGGTCTCTGGCTCCAGCTCGAAGGTGAGGAAGGTGAGGCGCACAAAGTGTCCTCGCGGCGCGACTATACTCCAGTCGCAGTCGGCGCGCGACTCGTATGAGTCGTCTCCGTAGCGCGCGTGCGAGTACACATGCTTCACCGCTTCCGACGCCGCCAGATAACCGCCACAGGCTGAGGAAACAAAAATCATCTGCGTTGAAAAAGAAAATATATGAGTAATATATAAGGCCTGATATCTTTATCCCTGTGACCACCACGGAGACAGTGGCGCCATTTTTTATATTTTTAGTTAGACTATATCTCGGGAATCTAACATTTTTTGAGCCTGCATGTTACTCCAGGTAATAAATTCATCTAAATTCGTTCAGTAGTTTTTACGTTTTCACGTACTCTTTCGAGTAACAAACATCTATCTTACATACATCCATTCATCCTCACAAACTTTTGAATTAGGCGACGGTAGCCACTGACTATGAAGTGGACTGTCAGCCTGTTTGATGACCTTTAAATAAAATAAAATATTGCAATGAATAAAGACAAAAGACTTAAAAAATCTTCAATCATATCTTTGTGTGTTATATACTAACTCTTGAATTAAAACTTTTCTATTTCTATTATATACTGCTAAAATGATACATGCGAAATTTTATGTTGATGTATTGATATTTATTACTCTTTACAATTATGTAGTTTATACACAGTGTGTCTTTTAGTCACAAATAACTTAGGCTGAGGACAGGGTGGAATGGAAACAGCTGGTGGTCGATGCCACCAAGGCATTTCAGAGCGGGCACAACCTTCAGCAATGAAGAAGATGACTCTATCTATCTAACTCAAGGTGAAACCTAAAAATATACTATTTTTGTTATATTTTATTCAATTTGAGTGAATCCAATTGAACATACCTGTAGAATGCGTGGCAAGGAACCCTTTCCGTTGTACCGATGCATCTGACTTGAAGACGACATACATCTGGTTCTGCGAAGCGACCACCGGATGTGGAAGCTTGCTGCCGCAAAATCTTCCTAACGTCTTCTCGTCGGCGGACGCTCCGTCGTAAATTGTCACATGATCGTATGCGCATTCCTGCAAAATAAGTGCGTAGTTTTTAAGAGATGCGAGATAGATATTAAAGCACCTTGATAGAGAACTGTTGGAAGTAATACCTGGTGTGGTTCCAACTCGAACACATTGAATATCAACTTGATGCGATGTCCAGGAGTCGTGGAGAACTGCCAGACACAATCTTTCCTCGATGGATATGCGTCGGGATAGTTTGGACTAAAATTATAATACACAGTCAAAAATTTTATGTATCACAAAAAAATCCGACACATATGCTTGCGTGGACTTTTGGCGTTATTTTGGCGTGTAATATAATATAAATTGAAACAAGAAAAGTCTTAGTTTTAATGGCAGACCTTCAATTATGATCCTTCAACAATGTGTAGTATCAATTAATAATACCTTACAATGGTTCCGTGAGGTTGAGTAACATCGTGTTTGCAACCCCCTTCCTTGCAATCGTGTTTGTTAGGATGCAGGGTGAACCCGCTGTGACAAGCGCATTCATAGCCGCCGAGGGTGTTGTGGCACTCGTGTTGGCATCCGCCGTTGTTGTCAGCACATTCGTCCACGTCTATGTAATAGGCTGCCGCAAAACCAGAGCGATGGACTGATGCGTCCGATGTAAACTGAAAATATATAAATCCTAATTAATATACTCAACGGATATATGCTTCATGTGTTCAAAAGGTAGTCGCGAAGTCGCGAGCAAAAGCTAGTAAATAATTAAATATTCTTTATTGCCGCATTTTAGTCACCTCCAGATGTCTTTTCTTCACTATTTACGAACCCTTTGGTCGAGTTGTTAGGGTGCTTTCCAAAGTTTTCTATCTCAGAAGTCACAGGTTTTGATTTCTGGCAAGACCAACTTAGAAAATGAACTTGTCAATGATGAACCGGCCACTACTTGCCAGATCCAAAAGCAGGGCAATCTGCGCATTACATTTATTTGGGCAATCCATATGGCACACCACACCGTGAAATAACAGCACGTGTGCTGTGTGTCTGTGAGTGAGTTAAGGAGGTGCCGAAGTCCATTTCCCAATCCCAATAAATGTATGTAAGTATTCATATCTTAAGTCCACACTCAATCGGCTAATATTAAATATATAGGCTGATCTAATGACGATAAAATATTCACTACCTGAACACGTAGAACGGATCCATCTGAGGTAACCGGGGGTGGCAAGGCAGATCCGCAAAAAGCTCCGTGGCGTCTCAATACGTCAGCTCCAAGTCTTGAGTGCACCGTCACGCTGTCGTATTCACACTCCTGCAAAATCAAATAGCCAAGCCTTGATAGATTTCAGATTTATTGAATATCGAGAAGTTAGTAACACCACAGAAATAAACGCCACATCAACGAGCACATGGAGAATACGATGACATTTTTATGATAAGTATAGAGCGATACTGAAACTATACATTTTAATAACTAATCATAATTATACGTGAAGCAAATTTTTTTCTAATTTTTAATTTGTGAACTTTATTTCTATTTTTAGTTGCTATTGTCAAGTAGGGGAAAAATCTCACAATGGTCGAATTTGAGCCTGGACGAAAAATAATTATTATTTACGGTGCTTACAGACTTGAAGTTTTTACAGACCTCAAGTCTTTAAAAACTGCACCGCGTGTAGATGACTGATGTTTTAAATTGACGTATTTTAATTTTTATGAATGAAAATTTAATAGTAATATGTTTGCGGTTAAAGACGTAATGTTGTGTAAATACTCTACAATTAAATGTGTGCGTGAATACGCATTATGTACTAAGTGAATCTAGGATATCTATGATTTTTTAAACACACAATATATTTATTTTATTTTATTATTATCTTATTTTATTTTATTATGTCTAATAATCATAAAATATTGCAATAAAAGGCACGAGCAAAGTCGCAGATAACAGCCACTTTTGCGCCCGCCATATTGATGCAAAGTTTAAGTCATAAACCATAATGCTAATACTCGTAGACACATACAATAGATATTTGTTTAGAGAACAGATATCGATAAGAGTTTTGTTGACAAGTAGTCATTCTATTGACTGACTATTTGTTTCCTTGTTTAATCATGTACCTACTGATTAATATGTTATGATGTGTCTTGTCTTTATCAAATTTGGAAGTGTAAATATTAAGAATGTTTTCTAGAAGAAAATCTAGTTTACGAAAAATTGTAAACCAATTTATAACAGTAAGTATTAATAATAACCGGTCAGTGAAATTTGACAAAAAAAAATTACCGGTCACTTTTACCGGTCGCTATTTTAATAATTCACTACTTTCTTCGGTAAAAGTAATAAAGAAACAATTAATGGGCTACTTTGCTTAGTGTTCATTAACAACTAAAAGATAAATAATAATAACAATTTTAATTAAAAGATGAATTGACCAGTGTTTATATTGCTAAATAAGAATTATTGCTTTCGATCAGGAACTAATCAAATAAAAATATATACAATTATAAAATTCAATGTTTTACTTGGGTATACAAATCAATTTAGGAGATGATGTTGGTATAATTACAGATCTACTCACAAAAAAAATAAGTTGGTGTAATGAAACTCAAGGATCGAATTTATTTAAGCTTTAATGAATTCTGAACTTAAACTCTTCTAAGCTCATAGATACTATGTTTAGTATATATTATAAAGCAGTTGTATTAGGGCCTCTTTCACCATCTCTGAGTGAAGTGTCAAAGTAGGCTAACCGCCATTTAAAGTCACCGGTCACCGGAAATGAAGAAAATAATAAAAAAAATCGCCTATCGAAGCATGCAGTAAACCGAGTGCATAATTTAATAAAACATAAAATTATTTCTAAAAGTAACTAATCAACACTTTACTTGTAGTTGGTGAAAGAGGCCCTAGAGTTGTAAGAAATTTATATACTCGTACTTAATGTTAATAAAAAAAAGGATGGTATTTTGAGTTTCTTAACGGATTTCTTTCCAGGATCGTCATAATCTTTTTTTCCATTTTTTTTAGGTTAAAATAGAGTGACTATTAAAACTGTTTCATGAATAAATTACTGTTCCACAGATTCACTGTATCAGCGCATCTATAGTTTGAAATAAACACTTTTACAAATGTCTCATTCAGCAAATGAAAAGTTTAATTATCAATTATCTCGATGATTGGAATGAAGCCTGAATGACGTCATAACGACGATAGGTACCTATACCCGATTTTGTTAGAAAACATTTATGTAAGACATTTTAACTCCCATAATAATCAGAGACACTAATTGAACCCAGATACAATGTGGTGGATGTAATGTTTAGACGCCCACATAAAACCCAGTAACTTACCATAAATCGAATTGCTCTTGGAAATTCAACCTATTTTGTAAAAAAATTAATGATAAATTACATATGCTATTTTATAATAAATATTTAAGAAAAAAAATCCATCAAAACGTTATGCGACACACGATATTGTGACTTGTATGTATTGCGTCTATTTTGTACTTTCAAACAAGTATAAGTACTATGTAACTAGATCTGCTAGATCATCATTCATAACTAATGCAATAAAATCCAGTTAAGTTGATTGATATGAATATAATATCTAGTTTTTAATATATATAAAAAAAAAAAAACTTAGAATACTTAGAATACGAAATTCCTTTGAAATTCTCTCAAATGGCTCTTTCTTCGCAACTGACGACCAATCGACACTTAACATCAAATTACATAACAACGCATGTCACTTCTAATTACTTATTAATTAGAATTAATTATTAATTACGTCGTCCTTAAACCCATCTGTTTACCAGACGAAAAGTATATTTTATCAATTGTTAGCTATGAGAAAATAAATCGCGACTGTGTTGCCTATTAAAATATACTCATAGATATCATTTTAAAAAAAACTAGTTGCTATGTTGAGTCCTTCTCTATTGCACTGCAAAATTGCACAGTGCTTCTTCTTACCTACGCTTAGTGCTTCTTTATTGTACATTTTTACTGGTTTCGATTTTTAAATTATAAAATTATAGCTTCGATAGTATATAAGTATAGTAAGTATAGTCTGCGAAAATTTCTTCATGAATTACAATTGCAAGTCTTTGAAATTTGAAAATTCGAGCGTGCAGAAGAGAGAAGCGCGCAGCACAGCAGCTAGTTTTTTAAATTAAGGATATCCATGAGCATATTTTAATTTTTTTCATAGATAACAATTCATAAAATATACTTTTCGTATGGAAAACAGATGGGTGAAGGACGACTTTTTTAAGTCGCATCTCGTTTCTATGGTATTTTATAAACTCAATCCTCACCTGTTGGTACATGCTGTTTCCTTCCAAATCGAAGTGGGTGAAGTTCAAAGTGATCCTGTGTTGCGGAGGAGCAACAATCTCCCATAGACAGTTCTTTGAGGGAGGATATAAGTCGGGGAATGATGGTGACGTTATGGTCCCATTTGATGCATACAATACTCCACCGCAAGCATCTGCAATAAGGTTTTTTTTGTTATGAACACTGTATGAAGTTATTAGAGAAATAAATTCAAAATTTATGAATTATTTACAGTATATAGAAATTTATGTTTCTATATACTGTAAATAATTACTGGAATGTATATCTGTATTCTGTATTACACTTTAATGTGGCTTTTTGAGATTCCGGGTTAAATAATACACACACAATACTTTTAACTTCTACCTAATACAACTGAGAGTCGTATACGTCTATTGACGTATTTGTTGAGCCCCTTTGGTCGGGTGGTTAAGTTGATTAATAATATTAATAGTATTTATTTTATTCTTTATTATTTACCTGTCAACTAACACTTACTTTCGCATTTTTTTCCATCAGAATGTAACTCATATCCGATATCACAGGCGCATTCGTAACCTCCCAAAGTGTTGACACACGAATGACTACATCCGTGTTCTATAGAAGCACACTCATCAAATTCTTTCATGAAGGTCGCGGAGAAGCCAGCCTTTTGAACTGTGCTATCTGATTCGAAGATAACCAGCAGTTTGTTTGATGTTGACCTATGAAATGTTAAACAGTTAACATATTAAACTATTTATGTTATCAGATCAGATATAGCTTAGAAGAGCTGTAACCCGAGATTGCAGCCCTTTTTTAAATTAAATTAATATAGGCATGCACATTTAAGCTCAGTTGTCGTCGGACATTGCATAAGGCCTGTCTGCGCTCTTACTTCTTTTTACCAAAATCAGTGTTCTTTCCTGCTTCTGCCATATTGGAAAGCGACCTGCCTGGGTTTTCGCTGCTATAAATCATTAATTACTTACCAGAAAGATTAAACATTTAATTTTACCTAATGTCTGGTGGTATTTTGTGTCCACAAAACATGCCAATGAGTAGTCCGTCCATGGAATCTCCGTCGATAACTTTTACACGATCATACGAACAAGTGTCGTGATTTTCCACTTCGAAGGAATGGAATCTGAGAGCGACTTGATAATCCTGAAATTTGAATAGAGAATATAAAATCACAATTTTTATATAAAGGTCATCAGACAGGCTGACGGTCCACTCGATGGCAGATAGCTGCCATCACCTATTAACACAAGTAATGCCACAGGTGATGCAAATGCGTGCGTTGCTGAATTAAGAATAGATAGGGAAATTGGCTTTGGAATCGGCAAGTGAGTGCCGATTACCGAAACACTACAGCATACATGCCGTTATTTCGTGGTGGTCTTCTGTAAAGGGATGGTTACTGTCGCCAGACAGGTTGCCAATTTAAACGAATTTCGCCCATCGAAATAATTTGCAAGCTTTAGCCCAATTCGCTAACATTAAATTTGTAATAAGTACTTATTTCTAAAATGCATGTTGCCTAAATTTAGATTCTCAGTTAACTTAATTCGCCACCGTCTCTGTGCCTGCGATTCTTGAACCCGTGGGAATGGCGAGAGACGATGGCAAGCGTCCCGACGGAGCCACATTAGTGCCGTGGAATGTAGGAAAAGCTCTGGTGTGGGACGCAACGTGCGTAGACACCTTCGCACAGTCCCACATCAAAGCGACCACCACACAGGCCGGCGCTGCTGCTGATCAGGCCCAGATTCTCAAGCGCCGCAAATACTCATCCTTACTCAAGGACTACGAGCTTGCGGCGCTCGCAATGGAGACACTGGGCCCCTGGTCAGCTGACATGAAAAAATTTGTAAGGGCACTGTCGGCACGGCTGGTCGACTCCACAGGGGACCCCAGGGCTGGCACATACTTCTGTCAACGTATCGCTCTGGCAGTACAGAGGGGTAACGTTGCCAGTATAATAGGGTCCATGCCGCAGGCGGACCTGTTAGACGGGGTATTCTTTTTATAATTGTTTTGGTATTTTAGGTTTAATGTTAAATTTGTTTATTAATGTTTTATTTGTATATATAATGTAAATAATATAATATATTACCTTTTAGACAAGAAAGAATTAAGAACTTACTAGTTTGATTATGATTATACTATTATAATATTTAGATTGCAAAAATGTTTTAGGTAAAGGTGGATGATATTAATTGTTGTCATGTTGTGTCGATGAGGCAACATTTTTAGGTGAGGCAGATTAACTCAATGACATAGCATTCTCTAGGGTGTAGAAACGACCTAAATATTTTTACATTTTATCTAGGTCCAGCAATTTAGGGTAAAAGGTTTTTTGACAAATATTAACATATATTTGGAAAAAGAACATTAAAATTTAGAACATTTTTTGCCAAACACCTTAAAGACACATGGAAGCGTTCAATCAATGTTTTTTAAAGATATGACTCGCTATTACTTTACAATTAGCAAGCATGTTTTTTGTACAAAGACAGCTGTTAGAATGAAATTTTAAATACTTCTTTCGAAAATAAAAGAGAAAAAGAATGGAGGTGCTAGAAACAATAAGGGAGAGGAAGCCAAATTTCGGGCACATTATGAAGGGCGAAAGATACCATATTCTTCAACTAGTGATGCAAGGAACAATACAGAGTAAACGTAGCAGAGGCAGGAGAAAGACATCCTGGTTGACGAATTTAATACAATGTATGAGTACTCGCTTCCCATTTCGCAGACCAGCTTCCAATATTAAGATAGCCTTTGTGGTCACCAACCTTCGTAGATAAGTGGCATCTTAAGAAGAAGAAGTTTATAAATACATTTGATATACCTACCTAATGTTCCAACAATATATATCAAATGTGCCTCGACCTCGCCTAGAGCACGAGAAAATTTCAGATAAGCTTTTACTTGTCCAATGTAAAAAGAAGAATTAATATTAAAGTTTACGTTTTTATACTCGTACTCACCTGAGGCACTGATAATTTCCATATACAGTTCTTGTTCGGTTGGTAATCATCAGGATAATTGGGTGATTCCAAATGCCCGTTACTGTCAACTTCAATATTACCTCCGCATACCGCTAAAAGAAACAAAATACTTATTATATATATTTTTTTAATACACCACTTTTCTTTGTTCTTTTAACTTTATATTTTACTTTTAAGATTACCTAAATGTTAAGCGCATACAAAATGCAGTAGGTAGGTAGGTACTCTCTTACCTTCGTAATATGCCTTAAACCCTTTAAAAGGTTTCGAACGAATGCCAGGTTGATATATAACAGTCAATCTGGATCCAGTGGATTTTAACACATATCCCCTTCCAGAACCACAAAGTCTGCCCAAAACTGGCGCATTCGGCATGTAACCGTCGCGAACTTCCAGCCATTCTGATCTGCAATCTTCGGATTTGTGGATATCTATTTCTGAAGAACAAAAAAACATAAACTGTTATTTTATTTCCATTGTAATATGGTTGTAGTGTGTAGCCATGAGCAGTGTGTAGCCCAGTAGTGAAACGAAGATAAAGTGTCGATACGGAAGTTACAATTTCTAATCCGTGACAGGTTTGCATCTCCGACTGTGTTCAGTCTTACATTGTATGTTGAGAATAAAAATGATAAAATCACTTGCTCTAATGTTGAAAGAAAACAATGTGGCGAAACGTGAGTTTTGGAGTTTAGACAATATTTTGACACGTAAAAAAATCCTGCCAATCCTTCGCTCGTAGCTCAAGGGAGATGTAGGTAATAATAAATTCTATCTCTACTATCTACTATTCTTTAGGTGACAATTAAAAAAAACTTTGCCATGAAACATAAATTCTGGAAACGTCAGAAGCAAGCATTATTTATGTTCTAAATAGATTTCTATTTTTAGATTGAAGATTAATAGCTTCAAAGTTCAGAACAGCGATCGTAAAGCTATAGTGACCAGTGAAAATTTACGGTACGCTGATAAACCGCCAAACAGTCTTGGTCTTGCTAGCCTGCCTTGTTCCCTTCAAGTTCAGTGACGGCTGAAATCCGTCTTTAGATTCCAAAGGCTCTTTGTAAAGTGGACGCTTTGTATAGAGACCCGTTAAGCTGCGATTGGAAATAGAAGCAATATTGCCCATGTCGTTATTACGGTCAATGAGAAAGATACAATCAGAACGTCGTTTGTTAAAGAACTTTTCAACTGACTTCGTGACTTGTTTCATTGAGAACCATTTCGATATAGTGTAGCTATAGAGAAAACTTAGAAATGTAAAAAAAAAAGCTTTTTAAAAGTATTTAAATTCAAAATGCAAATATATAAAGTATAAAATATAAAATAGAATTTGAAAAATAAAATAGTACTTCAAAAGCAAAATAAAAATGGATATTTTGCAGTTTGTATTATATTTGTATTTAAAATATTTGTATTCACATTTCTGAGGATACTGTACTGGATTATTGTACTAATAGAATAAACAAAGCAGCAATTTCATAAAACAAATAAATTAAGTAAAAAATTATGTTTTTTTGTTATTGTAAATATAATACGGAAAAGCGTGAAAATACGGAGTACTCGTATTTTTAAAAAGGAATGGGAGTAATCAATCAACTACGTGACGTTTCGTTTTGCTTTTAATTGCTATCCGGAGAGTTACTAACGAATAAACGTGAAACTTTGTTTATAAAACAAAAATAACATTTCTAATTTATTAAATATAACTATCACCAATAAGCAGTTCGGCATTTGACTTAAGTTTTTTTTAAATTATTTTAAGAGGTACCACATAATACTTTTTAAAGTTTAAATAAATATTCAAAAATAAAAATATATAAGAGTTATTAACATTTAGTAGTTTAAAAGAAAAATTCCTAATTTTAATTAAATTAAATAACTAATTTAAGGTTTATTTATTTTTTGCAAAAATCTGTGGCCAATTGTATTTGTTATTGGTATAAGGCTCAGCCTCACAGATCAATAAATAATTTGTGCCTGCATTGCAACTATGAATAGCTAAGAATACTACTATAATCTTTATACGCAACTTGTTAAGACTTTCTAGACTTTCCGCTACAGTACTTGAATTTCAAGAGGCACTTCTTAAGGCCTACCTCATTCAGGCACAACTCTCTTGCACTTCAAAATTAACTATTGTTTTTATAGATGTGAATTTTTTTCTGAAGGAAAACGCCAGGAGTAGCTCGTAACGTAACCTATTTATAGTAATAGTGGGAATAAAATGTGAAAAGTCAAAAAATCCATCAAGTGGACAGTCAGACTGAGTCTACAGAGAAAAGAGAAACTACGAAGTTTGTTCCCAGTAGAAAAGGCTTTCCGAACCGGTGGTTTAACTTTGTTGTATTTGACGATTTAAAAATACTAGCAAAAGTTTATATACTTAGATATAGAATAGAGCCTTAAAGGTGCATTTATTTTATAAATTAATAAAATAAATGCACCTTTAAGGCTCTATTTAATATGTAAAACTATTATTGCAGTATTAATACTTGTACAATGGTGGTGCCCGGTATTTGTGTAGACCTACACCTTTTTAAAATACTTTTTCTGAACATATTTATTTGTATGTGAAGAGAATTTAGCGACTTTTTCACACTAGGATTTTATATGTTTGGGTGTTTTTTCCCCAATAACGCCAAAAACTGCTGAACGAATTTGGATGAAATTTGGCACACATATAGCTTATTACCTGAATTAACATA
Organism: Synanthedon myopaeformis; assembly: GCA_944738685.1. Taxonomy (NCBI): domain Eukaryota; kingdom Metazoa; phylum Arthropoda; class Insecta; order Lepidoptera; family Sesiidae; genus Synanthedon; species Synanthedon myopaeformis. The sequence continues at coordinate 9,864,755 of OX122921.1, read as the reverse complement.
TTAGGTACTTTTTATCTTGAAAAAAAAAATGATAGGGTCCCGAGGGATCGTTTAAAAACATAAAATTCGGCGTAACAAGCGATAAAGACATCAGGCGTCATTCAAGTGTTATAAATTTAAATTTTCAACGTGAAAAAGTCACTTGAACCAGCTAGTTAACTATAAATATATAATATGTTAGCTACAATGTATACATACAAAATATTTCGTACATTACGTAATACATTTAATGTTATGTGAACGAAACCTGTCTGCTGGGCTCATGGCCCTCGTCCGAAAACAAATGTATTTTCACCGCATTTCATTGAATTAATGAATTTATCGCCGCTTTTATTCCAAGTGGTCCCAATGTAACTGGTTGGACGTACGTACAATAAATCTACACTGATATTTTCAACTGAATTTATACGTGCTTCATATTTTTTACAAGGTAGGTAGCTTTTGCTTGCGACTTTGTTTACGTATTCTTATAAATGTTATTCTGACGTATAAACCACATTACTCTGAAGTGTCATCAAAATAAGTTGTGTAACGTAGCGTTACTTATTTTATTTATTTTATTAAGTTATATTACCTTATTTGTTTATTTATTTATTTAAGTATTTAAAACCTTATTATTTTTTTTAAACATATAGAATTGCATTTGACGTTCAATATTCAAAATTTTCATTTCGGTAGAGCGTTTTTTGTTTCTCTGTCGCTCGCAGAGAGCGGTTTAGTTTTTGTGCTGATAATAGCCTGTATTTGCCAGTTCATTTTCTTTTAAAATTTTAATTATTCAGTTTAAAATATTTATGTAAAAAAACCCCGGTTTATAAATGGGTACGTATTTCATCTTATTTCTGATGATAGATTGTTGATTAATGTTTTTTTATTATAATTTGTGTTTTAGTTCATTTTAAATTTATTGTTAATTTACTCATTTAATTCTATTATCTTTTGCAGTTTTTTTTAATCCTTATGCAATTGTATTTTTTTATTTTTCTCTTGTTTATTTTTGCCTGACCATTTATTGAATAAATTATTAACATTTAGGGATCTTATATCTAAATTTTAGATTCCCACGGTCAGGCACACATATTTTTTCTTTTAGATTTGTGTTTAATTATTTCTTTTTCATTTCAGGGTTTTTTTTTTTGTTATGGTTTTTTAGTTTTGGTTTTTTGTCATTCATGGATTTAATTAGAGATATATAAATAATATATAATGAATCCTGGGTTTTATCCGCATTTTATATTTTGATGAACCTTCTTCATTTTTTCTTTGGTGACACTGATGAGCAGCGTGTTTTATTTTGCCGAGAAGGAAAACTTTATTATTACATCCAGCCATTATTCACATCCAGCTAAGTTTTTAATTTTTATTAGCCGGATTTACTGAATCAAATTTTAAATTTCACATATATATATATATAATAACGTACGGGCTTAAGGACCACCCCCTGTGTATTTTTTTTGTTTTGTTTAAATATATTTTAAGTGCTAACATATGATTTTTTTCATTTTTTAGTTAGCTGGCGCCCAATTTTTTTAGTTTTTCTTATTTTAATTTCATAGCCGAAAACGTTATCTTATTTCAATTTTTTTTTCAACGTTTCAGTTGAGTAGTTTTTTATATTATAAACGGTGGCAGGTAGGCCGACAGTAGATGGCTACCGTCGACTTTGCAGGAATTTGTTTACGACAGGCTAAGTGTATAAACACAGTGGGAACTCTAAACTGCTCTTGCGTGCCTGGGGTGCGGGAGACAGTGGAACACCTGCTACTCCCGTGCCTTAGGTTTGCGCTGGCACGTTTGGAGTTGGAATTAGATATAGACTTTAAAACTAGAAAGGCAAAACATAAGTAAAATTATAAAAGATACAAGTAACACGAGAAACAAATAAAATTTATGATAAAAATCGGAGAAGTAGTAAGAGAATTAAATAAAACAAACCACGCCGTTCGCACTGTGTTTTTACACTCTTAAAGAAACCCATATTGTACTCGTAGCTAGTTAGAAGCACCTCAGAAGGAGGATCGTTATGCGTGAAAGAGTAAAAATCTTTAAATCCTTACATCCATCGTCACCTACAATAGATACTATATTTTCATAAATACGATACAATTTTCTTAAGTACACATATATATATAATGTAAAAAATGACTAAATAAATTACTAGCGACCCGCCCCCGTCTTTGCACGAAGTTGACATTTTCAAAAACTCTTTCTTAACATCCGCTTACGTTATAATTTCATAAGTGTGGGTAGATAAAAACAGTCTTGCTGCTCTATATTATTTCAATAAATTAATGCTTTCAAGTAGATAAGATAAACTCAATAGATTGACACTTAATATGCATCTGATAAGTTTTTGAAATACGAAATTAAATAGTAAAGGTAGAAGATAATTAAACGAATTAATATGTAGTGGGTATTCGATTTGATCACTTTTTACATATAAATTATGCAACGAATCGAGTGCAGTATTCAAGTATTCAAGTATCCATTATATTGGGTGGCCGCCGGTTAATTTATTATACATGAAACAAGTTGATGGCCGTAGTTATATATGGTATATATAAATGTATATAAAATTATAAATAATTTTCATAAACATTCGAGACTACACGGTGTAATCTAGACATTATATTAATGTTATATAGTAATATTAATATTTATATTAATATTATATTAATATATTAATATTATCTATTAACCATGAAACGTGTTTTATTTGTTGTTTTAATTGTCAAACTTTAATTTTAAATTTTGTAATCTAGGTATTGTTTATTGTTGGTGAATGTTGTCATTCTTAATTAGCTTGCATAACCAATCTGCGTCTGTTATTTTAATTAAATTACTGTTATGTTATGATATATAAATATTCTAAGTAATAAATTGTTTTTAAAAACAATGTTTGAAGGTAGTTTTACTTTTTTTTTTTAAAAAAAGGAATGTTTAATTCGAGCAAAATTGGCCTTATTTTAGAATACTAAGACCTCCAAGTGTGGTTAAAAAATCCACCATGTATGTATGTATACTCACAAATAAGTCATATTAACTAATTTAACTATTATAATAATATTTTCTTTAATAAAACAGCTGTTATACTATGAAATTTCATTTCAACGTTCTAAGAAGGTAAGGCAAATACACTGTACCAAAATGATACATTTAATTCGTTCAACGAGAATGAAAATGAAACAATTTCAGTGACGTTTGAACATCGAAACAAGGTTCATTATGAGTGTGAGAATGACAAACGCTAAATCCAAAACAAAGGCACATTCACAGAGATTTATTGTGTTGCGAATTGGAGTGAATAGAACTTGACACAGTATACTCTATGGTATATATCGATGACAGTGTGTGTTCTAATCGGATTATACATATATATTTATATTAAGTATATAATGTATGTTATTTTTAAGATTATTTGAATAGACCCTTGGTCGAGTAGTTAAGGTAAGAAGGTATGGTTCCACTTAACATTCCACGTCATAAGGGTTGGCAAGACTTCACACGATGTCTAGATTTCTGCTGTTGACTGAGTTTGGACTGGTTACTCAATTAAGTACAAACAGTTTGGATATATTTGGATGAAACTTAGAGAGATCGGGGAACATTTTCTTAGCATGTCAGAGTGTGCAAAATGAGGACAAGCGCGCGAGCGTGTTGTACGGCGTGAGAAGGCGTGTATTTTGAAATAAAACACCTGATTTATTCCAAAATATAATTTACCCCAGAGATAATTTTGATTATGTGTAATTTTTCGTGTGCTACTCATTCGGCCTATAAATATTTTCTAAAACTACTTGCAATTTGATTCTGATGTATGCATAAATATGTGCTACGCCTTCGCCAGTGAAAAATTGGCCCTAATTTCTCTTTTTTTTACCCCTGCAAGTTAGTTTTCTTGGCAAAAATTAACAATTTCATTTACCACGTTGTGATGAAGTTGAAATTTCAGTAAAGGAAGTGCATACCTTGGTATGATTTCAAATAGGCTTTTATGAAGGACATATTGTGTGAATGTCTTAAGACAGCTGATTCGTGTAGTTGTTTGCTTTACAGGATTTAATTGTTCACACGTTTTAGTTCCCACGTAAGGACGAATTTATAGACGCATACAGTGTAATATTTATTCATGTGTGAAGCTCCAGTGTAGTATTAGTGTACTTTTGAAAAAGTTACAGGACTAAATTACACTTGGCAAAATTTGATGTCCTCGTGGCCCGGGCAGTAAAGTCCGACGAGACATAACCGCATTAAACGCCCTCCCTCCTCCCAGCCTTATAGTAGGGAAGCTCACGATGCTAAATGTGGAGTCATTCGAGCGTCATGGGGACCTATTGGGTTTTGAAGATTGGGTAGTAAGAAGAAAAAAAGGTTATATGAAATTTTTCATTTCAATAGTGGGATGAGCGTCTACAGGCTTTCAAAAATGTAAAAAAAATCTGTCTCGAGCGCTCGAGCGCGTCAGATATTGATAATGTATTAATAAATAAATAAAAACAAGTTACATCGATGGGAATCCGATTAAATGACATCAAAATGCCGATTTGTTTTCTTTTGACCCTCAGCCGAGCCCACTGTGATAGGTCGCTAAAATTAAATGGGTATACGATTTCCTTGAGAAAATTACATTTTTTATTCTTACTTGTGTTTAAGATATAGTTACATATCTCATTTGTTCGGTTCTACTGTGAACCAGATTTCTAACTTTAGTACTTATATGCGTTGGCTTTGTGCCGCTCTGGGACAATAAAGTTTTGTCCTCTTTGTCAGCTAGTAACATAATTTTACGAAAATTAATTTACGCCTTTCGTAAAATTTATATCGAATCTTCAATCGGTTATTGAATTGAATATTTAATCAAGTAGTTCTTACTTAGTACGATGAGATTTATAGTAGAAACTCTCAAAAAGTTTAGGGTTTGCTTCTGACTTTCGCATAATTTAAATAAATATCAATTTAATTTAATATTTATGTGATTTTAATATGAAAAACTTGATGTTATTAATGACATACTAGCTGGAGACCGCGACTTCGTCCGATGAAGTCCTGTTCACGTCGTCCAAGTGAATAAATATAGCTCCTTCCTAATTAATATTGTCTCTCTCAAGAGACAAGTGAAAATGCTTATTTATGTCATTGTGCATACAGTACTCAGTTATGCTTGGCATTACTCTGAATGACCTGATCCGAATTATGGAGATCTATTGGAGAATCAAAGTGGTTGACATTGTATATACAAATAATGAGACAACAGACATAGGTTTGAAGGATGTAGGAAAGTCGAGTCTTGGAGTGATCATAGACTCTTAGGCTGACCACAAGCTTGCTGGACTGTTGACCTAGTATGATGGCGCTCAGTTAAGCTACTCTAATCATTATGAGCGTAAATTACTAACAATTGTGACGGCCTTAACAATTATAACTGGATAAATCGCCTTAACAATACCCTTAGTGAGCAATGACACGAATAAGGCTTACACAACAACCAAACATCCATTTGTCAGTGAGGATAATAACGAATATAACGAGGTAGCCCCTGTCGAGGGCTACTTGTTACATTCGACGTAACGAACGATCCTCCTGTCACAACTAAACCCTCCAACTGATTATCTTACATGATTTATTTACCTACTTTTAAAGTGTATTAATCATGTTAGACAAGCACATAAAGGTATAATAATAAATATATAATAAGTTGGTATGTTAAGTCTTGGTTAACAATTGAAAATGTTCTGAGCTTTCAACTTTACGGTAGGATTATCCCATGGCTACACGTCCATATATTACATTGGGTTAAATGGGAGCATGATAGACGATTATATAAAATACAAAATTGGTTCAAAAATTTATAATTTTTATATGAAAATATGAAAATCTAGATAAAGTTTTTTTTTAAATCAAAGTTGATCATCTTGGCTTTAATTCGAAAATCTTGGTTTAAAATTTATAATGACAATCTTTTGGATAAGATCTTTTGGATATAAGAGTCCTTTGGAGAAATTTATTTGATGAATAAATATTTTGACTTTGACCATCAATTAGTCTGACGGTCTAATTGTGGGTATTGGCACAAGTAACTTTTAAATGTATATATATTTTATCTTTTTTAAATTTTATGGTTATATAAGTTGAAATGTATTTAAAGTGCATATTTCTGATCGTGACTTAATTGTATCAAAGTTTGTTAATAATTAAAACATATGTCTGAAGTAAGCTGGCGTTTCGTATAACGGATTCAAAATTATCGAAAGAAACAAATAAATATTTAAGATCGTCTTCGCAATTCAATAAAACGTTAAACTGTCTAAGAACTCATGATTTCCAAGTCAATGAACAAGAATAGATCGTCTGTCGATAACCACCGCTTGAGTGATGTAACCCTGTACGAATCATTGCATCTCAAATAGAAGACCGTATCTCTCTACTTCACTCTCAATAGATATTGAACGCTATCGACATCGTAACAGAGGTACATTCACATTATTTACTGTCATAAGCTGTCAGTATATAATGTGAATGTACCTTTGTTTACACGCAAGTATTGCACTGCATTATTGTTTTTCTATTTCACCCCTACACATCCGGGAATTGGGCCAGTCCAGTAAAAAGCGACGTGTATTTAGATTTGGATATTAAGGCGGGTTTACACAATGCAAGTAACTGAAGTAAGTAAATTTAGGTAAAAGGAGATGAAAGTGTGCCCTGCACACTGCATTTCGCAATCATTTGGGACAATTATCTTCTATTACAATTACCTTTAATTAGATACACTCAAATGACAACATTCAATGCCAGGCCATTGTTTTATTTTTTTAACTTACACTGAAGAATTTGGTAGTAAATTTTTTCATAATTTCAGTTATTTCGTGTGAGTATTTAAATTCAAATGTCTTATAAAATTCAATTTTCATATATTATATTTTATCTGGGAAATGCAAGGTATTTTAACACTTTCAAACTTAAATATCTTACCAAACTACCAAATTACATGATATTTTCCCACTAAAATCTATAAGTTCTTCTCTAATAGTATAAGTTTCATTCGTTAAAGTGAACATAAACTTATGACCTGATCTCCACACAACACTGATTGATCTCATTTTCACCCCTTTTTATGTTTTTAATAGAAACAATAAGAAACACATGAGAAAGAATTAATAAAAGAGGCAAGTCAGTGGCAATAAGAGCCCCGGTGGCAGCCAAGTGTTCCGAAAACTCAATTTTGTCTCAAGTAGCCCTCCATATAACTGAAGACGATACCTAAGCAGGATTTTTGCGAGTCTGGCTTATCTTTATTTAAGCAATTCTTTTAAAAATAAACGGTACTTCCTTCAGCTATAAAGGACACTTAAAATTTGCTTCATATAGCTCGCCAATAATAATAAAATAAAATGTCAGAAGTTAATTTTGAATTCTTTTAAATCTAAAGACTTCTTAGGAATTAAATTTTCTGATTTCATTTTAAGAAATGTATAATGTTTTGTTGTTATAATTATGTAATTTTATTACATAAGTAGCGACCCTCTCCCGACTTCGTTCGAATCTAATTTTTTTCTGCAAATTATATACGCACAACTTCCTTTATCTTTCTTTCCATCAGTGAAATCCGTATTGGAGTTCTGTTGGGTAGTTCAAAAGAAGAAGAACATAATCGCAGATATATTTCATGGGTAAGAGCATGATTGAGTAAGAAATATACAAATATTTACACAAAATTTAAAATTTATTATATTAGTAGTTAGTAGTCTTATGAAAAAAATAATCACTATCTCCATTTAAAAAACTAAAATTGACCATTACATACGACTAGATAAAAGTATCGCATGATTCGCAAGTGTCAATGTTAAATTCAATTTTGAATTCAAACATGATTCCAACCTAACATTTATAATGAACTAGACAGTTGCCAGCATACTCGTAAAACAATTTACATACAAACATTAATTTTATTTAAAAGTAGCTGTATACCGAGGTTTTGTCCGCTTTGAAATTTGACAAAAAAAATTATGATATAAATGCAACTTACCTGTAATATTTAGTTCAATAGTTTCACCGTGCGTGGCAACAATACGCCACTCGCATCGGTCCGCACTTGGTTGAGGATTTTCAGTTGTCCATTGCGGAGAAGTGAACCAGCCCGAGTTCCCAAGCAGAGTGCGTCCGCATTCTGCAAGTAGTACAATAAGAAAGTTTCAAGTTTTCTTCGCGGTAAACAAACAGGTATGATTAAGAATACAGTGATTTTACATTGAAGCTAATACTTGTCGGCAGATCCACTGCCGAATCCCCTCTGATCATTGATTATGATCATATTCTCCAAAATTATCAGTTTCTACAAACAGTTATGGATTACTGAACTGTTTTGTCTTAAAATCAATAGTCGGATATAAAGATATGGATGTTGTTATATCCGATGGAGAACGATATCGTTGTATCTGACTTGTCATGGGCAAAAAGGATAATTTAATATTAAAGTGATAAATTTTGAATGAATATATGGTATTGGTGGTATTGCTAATTTCCTTATGCATGCAATTAATTACAACAATATCTTCAGCAATAGTCAGTAAGTAGTATCTTAAAATGATAAATTATAAGGGTATCTTTTTTAAATTAACCTTTGGTGGACAAGCTTATTTGTGTACAATTTGTTTTAGAAATTGGGTATGTAATTTGTAAAATATAACAGAAATTAATTTATGTATAGCAGCATATTCTACAATTACAGTATCAAGTAAATTTTATCGTTATTATACAAATTTTATTTGAAGTTTGTATTATTGCCTTGATAATTTTAAGTACAAATACACTCACTTTCTCACATTCAGTTTGTTTATATTTAAATACATATTTTGATTTCGAACTTAACACGTATACTTTTATCAAATAAAATAAAAAGTCTTCGATTTATCAGTAAATAATATTAAAATTCGGTTGAATATTTTCTGGGATTACTATAATTTTACAAAAAGTAATTTCATATCTATCTAAATACAGTATAAAGGGTATAAATGGTACACTCACTGGCACACTTGTAAAGCAGATTGGTCTGTGCAATATCGCTGACACTCAAGCGTACTCTCTGTCCAATCTCAGGCCGCTTTTTCCCGTGAACTTCAAGAGGTAATATCGTGTCCAAGTATGTTCCCTTGCTAAACGTGTTTCTAGCGTAGTGCATTATGGAGTCGTAGTCATAAGTTTGGCCCAGGGAATTCACTTCTTCTTCAGTCAACTTATTGAAGTTGTACTCTTGACCTGTTCAGAGTAAATAAAAATTAAGACGATGAGTGAAAAACAAATTATTCAGATAACATGTCCCAATTGCATAGTTTATATTGGGATGAAGGATAGGATTAGGAGAGGCGTTTATCATTTATTCAAATAGTTGAATAAATAAATAAATATCTTCACACATTCCACACAGCACCATCTGGTTCCACAGTAAGCAACTAATGCTTGTATTATGGATACCAGACAGTTGATATACTACATTTTTTTTTTGTAAATACATATATTATTATAAATACAAAACATCCATGACTTAGGTACAAAGGTAAAATGTTAACACATAAACATTTGCCTCTTGCGGGATTCGAACCCGCGACCGTTTGGTTAACAGCTAGATTAAACTTAAATTAATATATTTTTTTATTGCAGTGTCAAACAGACAAAAGCATCACGTATTTAGAAAATTTATCACATTATCAACAGAATTATTAAATTTTTAACAAAGGTACGCTTCAACTAATATGAAATAGTTTAAATCGACGGCAGACTGACCGTCATACCATCCTGCCTGTCACACTATAGTGTGATGGTTAAGAATTCTATTTCTAATCCACCAAATGGACCCAGAATGGCTTAAGTAATAATCCAAATACCCAAAGGGTCTCAAGTTATTGTTTATATTGTAAGTAAACAACTCGGTTTTAGTGTAACCTAGTTCAATTTGCAATAAAACGGAACTTTATTCTAAAATGGGTTAAATGAAATTACTCTTTAATTATAACTGTTGTTTGATAACAATAGTTCTTAATTGATAAAACTAAAGTTCAGGCTTCGGATTGAAACAATGACAGACACACACAATGTTGCGTCAATAAATACAAAGTTCAAGACAACTCATACATAAACAATAAATATTTGTATTAAATGTGATTATGAAAGTTATCCTCGGAACAGGGAAGTGTTTGTTTAGTTCAAGGTATTAAGATATCATGAGCAATATTAGTTCAGTGAGAGATTTTCTATATCCGACTTATCGCTCGATTTGCAGACTCTCCGAGACGAGACTGCCTTGAGTGTGATTCTAAAAGGATTTACACACAATACCGAAATAACTCTAAACTTTTGATTGTAACTCTTTGTATTAGTAACTTAGCTCTGCCCGCGACTTCGTATGCATCGTATAACTAAACAAAATTTGTCGTTTCAAAGCACGTTAGCTCGCGAAGAGTGGTACCTAATACTACATAACCTTCTGATCTTAATTGATCATATACCTATATATATATATACGAGTACGCGATATCATAATCATTCAATTATGCAGTCGTCTACATTTCTGACGACCATTACATAAAAAAGTGTTATTTTTTTATATTATCGAGAGCTTGTTACCCACTCGCATTTATCATATATTTTTTAACTATCGATGAATATTCATTTTGTAAGATGAATCAATTACATAATTACATTAGGTATAATAAAATATTAGCATCTACATTTTCATTAACAAAGAGCAGGCTCTTGACACTAATTTAATAAAAATAGACATGATCACACAATGTGGAATTTTCGCAGTATAATTCAAGATATAGCCATACATAAGTGAAAATGTGCCACGGCAGTTTATTGCGGTATTCATAATGGCTATCACGCACTATAACCGGCAATTTAGGTTATTAACAACTTGCTTGTCAAATAAACATTCCAGCGTGTGGGTCTCAAATTATAGAGAATAAAGATTATAGAGAAGAATTGGGTAATGGGTAGGTAGGTTTAGATTTGCAAGGAGATAAAATTAAAATTAGTTTTTTTTTTTAGTGTAAAAGTCGGCAAGCAACCTGAGAGTCAACTTTATGTGGCCACCACTATCCTTTATTTAACACAAGCAATGCTAACCAATATCAACCATCTTTATTAAACTAAGAAGCTGCAAGCTTGGAGGGATAAAGGAATAGGAGATAAAGAAGGGATGGGGGAATGTGCTCCCTTATTCTTTCTTACTCCTCAAAACCTCTCAAAAGCTATTATTTTACGATGGTATCCTTATCATCAGCAGAGTAAACTTTGGAAATTAATTTTACAGAGCTAGCTGCGGTCTGGTCCTGGAAAGTAGTGGCAAGGCACACTGTGTTTCGCAGTCATTTAGCAGCCCGTCTGGCGGCAGTATCCACCCTCTTACAGAACACCGTGAAATAACAGTATGTGTGCCGTTGGGTTTCGGTGAGTGAGTAAGATAAAGTATTGGGACAGGGAAATGTCCCCATCCCAATTTTTTATCCTCAATCACACTAGGCGGCAACGCACTTGTAGTACCTGTGGCATTGCTTGTTATAGGCGACGGTAGCCACTTACCATCAAGTGGACCGTTAGCCTGTCTGTAGACCTTAACATAAAAAATACAGATACAAATCGGTCCATCCGTTTGGGAGCTCCGACATCACAGATAGACAGACACACGCGTCATACTTATAACATCTCGTTTTTGCATAATTTTGGTTTATGTAAAATATAAAAGCAACAAGAAATAATAGTATTTCCGTACTTGTGTATGGTATGATATGATTATGCGTCAGATGTTACGAATGACATCGCCGCCTAGAATATCGACTGGTATAACTCTTTTCAGATACAACACAGTGTGACACTGTGACATAGTAACACATTGATGTATTAAATTCTGAATACAGACGTAAAGATTGTCACACAAGAAGATTTGTGTGATTTCCAACTGTATGATTGACAAGGAGGTCACAGAAATAAGGAAGGATTGGGGTCTTGGCGAAGGCCAACCGCTTCAGGGATCTGAGCCAATGAAATAATTGGTGAATTACTTAGATACTGCTTCTAAGTGTTCTCGGAGAGACTAAAGTATCAACAAAAATAGTTTTTATAAATATATCTTAAAAAAGAGAGAAGATTTCTATGTTTGTGATAAACTCAAAAACTATTGAACCGATTTTAAAAATTCTTTAACTATAGAAAGCTATAAGTCTTCAGCTAATAACATATTTTATAAAGATACGCTGGCAAAGTCGCGTGCAACACCTAGTTTCTTATATACCTACTTAGAGATTTATCGGGGGCAATTTTCTGCAATTAATATAATTAATTATAAATATCTAGACTTCCACGTCAATATGAAGTCAAGAGAATGTTTCTCAATGTCGACATCAAGGCTGCTAAGTTAATTATTAAGCCTAAAACGAATTGTTTCGCAAACTTGTTAATGTAATGTTAATTAGGTAATGTTTAAGTTTAAGCCACAAGCAAAAGAGTTTTATATGTTAATTCATACTTTTTTAATGTTTATTTTTTATATAAGTAAGCAGTGAGACTATTGGTCAGAAGGCTCGTCTGCCGGCAGACAATAGAAATAAGTTCGAATTCCGATCATATTTTTGTGAAAATAATCATAAGACAATCTATATGTCTATGGAGGCTATAGTTATCTCGTAGACACGTTATCTATATGTCTATGGAGGCTATAGTTATCTCGTAGACACTTAAAGGCCTGACAATCCGTACTGAACTGGCATGATGAACTACCTCTCCAAATTGAGGAAAAGGACTGCCTAGAAGTGGCATGTAATAAAGATATATTATGTATCTATATATATATACAATAGAAACTCGATTATCAGGACTAATTGTTGTCCTTAGGCATTTGGATAATCGAATGTATGAAGAAAAAGAAAAAGCGGGTTTTGTGCATATGTAGTACGTAATGTTATGTGTTTATAAAAACCCCACAGGGGGCGCGGGCGGGGTAATGCCAGTTATGACGCGTTCATGCTTGCATAAATTCGACTTGTAGGTATTTTATATACATTTTTTTTAATTAATAAATAAATGTAAAAATATAATTTTTATGATTATTTAGGCCTATTTGTATATAATTTATAATATAAATATATTTTAAATTTATGTCTGTATGTAATCTAAATAAATAAATAATAATTATTATTATATTGTAAAAAATTTAATATTAAAAAGAAAAATAAATAAAGATAATAATAATAATAATAATAATAATAATAATTGGTCGCGGTTGGTAGTCCGGATAATTGCGAATCCGTATAACTGAGGGCCGGATAATCGAATTTCTACTGTATACCTATAGTAGGCGCAGTGCGCCTTCTGTTTCTCCACTAACTTAATCATCCAACGGATTTTGATACGGTTTTCACAAATTGAAATAGCGATAAACGAGGAAGGTTTGTCTTACTTCTGTACGAAGCCAGGGGCTGGTTGTTAATTCAATTATAAGCCAATTAACCTACAATTACCTACACATAATCGTAGACACAAACACATGAATTTTAGTTAGAAAAGAGAATATTGTTAAATCATGTTACGACACATTGTTGTCACCTTGTGTCGTGAGACAACCGACGCGTTTCTAGGGGATTTGGGTCAAGTGTGAGCTTGAGGATACATTACGTATTACAATTTACAAAACGCACTTACGAGCATTGTTGGTTAAAAGCCTGTAAACAATGGGTCAAGTTTAAATATCCAAGGGCTTATGGGTAACCTAATGTCCGTAATTCCCTTCCAGAAGTAACTGAATTTACTCTTAATTTGATCAAAACTATTAAATTCAATTTAAATTTCCATTTAATATACTTTATGAACATTTATTGACCTTGACACATGTTTATGTTATGTAACAGTAATTATTCTCATTTATTATTCGCAATACAGAAGGAATGTTAGGAAAGTTTATATAGAGTGCAAGCTGGTGCCCGCAACTTAGAACGCGCTGTAGTTCGTATTTTGAAAATCTCACAGGAACCTCACATTTTTCTAGGTTAAAAAGTATTCCATAGTTAAATCCAGGTAATCATCATTACATCAGTGAAAACCGCATTCAAATCGGTTAAGCCGTTTCTGGGAATAACGTTCACAAACGAACCGACAAACTGACAGAATTAAGATTAAGAATTAAATATTCTTATATTATATAATATGTAAATATATAATTTAGAATTAAATGAAATATTATTTAGTTTAGCAATTATCTCAATAAAAACATTCTTAAAACTATTTTTTGACCTCTGTAGGTACAAAAGAGCCACCTGTACAATATTTTTTTTTTTTAATATTTAATGTATACTAATTAGTGATGTAACGAATGCCAGTTTTTAAGCGAATGCGAATGCGGATATTCGTTACATCACTAATGCAAACACGGCTCGTTTACAATCTTAATATATGTATAGATAATTATTAGATTAATTTAGATTATAAAAAATATTTTTAAATAACTTTTTATGTACATATATCACGGTACAGAATTGAATAATAAATTTGTATTAAAAGGGGCAAAGTTTAAAGAAGTCATTGAACCTGTTTTGCTTCACGAAACTTCCACATAAATTCTCCCGAAATAAATACAGTTGCCGACATGATAAGCAAAGTTGTGTGAGACCTGTCATTGAATACTTAGCAACACTTGAAGGCACTTAAAATTGTTAAAATTACTCAGACTATACTGCTGACGAGCTTCTTTTCTTGGTTTTACTATTACAATTACTTTCCAGTGGGATCTTGGGGGTTATCTGATTTGTAGGATTTTTAAACACATCATATACTTAGTTTTAGAGCTTTCTGTTTCTAATGATAAAGATGTTTTGTTTAGTCCTGGTCGAGGTTTATGCAAAGACTGTTACTTACCAATCATAATGTTGTCCCTGATGATTTGAACGTGATGATCACGATCAGGACGAGTATGCTCGTGCCAAAATCCAACAACGTGACCGAGTTCATGAACGACAATGCCGAATTTGTCGCAGTTCTTGCCTATTGAAATAGCTTGAGCTCCACCACCGCGTTTTCCAACGAAGGAGCAACATCTGAGGGTAATTGACATTTTAATGATTTCTTACATTTTCGCCTATTAGTCAGTCTGACCGAAAAACAATCACGAAATAAATAAGGAGAAAATAGAAAATAAATACATTGGTAGCTTTGTAAATTTAATAGATCTTAAGGTTCAGCCATTTGTAAGTATTTAACTATCATGTCAATTATGTTTTTGTCATTTGATATACGAGAATATGAATTGTAAATATCAGAAATTTAATGGGGTGCCAAAATTTTTTAATGTAGAAAGATGGCCAGCAAACTTGATCTCTTATTGATACCATCATCTACGTGAACAAGTTTGCTGCAATATTACATGTACCTACTGTGAGTTTTGATATAAAAAATGGAGTAATATCAAACGACACGATGACACGATAAAGTTAGGATAGAATTGGCCACATTTCACGGTTGTCATCTGTAAGGTAAATGTTTACGCCGGCAAAGGGCCAGGAACTGAATGGTTATACCATTGATCGTATTTTTATTAATTTATGTACACGTTTTATGTAATTTAAAATACCTCAATTTATGTACTCACCCGCATGGTCGTTCAGTGAAAACAATATAGTCCTTATGCAAATTGGGATCTCTCTCAACAAATTTAACACAGGTGAAATTTTCCCAGTGCCTCATGGCTTGTTTGAACAAGGACTTGTGAGCGCCGCTGAAATTCCCATCAATTTCGTACGGTATTACGCCGTTCTCCCAAATACGTTCTTTGCGGTTGGTTGCGGCTCTGACTGAACGATGTCTCTTTCTTTCCTGTTTAAAGTATTATCATAATTAAAAAATATTAAAGAAATTACGACCTCGTTGTAACAGCTAAATTAATGAATATTTTGACACTATATACTAAGGTCCGGTGAAAGAAAGAGAGGACGCCCCATAAAAAGGTGGGAAGACGAGCTTAAAAAGCTTGTAACTGGCGATTGGATTAAGTTAACCCAAGACAGGGAATTGTGGAGAGAGATGGAGGAGGCCTTTACACGTCGAGAGGTCCTTAATATCTAGATTAAAAAAAAAAGAATGTATATACTAAAGTTCGAATCCCAATAAGAACTGCCTGAGTCTTTTATATTTCAAGCATAGATTAGAAATTATGATCACTTGTTGTAACTGTGAAAGAAATCATTCAGAAAAATGTGCCATTCCAAAGAATATAAATTAATTATATAAAAAAAGGCTACAGCCCTTTTTTAAAACAACTTTAAAAATTAAAAAATTAAATATACATCGACCATTAAGATTTTTTAGATGTAATAAAATCTCGAAATAATATTGCACTAAACTGACACAGAAGCCTTTCTACAGTGCATTTTAGTCTAAATTTAAAATTTCCATAAGACAAAATTTCAAACCTTAGTATTAGTATAATTATAAACTTGAGATTCCATGGCGACTAAATCTTCACTAGTGTCTCTGACAGACCAGCCTTCGAATTGATCTAGTCCATATGTTTTATTAAGCTTTGGCGGCGCCTTTACTTCGAATTTCGGTTCAAATTCGTGCTCCGGTATTTCAAATTGCCTCCTTTCTTCACTGCTGCGTTCTTTCCCGTTGTACTTTTTGTGATGACGAAAAAATTTTCTTCGAACAAAATTAGATTCCTTAGTCTCCTGTCCGCTATAATTCAACGTGTTGTGTCCATTTCTCTCGTTTGAATGAATGTTTCTTAGCCTGTAATTTTAATTAAAATTATTTTATTGCACATATGCGTGTAAGCTGTGTATGGTAGTACCTGGTTTTGATGTAGTGTCTTTGCTTTCAATTAGAATCTTAAGGGGTCTCTAGACGATCATGCGGCATGACATGCGTTTACGTGAATTATCATGCTGCGTGATGCACCGTCTAACTTACTATAATTCATTTTATCACAATATAGTACAGTAAAGAGGTCTTCTGCGCTGTTATGGAATTATTTTTGTCAAAGGCATATCATACCGATCTAGACGATCATGCGTGCATGTTAGTCACAGCTTACAGGATTAAAAAATAAAGAGAATTGTCAATCAACCGCCAGCACGTAGTTTGCATGTCATTCGCATCAATCAATTAATTAAACGAACATGCATAGATGACAGCACGTAACGCATGTCATGCCGCATGATCGTCTAGGGACCGCATTAGGTTTGATGTGAATTTGAATATAAACATCATATTAATATAAACATTATTATTTAAACAATTATGACGTAAGCAAGCCTAGATTCAAGTCGTTCATTATTGTAAAATAGAAATTACGAGATAAAATAAAATTTTGTCTTTTTTTATTAAAACATAATTATTGATTTTATTGAAATTATTAAAACATAACATTTGAGTTAAACGTATTTCTGAATGTATTTCTAAACGTATTGGCAGATATGGCTTCATTGCATTAAGCGCAGTATAGTTTGGATATTAAAGTTTTAATTATGCCACATTACGCCCATACCGTCTGTGGTACATAAAGGATTATGGAAATGTTTAGTATAATAGTTACTGTAACTGTAAATAGTATCAATTTCAATTTAGGATAAATGATATTCAACTACGCATCCTAGTCATCAAGATTAAGTACTATAATGTTAGATATAGATATAGATATAGATATAGATATAGATATAGATATAGATATAGATATAGATATAGATATAGATATAGATATAGATATAGATATAGATATAGATATAGATATAGATATAGATATAGATATAGATATAGATATAGATATAGATATAGATATAGATATAGATATAGATATAGATATAGATATAGATATAGATATAGATATAGATATAGATATAGATATAGATATAGATATAGATATATAGATTTCATACAATCTATTTGAAAGCCGATAAAAATAAATTACGTAGTTCACAGAAAATTTTAAAGGTGTACTTATAATTTAGTCGTTAAACTAATGAACAATCTTAATTAGATCTTGACTACTAATTAACTAGAAATTGGTGCCTCTTAACACGTCATGGCCTATGTTCAGCAGTGGATGCTCTCTAAGATGATGATATTCTTATTGTCTCTATTAAGTCACTTTGTTATTGTTTTCTTTACAAGTAGCACTAGCTTCACTAAGAATCACTAATTTTTCACTACAATAATCTAAATGACACTTCAACAGCTCTTCGATATCACAAACAGTCGATAGAAGAGGACAAAGTGATATTTAATAGTGAAGTTAGTGCTACTTATAAAAAACGCAGAAATAAAGTTTACAGGTGAAAGAAAGGATATAATGTTCATGTTAAACAACGAGCTCAAAACGAAATGTTCATGAAACATTTTCAAATAATATGTAGAGTGGGTGGAATATCAATTACCAGTACACGTGTTTGGAAGTTTTCCAATCGTCACCACAAAGTTGTCGGAATCGAAGTTCAAGCATTCAAACAAACGTGACGAAGTTTAGTTAAAGCTTATAGTAGGGGATCGAAACTGCTGAGACATTTGAGGCAACTGCGCAATTATCGGGAACGGAAGTAAACGAGCCACATTCTGAATTAAGGAGATTTTCAATTGCAAATAATAAGTGTCTGCTTCGATGGTAGAGATTCAATGCAAGGGAGATCATTAAAACAAAGATACGAGTGTTTTCGCACAAGCGAGCGAAGGAACTAATAATTAGAGGATGTAATTGATAATTCTAGCAGAATATTCCAAGACTAAAATACTGATCTTATACATATAAATTTATCTAAGAAAATAAAATAAAAAAGTTTACTAATTCCGATAGATTTGCTTTTATTCTGATAAAAGCGATAAACAGGGAAGGTTTTGTATGTAATTGACAAAAAAATCCGTGCGTAGTCGGGGGCTAACATAGCTTAACATGTCTGTAGAATTTCGACTTTAGACAAAACCCGATTGGAGTTTGCGAATATAGCGACACTGTAAATTGTCGCCCAGAAACACCATTAACTTATTTTCACCTTTAAATTCATTTTAAGAACGTTGTGTTTCCTTTGCAGTTTTTAATTATAATATTAACTATTAATATTAAACATAGTGGATAAGTTCTGAAGTGTTCGCTAGTTTCAAAGTGGAGCACTTGTGTAACGAGAGCTTAATAAGTACCTATAGCTTCAGAATTTATAATAAAAAGTTAAGTTAATTTTGTCTGCATACTTACCAACTTAATTTTTTTAAATGATGGAGGTTGTAGCAGCCTATTTACAAATAGATTTTCCTGTCTACTGTTGGGAATTTCCTGTGTTAGTGTAATTCTTATGTTCTTCAATTTTTTACTACCTATTACTAAATATAAAATAACCTTTTAAGTTTTTAACTCTGAATATTATGTGTTATTGAATAAATTAGGTTCAATTTGGATTTCGAATATCCAATATATGGATTGGTCTCATACAAGCCATGTTGGAGTCTGCCTATATCGCAATATGACTACCGTCGTTTAAAACTAAAAACGACTGCTCATTTAAATAAATAGTCTTACCTCCTTCTGTTTCCGTGTCTTCTTCTTCTTCTGCGTCTTTTAGATGTTGTATCCTCTATAATGCTTTGAAGACTTTCAGTTGGTTTTGCTAAATCACTGTTAAATTCCAGGTCTTTTTTAACCAAATCCTCATAAGTGTTATTTATTATACCTTTGACTTCCTTTTCTAAATTATCATCTTCCTCTTGTTCGTTCGTTGACAAAATTCCATTTGTTGGCGCAGGAGCGACTGTTATGTTATCAGGTATATTCTTGAATTTTACATCTCCAGTTATTTCACGGCTGTCGCTTTGTATTTTGTTCGTGACATCGTCTATTTTAATGGATGTGTTGGGAATTTTAAAGTGGTACGCTTCATCCGTATGTGAAATTCTACTGTTTGATACGTTCACCAACAAAATACCTTCTTGCTCTAAACTATCTGTTTCAGTTAGATTGTCAACAATTGATGTTTGGTTATGCTCCAATTTATTATGATTTGGTTGATTTGTGAAGTTATCAAACATTTCTTCAGGGGGGTTTTTTCCATTTTTTAATAAAACTGACTTGTCTAAAGCAGAGGGAATAACCTAGAAATATAAATTCCTTTATAACTGTAATATTAAAACTATTGGCATCGCAAGGCAAATTGCATCCCTGGTAATAAATTTTTCATCTCATTAACCGCTACAGTAACCATAATCTTACGAGAGACCACCTTGAATTAATAGAACGTATGCTGCTGTATTTCTATGCGTAATTATATTGTGTCAGAACCACCGTTATTCTTCTACTATCATCGAGTGGTCGACATTAAAAAAAAACGACCCTTTGACATAAAAAACAATAATAATTGTTAAGTATTTGTTATAATACATTTTAAAAAAATATTACTCAACTCGGTATCATTATGAGGACTCACCTTCGCCATTAGTACTGCCTCGTTATATTTCTTTGGTTTATTTTGCGATAGAGGTATAGGCTGCTTTGTTCTCTTTCTCATAATATCCGGCAAACCTTCTTCCTCTACTTGTAAGCCTTCTAAGAGAATCTCTTTTTTTAACCTTTCCACTTCTTCTTGTAACGACTTATTGATTTTTATTGCAGGAGGCTTAGTAGTCGGTTTAAAGAAGTCTACATCTGGTATTGCGATATCCCCTTGAAAGTTACCTGAAACAGGAGAGAAATTTGCATATTATGCTATAAATAATAATCTTTCATACAAGCTATATATTCATAGATAGAAGACAGATCAAGCCACTTAATAGTCTCAGACATACCCATTTATTGGGTACCCATTTAACAGAAAATTTAAAATTGATTTAACAAAAGGGATAAATGATTTTTTGGTTTATTACACTGATTACGTCTCTCCAATGTTACCACTTCGATCGGGCATTTCATTAGATCATGAAGCTACCGAAGCTGAAAAGAGGAGTTTACGCCAATTTTCATTGAGTATTCTTGCGTTACTGATGTGGGGTTTTCATCCCAAGGATACGATAATGGCAGGAGGAATACATGACCACTTTCTATATTATTATCAATTATATATAAACAAACTTAACTTTTTATATAAATGTATAATAAATATAATATGTTTATTTAAATCAATAATAATTTTCTTTTACTTAACACTAAAATTAATTCAAATTTAATTCAGTTAACGAAAAACTATATTATTTGAAACGGATCCATGTGTAAGGTGTGTAAGGTTACTAGGACTTCTAAGTGTCACAGCATAATGATAAATAGCCTATAAGCTTTCCTCAAGTGCCTACCATCAATTGGGCACGCTAACGGTCCACTTGATGGTAGGTGGCTACCGTAGCCTATAAAACAAGTAACATAAGAATTAAGGATAAGGGATAAGGAATGGATGGGGTAATGGGCTCTGGCATACCGAAACACAACAGCACATATGCTGTTATTTCACGGTGGTCTTTTTCACTTATTATTCTTATTTGCTGCTCAAAATGAGGACGGCTGCTCAAATGCTATTCAATTCTAAACATTTTTGGATTAAATGGACATACATTACTTGTGTAAGTTGCGCTTACTAGGGTCAATGTGGACGAAAATTACTTTTTCATTCCTATAGTATAATAAATCTAAGTTTACCATTGTGCGGAAAAGGCAACGTTCCGTTCCGTGATTCGTCCGCATTATTTATTGTTTCTTTTCCTCGGGTTAAGGTAATAAAAAGTAAATAAAAGTTATTAAAAGTTGCGGTTACATGCAGTTGGCCGGATAACAAATCTTTCTGTGCAAACATTTATTAATATATATTATTTCATTGTGAATAGACACGAACAACAGAAGTTAGATTAATATTCTTACTAACATAAAAATTTAATATTGCTTAATTATCTATCCTATCCTGACTGCAATTGATTTTTTTTTTTATTTGTATTTTTTTTTTAAATTCTTTTAATACTTAGTTCTGTTATAACGATGTTGTCAATGCAATGAACGTATCTACCATAATTATTTTGTGTTAATTCAGACTTATTGAACCCATAATAACGAAAAAAGTAAAGAAGTTAAAGTGTATATGTTTCTGTATATTCTGTATACAGGAAAAAGGATATTGGGATAATGGATGACTACAGAGTTGCTGGCTGAGTTTTGAACTGCTTAGAAAATCTAGAGTTTCATAATTGAATACGAACCAAAACAGATATCATTACCAGAAGTCTAGACCTTTAGCTAACAGGATTTAGTAATTAATAAATTATCTAGCTATTAGAAAATTAAATTGGCGGAAGTTTAATAGCCAATCATTAATTTTGCTAAATTGCTTTTGCGAAAATCTATAAAATTCCTATCATAAAATATATTTTTCCTTAATCTGACTTGACTTCAAATTGCCCATACTGTCCAGTGTCCATAAAAATGTATTTATGTACTATTAGCTATTGCTCGTGACTTTGTACTTTAAGTGCTTCGTGCTTTATTTTTTAAGGCATATGATCATTTAAAAATATTTTAAAAAATAATTTTAAAAATATTTTAAAAATATTTTAAAAAATATTTTAAAAAATATTTTAAAAAATATTTTAAAAAATATTTTTAAATGATCATTTGTGAGCATTACTTTTATTCAAGAAGAAAGAAACTCTATGTCATTTTATATACCTCTGACAACATGTACCAAAACCAAAATTTTATAATGATCGTTTGAGTAGTTAAGGCATGAAAGCATAACAAACAATCAAACTCACTTTCGCTTTTATAACATTATTAATGATTACTTTTTAAAACACTACAATAATTTTTACCATATTATTAGTAACATTTGTTGTTGTGATTTAGCTCCATTAGCACTATTTAGCTATATAAATATAATAATAATTACATAATTAGAGTTCATCGCAAGGTGACAACAGATGCTATTAATAACGTTGTGCAGAGATTAAGCAAATGCCCGATAACCGAGGCTCTATGGAACCATGTTCCATAAATGTATCCACTAACTGTATAATAATATTGTTTCAAATAACGATTGTCACTCAAACAGGTCAACTTAAGAATCTCTGAAAACTTCTGAACCTATAAGGCTAATGTAGTTACATTTTTAATTACAAGTGTTAATTTGGATACTCAGATAATATAAGAACTATAGACAGAATTTTAGTATTACAAAATTTTGAAAATATAAAAAGTTTATATGGCCTTAAAGGTTAACAAACAAACAAACTTACTTTCTCGTTTACGTTATTAAAAGAATATTGTCATTAAAAAATGTAAAGCAGCTGACTCTATTGCTGGTTGGTAACAAATTTAATTTAATATTGAGTTTAATTCGAATAGAGAATCAATTCGAATTTAGAATAGTGCCGCATTATAACACCCGGTTTACTTACAATGTAGGTACATTTTGATCGTTAAATTTAATGGCCGCCACGCGTGTCTATTACACAGCTGGTGCACAAAGCTGGCTGCCAATTCATTAATTTTGTGCGTGTGCTTACACGGCGGGAATTGGACAGGCTGGTATACGATGGCCACAGTTTGCATGAATATTCATAGTGAGGCCGTGTTCGAGGATTGAATTTGATTATGTTCCACAACTTGGGTTTACAATGACAAATGTCACTGTCATCCGATTTGAGACTTTACACCAATGAAATAAGACTTCAGAATGATATCGTCCTTTATATGAAACAAATCTATTGTTCCATCTCTGGTGGTTTGATGTTATGCGAACCATGAATTGGGCGTCTTCAGTGTAAGAAATGTACTCACTGGCACATAATATATATCGTATTTATAGATTGTATTGCAATTATGGCTAATATTAATAAAATTTCAATTTTAATGTTACTCTTACATGCAAAGACGGTTGAACGGATTTGGATGCAACTTTTCAGTAATCACAATAACAGATATGTAGCTTATATAATTTATAAATTATAGCTTATTATCGTCTATAATTAATAATTTATTAATTATATATAAACAAAAATATGTAATTAATAATTTAAAAGCATTCAACTACCAACAAACCACAAATGTAACTGCTGCAACGTAGCTATGAATTGAATTAGGAATCGCGATTTAGAGCGGGATTCATCCTCTGGTCCAAGTTACAAACTAAAACGTCTCTAATATTAATGGTGTGCATTTAATTAACTGAACGTATCAGCGTTTTATTTCTCATCTGGAATGAAAAGATGTGGTAAAAAATAAATGTCTTCTTTTGATGGAATATTAACAAAAAATTGTGAAAATTATGCGGCAAAAAATTAAAATTTTTCGAAAACCTATGATGCAATACTTATCGTAATAATTATTTATTACAAAAATATTTTTTATACGCTGAAATTATCCTGAGATAGATAGTCAGTCGTGAAAATATGTATTATAAAAAATCTAATTTATATTTTCAAAGAAAATGATATCTTTAAAAATAATAAAAATTAGTGATAATTTAATTAATTGTAATTATATTTTCCGCTAATGCTTATGACTTGTTACCAAATCGTGTGAACGTTACGTACATTGTATAATTTAATCGAAGGCATGGTATTGCACACAATCCTCACTGAATCGATTCCTGCTATTACACATATTTTGCATATCAGTCAAATCTATTGATTTGATCAATTTTATATGAACAGTTTTAGGGTAATTTAAATGAAAATGAATGGTGCCTGGTCAATCATTGCCTGCCAAACTACTATACTATTAAGGATAAGGGATCGGGGAATTGACAGGGATATGGGCCTTACTCATCCACCGAGACACATATAATATGCTATTATTACAGAGAGACTTCTTCATAGAACTTATACTAGATATTATCTAATTAATAGATTTTACATTATTAAATAAACTATATTATCATTTATCTATCCTTAATGTTACTATGGTCGGCAGCCCACTAACAAAACACCTGTGGCGTTGCTTGTTTTATAGGCGACGGTAGCCACCTACCTTTAAAAGGACCGTCAGCTTGTATGTCAAGTTTTAAATACAAAAAAATATCGTGAAACAATCAAACAAATTTATTCCAAGTTATTCCCAGTTAAATGAAAAGGGAAAATATCTTTTAAAAATTTAATTAAGACTTTTTATAATGTTTTCATTAAGCGTTAATAAAGCTCAGTAACATCCAAAACTGAGATGAGCTTTAAGTTAGACCTTGTAAGTTTTCATCCGTCACAATGAATCTTTGCTCCCATTTTGCGAGTTTAAACTTAAAAATTTCAATATGATCTTATAAAATATCAGGAAAGTCTTATATAATTAAGTATCATGATGATTGATTATTTTTCAAATAGTGGCAAGACATATTGCTTTGGCAATATGTCTTGGGCAAATATGGCACAACTGGGCAGCCGTGGCACTAACAACCCCCTTATAGACTACCTTTAAATGAAAGCATTTGTACTTTAGTTTTTCGGTGCCCGAATAAGAGAACCCAGAACCTATTTCCCTATCGCCAACCCAGAACCTTAAGTTTAAGTAACTTAGCATTTTTTTTACGAGTTATTTCGTCTTGTTTTATTACCATATTGTTATTGTTATTTATTAAATCATTACATACTTAAATGGCTCTTTCATAAAATCTTTGTCACAGTTTGTCTATGACTCTATGAGAATACAAGTCTCTCAATAATATTTCAGATAATTATGTACAAAAAAGTACTTAAATAAGAGAGCATAGAGAATAGAGTATCATTTTTATCATGGTAATTGGTTTCTATGTTCAAAACACTTATCACTTAAAAATGTATGAGAATAAACACAATTCAATTTTAAGTTGCCTGCGGATAAAAAAAAAGTTTATTTTAATTATACATTTTTGAAAAAGATGGAATGTTAATTGAAATAAAAAATGTTACCATTATAAAAATAAACAAAAACGGAAACGGACTAAAAATTATAAGTTTTTTGAGTTGCTGTTCATTTGGAATATGGGCCTCCCCCATTTCCAATACTTTGTTGATTTTTCCATAATTTTCCGCTTTGCTATTACTTTTAAAGCTTTTAAATGATTTTTTTCAGTTTTGGAAATTGTTTTCTAAAATTGAAAAGAAATGATCAAGTTATCTGAAGCAAATAGTACAGAATTTGCCTATTAAGAGTAAAGTTATACTCGTAGTGAAACTGCTAATAGATTCTTCCGCATATTATATCGAGTATACGGTACATAGTTGTGCCCCAGATTAGTTAGATCATTGTAA
Organism: Synanthedon myopaeformis; assembly: GCA_944738685.1. Classification (NCBI taxonomy): domain Eukaryota; kingdom Metazoa; phylum Arthropoda; class Insecta; order Lepidoptera; family Sesiidae; genus Synanthedon; species Synanthedon myopaeformis. The sequence goes on along the minus strand of OX122921.1, from coordinate 9,838,538 downwards.
CCGAGTTTCAGGCTCATAACAATGTTAACTGATGCCGTAAGAGGAATGCGCTGTGTTTGACATAACCACTAACTTTTGTCTATTTAGCTAGCACATTACCAACTCCACATAGAGTGAACGTTGTTTCAATGAAATTGTCGTAACGTACATAATTTCATTTTTTCCATATTAATATTGTAAAGAAAGGTTTTTATATTTGTTTGTTTCAACTATTCATCAAATTGAAAAAAAAAAAAAAAATGGACCAATAATGAGATTAGAATTTCAGAATGGACATAAACGCTAAATATTCCACGCGGGCAACAGCTTTCTAAAATAAAGATCCAAAGCTTGTCAAAAGTATAACGTTAGGCGTCAATGTATGTCAAGCATTATACCTTTTATTTTTCAACGCTGACGAAGTCGCACGCATTACCTAGTATATTATAAAAGGCAGGCTGGCAAAAAGTTGGTGATTACTGTCGACTAAGGACACAAGCAAGACTAAAAGAGACTCTGAAGGGATTTGTTTACAGCTCGTTTGGAGAACACTATACTGTAGCTAGATAAAAATACCTCAGAAAAGAGATTTTTTAATGTTAAGGTCGTCAGACAGGCTAACCGTCCACTTGATGGTAGGTGACTACCGTCGTCTATAACACAATTAACATTACAGGTCTCTTAAGGATAAGGGAATATGAAGGGATAGGGAAATGGGCTCGTGCATCCCTTATGCCATCACCGAAACACAACATGGTATTATTTCATGGTAGTCTTCTGCAAGTTCTGATTACTATTGTGTTGGCATATTTATCATGGCAATATTGACCGTGTTCGCACTCTTTCTGGTCATCTTTGTAGCAAGCTAGTTCGTTCTGAATAAAAAAATCCTCTTAAGTGACCATGGATCTTTTATTTACAATACCACCATATACAAAGACTGCTTAGGTTCTCTATAGGCGACTTTCCATCTAATCGGTCGTCTGCATGTCTATCACAAAATAACATATTCTGTTTAGGATACTCCATAAACATTTTCGGTTAAATGAAAGTCGTTTATTCTATGGAGGCTTTGTAATGTAAACATCCAAATTTAGCGAAATGATTTAGCTAAAACAAAACGGGTAAAGTTGAAAACAAATAGATATCCTTAATGGGCCGGTAATTAAAATGTTATTTGTTAGCATTAGTTGGTCTATCTATTTCGGTTCAGTGAATTTGTGGGATGAATGGAAAAACGACTCAAAACTACCCACTATGTAGAGTATCTACGTGTTTATTATGCAAAAGTTATACGATTATTTACTCTTAATAGCTTTTTTCCAAACTTAATTGAAAATTAGTTTAAAGGACTGGCTTTTTTCTGTAATAACAATCCTGATCCTAACCTTTACATGCTATAAAATAAAAGGAGACATCGCATCTCGCCTTATGTCCTGCCGCTTAGATCTTTTGAACTTCGCAATGGATGATTTTAAAGCGGTTTTCACTAATAGAAAGAGCGTTAAACGAGGAAAGTTTTTATATATAATTTGTAGAAAAAAAACCTTGCAAAGTCGGGAGCGGTTTGCTAATAATGTTATAAACGCGGAAGTTTGTATGTTTGTTTCTCGATAACGCAAAAACGGCTGAACGGATTTGGGCGAAACTTAACACAGAGATAGCTTATTATTTGGATTATCATAATATATGGATCATATGGATTACTTGTATCCTAAAAAATGTTAGGTTCTCAAGTCTTAAAATATGAAAAATTCGGCGCCACTTCACAGCGATAAAAATATCACTCCTAAGTATACTATTTTAATTTTTCTAGTAATATGATGTAGCGGGCATAGCTAAGTAATATTATACATATTTTATTTTATTTAAATAACGAAGCGAGAACCTCTTGTTGTGTTAATAGGCTTATAATCTAGCTATATAAGACATTTCGCCTATTAGGTATAAAGTCAAATATTCTAAACATAAAATAGTAATAGAGCTTTCTGAATGTCAGGCGTCAATATATTATGTCAGGCGTTATATCTTTTATATTTCAACAAGGACGAAGTCGCGGTCACCAGCTAGTAATTTATAAAGATATATACGCGACTAAAGTCATAGGTAAATGTTTAATTTTTTATGTATAATTTAAAATGGTGGAACGTATCATTTAATATTAAATAACTGAGTTTACTCGCAAAAGCTAATCTGTAATGGCTTTAAGTTGATTGAGGCCATAACTTGATACTAATTAAATAACTTGGATGAGCAAGGCAAACTCACTTTTCGTCTTCACTCTTATGCATTAAGGTACTCGTAACATAAACTACTGACTCGTATATCTCGCTTAAAAAAAGAGCAATTGTAATTACTGTACAGTAAATGAAATGCCCACTTAAGGTACCGTTTCGTGCAGCGGTAAATGGAAAGCCCCCTTAAGATGCCTTTTAGAAGTTGGTTCAGAAAACGCAAGCTTAAACGAAAACCTTATTAAGTCTGAACGCTTAGTTGCTCTTTTAAATTGGATATATAAAGGTTTTATTGAAAAAATGGTGCTTTAAAAATTGAATTAACTGCTTTTATTTTACTGAGTTTCGTAGTCACAAATTAGGCAGCACGTCTGGCGGCTGTAACCACCCCTTTATAGAAGACCACCGTGAAGTAACAACATGTGTGCTATTGTTTTACGATGAGCGAGTAAACGACCATTTTCCTATACCTTCCTAATCGTTTAAAAGAATAAAAAAAAATTTCATATTTCAACGCATCCGAAGTCGCGACCAAAGCTATATAAATATCGTCAGACAAAAAAAGTTCTTAATTCTTAACGGTTGTATTACGCGAATGAACCTTAACGATACAGCCTTTTATACATTTTTATAAATAATTTAGCAAAGGACACGAAACATTCGACCAATAAAGCACTTTTTATAGCTCCACAAATCCTTTGCAAATGTCACAATTATTCAAGTGTGAATCGTTATTTAAGACCTCAGGTGTTCGTGAAAAAAGCTTAATGTTTTACATGAACACTGCAATATTTATAACTTTTTATAATGTCTGACACGAGGACGGATTAGCGTTGAAATGTAAGGGTGTACATGAAAAAAAATATATTCAAACATTACATTTGTAACTGAAACGTAGTACTGAAGCAGATTCAAAGGAATAGCAAATAAACATTGGGATGAGTTGTCGACGTTTATTTGCTTCAAAGACTTCACCGGAGATAAAAAAAAAATCAAATTCATTTGCTCTAGACAAGAGTTTTTACGTAGCAGTTGTATCTGCTAATATAATTAAAGGAAAAGTTTGTGAAATGTCTGTATACAGTTATTCAACGGTTGGAAAAATTTATTAAATAGCTTAAATATGTAAAAATGTTAACGTGGCTTTATCTATATGGCTATTAATTTTAATTAATATTATAAAAAGAGAAGATTTTTATTCTGTATGTTTGTAATGAATAAACTCAAAAACTACTGGGCCGATTTTAAGAATTCTTTCATATATAGAAAGCTATATTATCAGCGAGTAACATAGGCTATATTTTATAAAGTTACTCGAACGATGTCGCGTGCAACAGCTAGTCTTAAAAAAATATATAACGAAAGCGAGTTTGTTACGCTTTCACGCCTTAATTACTCAACCAATCATGGAATGTTGCATATGCATTGTCAGAGATACAGAAAAGAATATAAAATACCTTTCATCTAGAAAAAAAGTATTGTAAAAAAATATATATTAACAATAAATATAGCATACATGTTTTAACAATTAAGAAAAATGGGCGCGGACGAATTCGGAGGCAGAAGCTAGTAATTATTATATTTTAATTGTATTTTGTTCATTCTATACAAAAAGCTGTCACGTGACTGCTTTTTGATTCTATTATTATAACTAGCGCTACTAACCAAATACTAAATTTAGTGAATAGTTTAAATGAACATAATTATTAACTTTCTCAACTAGTTCTAGCAGTTTCCCCCGAGATAGCTGGCGTACCTCCACCTACGGGTACGCCGGTGTTCCGCAATCCTGACCCCAATCTACGGCCGCCCAAGAAAGTCGTTGGATTTTAGCCGATAGAAGTCCTGCATAAATCCGCAGCAACCCCCTTCCCTATCGGCTATCCATGAGGATTTAGCAACTTTAAAAAAAGACACACTGCTTTCCATAGTCTTAAACTGGGTAGCCAGTTTGGCGCCAGTAACCATCGCTGTCAATAATTTTATAATTTTTAAGTTTTTCCCTTACAAACGATATCTTAAACCATCGATAATTTCATCACTTTTTATGTATTAGTAAGTCTCTTCAAATATATTTCAAGTAAACTTACTGGCATACTATAAATTGCAACTTTGTTTTTAATGGATTCATTAAATATTTACTTTGATGGAAGCTCTGTCAATTCGATAGTTAATAAAGTAGCTGGGGAAACTTTGGACTACAATGCAGAGTTATAACTTAGTTTTCACTTAAACAAGTTTGTGTGGGACGCTTTAAATTCAGTATTAAAGTTTGACTACAATGCATACATAATTACACTATTTTATAACGCCGAAATTAGTAAAATTTTACCAATGGCGTCTGGATGGTCTGGTTAGTTTCCAGCATTATTTAATAATAATGCTGGAAACTTGTAATTGAAATTCAATCAAAGAATGTGTAACTGTTTGACTAAGCCATTATTTCTTGTAAATGTGTCTATTGAATTTTATACAATATTTTGCTAGTTATCTTCGTTTTTTTTGCCCACAATATTGTTATTTCCACAGTCTATTAGTTGCCAAAGATTCAGGTTTTTTTTCCCTACGAGGAAAGGACGATAATAAAGGATTTAATATTTTTTATTTATTGAACATTTTACGATTATATAAAATGTGTCGTCAGAATAAAACTACAATATTAATTAAATTTAACTAAATTAATATACATAATTAACTAAACTTCATAGATGGAAAAAAATCTATAAAAGGCCAAAAAAAAGTAGCAAGTCAAAATCTTGATAAGGATATAAAAATAATATTTTTGATAAATCCAAGACTTTTGTGACATTTCAAGTGAACGAAAAAAAGACTTGAGTGTAAAAAAAAAACTTTAAAAAATATGTCGTAGAAAAATATTGCGATTAATCTTTACATAATAGAAGCTACGACTTCCTCCATATTGAGTCGTTGCAATGAAAAGTTACATTTATATGGAGGTGTGAAGTTGTGCCATGACATTTTCCATTTGACGGTTGCTCTTTGCTAGTTGTTTTTTTTTTTAGAAAAGCTCAACCCCACGGTAACGAGTGCACGTACGACTATACAGCCCTCACAAAGGGAGACCTACATTATGTGCAAGCCTTTGTAAGACTTTCACATTACTGTTTTAAAGACGTAGGTACCGATATTCTTGAAGTAATTGTAATTATATTTAGTTAAATACGCGTGGTCTGATTGAATATTTAATGTCTTTTTAATGCAAAGGTCGGTAGACAAGCTTTATGATCCAACTTGGTGTTAGGTAGATACCGTCGTCTATAACATAAGACAAGTAGACAACAAATTAGACAAGGATAGGAGATTAGGAGGTTATAGGGAAATGGGAACCGAACTACACCACATTTTATTATAGCATTGTCTTCTGAAACGGGTTGGTTACTGCCGCCAGATGGCTTGCCACTGCTAAATAAATTTATAAATGTTTAAGAGTATAAATTAAATATTATTAATATATTTGTTTATTTGTGCGGAGTGAGTTTGTTTGTTTGTTTATTCTTAATTACTTAACATTAAATTTTGCATGAAGAAATTTCGCTTACTCGTTTTCAGGGAAGGGCATAGAAAAAAGTACCCACTGCTGTCTACCCTGAGCCTTCTACTGAGCAAAACTACCGAAATTCATTGTGAAATAACAAAACAAAAAAATGTTTGCTGCCAGACTCTATTTCTATACCCCATCTACTTATCCTTAAACCTACTATAGTAGTTCTTATTTGAGCACATGTGGCGTTGCTTGTGTTATAGTAGGCGACGGTACCACCCACTTACCATCAGGAACGACCTTTGACGACCTTAACATAAAAGAAATTGACATTTTATGTAAGTAATATAAATATTATTTAATGTTTATCACGAAATACATTGAAATGTAACAAAGTCACAATCACTGCATTATTTCCGTAGAGCTTTCAGTTTCGAATCCATAAACTTAAAAGTAATAGAACTTAAATTCAAAATTCAAAATTAAACTTTTTTTAATATGCTTTGTAATTTGTGAAGTAATACGATAGCTCACGTAGGTGTGTGTGTATATGTATATAAGATTTTACTTATCCAGTGTATATTGTAATATATAGGAAATCTTTTTTGGGTTCAAAAGAAAGAAAAACGGAAACATGATAAAATCATTTTGCCGAGATTTTGTGTTTCGGATAATCGCCCTTTTCCACAGAAGCGGGTTAAGCTACCATGTTAAAATTACATAAATAAAATACTAATATAATGTGGAATTTATCTATCAGTCACATATCTATACTTCTATACTATAATATTATAAACAGAGAAGATTTGCATTTTTGTATGCTTGTCAAAAACTACTGGGCTGATTTTAAAAATTCTTTTACCTATTGAAAGCTATATTATCAGCGAGTAACATAGACTATATTTTATAAAGTTACGCGGACGAAAAGGTGTGCAACAGTTAATTTACATATAAGGTGACTTAATTTAAGATATAGTTTTAAAGAAATAAGTGCTCCAATAAAAATATTGACATGAAACATGACGTGATGTCTACAATTATTTAGTGCCTTTCTATACTACTTTATAGTGATTTTTTAATGTAACATATAATTGTTACAACGGTTAGTTTTTTTATGGTAACAGTGAGCAGACGGGCTGACAATTTTAGGTGTCTACCGCCACCTAAACCAAAGAAATGCAAGTAAAAATAAAATCTTTAACTAGGTGCTTGTAAATTCGTTTTAATTATTAAGGCTAAATATAATCGAGCCTTATATTTTGTGAGCCACATTACAGATATTGTATGTGTCAAATGATGGTAGGTGGCTACCGTCGCCTATGTCATAAGCAACGCCGCAAGTGCTGCAAGTGCGCTGTCGACCATAGTAGGGTTAAATTAAAGGTATAGGAATCTAAAAATTTTAAATGCGAAAGTTTGTAAGAGTATTTTTTACTGTTTCAATTTATTAAGATACGCACGTATGTTATAATTTTAAAAAAATATGCAGACAAAGTCGCGCGCAAAAGCTGGTATTATAATAATTAATCCTCGCTGACAATTATTCAAATGTAATTGTTTGTGTAAGCAGATCAGTTACATTGGGAAGGTATAATAGGTACTTGGGTACAGCTGACGCACAAGTACATATGCTGCTCACTGTTGGACACTGGACAGTTGCATTCGTTGGTTAAATGTGTCGCGTGCTTCCGGCTTCACAGTAGTGATGTGCACATTGCAAATTTTATTAATCGATATCGATGTAATTGTATTTTAATTGAATAATGTAAATTATTTTAATTGATTAATATTATTTTGGACATTATAATTTATTTATCAGCTGAACACTATTATAGACTTATACGGCCACAGTAAATCAATCGTGAATCAACCAATAATTCGAGGTACATATAATTTTTGATACCTCAAATAAGGTGATAAGGTTCTACAAAAACTACCTTTGTTACTTATGTATATATTTTTTTTTTCGTGATCAGACTGTCATCCGACATATGCCTCATGTATACGAGGCATAGGAATATTCCTATCGCTAGATTTCCTTCTCTAACCTGTTGTCTTCTTATCTCTTTAGCTGTCTCCCTTTTCTTCTTTTCTATTCCTTGATTACCGTTCCATTATGTCTTTTGTCTATTTTTCTATTTTATTCTTTATTAGAATTCTATTTTCACTTTATAATCTTTACTATTCTTGTAATTTAGTCTTACTATACCATTTTAAACTAAACCCATAAAACTAAAGCTTCTACGCCCATATATTGTATGCTTGAAATATTTAATTTAATTATTTTTTTTAATTATATTCATTTATTTTTTATATCATATATTCCAATGCCAACTTTGTATTACTATTACTATGTTCACGTAAAATTATCGATATTTGCGTGGACATCACTTTAACTCGTAGGCACAATATCAGAAAATGAGGTGGGGCTTTGCGTGGCCATGTCCATACATTTGATGCTCTATTGTGTAAAGTTGCCAAGCTCGCCTGTGCGCTGTTATGAACTCTACTATGTTGTGCGTAAGATCGAGTTTAGTTATAAATTGAAGTGAAATAAGTTTGTTTGGACTGTGTCAACGCAGTTTCAATGGGAAGCGAGTGTCAACATGGAACCAACTCTTACGCAGACACTTCCAAGCTCTTCAAGGGCCCTTGAAACGTATCTACGTAGGTACCGTTATTGAAATGTCTATTTACTTACGCTAGACGTAGTTTAGTGTTTTTAAATTGCCAGTCTCCTGCATTTTAGGAGACATGTTTAACTGAATGAATATTTTAGTTGAATGAATATATATCTGAAATAATATTATAATATTAATTCGAATTACAATATTAGAAATAATAAGTCAGAAAGTGTCTGTCTGTTACACTGTCACAGCTGTATAGCTGTACAGTTTTATATTCTCATAAAGTCTATACAGTTGAATTTTGTTAAACAGAATAAATATCCTTGCGAAGTCGAGGCCGTATTGATAGTTATATAATGTACCGTCAGAATTTACATTGCAACGGTTACCTACATAATTGTAATTAATTACTAAAATAAAGGTAAACAAAAGTTGTATATATTTGGTCACACCAAGGATCAAAATTATTAAATAACTTAAATCACAACTGCGTAACTCAGCACAATTTTTCGTTTCATAATTTCTAAACAATGATAAATGTTTCTATGACGGCATCCCTTTGACCTTTACATTTTAACTGAACTGAGTTGAAATACTCTTTCAACGTCACTTAAAATAATTTATTCTTTTCCTTAATTAGTAAGCTCCACAAATTGAATCAAGCAAAAAAATTCACAACTATATTGGTTACAATGTTATTTTTTCAGTGATGTGTTTTTTTTTTATTTTCATCTATACTTACTAATATTATAAAGAGAAGATTTTTGTATTTTGTATTTTTGCTTGTAAGTAATAAATTCAAAAATTATTGGAACGATTTCAAAAATTCTTTTTTAAAAAATAGTTACTTCATTATCAGCGACTAAAATAGGCTATATTTTATAAATTTAAGCGGACGAATGTCGTTTGTGTAAAAAAAATTCACGACAATCACACATTTGGTAGGTATATTATTATTATCAAGAATTATAAATACAACACAAATTGAAAATTATTAACTTACTTGAACAGTTATTTTTTTAAATTTATTTCATTCATTTTGTTCAATTACATTATAAATATAATAAAATCAAAATTAAAAGTTCAGTAAATAAACCAGGTTAATTAGTAACCCACCTGCTCATGAATTTTTGCAGCATTAAAAGAAGTGATACATTTTTAAACGTAAGTTATAAAAAAATCTGTGAGAGATATATATACAGAGCTAAAAGTAAGAACGCATGAACAACGGACCGCATAGCTTTGGTTAGCCTGATGTGGTGAACCATTAATTAGGGACATTTTGTCCCCTAAGATATATTGTTACAACGCCCGCCTTTACTTAGATTTCCGACCCTCATTAATTGTATTATCGTTTATATAAAAAAAAAATAGAAGTTTACTTTTAAAAAATACCCTAAATATGTGATATAGTATAGGCATTAATTAAAAATAATTATAACCTATCCACGACAATGTCAGAAACATTACTTCTAGTTCTCAAAAGTTTTAACTGTCATTTGTCTTTTGTACTAATATTCTAAAAAAATCTGTCCAATAAAATCCCATAGAATCTCACAGAAGAACCTTCTATTTGATAGACTTACATAATTAAATTATATTCAATTTGATAGTCTCACTACAAATGTTTCACAATGTACTCATATTGTATTGTTGCTGTTTTGTGTTTACAAAAAAATAAAATTGTTATCTTAAAATGCCTCTAAAAAAAACATTTGAACCCTCATTCGAGTAATGGTCTCGAAACAGACCTTTTTATTTCAATAATGTAAAGGTACAGTAAATCTCAGACACCATACTTCAGTCGTCGCGTTAAAAAATGGCTGCCCTAACAACAGACCCTACTTTAACATGTCGGGATCACTGTTTAGCATTTTTTCTCCAACTGTAATGTGGACTTTTATTCGGCGGACACACTGCTGTGTTGCTATATAAAAACGGGTACAGGCAATAGGTCATAGCTTTTAAAAATCACTGCAGAGGAATTACTATATTAGACAAGCTACCCGACTCCAGCTTGGAATTTTTCTCGTTTATTTCTTTTTTAATAGTAAAAACCACATTAAAATCCGAGTACTAATAAAAATTATGACTATGATTTTATGACGTGTCAGACTTTATGACTCAACTGAAACTTAACCAGGTATGTCGCAAAAGCATATTTTAGGCAAACGGGATGGAAATCCACATAATTATGTTTTTAAATAAATTAAGTAATATTTTTAAGTAAGTGTACTTATTAAGTAAAATTACTGAATTGAAGGTGCACACTATTCTAAGATTACATTTTTTTTCTTTTATTTAAAAGACACCAATTCTCGGGAGCTTTTAAGCTTATTAAAAAAAAAAAAAGAATATACTTACTTCAGATAATAATATATTGACTGCGTCGCTATTTTTACAACTGACAATTTCGTGTAGAGCCGCTACGAGTCTACGAATCGAAGTATACATCATTTTAGACTAATTTCAACCCGAGGCAGTTTCTTAATGACTCTTTTACAATAAGCTGAATTTAAGAACAGGTGTCCAATGCAGGGCATTTCCCAACCCCATTTCCCATTCCAGGTTGGCAGTGCATTAGCAACCCCTATGACGTAGCTTGAGTTAACAAGGCGACTGTAGCTACCTACGATCCTCTCGACCGTCAACCTGTCTGCCAATATTCAGATAAAAAAATTCATCCAGATGTAAAGTTTGCAACCACAATGGCTGTGTGTCATACGTATTATCTGACAGCAGAAAGAAACTCATATCCTGAGAAAGGGAGGCCCAACGGCGCTGGTGTCATTTCGAACAGAAATGAAACTGCGATAAGAGACGTGATAAGTTTTAAAAGTTATGTCTGTACACATCTCCTTTTATTTGACAGTTAAGGTTCAACAGTACCTACGACCTACGTCTTTTCTCATACTTGTAACACTAGAAAAATATTGTCCGAATGAATTAGAAATGAGATACAACCACTTTGCTTATATAAATCAAACATCCCTTCGAAAATTAATAACATTTTCTTCTATTAATAATTTTGTACATAATTGGTTGAGCGTTGCAATGCGTTCTATAGTCATAAACTTGGTTTCTTCTGGCGACAGTTAGCTAATCCGTTAAACACCAACGTGAAGTAAAAGTTATGATATTTTAAGGGGACGTTGCGGGGACTTTTACCGGCTAAAACCCAACGACTTTCTAGTGTGGCCGTAGATATGCGGGGTCGTGGGAACGTTACTTATGACACGACATCCGCTACATCTATGACACTTAACTTTCTGTCCACCATCAATTGGATCATAAATCTGCTTGCTGAACTGCCTTAAAGTTTAAATTTGTTAAAAATTGTTTATTACATTCTATATGGAAACCATTGTACCTGGTAGCTGCGATTCCCCTTGTATTATACTTACCCCTCACATAATTTTTGTTGAATATCTACATTACAAGATTTTTAATAATGTGGACTGAGTTGTTTGTTTTTTTAAATTTATTTTTTATTAATTAAATTTTAATAAAAGCAGTTTCCTTCGTCTGCCGATATATCCCGGTGTTTGATGAATTCAAAATTTTTGAACAGCAATTAGAGGGTGCCGTCCGTGTAAACCCGTTAAGCCTGATTTGTGTGGGTCATTTGTTAACCCTCCCTGCTCTTGACCTCCGCTACTTGATCGATGGCTTGGTTAACACTCCATTAATTTAGATATTCATGTGTATAATAATATTCATTCGCATAAGATAGTTAGCTAACTTAAAATAATTTAAGTTATAATTAACTAGGCACCCGCCCCATGCTTCGCAAGTTATATAGTTCCTCGTTTATCGTCGTTTCCATTAGTGAAAACAGTATCAAAATCGGTTGGGTGGTTTAGAAAAGTTATCGGAAACAAAGTGACTTCAATTACTATAAATTGAAGTCACTTTCCGTGTGCATGTATATCCGCTATATAGTACTCCTAAACCATGCAACGGATTTTCATGCAGTTGTCAATAGGAGTTATTTATATTTAGGGATAATAATTTTACACTTAGGGATACGTATATATGTAATATAATGTATAAATAAATAAATTATATGTAACTAGCTGAACCCAGCCATGCTTTGCTGTGGCACAGTCAGCAACGTTTAACGGTTGCCATAACAACGGTCAACGTATGATATTTATTATGTTTATTAACGTATATTAAAAAAATCGGTTTCCGTTGGAATTTTAGGAAAAAAAAGTATATAAGATTATTCCTTTGTTGTAACTCTAGTTATATTATAATATAAAATGAGAAACCATGTTCTACAAATTAAACACCAATATTTATTTTAACAAACACATTTTCGTACTTAATTTTAAATTAAAGGCGCTAGAAATGAGTGACTTTGATGAGTTGTTATTTTAATTTGAGAAACCAACTTTATCAGTACTTCTTAGAAGTTGTAAGTTACTTGTTGATCCCACTTACAATGATAAACTCGAGTTTAATGATCGCTAATTGACGGACAGATGTTACTTTCATTATGAAAGTTATTATACCATCATTGTAGATTATTTGAATTCATAAAACGAATCTATTTGAGTCTCACAGAAAATCTTATCCTCTATATTTTGTATTGTTTTGAATTATAATTTTAATAGAATATGTTTGAAATTATTTAAACAAGTAAGCAAGCTCTAAAAAAAACAACTTAAACTTCATTGTTGTTTGCATCTGGCAGTATAGATTTTTTATAAATATCCAAAATGTAATTTTAAACCTATATTTTAAAAATATAATAAATAATTTTTAATACCATAATCAACGCAAAAAAAATTCCTTACTAATATTATAAGTGCTAAAGTGAGTTTGTTTGTTTGTTACGCTTTCACGCCTTAACTTTCTTATTATCATAATGAAATTTTTCGTATACGTTGTCAGAGACTTGGGGTACCACTCATCCAGAAAAAAGTACTGTTCCCGAGGGTTCATCTTAACATTAAAATTAAAATTCAATGCCTGACAAAAGTACCTATATGAGTCATAAATAAAGTTTTAAAGAAAAAGCGGCGTGGGCGAAATCGCGAGCAAAAGCTAGTATGTATTAAATTAAAAAAAATTGCATATAATTTGTTAAGTTTCCACCATTCTACAATATTTAAATACTGTTTTTTAATGTGCTTCATAAAATTTTAGTGTCTCTTGGTTATAAAATTAGCAACTTGGTCAAGTTTTTTATAATCGTTTAAACGATTATGATCCTCGTTTTACATCATTGTAAATAATAGCAAACATAAAAACTTGAAGCCTTCTTGTAAAGTTTCGTTTTAAAGAAATTATTTTACACCTTGATGGACCCTCACTGAATTTAAGAGAATGGCTATAAAAAATAACACCATGGTCTCATGTGTTTTTGTCCCTATAAGATTCTTCCTGGTGTGCGGTCAGAAAACTTATAATAGCCATAACGCAAATACTTCGATGAACTTATTATATCTGTGTAGATATTTAATTATAATTAGTATTAAAATATTTTTGTTTAACCTAACACGTTCAAAAAAGAAAACATTCAGGACACATTGCGTTTTGCAGTAATTTTGCATTCTGGCGGTCGTAAAAAACAACTTACAGAAGACCACAGTGAAAAAATAACATATGGATTGTGGTTTTGCATCGAGACTTCAGATCCTAACTCTCTGAGCAAATTTTTATCGAGAAATTTTGGGGAATTCCCAAAGAAACTCTATATAACCGAATTATATGTGGACGAATTTGCGGGAAAAAGATAAAATATCAAGTGAAACGTTAATGTGTTTTTTTTAAGTTATATTATATTAAATGGGACAACATCAGTCAGCTATCAACCAGATTAAACAGAGCTAACCTAGTTACACGTGACGCAAGAGCATTTCCGAAGATATAGATAAACCATGCAGCCCCACAGTTAACGCGCCCTAAACACCTGTTAACCCTAACCAAGGGGTTGTCGTATAATAATAGGCTTACGCGATACATTTTAAGTGGTAGAATTTATCACTATGAGTGTATTCGTTAAGTTAACGTCCGTCAAAATTGCTACGCCTCTGTATATATGGGGCTTGAAGAATAACCTAAGAAATACATTTCAATGGCGAATTTATTATTTAAAAAAAAAATTAAGTTAAAGTTGATGTAAACAATAGGTATGTCTTTAAATTCTTTCTTTAAATTCCATTGACTGTTTGATATTTTAGACTATCCTTTTAAATGTGCAGCTCATACTTTTATTTGGCTTATTTTTTTTATTTAGAATAAAATAATAACAAAACAGTTACGTACTAAGGTTTAAACATTCGTTGTAGTTCGAGGAAGGTTGTTATGGAGAGAAAAATTGGAAAAATTGCCCGGAAAAACGTAAAAACCCCATTTTTCTATATTGCCTACTAGCTTCCACAGTCCAATAGCTTTTGCCAGAAACGACTTTTGTTTGATCAGCTAGTTATTTTGATTAAAATTACATTAGTTTAAAATGACAATAAAGTCAAATGAAGATGGTATTACATTCCATCATTTACACGTTTATTAGTTCAAGTAGTTCATTTACACATTTATTGAAGAGAATACTTTTGAACCTATCACGAATGGTTATGTTTTTTCGACTGGAAATAACGAGAGGAAATAACGGACTGGAATAAAGGAGAGGTGTTGAAGGTTATAACATCGAAAGCCTATTGGTATTTCAACCCGCGTTTTTTATTCTCCCTGTGAAGCAGTAACTTTATACATATAGGTCGATGCTGTGAAGTATTGTAAAATTGTATTGACTTCTTAAATTTGATCAGAGGCTTTAATTATTAATATTATAATGGTGAATACAGAAATACAAAGCTGTGGGTTCTGATGAGTTCTAACATTATTTTCAAATCTAGTATCGAAACTGTGAATTAACAGATTTTATTAAATTAATTAATAATAATTTTTTTATAAATACACTGAAACGAAACAGTTAAATAGTTATTTTGAATTTTGCACAGAGGGAAGAGACTACATTATAACATATTTATATAAAAAAAATTTTCAACTAGTGGGTCACTAGTTCCGGTTCCGTTTCGACCCGTTATTTAGTTTCCGGTTTCGACAGGGATGCAATTTTCTCCTCGTTTATCCCTCTTTCCATAAGTGAAAATCGAATTAAAACCGGTTCAGCGGTTTTGCAGTCCATAGAGGACAAACATACTTTCTTTGATTTTTATTTATTTTCAATAAGTCATCAATCCTCTTTTTGGAAAAAGTACAATAAGTAATGACTATACCTACACTTCGTATGATGTTCCATATTCTGAGTTGAAATGTGAGGAAAATGGTCGTATATATCGTGTATGGTATTAAATTGCATTAGAATGAGAGTCACGGCGCCGTTTTAGCGGATTGGCCGCGTAACGAGTTTCGTGAGTGAGGAATGGTTATTTTTCTCACAGCGAGGCTTCCTCGTATAATTGAATCACAAAATTAAATGCTAATTCAAATTTGATGTCACAGCGAGTAATATTATATTCGTAACTACGATATGTTATAATTATATTCATTAATACTTTCTTCATGAAATGTATTCAGATTTTTGAAGTGTAAATTTTTTTAGGCGCGATAGTAAGGATGTTGTGTGTGGATCCGGGGTCGGGTCCCTAGTTTTATACATAAAAATATTATGGAAAATTAAAAATTATATTATTATTATTATTTTTTTTTTTTTTCATAAAATTATTTCACGATTACTAGAACAGTATCTAACTGCAACAGAATAGCAAATATAGAGAGCAATCGGAAACAAGTTAAAAATAAATCCGATAGAGATTGAGCAAAAATCGGTATTGTTCGATTTTTACGGTTCGCTTGATGAGGGTCCACTTTATTGACTTTAAAGGTTTATGGAGTGCCAGATTCCGTTTTACGGCCTCGTGTCCGGTTCGAACCGATAAAAGTTGTCGGTTTTCACCGATTGTCTCGATTTATTGCATTATTAATAGCGTTTTGAACGCCAATCCGTTTTTTATTCAATGTTGTTTCTATATAAGAACAGCTTCACTTGTATTTATTTTAACACACGCAATTTATTCCTGAAACTAAAGTGATTTCAAAGCTTAGGACGCTTTGCTTTCCATGATTTAAGATGTGCACTTCAATCTCTATGACAGTAAGTAAAAATATATTCAGATTGTAAAAAAATCATTTGCCATTATCATTGGCGCATAGTCAGACTAAACTACAAAAAAGACGTATCTCTTAAACGAGTAGTTGAAATAATCTGAAAATAATAATAATAATAGTGTAATATAGTAAAGAAAAAGAGTCCACCGCTGGACATAGGCCTATCACATAATTTTAATAATAGGGAATATAAATTGGTATCTATTTTATTTTACTTTTATAATTACGGTTAGTAAATGATTAGGGCTTAACAGGTCACTCATACATAAATCAGCAAGAGTGAGACAGCAATTGGAATTTAAAAAAAAAAATAGAATAAGATACAAAATAACTGTTATTGTATTGTGCCATGTGATGTCTGTCTTTTTAGTTATTATTCTGAGATCTGTATGTTTAAGGAGTCTGTGGTGAAGACATAAAATACGTCATATAGGGACAGCATTATTTTTGAAATACCCTAACACAAGACATTTGCTCTGTAAATTATATACGTTCATCAAAATATTGTAAGTATATAGACGAGAAGCAACCTATCTATATTAATATTATAAAGAGAGAAGATTTGTATTTTTGTATGTTTGTAATGAATAAACTCAAAAAATACTGGACCGATTTTGAAAATTCTTTCACCTATAGTAAGCTACATTAATAGCGAGTAACATCCGTACTAATATTATAAATGCGAAAGTATGTTTGGATGTATGGATGTTTGTAACTCTTTCATGCAAAAACTACTGAACCGATCACCATTAAATTTTGCATACACGTTGTCTGGGACACCAGAAAGGACATAGGGTACCTTTACCTTTCACCGTTCATTCGCGGGCACCAGCTAGTAGGCTATATTTTATAAAGTTATGCCGGCGAAATCGCGTGCAAAAGCTAGTACTTAATAATTTGGAGATTTAAACAAAATTTTTGTCTTAAGAATTGTGCCCAATTCTACTTAAACTATTTTATAATTAATTTTGTCCTCTGGTTTTTTAAAATAGAATTTAGAACGGATCTATTTTTAAATACTCAACTATTCTGAAATTCCGAGAGAACAAAGAATTAAATTCTACCTCGGAGCGGGGCCATTAAAAAGTGCTAAAACAGAAATCAACGGCAAACGATAAAAACCAACCCTCTCTGTTCTCATTGAAATTCTAAAAATGTAGTCCAAGTTACAAAAGTTCCAATTATTTTATTAAATTTTCACTTAATCCTCTAACACTACTTTAATTCAGCATTAGGAATCATTTTCAAAAAAATATAGCAATTACATTTGTTTATATATATTTTTAATTGCAACAATAAGGATTTATTTAACAGCAAGTTTAATAAGTGTGTTATAGACATAAAAGCAAAAAGCTTCTTGGTGGTCACGTGCCTCTATATATAAAAGTAATTATAGTATATTTATGATACCATCCATACATTCTTTTTTAGGGAATGTATATGTATAAATAAGATTTGCATGTATAAAATGCATAAATAATAAAAATATTTATGTTTATGATATTTCCTTTAATTAATTTAAAGTTGATAATTTTAATGTCAAGTAGATGAAAATGACCTATTTATTTGATTACGTGAGTTAGATACGAGTAAGATTTAAAAACGTTTTATATAAAAATGTTAAGTTGCTTTGTGTACGCTTCAAATATTCGAGAATGGTTAGACCGATTTTAATTCGGTTTACACATATGGAAAGAGGGATAAACGGGGAAGATTTTTATATATAAAAATTGCTTTTATATATAAAAATCTTTTTATATATAAAATGCTTTTATATTGTGGCGACCTCCTTTAAGTTACCTATTTGGAACTTACGTTTTAGTTTCCGTGTCATTCTTTCAAATGAAGAAGCACGGAAACGAGAGACAGTCGGCCTTCAACTCTGCTACAAAAAGCACGCGCTTTTTCGCCACTCAACAACACAAACGCCCATCGTGCGTAATGTAAAAACGCCCATTCGTGCGTTTCTCCAAATGTATAAATGTATATAATAAATGTGTGTAAATATGTAAATTATTAATGTGGAGTTCCTTTTCCATCACACATTAAATTGGTGACCCGCGACTATAAATGAACATTTTAAGAAAAATTTGGACAGTTTTCCATAGTTACCATGTTGTTGACAAAGTGACATTCGAAACAAACGAAAAATTTTTTCTACGAATTTGCATTTTTCGTCGAAGACTACGTCGTCAAACGAAACCGAAATACGACGTCATCGAAGATTTCGGACAGAAGCTAGCTGGCCTGAGAAAGTCGACGCGACCGCGCGCTCCTAGTGTTATCCAGGCTAGCGCACATGGATACGTTCCAGCAGCCGGTTCATCGATCCAAATAATGGACACGGCTAGTGCCATCGCCCAGCAACGTGCCATCAAGTGCTGTCCACTCCTTCCAGTCTACTCTTCGTTACGACCTACGGTCTCCGGGGGGGCTGATGTGGCGACCTCCTTTAAGTTACCTATTTGGAACTTACGTTTTAGTTTCCGTGTCATTCTTTCAAATGAAGAAGCACGGAAACGAGAGACAGTCGGCCTTCAACTCTGCTACAAAAAGCACGCGCTTTTTCGCCACTCAACAACACAAACGCCCATCGTGCGTAATGTAAAAACGCCCATTCGTGCGTTTCTCCAAATGTATAAATGTATATAATAAATGTGTGTAAATATGTAAATTATTAATGTGGAGTTCCTTTTCCATCCCACAATATATACCCAGTTTGTAAAAACATCGGGTTATGTGAGGTTTTTACTCACTGTTTTCAGTGAAAAGACTCGATAAACGGGGGGGGTTTTCCCTCCCGTTTATCGCCAACTGTGCCTATTTGGGGACCGTGGTACCTCCATCCGTATTACCCGTGGTCCCTGTATACCACCATTCTTCCCTATTACCTCGTAGGAATTAGCTGACAGTCAGTTAATCACCGGAATCCCTTTTAATCAGCTCATACGACAGGCAGAACCCCAGATCACAGGGTACAAAATTGCATTATTTTTTTTAACAAGAGGAATCATCATAGATACGAGATAACAAGATGGTTATGTCTGACTACTGCCCTGAGACGGTAGTGGGGTAGACCTACTGACTAAACCTAGTTATTGATAAATTAAATGAATGAAATATTAAAATTAAGACTAAACATGTCCTACAGTTTGCACCACAGAGGAACGGTACGGTGTAAAATTCGCTACGGGGCAATCAGTTCGAATTATAAGGTGTCCATGTCGGAAATCCGTTTTTGGCACTCTGCCGTTTTCCAACGTCCCCATTTAACGGCTTGTTTGTTTTAAAACATTTTCACAGATAACAGGGCCGCTTTAAAACACGAATTCACGATAAAGTTTAAAATAAACACTTCGACGACCCAGTAAATAATGTTTAATTGAATTAAAGCCATGATTTTCAACAGCAATGTGTGAATAGTAGTTTTAGCAAAATATCAAAGAGATGATTTAGTATTACTTGAATAGGACTCGTTTGGTATTGAATAATAAATTAGTTAACTTTTGATACTTAAAAAATATGTCGGCTCGAGAAGCGAGAGAACTGGTTTCAATGGCGTTGATGAGTAGGACATTTCAACAAATAAGAGGGATTTATAAAAAAATATTAAATTAGTTCACATAAATATAACACAGATACTTACTCATTCACACAAACTCACAGTCTCGCATACCTTACAAATTTTATTTTCAAAAGAGTTACATTTATGTTACTTTTTTATGTTATTTGATCCTCAAAAGCCTTTAATCAATTCTTTAAAGTCATAATAACAACAGCAAACATTCTGTCGAATTCCTTGTAATTTATACTATTGGGGAGTTTTCTCAATCAATCCAACAATTCATTTAAATATATAGTTTCAGTCTACTTTTTGGTACACAACAGTTTCGAAATTAAAAAAAAATATAAAAAATAAGGTCGCGTTCACATGCTAATTTCATCGTCGTCAACTCTACCATCACAAATGTCTGTCGAAGATTCCTCATGCGAATGTTTAAAAAGTAAATGTAATTTTAAATTAGAACAAAGTATTTTTTTTTTGTAAAAAATCTAAATGCTTTATAAAATACTACATAACTAAAATATGCGATTAGGTAAATCTAAAACCTAATATTGACTCAAGTATTTTTCTCTGTTTTTTTTTTTATGTTTGATAAGGTTGTAAGTTAAATATTAAGTCTTAATAATTTTAAATATAAATTAAACTTACCCGCTTTGCAAGGATCCATTCCAATATCACCAGAATCTTTGTGTTCATATGAATTTGATAGTAATTCGTCTATCGTGTATTTGTGAGGTTCTTCTCTCCCCTCCAATGAGGTTCCGACGATGATTGCGGGTGCTAAAATCGTCAGTAGCACGCCGACCGCCATTGGCGGCGCACCTCTCCGATTAGTCATTTTTAATATTTTTATGACACCGCGATGCACTATAACATGTTATTGTGTCTTATATTTATCTGAAACAAAACAATTGTTTTTTTAATGAATGTGTTAAATTTGACCCAATTCTTGAGGAAGGTAAGAGATTTTTATAGAAAGAACGCTAAGCCAATAAGCTAAGTGATAGCTGTTGCTACGACATGACCGAGTTCGGCAGTCCGACGATAACCGAGCTTTACCGAGAGAGAGAAAATAAGGAAATTCGATTTTTTACTATGCGGCGGAAAAAGTTATTCGATTATTATGTTAGTAGGTAGTCGAAGTCACAACCCTAAAAGCTATTTGTAACAGATTGGATGTAATTAAAGTTTCTTAAGTTAAAACATAAACGTTCAATCTCTTAAACAGGGTTGTGCCATTGATAAATATTGTGGTTACAGAGGGCACCGCAAGACTTATCCCCCGTACTAGGAGCTACGAGTATTTGCTACTCGTAACTACTTGAGATTGGAGTAATAGGGTAATTCTGTACTCTTATTGAAAGAAAGTAAGACATTTTATTCAAAAACGGATACGAAATACACATAAGACAAATTTTATTAAGTATAATTTTAATGCCAATAGTATCGTATTTGCCAGTGCATGTACTGTACCTCAAATGGGCACCCAACTCAGCAAGTGCTGTTTTCGACTATAATACAACTTTGATTGTTTTCATTTATAGAAGCACTTAGGTATTCTAATACAAAAATATACAAATAAAAAAATAGTATTATATTACTATAGTTTTATCATACTTCTTAAGCCTGGTGGTTTTGTGTGAAATATAAAAGTTTCAGAATATCCACAGATCTCGCAATACTTTATCAGCTTTGCATTTGATTTGAGTTCTTAGTTATACTCGTATTATTTGAATTTTGAAAACATCAGAATTGGTTCTGTAACGCAAATGCGTTACATAAATAAATAGCTTGCAATAAATTATAGATAATATGTATAAAATGTCTATCTAATAAATATAATAAATTATATCTATAATAAATTATCTATAATAAATTATAGATAGATATTTTATAATTAATATAAAAGTGCTAAGGAATAACTACGTTCGTCTATTTCTTCTAATCTAAGACATAGAAAGGAAAATAATTCAAGATCTATCTGTAAAACTTTTTCCCATCACCTTCGTTATAGCAGATTACCGTCGTCTAGATTATATCTAGACGTGAATATATTTTTTCAGAGCTAACTCAAAAAAAGAAATTTTAAATGTTTGACGTCTATATTAGTCTGTGCAGATAGACATCTGTGCCTAAAATGGAAAAAACTAATTTTCAAAGACTCCTAAAGCTGACCTTCAGGAGGTCTTAAAACTATCTGGAAAATTGAATATTTGGTGAGTTCGTCATACAAAAGAAAACCAATAAGTATTTTTCGTTAGCAAAACAAATTAATAACAAGAATCGAAACATTTTAGTTGAGAACAAATTTGAACTAATATTTTTTTTTCATAAGCTCTAAAACCAAAATCCTTCAGTTAAAACATTACTTCAGACCAAAAACTTTATACCCAAACAATAGATACTTTAACAGTTTTTGCTGTAACATTTAATATAAACATCGAAATATCTAGTCTATTTACTAATAACGATAACCGTGTAAACACAAAATACATTCAATGTTTTGAAGGTTGTTTGATGTAATGATTAGAGGCGCTAGTTGAGGTGTTAAGTTTGAGCAAGTTTGAACTGAAGTTTGTTTGCTATGTTCTCCTTGACTTCACGCTTCACTAGAGACAAAGCTTTGTTCTTTGTAAAGTAACGCTAAATTTCAAGGGGACTATTTTCGGGCGAGTACTTAATTTAATTAAAATTTGTGTGATCTCGATATTATTTTTATTGAATTTAATATGCGTGTGACGATGTAACGTTACGAGTAATAGACGAAATATATTGTGAATTATTATTATATATTTCTCTTTTAAATTATGTAATATTAGAGCTATTGACCATCAATTTAGGCACAGAACGCCCACTGCTGAACACAGGCCTCACCTATAATTTTCCAATAGGACCGGTCAGAAGCAACCTGGATCTACCGACAACCCGCGGCCCTTATCAGATCTCATACTATATGCTCATACTTATCTTCATACTATATGTCCTGCTCACTGCCACTTATTAATCCGCCGGCTAATGTACGGTAACTTTCGTACGTCTATGGATCTCATCATTCCCGATTCGATCTCGTAATGTAACCCGAAGCATAGCCTCCTCCATAGCTCGTTGAGCGACGTTGAGCTTTCTTCCGAGGCCCTTAGTTAGAAACTATATATTAGCGCAATATATCATCACTGGCAACACACATTGCTCGAAACCTTTTGTTAGGAATATTGGACGAGAAGAGTAGAGAGAGATGGGTGACCATGATTACGTTTATTTAAATATAAGTTAAAATTATATACTTAAATTATAGAGTTTATAAAGATTAATTTTTATCCCGATATATTATGTATCAAAACCCGTTGGTACTTTTTGTGTGAAGATGTATAAAACATAAATATATTATATCCACATTAAACTTTTGCATTTTTATAATATAATATAATTTTGAATTTATATAATATAAAACCACATTTCCTATTCTATCTGCTCCGGCAGCGTAATTGCAACACCGGTGGCCTTACTAATGTTATAGGCGACGGTAGCCATCTACCACAATGTGGACAGTCTACCAGTCTAACGACCTATACATACTATTGTCTGCAACTTTGTCCGTGTTTTTTTGTAAATTATGTGTTTTTCCGATGTATAAAATATATCACTGCAAAGTTTCATAAAAATGCGTTCAGTAGTTTTTTCTTAAACGAGAACAAAACATTGAATCTACATGCATTTTATTGTTGACAAAAATAGTAACTGACGACAACTTTAATTTTAAAATAATTAATGTTGGAAACGGTATAAGAAAATGGTTATGTTTTCATAATATTGAAGTTTAATTAGTAAATATTTTATGAAGCGTAAAATTCCCTTTATTTTAGTAGCAATTAATTAATTTTCTTTAATTGGGTCGTGTTATTCGTAAATATAAACCCTCATCTTACTCTAATTAAGAGTTCGTTGTTTATTGAAAATTTTCTTCTTAAGAGTGACAGAAATAAATGTTTCAAAAATATTTATTTTAATAAATAATAAAATAATGTTTCTATAACTCAAATTTCATTTTAGACTAATGTTAATGTTAATCCGGTGTTTAATTAAAATTTATGACATATATTTAATCTCACAGTCGAGAAAAATATCATGAGGATACTTGAGTTTGTAACAAGAAGTCTAATATAGACGACAGTTAAATCGAACTGGGCTGTAGTATATTGCGATGTAGTATATCCAGTTTAATTCTGTACTTTTCCCTACTATGTAAAAGTTAACAGACAGATTAACAATTCATTTGATGTTAGGTACCTAATAGTGTTTATCTATTAACTCAAACAACTTACTAGGGCGATGCCGACATTGATAGGATAAATGATATGGGTTAATGAGGGGCTCTGGCATTTCTTACTAACTCTCTCAAACACATCTTACGTGCTGTTATTTTATGGTATAAGGGGATTGTTATGGCCCTTATAACTCAGTTGATGACCAGAGCGCAGAATGCTATGTTACTACTAATTAGCAGAGTAAAGTCGATATGTATTCTGTCGACAGCAACAATATGATTTTAGTGCGCTTACATAGTTAACCTAGATAAGGGCTAAGAAACCTTAATTTACCTAGGCCATTTTTTTATGTTAAGGTCGATGGACAAACTGACGTTCCACTTGATGTAAGGTGGTTACTGTCATCAGGATTGAGGATAAGGGATTGGGAAATTATATGAAATTGGGCTCTAGCATCCCTTACTCTACTCAATGAAACACAACGGCACACATGCCGTTATTTCACGGTGATCTTATGTAAGGGGGTGGTTACCGTCGCCAGACGGGCTGCCCAAATGACTGGGAAACGCAATGCCACTACTTCCCAGATCCAAACCAGAGCCAACTTTAAAAAGTTCATTTCCAAAGTTGACCCTGCCGGGAATGGAGCCCGGAACTCCTGAGATAAAACGTTAAGGCAAAAGTACCTTAACCTGTCATCCAAGGGCTCGTTAATATTCCCTTTAGTCAATTGCATCCACACGTATCAGGCTCGATTGCTGGTTCTATTAAGAATTAACCGTACATTAATGCAACGGTAGCTATTTAAGTACCTTCTATTGGACCATCGATCTGTTTGTCTATTTTTATCATAAAAAAGTCAAAACAGCTATTATATATGTAACTACTTTATTCTTTTAATTATTTTTTAATATTTCACTTTTAAAACAACCCTAACTAACAGTGGATTTCGATTTAAAAAACATAACGCCATGTATCCATTTAAGAAATAAAAGAAAAAAATGAATGATATTCATTGAAGGTAATAACCTTAATATCATTCTGTTATTAAACAGCACGTTCTAAGGATCGGACGTTGCTACAGCAATCAGACACTGTTCTTTGACCTTTATATTTAATTTCATTCAACAAAACCCAAATCAACTCAATGCAACCTTGATCTCTATTCTCACAGGGTCACGTTCGAAATTGATTTGAAATAACACGATTGTTACGACGTTTTAGAACGGTAAACACAACAGGCCGTCGGTCACTATTTATCAGTGAATGATAAGAGAGATACATTCCAATATTAAAGTGCTCGCTTTCTTTGTGCTCCGTATATTTCTATGAATTAATTAATTCTCTTATTGTAAACTTGTTTCCGTGAAATCATTAATTAAAACTGCAATTACGTAGAGACTGTATAGAAAATTTCTAGAACTGGCAATTCATAAAAAGAGGACTTAATTGAAAATGGAACTCTATTTTTTATTAAAAATACAAATTAGTACAATGGATTTAAGTCGAGAAAATTTCTCCTTTATGATTTACTAGCGACCCACCCGCGGCTTCGCACGGATGCAATGTTCTCGTTTAGGTTTAAACTTGCAATTAAATCAAATAATAATTTTAATTTAATTATAAATGAACAAGTAAAGTTAAATTATTATACCTAACTAAAATATTAATGAACATACTTAGTGTAAGTTGTACAAATTGTGATCGTAGTTCAGATACAGAGCATACGGAGCCACTCTTAAATCATTTAAGTAGTGAACTGGCAAGCAGCGGATTAATCAGTTCTGATGATGACCAACAGCCGCACGAGAGAGACAATTGCTAATAAATCTTAGTGACTGTGCGAATATAACGTCACCTGTAACACAATTTACGAGCGGAATTATACGAGCGAGCATTTCGTGAGCGCCATTAAGAGGTAGCGTTTGTAAATTAAATTCATAAAGATATTCGTTATATTTAAGCCTTGTTAATTTAATGTTTATACACTCATTAATAAGAATAATAATTACACAAGTAATTATTATGAAATAGGTATATATATATATAAAAAAAACTTATTAAAGAGTAGGTTATCTTGAGAGAGAGGGATGCAACTCGAACAGCTTACCACCAATTCATTCCATACTACGTAATTCCGTGATTACTCACTAGTCAATACATAAAAAAAAATACATTTCTGAAATATTAATGAATGAAGGTAAATATGAATAATAATTATAGAGATATTTTTGCGTCCAACTTTACTTAGCTAAAAACTTATATTTACACGTTTGGAATATCATCAACTTAAAGTAAGGATATCTAAGCATACATTTCAAGAGTAAGCACTACATCAAGAGTGAACGTCTCCCATACTAATGTTCGTTAAGCTGGTATGCGTCTCCGAATATGCCATTGTTCATATCTACAGACACATCTAGACTAAACTATGTTATTATGTCAAATTAATTACACATTAACTAAGGTGGTTCAGTCCTTGTTACTGTACTGTAACTACAGTACTGTAACTTGTACAGTACTGTAACTAGTTAAAGTTATGTACACTTATTCACGTAAAATACACGGCCGTGTGCAAGAAACAGCTACACCCTATTTTTATATAAAAATCAGCAGGTATTGTGACAGTCCTTTTGGTGATAAGTAAGTCAAGTGTGGCTGGCAACTATGACAGGATAAAAGTTAAGGGATTAATAAGGGAATAAGGTCTGGAATTCCTTACTGGGGTCTTTTGTAAGAGTTTAGTTATTGTACAAGTCGTGCTTCTTAGTTTGTTACTAAAGAACTTCAAAATAAGGGTATTTTAAAATATTAGGCAGATTAATTTCAAAGCAGAAGTAAGCGGGCATCGGGCAGTAATGTTATCTTGCTTCTGAGCGCCTGTCAACGATTCTTGAGGCCGATGAAACTTCGCATTCAACGTTATCTCAAAAGTTTTATACGTGCAAGTTTGAACAGAAACCTTTTAAATATTACTAAGTTAAACACAACGAAATAAAACTAATAAAACTGTTATAAAGCAAATAAATCTGTTTATATAAAATTGTTTAAATATTTCATTTATTTTTGACTTTTTACATGGAAATTGTTTAACTTACAAAAATTGTCTTTAATGTTTCATGTTAAGATCAACAAACAGACTATGTTAAGGAGATGTTAAGGTCCACATGAATGTACGTGGCTACCGTCGCCTATAATACAAGCATCGCCACAGGTGCTGCAAATGCGCTGCCGATCATAGTAGGAATAATCCCTTATGATTAAGAAGTGATAGGGTAAATTAGTTAGGAAGTAAGTTCATTATATACATACAAGTTAGGTATTTAATACTCAGTAAAATATAAAAAAAAATCTTACCATCATTCAGTACAAAGAATATTGAGTGTAATCTATATATAACTTTTACCGAATTAATCACAATACGTCACTAACACACCTCTTTTAACTCGCAGAATTACTCACTAGAACAAACCGTATGCGCTTACGCAGTCCAATCGTTCACTGGACAATGGACAGGCGGACACGCGTCGTAGAGTCCCGAACAAAACTGACACATATGAGCGCGTCACACACCGGGAACCAGCTGTGTTAGTACAGTCCACAAAAAAATCTTAATTATTTATTTAAAAAATTAAAAAAAAAATTGTATAAATATGTAATAATAGCATTAAAAATTTCTAAGGTTTCATCTTATGCTACGAGTCCATCTATATCAAATACAAGTTTAAATTATATATTATATATATATATTTCTTAAAATCGTAGAGGTTAATAACCTATCAAAGGTTTGACTTATTAAAATAGATAAATCATATTTTTTAAAACTCATCTATTTACCTGTTAAAAATTAAATTAAATTAAAATTACTAAAATTTTAATTGAAATATTTACGTCTTTATATTTTAAAAATAAAGTACTCACAAAATTAAGCAAGGAGTGTTTGTTTTGTTAACATTTGACATAAATGAAATGTTGAAATTGTGTTGTTGTCCTTACTGACCTTCTTTATTAAAGCGTCTGTCAAAAGTGAACACAACAAGTCATTTATTATTGTGTTAAAGTTAAAGTTTATCACCTTCAGTAAACACCAACATAATTACCGAGTATTATACTATTAATGTATGCACAATAATAATGCGATCTTAATAAAATTAGTCTTACAAGTGGGGACTACTTTTTGTTTTTGTAATTAACTTAATGAGGGCCGCGGGTCGAAATAGGTATCCAAGCTGCTTCTGACCGATCCTATTGTAAAATTATGGGAGAGGCCCATGTCCAACAATTTACGTCCTACGGATGATAATTTATGATGATGTTGAATCGTAGTATATCCCCATTTATATATTAATACTTAAGCGATTAAACAGACATGTCTTCGGCCCGTGTATTATGGAGAGACAAATATATTCCCATTGGGATATCTTGCAATCAGTCCGCGATAAGCAAAGTTGTTAAGAAGACTTCTGTGACAGTGACATATTTATGTACTTAGCAGCCAGCGATTGCAATTATTCAATATTTAAAGCACCAAATACTATGGTCTATATGGTATAGTATTTGGTGCTTTCAATGTTAATATTGGCCATAGTAGAACTTGTGTCATAAACTTCTATTTATATTTTAAAGGATAGATTTATGATCACATATTACGATTATGCTGGTCTATGATCCTAAGATTCCAGAACAAAATATTAAAGGGCATTATAAAAGAAACCTGTCATGTTCGCAATGACAACCTTCATCGGGACCTCAAAGTAGACCCAGTGAGAACGGTTATTATAAAATGATCTGAAGCCTATAAACAAATGTTTAAGCTTAATGTTTAAGGTGTTTATTTAGCTTCTTGATAACACAAATGTAGTTCGTCGAGGGAAAAAGACAAAACCTTTGAATTAGTTTAGTGATAATTCAATTACAAGTAGTGAAGTTAGTGCTACCCATTAAGAACAAAGAAAACAAAATGTCTTCCCCTTAATCTATATAAATAAAAATGAATCGCTAAATGTACGTATTGCCAAGCGAAAAACGCGAGCACGGCTGAACCAATTCGGCAATATTTTATTTTTCAAATATTTGTTTAAGTTTGAGAATGGATCTTATGAAGAGCAAAAATTGGAAAAATTGCTCGATTTTTTTTGCTGTTCAAATTACACATCAGCTGCCACAGTCTAATAGCTTTTTGATCATTTTTAGTTATGAATACATTAAGTTAAATTTAAATTGATTATTGGTCTTAAAATTTTAATTTTAAAAAGGTTTCCAAGGTACATACTAGGCTTATAAAAAAATTATTGCGATCCCTTACAATCGATCGATTTGAAACTTAAAAACAAAACATAGCTTTATTGAAGACTTCCAATTCAATTATTTAGATTTGTTTCCAAAATAACTTTTATTACGGTACCTTGTGAAGAATCAAGACCTCTAAAATTCAATCAAGGTAGGCTTCTGTCTTCTGTAGCCTATTACACACGCAAAGCTCTAGGTGCTGCAAGTGCGCTGCCCACCTTAATAGGATTAAGAACTCTGGCATCCCGTACTCGCTTACCGAAACACAACAGCGCAGATGCTATTTCATAGTGGCCATGAATGGGGTTGGCCAATTGGCTAAGCGATTTTTTACTACCACTAGACGGGCTGCCCAACGAAACGTAGTTTGCCCTGCCAATTATTGCCAGATTCATACCAGAGTTAATGTTGAAAAGTTTTTACGAAGATGTCCCTGTCGACAATCGAATCTGGGCGATAAGACAAGACACCTTAACGACGACGGGCTCGTCAAATTTCTACCCCTTTTGAGCAAGTCAGTACTTCAGTGCTTAAAAATGAAATTTTTATATTTAAGAAAATCAAAATCAATTCCCTATGTGAAATTCGTCGAGCAGACCATCAAGGTAAGTGGTTACCGTAACCTATGTTTATAGGACGGGATACATGGTGGGCGTTTCTTATTCACTCACCGAGACCCAAAACCGCGCGTGCTACTATTTCAAAGCCTTCTTTAAAAAATTGGATGCTCTACTTTTTTTTCACAAAAATAAATTCACTCTCATTTCAGTAATCTTCTGAAAGTTGGATTTGAATGAAAGCTATATATTGCCGATTGCATATGCTAAATTTTATAGAACGTGAATGGAACCAACTTTTCTATCATAGGTATACTCGTACTAAAACAATTATTTAGTGTTCAAAAGTTTCATTCATGTCTTTCCGTATTCGAATAAAACATCACAATAGAATTTGGCTGAAAAATTGTAACAATGAATAAAATGGCCCGTCTATCAAACAGTATTTACTGTTACATTGAGTGACAGAATGAAATATGTATTCCGACCAATATCACTCGGCGACTTTTGCTGTGTGAGGCCTAAACTGATTTTGGTGCAAAAAATGAGATTAAGTAATACGAGTTGAACTTTCTTACGAGGCCCATAGTTAGAGACTACGTTTCAGCGTTATACTTCGTATGTCATCACTGGGAGCACACATTGGTCGAAAACTTTTGTTTTGAGACACTGAGGAATTTTGGACGAGAAAATGTCTCGGAGCTTCCCAAACGGTACCCATCCGATCTGAATTCGAATATGACCTCCTTCTCGAAAGTTGGGCACAACATGGACATTAGACATATCTTTCGTCATGTGTGAGATGGTGTTCATTGCGGTAAATATGTCTACTACAATAATCTAATATATAAAATTCTCGTGTCACGATGTTCGTTCCCATACTCCCCCGAAACGGCTTGACCGATTCTTATGAAATTTTTTATGCATATTCAGTAAGTCTGAGAATCTATTTTTCAAACCTCTAAGTGATAAGGGGTGTCCAACCCAAAAAATTTTTTTTTTATTTTTTTGGCAAAACAACGTTTGCCGGGTCAGCTAGTATCATTATATTATTTTATCGGGATTAGTATAAGAAGCTATATATAAGAAATCAGGACAAAAATAGGCGAATTTGTCAGGACGTGACCGAGTTGTAAACAGCGTTTAATGAGTACGTGACGGAGACGTTTCAGGAAAATAAAAACTAATCAATATGAATTAAGACTTTTACACTTCACATACATTATATTTACATATAAAACTATATACTTATTACATTGGCATTACGATCTTTTGAAAAAAAAAAAAAAGATGTGTTCATTTATAGTTCCATTTTTATTAATTTCTTTCCTATGATAGAACTCAGAGGTAATCTATCTTCTTTCTTACTAGTTACTGTTATATATATAATAATTCGGTCCCACCAAACCGAGAAGTTTGATCAACATTTGCACATACAAATGTTGGTCAAACTTCTCGTTTTGGTGATTTTCATTGACGGTTCTTAAAATAGTTTTCATAATTGTCAGCGTAGCAACGTTTTTCCTTTAAAGTAAATTTTTTTAATTAAGGCTATTACACTGAGATGTTCACTTGGAAAATAATCGTGAAGGGAGAACAATTGTGACGCTCACTGACGTGGCTCATTATAAAGGTTTGGTTACACGGTCGGCTATTACAGAAATATATACCTAAATTTTAACATTTTAAAACTATCAAATTAATCTATAATATAGGAATAGACTAAAGTACCTTTATATTTAATTTACAAAAGTAAGCATGATATCGATTTATCTTCTCGTTAACTAGGTTCATTGCTGTAGAAACTAGTAAAAAAAGTATTAATTTAAAACATAGGATCCTTGAAAAAATCCATATTTTAACACAAATTTTAAAGCAACTTTGAGGGTGATAGTCACCTAGTCACGTGACGCGTCGCTCTACGGGCGTCAGGGGTTAATAAAACTCTCTCGCAGTGGTTAACATGCTTTTTCCAAATAACGAAATAAAAACGGAATGTGCTCGATAAAACATTTTAACGCTCAAAGAATGTGTTGTTTTGGAACTGAAATGATATTCTCGGTTGCGGAGCTTTTTAAAGAGCTTCATCTTTATGTGGGTCATAAGCTTTGTTATGTAAATAAAGTGTGTCTGAATGAACTTAAGGGCTGGGAAATAAATTAGGTGAAGTATATAGATTGAATATAATGCCTCTTACATTTATATCCAATGCAAGTATATTCTTATATGTGTATTTATGTTATAATTTTTTTATGTTAAGGTCGACAGATGTAGATCCTGACGATGTAAGGATACGGGATTGGGAAGGGATAAGAAAAAGAGATTTTTGGACGAAAAGTACCCTATGTCCTTTTTTGTATCACTGACGATCGATAAAGTACTTTCGCAGTTTTGCTGTTTTGAACGAAAATTAAATTTTCTTTATAGACTTACTGGTGCCCGTGAGTTCGTACGCGTTGAAAAATTTAAAAAAATTATATAACACCTAACATCTTTACCGCCGTGACGACGGCGACGCCGCCACTGTTTTTTATATTTTTAGACGATCCCTCGGGAACATTTTTTTTTAAAGAATCCTATAATAATAATCTATCTTTCAGCCGTTTTTGTATTATTTAGGAACAAACATCCAAACATACAAACTTTCTTACATACAAATTAAACTTAAACTTAAACTTAATGAGATTAGAATCCATATAACAAGTTGTCTGTCTAGAAAATGAGATCAAATTAGCTTTGATTCTATTTATTTTTTGGGTATCTTTACCTTTAAAGAAAGAAGAAAGAACTTTAAAGAAGTGGTCTAGTAAAGTTTTAATCAAAATACAATAATTAAAAATTGAAAGTGGCTGATTTCCACATTGGAGTGAATTCAGGCACACTCAGAGGACACTAAAGTAAGATAAATGTCATTCAGCACCTTATCGCGTGACATTTATCAAAGAGCGAAATTGCTCATTTAGTGAATAATGAGACAATTTATGGAGGACCCCCTCCTGTCTCTGTAATAGGGGAACATTGTATTAGTATACGTAAAAATTACTATTTCAACTCTGTGATGGTTTACTGATCAGAATAATAGTTTTTTTTTTTTTGTATTTCATTCTATATCTTTTTTATATACCTATATATTATAAAAATGTTATTAAGTTAATTTGTGTACACTTCAAAAACTCGTGAATGGGTAAATCGATTTTAATTCGGTTTTCACATATGGATAGAGGGATGAACGGGGAAGATTTTTATATATTTAAACTACACCCCGGGTGAAGCCGGGAGCGAGTCGCTAGTTAAGTTGGTTTGTGTACGCATCAAAACCTCGTGACTGGGTGTGATTTTTCGAGAACGAGGAAGGTTTGTGAATTTAATATTGCGTTCGTGCAACGCCTTTGCGGATTGCTAGTGAAAAATAAATAATACTCAGACTACGAGTATAAGAAGAAAGTTTCTGACGGCCCAATAATAAAATAATATTTTAATAATAAAATTGTGAATAATTTTAACACGAAATACACGTATTTTTGAACATAAAGAAAGGGGTAATTGAAAGTTACCGAACCACGATCGATGAACTTCTATAGCTCGGTCACTTTAAAAATACTCTCAAGTTAGATGAAGTCCTGGCTTACTTCACTTCACATCGGTTATATTATGACTTAAACATTCAATTTATCATCACAAAATTTTGTATAAATAGGTACATGTTGTCAGAGATACAGGAAAGGACTTAGGGTACCATTTCTCCAGAAAAAAAGTACTGTTCCCATGGGATCATCTAAAAATAAAAATGTAAAATACAATGCCTGGCAAAAATATATGAGCCTTAAATTAATTAACAAACAATAAGTGCCTGATAGAAAGAGCGGAATTCAATCAATCGGAACTGTTAAATAGGTTACCGTTAAATTTTTTTGTGAAAATAGTTGTCAGGCAAGCAGAAAATAGTTAGGAGCGGATTTTCAAAAACTTGCTAGAAACGTTCCAAAAAATCTATATATGATTGAGTTCGAAATCGCAGAGTTTTCTGGCGCACATGGGCACATGTATTGGCACAATTGGCACAAATAAAATGAATCTTAATGTGAAGTAAACTTCTGTCAGTACCATATAATATAATGTCCTTGTTTACGCGTTATACTTCATAAACTCCTACGAAATCGTCAACTTGTCGGAGTATATAAGATACGAATCCAACATCTAGCAATTTTTCTCAATATCCGCCCGTAATCGTGTTCGCAAGACCGTTAGACTGGAAAGAATACAATAAATATGTAAATTGCCCTTCACTCCGATATATAGACGTCTGGTTAGATTCTCTGTGCGATGACTCACTTTGCATTACTCCGATTTCCGTAATAATAACGGGAGTCTAGCGAAAGCTGTAGCTATGCTTTTTCAAATAAATTCCAATTTCAAGCTTCATTCTCCCGTTTCTTAGATATTTATTAATGTTAACGACCTTTAGACTATATCGGCTCGTGTGTATAGACTGTTCATTTTACATTTTATGTTCGTGTTTTATTTTTACGTATAAGACGAGATGAGAATAAGAGTTTGGACTTTAATACCTTTCCTCGCTAAAATAATCACAGATTGATTATCACAGTGTTCTTCCTCCTGAAAATTTCAGAGTAATTATACCAGAAACTGTACGCTGTGCCACGCTCAACTCTTTAAACATAACTTAAAGAAAGATAACATTATCTTTATCCAAAGTGAGTAAAACATCGATAAATTTATTGCAAACCGTAATGAATGTCATGTCGAAAGTTAACAATTGGATTGGAAGGCAACAAAGCAGCCAGCTTCCCTTTTATTCTCATCTCCGAGATTACTTGGAGGGGACGAAAGCAAACTTTTAAAACCATTAACTGACGGAATCCGAGACGGTTCCCTCATGTATAACTACAAAGTGAGGAAGTCTTGAGCTTCCAATAAATTAAAAATGGAGCATTTGTCTAAAACGTCTCGTGGCATTTCAAAGTACTTAGCATTGAATATTGACATATTGTATTTAATACTAAAAGCAATAAAACATTATTAAGTACAATGTCGAGTTCCTTACTTTGACTGCTTCTTCGGTCTTATTGGAAAATATATGAAGGCTTATGTGTACATAAGCCTTCATAATTTTAACGTTCTGCGGCTGAAATGATGATGAGATTATGACAGAAAAAACCAAAATTACTTTCTTGCCAATCCCAATAGATAATATGACGTTGTACTGAAGTTGAACTGTTCGCAACAAATTACATATTAAATGTGACAATCACCAATCAATAAATGAAACCTGTCTGTATTCTATGCGGCAGAGTTATCAACATAATTAACTGCCGGTCGTTGTCACGAGATCAAAGGGATTTTATCATATACATACAACACAATATCGTTTTGTATACACGTATTGATTCACTGTGAACTGTTTGATTTAAAGTGTAATTTGTGATGTTAAATTTTAATATTATGTTTTCAGCAATTTATTGTTTTATTTATTAAATCAAACTGTCTATATTATAGGTTCATATTTATAAAACTTTATACATATATAAAAGTCTGGGAGACAGGCTAATGGTCCAATTAATGGTAGGTAGATAACGTCTCCTAGTAACCTAGGTTATAAAAAAAAACTTTCTGCAAATATTGTAAACTATGAGGTATTTATTGACTACTAATTCTGATATTTCTATCGATATTCAAGCTTGAGGACAATATTGAAAAAATACCGTTACAAAAATAAACCTTTTTTTAATTTAATGTGAAATACCAAGCTCACGTCATTTCTCATTGATATATAAAATTTCAATGTATTCTAAATATGGGTACTTGACAATTCGTATAAATGCTTTATCGAGTGTGAAATATTCCGATCATATTCTATTGATAAAATATTCAAATGAAAATAGCTAAATATAACCCTAAGAATCTATATTTTTATGTATTTCTTAAAACTTGAAAGTTAATGTGGTTTAGACCTTTGTTTTGGATTATACTTGGCACACCTATTCCATATCTCAGATTAACTTATACATTAATTTATCTTGTTTGCTAATTTTTACATGAGTGGGCGCGTCCATATTCTATGGTGACTGAGAGAACTTCTCCTTTGAATGTCTTTGTAATGTTTTTTTTTTTCTGGAATTTTTTTCTGCATATTTTCTCAATCGGTAAACACTGATTCCTTAAAATAACTAGTTTTAAGAACATTGTTAATTAATCTAATTAGTCTAAGGTACATGCTGCGTCTGTTTAATAAAGCCTACGTGCCTGTTGGCATACACTATTTTTTTAATGTGTAGTTCGTCAGACAGGCAGACAGTCAACTTGATGGTCGGTGTTTAAGCAACACCATGGGTGCTGCAATGGGCTGCCGACCTTATTAGGATAAGTAATTATAAAGGGGTATGTGAAATGGGCTCTGGCATTCTTTACTCATTCACCTAAACACTGTTTTTCACTGTGGTATTGTGTA
Organism: Synanthedon myopaeformis; assembly: GCA_944738685.1. Lineage (NCBI taxonomy): Eukaryota > Metazoa > Arthropoda > Insecta > Lepidoptera > Sesiidae > Synanthedon > Synanthedon myopaeformis. Next base: position 9,801,909 of record OX122921.1, on the reverse strand, counting down.
AAGGCCTGGTTACTGCCGCCAGACGGGCTGCCGAACTTATAAGAGCGAAACGCAGGTCCTACCACACTATAATTACAATTTAATATTATATTAATTATAATTTATAATTTAATTTTATTATTTGCGATTTGAAATAAAATACTAATTAAAAAAAGGATCAACCGGTCACCGCACGAGCGTCAAATTGAATATTAACTTGGCTAAAGAAACGTGTCAAGACGTCAAGATGATTGACAATGACACCTTTCAGTGAATAAATTAAAATCAATTTAATTCTGTCAACAACATATTTTCTTCGTCTCGAATACGACGCGACGGCTGAAGGGTGGCGGCGTGAAACTGTTGGGGACGGGCCATTAATTTGTTTCAAACAAATCAGGTGCGTTTGATTGAAGTGCCAACCGACACTGCTACAAACTTTGTTACTTGAAATTTTCATTCTTCGTTTGATTTTTTAATAAATGTAGGATTTTAGGTCTTTGATACCGAAGCTTAAACAACATGTATAACTTGTATACACCCAGTGACGTAACTATACAGTTTGAGGCTCGTGGCAATTTCATCGGATAGCGCAACTCAGGGTTTCGCTCTAAAATACTAAAAATATATACAAAATACTGTTTTTGGAGCTGGAGCTACAAAATCTGTATAAAACTTCATAGGAATTTAAAAATATTTGTGAAATTTTATCAGTCTTTTTTCTGAAGGCAATGAATGAAAAGTGTCAATGACAGAAATAGTAGTTCTATTATTTTAATAAAAAATTAGCTCCTCGTTTTCTTTAATATGAATTTATAATGTGAACAAGCTAAAATAAACATGTTTTTAAAACTTTAAGAAAATAAAATATTGGCTCTTCAACCCTAATATACTTTATTTCTTGTACGACCCTAATTAAACCGCCTTTAACCGTACTTAATAATTAGTAATTGTAAATAAACAGTCAGTTAAAATTATATTTAAAAATGTTAATAAAATGAAAAAAGTTTTTCCTTTCTTTCTTATGTAAAAACGTATTAATAGTTTATGTTACTTTCTATCTGTAAATATACCAAACTTTTCCTTTTATGATAAAGTTTTCAGAAACAACAACCGGAGTCTGAAACAAGTACCTCATTTGTCACACGAAACAGTTGCTGCAAGAAATTTGAGCAATAAACTTCTTTGAGTGTGACTCACAGAAATATTGCGGTTAAGGTGAAATTTCGTAATATTATGAAGACTCATGTTTGGTTACTTCTTTCGAATAATCCTAACTAATATTATTAAAGCAAAAGTGAGTTTCTTTTTGTTTGTTTGTTTGTTTGTTTGTTTGTTTGTTTGTTACGTTTTCACGCCTTAACTACTCTACTGGTTGTCATTAAATTTTGCATACACGTTGTCTGGTATAAGTATAGAAAAGGACAGGCTACTTTTCATACAGAATAAAAAAATTTCAATCTCGAGGTCTCATCTAGAAATAGAAATAAGAAATTCAACGCCTGACAAAAATATAGGCCACTAGTATTAGTATAGATCATAGGTGAAGTTGTTATGTAAAAAAGATAAAACAGTTTGTTATAAGGAAATAAGTAAATTTTAATTTGCAATTTTTTTTGTAATCGTACCAATTGTCAGACTCTCAACTGGACATTTTCGCAGATGGATTCAGTAAATTCAGAACGCTGAAATCGTTATTAAGTGTTTTCAATAACATTTAGAGTTGGAGCATTTTAGCTTCAGACCGATATGAAGCCCAATCAGTTAGGGCTGCTTTCAACGCACGCTTTAATTATTTTTGTGGCAAAGTAATTTTAGAATTGTATTGAGTTTAAACGATTTATAACTGTTTCACATTTGACTTTATAAGAAGTTGAGCATACGGGTGACATATTTTCTTTTTGTTTTCTATGGTTTTTTTTTTCTTTTCATATATTTTTTTGAGGTTTAAGCTAGCTTTTGCTGAAAAATAGATATCAATGATAGAATGCTTAAAAACCAACTGCTTACTTAGTTTGTATGCATGATGCTTCATTGTGTCAAACCAAATATGACACAGAAGAAAATTATAGTGAATTTTCTTCTGCGTTGTATAATTATAATTTCTGCTCAAGTCTTCTAGTGAAAACTAGGCTGTCAAAGTAGATATTTGGAATAAAAATATTTCATTTTTAACTATAAAAATTAATTCAAGTTGTCACAACAAAAATAAATATAGAGTTGATATATGTATGTATATAACATAGATAAGTATATTCCATATGCATATTCAAATAATATGTCTCACTTTCAATCTTTGACTAAAATCCAGTACCCATTCTAAATGGTATAAACTGTTAAATCGATACAATTAATGATACGTCAGCAGCAGGTTCGTTTCGTTGACTGAACAATGTACGGTCTACTTACCCTGTTTATAGGCACTCTTGACAAATGATAATGTCAAGAGTGCCTATCTCACATAGCATAGAACTCAAAATCATTTAAGAGATATCAATTTAGTATTTATCTAGCAATGAAATATTATATTTCTACAAAGCATAAATGATAATTTGAAAACTTCCCATTTTTTTGTATAATATAGTAAGCAAGCAATCAGTATCACGTGTATTTACATTAGGCTTTATAAAATTATGTTTAATGGGATGCAAGAACCCATTTCCCTATCCCATCCCTCATCCCTTACCCTTGAATCCTACTATGGTCGGCAGCACAACATGTAGAACCTTTAACGTCAGCGACCTTTACTTAAAGAAGTCAATTTCAATCAGTTCAGATATTTCGATATAAACACAGTACGAAAGTTGTAAAAGGACGCCATAGGCAGTTTTATTTGCCGGGTGTCATTTCTATCATCCCTCAGGCCGTTATTATAGTACCGAACCGATACTAAAGAGTTTATTTTTTTCAGTTATTGGATGTTATACACGACAAATCTTTGTTCTTTATATTAGGGTGCGCTAGTATACAAAGAAAGAAGTGTTTGGCATTTATTTAGCATTATATAGTTCGCATATTTCGGGAAAAATTATAAATTGTATAAAAATTATGTTTTTATTTCGCAATTAGAGCATTTCTTGGTAAAAAGTGTGTTGTCTCCAAGTGTTTTTTACAGCAGAGATGCAATACACTGAGTATACACAAGGACCAGTATGGCAAGTAAAAAGTACTACCAATGTAAGTCTTTACCTATTACTCATAATTCAATTATATTGACTTACGAGTATTAAATTAAAAAGTATCAAAACGTCGCTCGTCAATAAGTCGACTAAAATTTCAAAGTTTTTTATATCTCTTTGAAGTTCCTGTCTAAAAAATTCAATCGCGATTTTCGCAGCGAGATCAGTTCAAAGTGGGAATTTTTAATTAAACCAAGGATTAAAGTATTGAGTAATAAAAACAAAACCAATTAAGGGCCGGTACCCTCGCGGTTAGATATTAAATTTATTTGGGATGATACTCAGTACACAGAATGACTCATTTTGATTTTTTTTTATTTTTTTTATTTGGACATTCGAAATTTATTAAAAAAAATTACAATTGGATCTAATATATCTAAACTATATCTATAATACAAATTATAAATATGCTTTTTTTAAAAATAAAATCTAATACTAAATTATATAAACAGGACTGCAAAGAAAAAGTCTTTAGTCTTTATTTCATAAAGCTAGGTCCAGGTACTTTTGAAGATATAGAAGATTTTCAATCCAGTGTATTTACACATTATACATATATTACAAAGCATCGGTCCCTTTGGCAGGGACCCAAGCATGCTGGCTGCATTACCTCGTTGTATGGCAAAAGTAATCTTGACCGAGGTAATAGCCCGCTTTAGAATCGACGATTATGTCAACCAAACGTTTTGATAAAATGTTAAAGAAATTAAAGTTATATTTTTATCATAACAATTCATATGTAACATTTTCAAAGAGGGATCAACGAGGAAGATTTGTGTCGCTAGTGTACATTATATTATCAAAAGCGGCAGAAAATAAGGTGAAATGTTTTAATGGTATATGTTTACAAATAGAAACAGCAAAAACGAGACAATTCGTATCGAGGCGAAAGTATTTACAGCGGCGCCGTCAAAGAGCCATTTAATTTTCGTATTAAAGGGTTTTGTACCGCTTAGACCGCAATTAACATTAATTTATTACAGCCCTGTGACACACAATAGAAATACACGTAATTATGTAATGTTGGTATACGTAATATCGAGACGCGTTAACACATTAGTTGCTGAAAAGGGACTGTAACGCCTTCTCTTGTTGATTGCTTTTGTATGAAAAAACGAATCAAAGAATTTATCAGGTTTGCATTCCATGTGTTGATTTGAAATCATAATCAACTTGCTTTTGCCCTCGACTTCGTACGCCCCCTTTTTTTAAGTGTTAAAACATTTTTTTAATCTTTATTGTTCAAATATTTTGCCAGTGGTTGAATATCTTTATTTTTAAATAATTCTTCGTAACGGTAGTTTATCTGTGTTAAAGGCATCCTATGTCCTTTTTTGTGTCCCTGACAACGGGTATTTTTTTTTTAATATATATTTTATGTGAATTTCGACAGACAGACAGGTGGATAACGTCACCTATGACACAATCAACGCCACAGGTGTTGCAAGTACCTTACCGAACATAGTAGGATAAAGCATAGGGTTTAGAAAGGGGAAATGAACTCTGGCATCCCTTACTCACTCACCGAAACACAAAAGCACAGTCGCTGTTATTTTCCAGTGGTCTGTTTATGCGAAATTTCATGTTTATCGGGCGAGTAATTAAGGCGTGAAAGCGAAACAAACAAACAATGAACTCACTTTTGCATTTATAATATTAAAATAATCACGAGAGCGTCTATCGTCAAATAGACGAGAAGTCCTGTGGATATAATTTGCAGAAAAAATACATACCTGTCTATATATAAAATACATAAATGTATAAAAATACATACCGGGGTGGGTCGCTAGTGTTAATATATATTTACTATTGTGCATTTAATTCCTGATTAAATTAATTATTAAATTCCTGGGAATATAGTTAGTTGTATACAAATTCTGTTGAAAATAGAAGAGTAGAGCGGAAGCAGTGGCAGCGTTGAAAATGTACGAGCAAACTATTAAATTACATTGTAACATTAATGTGTAGTTTCTCGGAAAATTGATGCCATTCTTAGTAACAAATGGCATATTATATTAAAAGCCTATTGTGTTTTATAATTCATACGCTTTTATAATAAACTATACAACCTACTAAACAAATGCGAATGTTTGTGAGGATATATATTGGGTGTATGGATGTTAGTTACTCTTTAAATTTAAACCGTTACTTGGACTAACATATCCTTTTATCCTGAAAAAATGATAGGTTCCCGAGGGATCTTCTTAAATACATAAATTGTTATATTGTTTATCTTCCACCAACTTGTCTCTTGAATATATCTCATATCTTGAATGTTATAGTGATATAATAATTTCTAGTGATAACAATAAATTATAGTCAATGTAAATTAAATAAATTTTGACAAATAATTTTGTATCATTTTATGGTTTTTCTGAAACTCGTGTTAATAATATAAAAAATCAACCTTTTTAAATGAAAACATTCTTTTAAATATTAAAATTACTAAAACATCAAAACGATTAAGGCTGATTCAAAAGAAATTATTTATAAGGGCGCGTAATTACTCAATTTATTTACGAATATTTTCCTCAAAAATACCGTTAATTAGCTCCATCGAGAATTTTCTGAATACATTATTGAATTAACTTCGTCCCTGCTTCCAATTTTGCTTATTTATTTATCAAGTAATTATAATGTAACCTTGTTTTTGTATTACTTTTTCTTTTGGAATGTTTGTAGATAATATTATTTTAATTTATTTTACATTAGCTGGTACCTGCGACTACGTCCACATTGAAAATAAAAGATGTAACGCCTGGCATTATAATTTTGTCCGGCATTGAATCTTTTTTTTTAGATAGCTAGTGCGCGTGGCTTCATCTGTAAGAATATTTGGCCTGTATCCATCCTGAAATACTATTCTAACTATTTATGAAAGAATTTATCAAATCAGATGAGTAGTTTCGACGATTACCTTACACAAACAAACAAACAAAAATACACAATATATACCTCTTTATAATATTAGTAAAAAATTGTAGATAGGACTATTAATAATTGCATTAATAACTAACGGTTAATGTGTATAATTTTGTAATAAACTGCGATAAAAACTTTAAAAAATTGAGTTTTAATTATAATAAATGCATATTTTTACACTTAAAAGCTTAGACCATTAGTGAATTAGATAGCTTCTTTGTAGCTGTCAGTTATGTCAAGAGCTATACCGAGAAGCCTAATAACATAAACAGTTACTACACACCGTAGCTTGGTTATTTGATAAAATTGCTACGCCGTAGCAATATTCAAGTTAAAGAATCAGCTACGCTAGACAAAAGCTACGCCGTAGATGCCAGCATAGCGTCACTTATTCTGTAGATGCCAATCATAGTAACAGCCACACTGCAGAGTGTAGACGCTAATGTAAGCCTATAACTACTTTGCTAGAACCACGCGTATCTACCACATTTACACTTATAGATGCAAGTGCAGGCCATAGCTACTACGTAATCAATAAAACATGCATCACCTAAATGCATACCTGTTAATTGCCTCGTATTAATGAATACTAGCTTTTGCCCGCTACTTTGTCCGCGCTCCTTTTTCTTAGGTGTTGGAAACATTTAAGTAGTCAATCTTTGTTGCTCATATATTTTTGTCAGGCGTTAATTTCTATAAAGTTGAGTAAAGTCGTGAAAACGTTATGTTAGTTTGGATAATCATGATAAACTAGTGATTTCACTGTTCTACTATTAGAACCCACTGTAGGAGTGAATGAGAAGCGAAACGTTGTGAACGCTCAACAGAAAACTAATACGTCATATGGTTACCTCACAGGTTTCAATATAGGTAAAAGTTATTCCCGTAGTCACTAGGAAGTTATTATAACAAATATTTTTAAAGTTATACCTATTTAAATATAACATTGCATAACTTAGATACTAGAGTTTTCATAATGAAAATCAGAAAACTATACCGTCAATGTTTTCCTACATAACTTTGCAACTCCGCTATATGCGAATGCGGAATTTAAGTAAGTTTATCCACTGTACTGGATAGTTGCAGAACAAGGCTACATATTTTCATAAGTATCCACCCGAGTTTCAAGTTGGTATCTAGCCAAAAAGGAGATGGCCTATATACTTCTATTAAATCTTATCTTAAAAGCAAATTAATTTAAGAACCAGTTAAGTAACATTATTACTTAACAACAATAAAGTTAAAAAATATAAGTCCAGAGACAAATGAAGTCCACTGTTAAATCCAAACGCTTTCAGCGATATATTCGTTATTAAGTATCTAACATTTCCCATTTACCTATATCCCATTCCTAATTCCATCAGCATTCAATGTGTGCTATTGTTTTTCGGTGAGAATTGGAATAGACTCTTTTGCCCAATCCTTAATCCTTATCCTTATCCTTAGCGTACTTGCAGCATCTGTGGCGTTGCTTGTGTTATAGGCGACGGTAACTACTAACTATTAAGTGGACCGTAAGCCTGTCTGAAGGAACATTTTCTGAATTACAAGATTAGTATTAGTATCTAGTAATAGATGATTTTATAGATTAATAGATGATATTATAACTTTTAATTTTTATAAATTAATTTTAACCAGTGTAAGTATTAACGAAAAAAATTGAGTGTCCCAATGATAATCTCGAAGAGAAATAGAAAAAGCAATGGCTGAGTTGAAACAACACAACCGCCACAAGGTTCGGAATAGGGATGAGGCGATAAAGGTCGGAATTTGTCAAGCGCGTCGATCGCGACAAACCGGCCTGGATTATCTTGGATAGAGGAATTCCAATAATATTTCACTAGCCGCCCACTACGCCACTGAAAGATCTTGGTCGCAACGCACAAGCGATCTTATAGTATTATTTCAAAGCTATGATCTCGCAGTGTGACGACGACCTTTAAGCATTTTCAAATTAAAATAACGATTAAGCTATTGGCCTAAATGGTAAAGAAGATAATTGTGAAAACGCAAGTTGATATTCTTTTGAGTTGAAGACCAGCAATTTTGGTTATATATGAAGTCCAACCAAACTGCAATGGACTGGCGTGTAGAACTATTAGCTCATATTATCTAATATATACTATTAGTATTAAGTATTAAATTATTATCTATTATACAGTACTATTAGTATTAAATTATTATCTATTATATTAAGATACGACATACATTTTAATATATCTACATTAGGGTGTCCCAAAAAAATAAAAGTATTTTTTTTCCAACGCATACCCTCTTATTTTGTTTCAATGATGTCAAAGGTATTATAAATAAAGTTTCACGTATTTAGAACCACGGCAACCCGTGCCGACTTGCATCGAAACATGTCGGTACTTGTTTACTAAGGCGCGCGGGAGCCAACGTATTGATGTGCTTGTTGTTGCTTGTTTGTTGATTAGTAAACTCATTGTTTTCATTCTGTCAACATGTCAATGGAGTTACGCAGTTCTAAAAAGGGGATATTTTTAATAGGGGACGTAAAACATCAAATTACTGGTTCAAAACTTCCCTCTAATGGACAGGTACTGGCAGTTCTGTTCTATAATATTCGAGAAGTTAATTTAAGTGTCAATGAAAGCGCCAATCTTACTATTCGTGAGTGCATTATTTACTGGGAAAAGGCACGTATACCAACTAAGTCTTTACCAAACTGTGTTAAAAAACTAGTTAACTTGTACCAAGTTTGGAGAGATTTGCAAAAAAATGCAAATAAAACTCAAGGCGTGTTTGTGCAGCGTCGGCGAGAATTTATTTCAAACTTAAATGATTTGTTTGATCTTGCACACGCCGATGCCCTTAATTTAATGAGGATTAATGAAGATAAGATCTTCCTGCAGCGCCAGAGGGAGCCAGGTCGGCCTGGTCACTTAGCTGGAGTGGATAAAAAACTGGCCGAAAAGGAGGAAAAAGCCTACGTTAGAAACATTGACGAGCAAAAGCGACGTGATAAATATCTGTCATCCTTAACTCCTTCATCACCTTCTTATGAACCACTACAAGAAAATTCGTCTTTTGAATCTGAAATAATGGATTTGCAAGAAAACTTGCCCACCTTTACCGAGAGCACACAGTCTAACACTTATATGAGGAAAAATTTCATAACTCCGAAATTAGTGGCAGCTTTAGATAGGTGTCAGTTAAGTATGCGACATTCTGTATTTATTATTGAAGCAACTTTTGAAGCGCTTGGACATAACACTGACGAATATCCTATAAGTAAGTCCTCAATTCAAAGAATTCGTACAGAAAAGCGAAAAGAGCGCGCAGAAGCTATAAAAGTTGATTTTCAAAACGAGGTACCGGATACTGTAACTGTCCACTGGGATGGCAAACTCTTACCAGCTTTAGATGCACGAAAATCTAAAGAAGAACGTTTACCGATAGTTATTTCGTACGATCATAAAGAACAACTCATCGCTGTGCCAAAATTAGAGAACTCTTCAGGAAACGAACAGGCACAGGCAGTTTGGAACGCTATGATTGATTGGAATCTTGAAGATAAAGTGCAGATTCTCTGTTGTGATACCACTGCTTCCAATACAGGTCGTATTAATGGTGCCTGTGTGCTTCTCGAACAGAAAATGAATAGAGAAATGCTCGTTTTTGCTTGCCGCCATCACGTCTACGAGTTGGTATTAAAAGGTGTGTTTGAAGCCAAAATTAGCCAAATCACTACGAGCCCTGACATTCCACTGTTTAAAAAGTTCCGAGAAAACTGGAAAAATGTTGATCCCGAAAGGATACAGAGTTATTCAGAAAAGCTAGCATGCCTAAATGTTTCAGAAATTAACGAACTGCTAGACTTTTACCAATCTGAATTAACTAAAAAAATTGCTAGAGATGACTATCGTGAATTAATAGAGCTATCAATAATATTTCTCGGCGGAGATAGAGAGAAGAGATTTAAGATTCGGCCTCCAGGTGCCATGCACCAAGCTCGATGGATGGCGAGAGCGATTTATTCACTGAAAATAACTTTACTTAGCTCTCAATTTAAAATTTCGAACAAGGACAAGGTAGCTCTATTAGACGTGTGCCTGTTCATCGTGACATCCTACGTGAAGCCTTGGTTGCAATGCACTTTAGCGGTACAGGCACCATACCAGGATTTATGCTTTTTGAAGACCATGAAGGCTTACGAAAGTATCGACAAAAGCATCTCAAAAGCAGCTTTACAGAAGTTCTGCCAGCATTTATGGTATTTAGTAGATGAAGTATCTGTCTTGTCTATATTTGATGATAATGTAGACCAGGAAACAAAAGTAAAAATTGTTGCTAACTTAGCCAAAGAAAACTCATCAGCCTACGGTAAACGCTACATCCCATCGAAGGAAGAACTATGTGGCCCACTTTTCGGTTAGTAGAACTAGTAAAAATATTTGTTTTCTTTTATCACTTTGCTTAGATAACTTATTTCTATCTTTTTCAATTTCAGAGAAAAGCATTGATGATTTTGTGTCAATCAAAAGTAAGGCTGTATTCAATCGACTCAAAATTGATGACAGTTTCCTCAACGAGTGTCCTGCTTCATGGTCGAATAATACCTCGTTTCAACATGCTAAGAAAAAGGTGCTGGCACTGAGGGCAGTTAACGATACGGCTGAAAGAGCGGTTAAGTTAATGCAAGACTTCCATGGCTTAATTACTGTGGAAGAGGAACAAAAGCAATTTTTATTACGTTGCGTACAAGAACACAGACAGGTATATCCGGATTGCAAAAAGCAAACCTTAAAAAGAAAATTTAGTAAATAATGTTCTTTTAACGATTAATACTTAATAAATATTATATACGGGTAAAACAGTGTTTCATTTACTGAAATACGTATTAAGTTCTACAACCTCTCTATGGCTTCCATACTAACTTTTCATTCAAAGTTTGACATCAAGTCGGCACGGGTTATCATTATCCGATCGCCATAATATTTATTATTTAAGTCATTAGGGTCAAATGGAAAAAAAATAAGGGGTATGCGTAACTCCATTCGCAAAAAAAAAAATTGCCCTTATAGCCTGGGACACACTAATCTACATTAATAAATTATAACAATATTGTGTTAAGTTTTGGATTAACAAACGCCATATATTTTAATATACCCACGTTAATGAAATATTACAGTACTATGTTATCTATCATTATATTTTTATATATTTTTAGCTGCGAGCCCAACAAAAAAACAAAAAAAATACTATTTACTATACAATTACTAAATTCCCCTTATAAAGTATTTTTTTGTATTCTACTCCTTAATGGTCGTTTAGTCAATTTTATGGGGTTAAAAACAAATATTTTTCTGGTCTTTATATTCTACCAATGGCTTCTATCAACTACATAAGTTCGGAAATTGATGCTGTTGATGTTGGTCTTTCACAGCTTTGTGCGCCTGAAGAATCAAAAAAATTTATAAATGCTAACAAGAATTCAATTCGGATTCTCCACATGAATATTCGCAGTGTCAATAAGAACTTTGATGGCCTCTGTACTCTTATGTCTCAGATAGATCTAGGTTGCGATGTCATTGTTCTCACAGAATGTTGGTTGAGTAGGGTGCAGAGCATTCCAGTCCTCGATGGTTTTCACTCTTTTGCCACAAGGGATTTTTCAAATCAGAATGATGGTATTATTGTTTATTTCAAATCCAATTTAGAATTTAAAATCCAGGAACCTTCATTTTGCTATGGAAATTGTTTAACCTGTTGTGTGGGTGGTAGTTTGGCAATAGTGACCGTTTATCGCTCTCCATCCTACTCCAGCAAAGAACACATGGACAAATTCCTTAACAGTCTGGACACAGTTTTCGGTTCTCTCTCCAATTATCCTAACATTCTTCTCATCGGAGATTTAAATATTGATATAAAGGAAGGTAATAACGATAACCGTTCCAATGAATATCTCATTATGAATGCCTCTCACGGGCTCCTACCAGCACATCTTATTCCCACCAGAGAAAATAACTGCTTGGATCATGTCTTCATTAAAACCAAATTCAGGGTTACTACTTTGGTTCTTCGATCTCATTTTACTGATCATATGCCATTATTGGTCTCTTTTGAAGTGAGAAGTTGTGCATTGGATGCACAAAACAAGGTTTCCCGAATTAATTTGAAACAAATTGTCAATGAAATAAACGAAACTGACTTTTCTCAAATTTTGAGTAAAAATGATCCTAACCTTGCTACAAATGAATTTGTGGAAGTGCTGTCTTCAATTATCTCCAAACACACACAATTAACTACATTATCTAGAAGAAAGAGGAACTTGAAGCCTTGGATTACGCCTGGCCTTCTTAGATGTATCCGTAACCGAGACCGACTTCATTTAAAATCCAAATTAACATCTAGTACCCCTATTGACATCATTACATATACTCGGTATCGAAATTTTTGCAACAATTTACTTCGAAAATTAAAGAGACAATATGAAAAGAACGAACTACTGAAAGCTAAAGGTAATTCTAGAGCAACATGGAATGTTATAAAAAACATAATTAATTTCAATAAACCTAAAGCTCCTCCCACTGAATTACTTAAATTTCACAATGATCCAAAAACCTCTCTTAATGCAGTTAATGAGTATTTTGTGGGGATTGGAAGGAAGTTAGTGTCCACCATTACACCTTGCCAAGAACGGCTGTTTACTAATTTTAGTAAACTAAGTAGTTCGGCAAATTCTTTGGGTCTTTTGGAGGTGGAGGTCAGAGAAGTTGAAACTATTATTATGCATATGAGATCTGATTGTGCTGTGGGCTGGGATGGTGTATCGGGTAGCGTGCTAAAGTCATGTCGTCAGAAGCTAAGTCCTGTCATTAGCCATATTTGTAATAGGTCTATCCAAACTGGAATCTTTCCTCGGGCTATGAAAAAAGCTATCGTCCATCCTATTCACAAGGGAGGGGATAGGGAGAATGTCAGTAATTATCGGCCTATCTCCGTTCTGCCACACATTTCCAAAATTCTAGAGAGGGTGTTGAATAATTCCTTGACCACCTTTTTGAACCAATATGATCTCCTCTCTAAGAATCAATACGGGTTTAGAGCGGGTTCGTCTACAGAAGATTCTGTCGCGGACCTTGTTGAGTCGGCAGTTCGGAAGTTGGATAGAGGGGAGAAATGTCTAGCTATATTTCTCGATTTATCTAAGGCCTTCGATACTGTCCATATTCCCACCCTCATCTCAAAGTTACAATTTATAGGCGTCAGGGGTATTGCTTTAGATATTTTTAAAAGTTACTTGTCTGAAAGATGCCAGAGCGTAAAAATAAATAACGTGCTAAGTGATAGTGAAATCATATCTTACGGTGTTCCACAAGGATCCATACTTGGCCCGACATTGTTCCTCATTTATATTAATGAATTATGCACTTTGAACATCCCTTTCTGTGAAATTTTTACCTATGCAGACGATACGGCACTTTTGGTGCATGGATCTAGTTGGGATATTGCGAAAGTTAATGCTGAGAGGGCAATGGAAATAGTCAGAAGTTGGCTCTCTGCAAACCTCTTGAGTATAAATGTGGATAAGACAAAATTCATTCCTCTGAGTATTAGATCCACTACGAAGCCACAGTCTGATTACACCATCAACACTCACATCGGTGACACAACCATAAATACAGATGGATCTCCGTTGCAGTCCTTGACAAGAGCTTCTAGCTTACGATATTTGGGAATCATTATAGACGAACACCTAAATTGGCATTCCCAAATAGAAGCTCTTACTTCTCGTGTCAGACGCCTTGTCTTCATTTTTAAGACTCTTCGTGGTTCTGCAGACATTTGTACTCTGAAAATGGTTTACACTTCACTTTGTCAGTCTGTGGTGACGTATTGTATACCCATTTGGGGTGGGGCAGACAGGACATCGCTTCTGAAGTTGGAGAGGGCTCAGAGGGCTGTATTAAAGGTCATGCTTCGCAAACCTATCAGATTCCCAACTAGCGAATTATACAATGTTGTGCAGCTTCTAGCCGTCAGACAGCTTTTTGTACTGCGTTCCATATTACGTAAACACCCAACTGTTTTACCTATTAATATACCAGAGAGTTCCAGACGAACAAAAGCAATCTGCACGAAGGTGGCCTGCAAGACCTTCTTTGCCTCCCGACATCACAATGCCCTCAGCTCCAAGCTTTACAATTATGTTGACAAGATTTTAAAAATTAATAATCTTAACAAATATGATTTAAAGGTTAAGGTTACGAATTGGCTGCTGACCCTGAGTTATGATGATACAGAGCAATTGATAAATGATAAATGTATGTATTAATTGTGTTATGAAATTAAATTAAAATAAATTACATTTATGTATTTATTTATATATTGTGTATGTATGTGTGTGTATGTATGTGTATGTGTATATTTATTTATATGTTGTATATATATTTATTTATATTGAATATTTATTTACATTACATATTTATATATTTATTTATTTCAAATAGGTACTTTTAATATTGATTATACTTTCGGTTCATATATAGTTGTGATTGTAAGCGCCACGGTTGTATGCACTAACTCCCGAGATACAGGTGTCCAACCTAGTTCGGGAGTTAGAGAATTATATACCTATCACAAAATTGCACTCACTCAGCGAATATGTGTAACTATGACATGTGTTTTTGTGAAGATAAAAGATTATTATTATTATTATTATTATTATTATATTTATGTGTTATGTATAGGATGTAATTACTATCAAAAGCTGATATTGAAGAATTATTACGAAAAGAAGTGCGATTTTTTCCAGCTTCCGTTTTAGTGGCACTAAATAATAAAAGATCAAAAAGCTGGAATGTGAGAAAACCAGTGTGTGTCTCGCACTACATTAAAGAACTCTCTTACAGAGAGAGCGAAGGTGGTGGAAGATTTAAAGAGAAGACTTTTGTGACTATTTCGGAATCATTTGCAGATTTCTTACCTCGAGAACCTCCCCTAAAGAAAAGCCACCCCTAAAGGAAGAAACACATACTCTTTAGTTTGGTTCTAAGGGCAAAATAATACAGAAGCTTGAGCCTTGAGCTTGAGATCCCTCTCGACTAATTACTGGTTCAAAATACCTTGATGTAACTTATCATACTAAACGAGTTTAGTTATTGGCCTATCAGATTATATTATATTAAGTTTATACACTAACAGTTCTCTTCAGTCTGTGCCTTGGGCCACCTGGTCATACGGACTCGGAAACCTTTGCACTGGGAAATCTGCCTTTGACGTACCATTAATTTGTGTGCAGCTTCCGCCTACCGGGTTTTGGATCAAGGATTAACGTAGCCTGCAAGGCTACGGATTTATTCGATATACCAATTTTATTTGTAGTAAAGGCTTTTTGCATTCGTCTTTGTTCAGCGGGAAAATCATTTGCAATTGCTAAACAATAGTCAGTCAATATTATTTCTGACACTTCATGTACACAACAAATAACCACCAGTAGCTTGGGCCTTGCCCCGCTTGCCTGCGGATTACTAGCTTAACGTTTTTTTCAATATATATTGTTTTTAAATAATTATATTATATGGAAACAATAATAAATGTTTTAAATTAAAGTCGCTATCCGCCTCTGTCTGTATCTCAGCTAACTTCTTCTGAACCATCCAATGGATTTTCAGCAATGGAAAGAGCGATAAATTGACTGAAAAAAAGTGCCTCTGTGCGAAGCCTGGGGCGGTTCGTTAATACAAATATAAGTATATTAATTAATTAATTATTAATATTAATTATTAATTAATTATTAATTAAACAATATTAATTATTAATTAAATAGTATATTAGTTATCAGTTCGAAGTACATAATAGCTTTTACTTATGCTCGTGTTATCCATATGTCTAAACGTGAAACAAAAATTACTTCAAATTTTAATAGTGTTATTATGTTATAATAATGTTTTTAATTTATTTTGCTATTATTTTTTTTTTCAGACTAATTTACGCGACTATACCAACCGAGTTTTTTAATACGTACCTAGAAAATAACTCAGTACAAATTATTTTGTACATTTTCTGTAAATATTAACTCAATAGAATTAGAATTAAAATAACTCACTAGAATTAACATATGGTATATATTAATATAACAAATTCATTCATGTTAATGTAATAACGGGGCAAATGTTTATTTGTTAACATTTTACCTTTGTACCTGAGTCATGGATGTTTTGTATTTATAATATGTATGTATTTACAAAAAAAAAAAGTAATATATGTACTATATATCAACTGTCTGGTATCCATAATACAAGCATTAGTTGCTTACTGTGGAACTAGACGGTGCTGTGTAGAGTGTGTGTATTTATAATTATTATTATTTATAATATTATTATTATCATCAGAGGATTCATATTAAAGTTTAATAATAATATTTGAGAACAAAACAGTAAGCTCGTCAAATCATTTTAAGATTACATTATTTATACATGAAATATTTTGGTTCCATTAAAGAGCGCTATTACCTACAGTTCAATAGTTCATAATCTTAATGAACAGTAACAAGAACACACGAAGGAGAGGCTTTCCTCTAATAAATCCCCGTAGAAGGTCACAATCCAATGCTAAATAAAAGAAAGATTAGAGCGAACCCATATACCAGAATGAATCAAAAAGTTCTTTGAATTTGAGTAAAAAATAAAAGAATATCGTTTTATTTATTTTTTTCATTTTTCAATATGTCCTTTGCACACTTTGGTTAACGTTTTTCAATTTTAAATATTCTTTCATAAATTGAGCTTTTTTCATGAATGTCGAAAAACTCTATAGCAGCCATGACTGCGTTATCATCGTCAAATTTTCGTCCACGGAAATGCTCTTTAAATGTTGGAAATAAGTGAACATCGAAATAATATATATTTTTGTTGCTAGGAGCTAAGTCCAATGAACTCTTCTATGAGCTTCAGTATTATAATTTAAAAAAAAATAAAACAGATTTTTGTTTTCAATATTTAAAATTATTATAATTACAACAAAGAAAAGCGGCTCAGTATTCAATTTGACCATCCGTACAACTAATATTTTATGTGTGCCAGAAAATGTTATTTATATTAATAGAAATTTAGTAATTCCTTACAGTGAAAAAATATTTGAAACTATCACTTGCACATTGTTTCTAGTGTGATTGACTTATTTTAAGTACTAATGCGACCTGTCCTGGCTTCACACGGAAGTAAAATTTTCAAAATCCTTTCTTAGAGGATGCTTACTTTATAAAATAAACCTATGTTCCAAATTTCAGTTTTCTGGACTTAGTAGTTTTGGCTGTACGCTTATAGCCAGTCAGTACAGACGATTTTACAAGTACCTATAGAAGATTAACTATCCCAAGAGGCCAAGGCAGCATTCAAATTGGGCACTTTTAGAACAATTCCTTTTATCTGTCCAAGAAAATGTGATTTTTACGAGAGATTTGTTATTTTTGCTATAGTAGGGAAAATATTATTTTAAATGACAACACAACAGGCATGCACCTTAACACTACCGACGCCTAAACAAGTAGGTACTGTTCACCGTACTCTACTTTCGTTCCTCTTTGTTCTGGTTCGAACCAGTTAAGTAATAATGAAGCCTCACAAATAGGTAAAACCTTAACAGACTTTGTACTGATTTATTAGAACATTCATATCTTTTGAATAGGTATCTAGACCACCTGTGCTTTGCATACAGTTAATATGTCATAGACCAAATCGTATAACCGGTCGACCGGTCATACAATCGAACGATCGAGAAAATGTATCAAAAAAAAGTACTGAAGCTTGGAGTTCTTGGTTTGAAGGAATTAATTATTGATTTTTAATTTATATTAATACAAACTCATTGGTGTTTTTAAAGAAATTATTGTGTTTTTTTTTTTTAATATGTTAAGGTCGCATGCAGGTTGATGGCCCACTTAATGATAAGTGGCTTTGGATCACAAGTGCGCTGCCGATAAGGCATCCCTTACTCGTTCACTGAAACATAATAGCTATAATTATTACATACTATTTTTAATTGAAACTTTATTTCATAATATGGAAAAAAACATAATATAACTAAACCGAAATCAAGTAAGTATGGATTCTGCTATTCTCCCAATGGGGTTTTTTTGCT
Organism: Synanthedon myopaeformis; assembly: GCA_944738685.1. Taxonomy (NCBI): domain Eukaryota; kingdom Metazoa; phylum Arthropoda; class Insecta; order Lepidoptera; family Sesiidae; genus Synanthedon; species Synanthedon myopaeformis. The sequence continues at coordinate 9,783,721 of OX122921.1, read as the reverse complement.
TGGATCGTGAACTAATCTCAACCAGTATCTCTATCGATGGAAGTGTCCTGCTGTGTGAAAAGTAATTTGGGAGGCTATACAAGAGAAGATTGGATTTGTTCGCTCATTGAGGTTTTTCAGTTTACGATTTCTATACGTTTTAAATAAAATTTGATATAGTAAGTGCTCATGTTGTATCTGACTTATAAACTCCACTATCTATACTTGAATATATTGAATATATTTATACATAGTGAAGCAGGAAAAATATACTAAATATTTATTTTAACATTTAGCATTTAAAATACTGATAAAATGTAACGAGAAAAGAGATTTTCAAATCTATCATAAAAAAAACATTGCGATTACAAAGTTTCCTAAACAGTGAAGTTTATCTTGGAAAAGCCTTCGCTGTCTCATTTATTTCTGTATATAAATAACTTCAGTTCAATTATCCTGCTGGGTTCCATGATTGAGTTGTAACCAGACCCGCTGCTGTGTAATTAATTAAAAGCAGCTGGTCACGTGAAAGGATAAAAACTTTAATATAAAACGTTCCTGAATTGATTAATTATTATTCTTGCCAGTTCTGCCCGAAGTTAAAAATTCACCTATATACTCATTTAGAGTTGCATTCAGGTAGAAATTTAAAAAGTTACCAGTATCTTTCTGGAAATCCATACTAAATTTCATTAAAGTCGGGTTGAAGCTATCTCCGTACGAAATTTCATCAAAAACAATTCATTTTACATAACAGACAATTATGCACAGAGTTACGCGCTCTCTCTCTCTCTCTCTCTCTTTTTCGCTCTGATGATAATTATGAAACAATCTACACTAGTAATATCTAAGAAAATACTACTTCAATTATGCTCTTGTAATAAAAAGATTTAATTAAAGAAATGAAATGGAGCCACAGAGCAATCTGTGCTAGTGTTAAACAAATTCCATTACCACAAGCCTTATTTGGCCTGGGAACGCTCGGATTACCGGCCAGTATTAATTTCCCTTTAGAGAGCGGCCAAATCTTGAAAATTGAATCACTGCAGATAGGATCGGCTTTTTTTTCATTACAAAGTGGTCCGTTGATGATCCCCAGATTAGATTTTAATGGAGGTCTTCAAAAATTGCTGTTTCTCACGTTTTTTTAATAAAATTAGTTTCACAATTCGTTTTTTAGGTGTTTTGTTTTTATTATTTGTATATACGGGAAAGCGATTGACCTCAATCTCACCTGATGGTAAGTGAAGATGAGCTTACTATCTTTACTTTTAGAAAAAAACAACTACTGGCTACACGATCGGTTCGTCTATCTCACACCCTTCTGCTCGTATCTACTTTACACATTGATAGGGAACGCTCAATACATCTCTCTGTTGGTGGAAATCGTATATTATATTGTACTGCGTCAGTCAGTCAGTTTTTTTACAAGGGGAGAAATCTTCAAGGTTGCAACAATTGCTGTTTTTCAGGTCGTATAATATTGAAAACTCTGACTGAGGCAAAATATGGCACTATCTGCCCTGTGAGCCTTTTTACATAATTATACGCGACCACGCCACAAATAGGTTCAGACCACTCGAATGATGATAAGAAATGTTGAACGAGTATTAATATGTGCTGGACGCCGCGATGGTTGCAGTAGCCGTACTTTCCGTGGCGGAAACGCTTGCACCAATAGCTTTTGAGTAAGCGCATCCTACTCCCTACATCCTTACCGCGATATGTAAGGAAGTAAGTATATGGTTATACCTTCCAAGATATATACTTACTACCTTACCGCGAATTAAAATACAGTCCACACAGTCAGCGGTTGGAGCCCATGCCTCAATAGATAGACTACCCCCTTCCATCTTACCTATGAGCCTTTGCCTAATAGGTGTAATTCCTTTGGCATATATCTCGCTCCAATTAAAGTTGTGATCTTCCGCAATAACAAAAATCTATTTACGATATAGAACTGTATAGAATCTTAGAGGGGTAGAGCTACGTAATTTTCGTAGCTCCTTGACTCCCGTAGACGATCTACGGGTGGCCTCGTAGTGGGTCTACGAATCAAATGGGTAAATGAAAAACAAGGCTGAATCCAATATGAACATAAATTTAAAGCTAAGAAATGGATATTTGTACACTCCCTGGTTTTTCCGTTTTTCCGTTTAACGTAAAAGCAGAAAGAAATGTAAACAGTAATCGTTCATAAATGAGATTTGATTCAAGTTAAATCCGTACTAATATTATAAATGCGAAAGTATGTTTGGATGTATGGATGTATGGATGTTTGTAACTCTTTCACGCAAAAACTACTGATCCGATCACCATGAAATTTTGCATACACGTTGTCTGGGACACCAGAAAGGATATAGGGTACCTAACATCGTTCAACGCGGACGAAGTCGCGGGCACCAGCTAGTCGAAATATATAATCGTAAAAAAATAAAAATATTACAAAACACTAACCTTTTCCCGCGACTTCTTCCGCGCTTCATTTTCTTAGACTTTATTGCTCATATATATTTGTCGGAGATTTTTTTAAATAATCTTATCATAAATAGATATATATTGTTGTGTGTTTTTGCTAACATGCTCCATAGGATAAGTCCATACTACATATAGATACCCGGAAATAGCTCATATTCCTCTCGGGAGACGAAAGTCCCGACTATTTATCATCAAATAATTGTATTAAATTTGTCGTAAGATAAAGCAGAAACGGATATGTCTCTGTTACATACATTTGTTTGTTAAAACTTTACATATTTTGTTGGGGATTTATTTTTTTATTTATATTTTTAATGGTCCTTCGGGAACTATACTTACTATTTTTCCGTATTAAAGGAACCCTGTGTTCTTTTTCTGTATTCCTTACAAAGTGTATGCAAAATTTCAAATTGCTCGATTAATTACTTTCGGAGATATGCAGTATGTAACCAACGAACACTTATATTTATAAATATAAGTATGTACTTACTTATATAAATTACTAACAATCCAGATTAATTTGGAAGAATACGATTTGTTTATATTTTTATTTGACTTAAATACCAAGAATCATTTTAATTACAATTAAAATATACGAATAATTTCTTCAAACCGATTTCTCCGATAACTTTGGATTTTTAAAATAAAAATGACAGTTGAAATACAAATTTACTACAAGTGTCCCTTAAACTAATCTATTATTTAAGTAATAGACATAAGCTTATTATTTTATATACATGTTTAAAAGATTACACACCAAGTAGAACATTCAACAATCTATTAAAGCCTTAAAAATATGCATTTAAAATTATATAGAAATCAAATAAACGTTAATAATAATTGTATAAATATATTTTTTATAGATTAATACATAAAACATACCATATTGTGTGTATACAGTATAGCAGTAAAACAGTCACAAGTGTTCAGTACGTTATTTAACTTTAGAACTTAGATCGCGTTTCGTAATAAATGTATGGGTTGGCGCGAAAGGGACGCGCGCGTTCTCCGCCGCCGCCACAGACGTTCTGGCCAGTTCCTATGGGCACAGTATATATATTATAAATAGTGTTTTATATACTGTGGTACGGGCTAGGATTATGTGCACCGTTATTTGTAAATAGATTTGAGGTTTTATTGTTATTTAACTGTGCCCGCGACTTCACCCAAGTAGAAATTCACTTGTGTGTAACATAAAAATGTATTAAGCATTTTTGTAAAATCAAGTATAGAATTTATGTGAACATTAAGGTGGAAAAACAATATTAATTTTTAATTTACATTTGAACTAGCGGCCCGCCCTCTGGCTTCGCACGGATGCAATTTTTTCAGGAAATTAATATATATATACAAACTTTCCTCGTTTATTGCTGTTTCTATTAGTGAAAATCCGTTGAGTGTTTTAGAAGAAGAAGAAGAAGAAGCGGAGAATCAGTCATATTTTTTTATAAATCTCTTTTTATTTTAATAATGACATCACATGTGCAAACAGCAATTTTATTTTATTTTATTTGATTGATAAATAGCTAAAAGTTTATTGTATCTTTAATATTTAAAATCACATATATCAAGATATTCGTACACACAATCTCTGAAAAAGCTCAACCAATTTCAATTAAATTTTACGAATGAACCTATGATTCCAATTGGAAAGATTTTAAATCTTTTATACTTTTAATAATAGTAATATTTTAATGCGAAAGTTTCTAAGGTTACATAGATGTTCGTTACACTGAACGGATTTTGATGAAACTTTACAGTAATATAGTTTATACATTAGAATAACACATAAGGTCTAATTTATAAAGATACGCGAACGCAGTCGTGACCAATAGCTAGGTAGTTGCTATAATTTAAAAAAGTTGTTGAGTTAGTTGAGCCCTAATGTCACTTCAAGATGGAACGTCATTTTTTTTCTCATCATAATTATAATCAAAGCAAACGATCCCTCGATGAATGGACACATCTTTGACGCACAAAAGCCTTAATATTACTGTCATCTCTCCATTGAACGGTGACAAAAAAATACTTTGTCGTTTTTGTCGATGAGAAGAGGGTTTTTTTATTTATTTTATAATGGTGATGATCTTGCAGATGTTTTATATTCGCTTCTCACAAACCATCTTAATATAAACTAAACATACAAGGAACTAAATTATAATATAATTTAGAAATGATATTTTAAGGCTATTTATGTTAAAGTCGGCAGATAGGCTGACAGTCCACTTGATGATATGTGGCTACCGTCGCCTAATGTAAGCCACGCCACAGATACTGCAAGTACAGTACAGTAGGATCAAAGATTTAACTGGGCTCACAACAGCACACATGCTGTTTTTCACAGTGGTCTTCTGTAAGGGAGTGGTAACTGTCACCAGCCGGGTTTCCCGAATGACTGCGAAACGCAGTGTGCCCTGCCACTACTTTCCAGGACCAGACCAAAGCCAACTTTAAAAAGTTCATTTCCAAATTTGAGCCTGCCTTGAATCGAACCCGGTAACCCTGGTACAGAGCGTTAAGGCTTCTATTTTCTAAAAACTTTTAAAGGTTGGAATGGGATTTCTATTTTATTTTATTTTTCATATAAATATGTAGATTTAGGTTTATATAAAGGTATATGTAAAGGATAAGTATTATAACTTCTTAAAATTATCCACATAAATTAAGTATATATAGGGCTGAGAGAGAACAGAATTTATTTATTAATTAATTTCATTTGTTGCACTAAAAAGGTTTATACAAACACATATGAAATAATATAAATTTAATGTAAAACCGTATAAATGCCATCTCAATTACAGTTCCAATTACGACAAGTTCGGTGAAAATCGACAGCTAACTTAATTGGGAACTTATTTATATAAATCCAAATCGACATTAACTTGACATAAAATATAATAATTATCTGGGTAGGTACCATATTTTAATCTATTACATTTGTTTTACTTTTTGACATTTAATAAACATATATATATATATTTAGCATTTTTTTTTTAAATCTTGTTTTATCCATAACCTAATATTATAAATGTGAAAGTAACTCTGTCAGTCGGTCTGTTACATTTTTACGCCTTAACTACTCAACCGATGGTCATGAAATTTTGCATACACGTTGCTAGGGATACAAGAAAGGACATAGGGTACCTTTCATCCAGATAAAAGTACTATTCCCGAGTGATCATCTAAAAACATAAATAATTGGGCACCGCTGTCGCGTGGCGGCGCCACCGTCGTCACAGCGATAACTATGTCAGGCGTTATTGCAACTCATAAGTATATTTTCTTTTTCAACGCGGACGAAGTCGCGGGCTAGTAATTTATAATTACTTAGATAAAATAATAAGTGTCCATAACGTGTAGGTCTAATTTTGTCAGCATCCAGAAACTTATATGTTATACTTATTTTTTAACCAATTAATTTATTTTTTGTAAAGATTGAGAATTTTTCAATATTTACACACCTTATGTTTCATATACCCAGATATATATTTTTTTGTATCTCATGGGTAACTACGCAGTGTATTAATAAAAACAATTAAGTATAAATAATTACAAATTACATAATTGATACTTAATCCATTTTTTAATACATTTAATAACAAAAATAAAAATACGAGTTCTACAATAAAATTTCTTGCTTGAATAGGACTAATTTGATATAAGACTAAAAAAGCATTACGTAATTGAATACCTACTGTAATTAAGTACACATTTTTAAATAAAAAGGCTATCGTCAACGTAATCTTACGGGCCGGGCAATTAGTATAATCCCAACTATTAACAAACTCGACAAACGACCATTTCAGTACAAGGATTCCGGGTACATTTGGAAAATGTTGCCAATTAACAAAAGAGGCAACTATAAATATTGTTGATCCCCATACAATTGTTGTATTTATTTTGTGAATACCCCTAATTTGTTTCATTGAATGAACATCACAAGCTAATATATAAAAGCACGTATACATTTTTTTTTTAATTATTTAATAAGGTACACAAAACAGGACACTGTCATTAAATACATTGAATAGATATGATTACATTGAAGTGAACTAGACAGAGGCCCATAACACGTGTATACAGCATGTCCAAACAAAACAGTGTTGCTTACACATTACAGAACAAAACAAAAGAAGAAGACAGAAAACAGAAAAGAGACGCGCTTTCATCCAAAAGCAAGCTTAGTCATACTCCAAAAAAGTCAATTTGAGATGAAAGCACGTCTCCACAAAGCCACAACTAAACAAACATTTTAATAATATTAATATATAAGTGTAATAAAATATTATCTATTAAGATTTTATTTAATGATACTTGCAGTCACAATGGCCGTGATATTTTTTTTGAATTTAGTTAAACTACTTTCGAATATGTCAACTTTACCGCTATGCTTAAGCAGGAGATCGTTGTATTGCCGACACATCCTGACAAGGGGGTTATAAAAAGAGGTATTATTGGTATGTACTTGTAAGGCAAAGGTATTGACAAAAGGGTTTCGATTTCTAGGTTTTATATTAAAAAATTAATAAGCGACAAAATATAGGGTGAGTCAATGCGGGAATGAATTATTTTAAAAAGACACAAGAGGTTATAATAATTACGGCGGTCCTCGAGTGTAACCATATTAAATTTCGTTAGTCTATCTCGATACAAGGGAATACTCCGGTGAAAGCCATATATATAACTAAGAATGCTCAAGCACTTTTTCTGCACATTTTCAATACGGCCACAATGAATAGCGTAGTAAGGGGACCAAACACAGGAATTATATTCAAGAACACTGCGGACTAACGTATTGTATAGATACAAAAATGTTTTAGGGTTCCTAAAATCTTTAGTAGCTCTAGTCAAAAAACCTAATGCCCTAGTACTTCTACTGATAATACTATCATAGTGGTCACGGAAACTTAATTTATCATCGAAAAGAACTCCTAGGTCCTTTACTACTGACTTCTTTATTAAAATCTGTCCTTTAAGTTTGTAATTGTATAGGATTTTCAGGGCTTTCCTTGAAAAAGAAATAGTAAAGCATTTTCCTACATTCAGAAGCATTCTATTTTCGATACACCAACAATCAATATAATTTTGTTGAATATTAGATAGAAATCTGTCTTATAAAATGCAACATAAGGTTTATTTTTAAAGATTTCGAGTAAGTAGTTACAAAATGAAAATTGGCTTTAAAATGTTTATTAAAATCGAACGCGAGAAGCCAAACATCGCTAGTGTAACTAATGCGACATGCTATAATTGAAATTATAAACACCCCCGACTTTTTATTGATCCCAAACACGCTATATCTGCTGATGTTATGTATGTATAACCCTACGAAATAACCATATTCAACAACTTATGTATAACCTTTCAGCAATAAAATATTTTGAATTTGAATTTGAATTTGAAGTTGCTAAGTTGGGTAGGAATTTAGCAACTGGTCCTGCGGACTTTTTGATGCTGCAGCATGAGGTCAAAGTTAGCATGTCATGCTAATAACACCGAAGTAACAGTTTACCAAAATTTGACACTAATCGAATCTATCGAAGTTAGTGAAATCCCTTCGTTAACTCGGAAATGGGCTAATGGGCTTCAAAATCCTAAACTTCATAAATTATATCTAAGAACCATTTCGATCATGTCACTCGTAAATGTGAAAGTGACTATGTATGTCTATTAACTTTTCACGCCTTAACTACTCAATCAATCGTCATAATCTTTGCATACACGTCAAGGATACAGGAAAGGACATACTTAGGGTACATTTCATCCAGAAAAAAGTAGGTACTGTTTTCTAAGGACCATCTAAAAATATAAAAAATGTGGCGGCGCCACTGTACCACCACCACCAAGATGGTAGCCGTTATATTACTAATTATTTTTTCAGGTGTTATATTTTTTTTGTTTTTCAACAAGGACGTAGTCGCGGGCACCAGCTAGTAGATTATTTAATTTGTATAGTATTAGACTGGGATTACGTATAAACTAAATACACAAGACAAAGCCAAATTTATATTTTTCAATTTTCTGAATAAGTCCGTTATTAAATTTACCTGTTACACCGAACGCCCTTGTTCAAACATTAGGAACACCACATTATAGCGAAAGTTGACCTAATTTGGTCCTATATCTACACATAAACTTAAATGTAAGTTTATTAAGCTTGGGGGTGCAAAAGCTATTAGAGTCACTAATTTTAATTTATAATAGTCGCCTAGTTGTTAAGCGAGTTCATACCTGATTTATTGTTGTTCATTTCAAAAAATCTATATATCCTAGTCCTCACTAATTCATACGTCCATACTAATCCATATCCATACTAATATTATAAATGTGAAAGTAACTCTGTCTGTTTGTTACCTTTTCACACATTAACTACTCAACCGATCATCATGAAATTTTGTATACACATTGTCAGGAATACAGAAACCTTTCATTCAGAAAATACTGTTCTCAAAGAATCACCTAAAAATTTTAAAAAAATCTGGCCTCGCCACCGTCGTTATAGCAATAAAGATGTCATATTTTTTGTTGTTATTGTATATAAACAAACAAAAACCGCCATCTCTATTATATTAATACAGATTGTAGGTACTTGCATTCTTTAAAAATGGTTCTCCAGTCTCTATCGTATTTTCTAATCGAGACTGTTACAGCAGCGACTATAAGTTTGTTTACGAATACTGGACACGAACTGGAAGAAAATAAATGTTCAAAAATAGAACGCTTTCAAACAAACGCCTCGTCAAATTTGGCGGAATGACACGGATTGAACGGAATTATTTTTGATCAAATTTTTGATTCAAGGCCAATTAAAAATTAGTAAACGTGAATGAAAAAATATTTCAGTGTAATGAACATTGGTGATTTGATCGTAGCGTGCAATTACCTTTACATACAGTCTAGAAACGCAGTAATACGCTCGTGGGACTCATCAAATGGATGGTTAAATAATATAACGTTTATCAGTAAGTACCTATCATAACATTGTTGTGTCTAAATTGGTTTCCGTCTAATAAATTACATACTTACCTACCTGTATTGTTATAAAAAAATATTATACATGGAAAAAGCGAATAAATAACTTAGGTACTACTACTACCTTTAATAACTTTATTTTCCTAACTTATTAAAATGTCTCAATGAATCTTCCTAGATAATTCGGAATCGATTGGTTAGTCAGTTAACTGCAATACGCTTTTAAATGTAATTTCGTTTTAAAAATTTATCACTTAGTTCGTTACCTACCTTACAAATAAATAGTTAAATATCTACTTAAAAATAATTTGAAAATATTTTTAAGAGTTTGAAAATATAATTTCCAAAGTGTAATTTTTAATAAATGAGTGTAGTACTTGGTTATATGTACAACAAGAAGATATAACATTTTCAGAACAATATATTTTCGAAAAGAAATTCGCTATGGTTGACATCGAACTGCCTATTGTAGAAGATGGGTTCCGTTTACCGCTTCCAGGTACCTATATCTATTTTGTCAGTTACTCATAACTACTTATATACTAATTACTTACTTACTAGCGACCTGTCCCCGACTTTGCACGGATGCAATTTTTTCTGCAATTTATGTAGTTTTTACATAGGTACCTACTTTCTTTGTTCTCAAAAATAAATCAAAGTCCGTTGGGTGGTTTAGAAGTTAGCAGAGAAATAGAAGCGGACATCACATTATTTTATAGTATGTATAGATATTATAAGTACCTACATAGATATAGAAAATATAGGCATAGATTGAGTTAGCCCAACTAGTTCTATTTGTACTGCGATATAACAAATTGGACAAAAAAGTGCAAGTAGTTCTACATGAGTATGACAGAGTTAAAATTATTTATTGCAGAATTAGCAGAGTATGAAAACAATTTCTACTACTATTAGTAGAGCATTCTATTCTATTACTATTTTTACTACCAATTTATTTATTTGTAATAATAAGTTTAATAAGTTTAGTAAGAGCTACTTTTATGATATCATCTGCCCAACGTGCGTATGGTCTTCCTATTTTTCTTTATCCTAGTGGGCCTGTCCATGAATTTGTCTTTATAGTCCAGCGATTATCACTAAGCTTCGATTTATTACTATAATGTTTAAAAATATATTTATGTAATGGCAACAGAAACCCATAGAATATCTGACAAGTGTTTATTTTGACTTTTCATTTGTTTTCACTTGGTGGTTGACAGCGACATTTTGATTTTGATTGACGTTGTCAATTTGTCATTGGATGGAATCCGAATTCCGAATATTCGGAATTAATTAATTACGATCCGAGCCGACCGTACCTACAAAAATAAAATTAAAAAATGGCCGCGATGAACGTGATCGGTATGTGCGAAACCTCTGGTTGCAAATCTATAGCACAGTTGCAATGTCCGACATGCGTGAAGCTAGGGATTCAGGGATCTTTTTTCTGCAATCAAGACTGTTTCAAGAAGTCATGGAAAACTCACAAAATTATCCATTCGTTGGCGAGTAAGTTTTTGGAGGTTATCCTATCGGGGTATTGAATTACATTACAGTGTATCTACGGTGTTTATTTATTTTATTCTATTTTAGAGGGTAAAAGTACTGATGTGTCTAACGTGGAATACAATCCCTGGCCGTCATATAGCTATTCCGGGAAATTAAGACCTTTCCCCGCAGGGAGGAAGCGTACCGTTCCTCCTCACATTGGTCGTCCAGATTACGCTGACCATCCAACCGGGTTTCCTGCATCCGAAGTTAATGCTAAAGGAACTGGACATATAAAAGTATTGGATGATGAGGAGATAGAGGGAATGCGAGTGGCTTGTCGTCTTGGCAGGGAAGTCTTAGATGAGGCTGCTAGGTGAGTTCTAGAAAAAATTGTGTTTAAATCCGGATGGGTATGTAGTTTTTTTTATTTTTCAAAGCAGAAATGAATAAAATAAAATTTATTTTGAAAAGCAGAAATAAATTATAAAAATTTATAATTTTATTAATTTTTTATTAAGTAATCAAACTTTAAGTAGAAAATTAAAACAATTTAAATAAAAACAGAATAAAAATAACAAAGGGAAAGGAGGTTTTATATTACACATATCAGTAACTCGCTGAAGTACTAATGATATGATAATATATTAATCCTAGCTGGTGCCCGCGACTTCGTCCGCGTTGAACGATGAATTTCTGTCATTTCTGGTGTCCCAACAATGTGTATGCAAAATTTCATGGTGATCGGTTCAGTAGTTTTTGTGTGAAAGAGTCCATACATTCAAACATACTTTCGCATTTATAATATTACTATGAATTAGTAACTGTACTTGAATTAGAGTATGATAATGAGGAATTCAATTGGAATGTTTTTATGCTCCTACTTTCTTATACCTACATTTCTCATTACAGTAGGAGAGTAAGTACATTATTGTATTAGTGCTCCTACCAGTAGCATAATTTAGTAGAAGCACAACCCTGAAGCGAAAAACTAAAACAATTTCATAGTTACTTCGCTGATATCTCCATGACATGGTAACCTTGATCTGATGCTGCAGCGTTAAGTAGTCTGTGGGACACCCAACTCTTTAGTTATAAATATTTTTCAGTATGGGTAGGTAGTCATGTCCAAGTACTTTGCAGGGTGTGCGATGTGGGTGTAACAACAGATGAAATTGACCGTGTAGTTCATGAAGCTTGCATTGAAAGAGAATGCTATCCAAGCCCACTGAACTACCACAACTTCCCGAACAGCTGTTGTACTTCAGTCAATGAGGTCATATGCCATGGGATACCTGATCTGCGTCCGCTGCAGGTGATTTTTATACATTCTCTTGCCTTAATTTGAAATAAAAATTTCTTATTATTTTAATAGTATGCAAATATATCAATTAATTTTCAATAAATTAATAACACACTGGTCGAAACTTGACTGACTATAATTGTCTCAATAAAATATCCATGTAAACCCTTTTCTGTATATAATTGCATAAATGAAAGCCATTTCACTTTGCACATTGAAATAGCTATTAATTATTGTTTTATATTATAAAGCGTGGCAAACAGTGTTTTATATTATAAAGATACAAGTAACGCCATGGGGGTGCTAGTGCGCTGCCAACTCTGCAAGATTTTTTTTATGGCACACTTGTAAACACCATGGTGTTGCTTGTATTTATAAGCGACAGAAGCCAGCAACAATTGCAGTCAAACTGCCTGCTTAAAATTCCATTTAAAATTGGATGCTGTGGGCCTCTTCTCTATCTGTGGTTTTTAAAACGTATCCACTCCAATGTCGACATTTAATTTTTTAATAATACATTGTCAAAAGTAAAAACCACACAATAATGCGCCAATAACTTGATCGACGTGTGTCACATGTAGGTATAATCATGGTAAAAACGTCATAGACATTTTGACAGGTGCTTCGTGAATACCATAGTAGACAATTGTCGAGTCTATAACTGCATTGAGTCGATAACCACAGCAAAACCACACCTAGAGAATACGGGGTCTGGGTCGAAATTTTAAAATAATCATTTTGATGGTGGGGAAAAAACTGTTTCCGTTTTTTTTTTTTTTTTAATTGTTAAGCTCTTCATTTGCTACTAAACAAATAAAATCAATTTATGAACAAGTGAGAAAAAGGTACTGAACTGTTTTATATAGTTTGGCGTGGATAGCATAATGAAAGTAACAAAATGTTATTTTTTTTCTAAAATTGGCACTTTTCAATTACAGGATGGTGACATTTGCAATGTAGACGTGACCGTGTACCATAGGGAATTTCACGGAGACTTGAATGAGACGTTCTTTGTTGGCAATGTCCCGGAGACATCTCGCAAACTGGTCCAAGTCACATACGAGTGCTTGCAGAAGGCCATTGAGATTGTGAAGCCTGGTGAGAAGTATCGCGATATTGGCAATGTAATACAGAAGCACGCTCAGGCCAACGGGTTTAGCGTGGTGAGGTCGTACTGTGGCCACGGCATCCACAGACTGTTTCACACTGCGCCTAATGTGCCCCACTATGCCAAGAACAAGGCGGTGGGTGTTATGAAGGTTGGCCATTGCTTCACCATAGAGCCTATGATCAATGAGGGTGGATGGCGCGACGAGCAGTGGCCAGACCATTGGACTGCTGTCACCTCTGACGGCTCACGGTCGGCACAGGTATGTACTGAATACTTGTTTATCTTGTTTCATATTAATTACTTAGGGCCTCTTTCACCATCACCATGAGTATAGTGTCAAGTAGGCTAACCGCCATTTAAAGTCACCGGTTACCGGGAATGATGGAGCTGATATATACCTTTGTTTGTACGGTAAAAGTCACAAACATTGAAAAGAAAATAATAAAAAAAAATCGCCTATCGAAGTAAACCAAATGCATAATTTAATAATAAATAAAATTATTTCTAAAAGTAACTAATCAAAACTTTACTTGTAGTTGGTGAACGAGGCCCTTAGTATAATTAAATTAATTAACTATTCTCTTTTTACTATTAGTCTATTATAAATTTATTTATATGAATATATTTATCAATCTTAAAAGGTTTCATTAAACTTATGGAACAAAACAATATCGATAAGATTATTAAATAAACAATAATCTTAATAGAAACAGTAAAAATAAAGATCAATTATGGCAGGGCATGCTGCATTTCGCAGTCATTTGGGTAGCCCGTATGGCGGCAGTAACCATCCCCTCACAAAAGACCACCCTGAAGTAATGGCATGTCTAAGTGTTGTGTTTCGGTGAATGAATGACCATTTCCCTATCCCACTTCCTAATCCCTATCCTCAATCATACTATATCATAGGAGACGGTAGCCATCTACCATCAAGTGGACCTTCAGCCTGTCTGTCGAGTTTAACATAAAAAAAAATAGCTTAAGCATGTTATTATCTTTATTGCTTAAATAAACAATAATTTGTATATAATTGTTTTTGCAGTTTGAACAAACTCTTCTCGTTACTGAGACCGGATGCGACATTCTGACCAAACGTGCTTCGTCACGCCCTTGGTTTATGGACCAACTGGACAAACTCACTGCCCAAAGTGCCCAATCATAGTATTTATAAAAAAAAAAAAATCTAAAATCCACTCTAAAATTTTTATGTAGAGTAATTAAATGTAAACATTTTGTGAGACATTTTTTTTTTTTTTTTATATATATATAAAATTTGTAGTATTTTTTTATTTAAACTGTGGCTCAATTTAGGGTCGACTACAATGAAATAAATAAACTAGTGATATAAGGGTCGTTTAAAAAGAATACAAAGTAAGCAATATGAGCAAAAATATGGGTGATTAAAAATGAAAGAATGAAAAGGAAGAATTTTTTTTTTTTTTTTTCTAGCCTATGAAAATTATATTTTTTTCCGCCTTTTCCATAATTTTGAGAATGGTTTTATGCATATGTTTTCTTTCTCTCTCTTTGTTCTTTAGAATTAATTTAAATGATGAAAAAAATTAGAAGTATTTTTTTGTCATTTTTTTTTTTTATTTATACACCTTGCGGTTTAATTCGATATTCAATAATATTTTTTTATTGCCTATATATTTTGTTATTGTTTATAGGAAATGTCATTGCGTAATGTTGCTAGCTCTGTGCAGTTTAGTTTGTCTATTTTTGGAGTTACCATTACAAGTGCAATTGTTACACGCATCATATTAAGTTACTTTTGAATATATAGTATACTATATTATGTATGAGGAAATCAGTTATAATATTAATTTTATTTATGCATGATTCGTTTATGGTTATAATATTATTATTTAGTGTTTAACACTCAGTAAGAAATGTATAATCATTGTGAGGTCTAATTCAATGTTTAAAAAAAAAATTAAGCTTCATATAGCTTATTATTATTTCACTGCCAATATATTGTTTTTATGATATTTATTTAAAAAAGAAACTTATTATTTTTTATGAAATTAAACAAACGGTTTTAAACCTTAGTTACAATTATTATTCTCATATATTTTGTGTTTTATAGCTAATGCGGTGAAAAGTTGTATGTCTGACACATACATACATACAACTACAGGAAAAAAAATTATGTATTTGTATTATTTTTTAAATTTCTTCTTAGAAAACTGAAGGGTAGTTCGGCACTCGTACTAAAGCCAGACTACTCTCTAGTTGCATAAATAATTATTTTATAATGTATAAATAAAATCCATAGTAATTTGCTTAGCATACAAAGAGTGGAACATACCTTGACATTTGATGAGAGTGGAAAGATTCATGCTAATATTTGTAATCACAAAGTAATATTTAGTATTAGGAATGTAAATTTTAGTATCTATTTTTTTAACTTGTTGCTAGTGTAAAAATTTGTATATTGCAATTTCATATGAAGTATGTTTATTTATAAATAATCGCTTAATAGTAGGGGAGCCCAAGGGGGAGTTTTGGGATTTACTCAGATAAGGGATGTGTGTTAATCTGTCGGTTTGGCTGGTGGGGTTTGTGGGGTTGGTGGGGGTTGGGGTTGGGGTTGGCAGAGGGGATGGGGATGTTAAGTGAACCCAAACTTTGATCTCGTTTAAAATTCAGACAATTCGGATGTAACGCAAGCTCGTGGCAGCTTTTTGAAAATGTAAAAAAAGATTTTTGGCGATTGCTATTTTGAAATTTGATTTTGATTTTTCTTAATACAGCGTCTACAAACTTTTGAATGCCTGTAAACGCTCACCCCACCCTAAAAAAAAAAAATCTCATAACTTTTTTTTCTTCCTACCATCTAATTTTCAAAATCCCATGACGCTCGAGTGACTTCACATTTAGCATCGTGGGCTCCCCTACTGTTATCGTTTATTTATCAAGACTAACTTGTATCTCAGAGTGGTTATAAGTTTTTCTGTAAATTTTTTAATGAAGTTTGTGCGTGTGTACAGTCGGGGTAAGAAAATTGCGTCAGTTTTCAAATATTTTTTTTTTCCTTTATAAAATCGTTGATTAGTACCTTTTGAAACTAAAGCAATAAGCAGACAATTGAAAGGCGTTTGAAATTAAATTTTAGCATAATTGTCCTGGTGCAAATTTCGACTTTAAGGTGACGAATCTTTTCTTACCCCGACTGTACTTGCTAAAATACGTTAACGTAAAAGATATGTCACTTTAGGTCTGTAATATATATTTTTTTTAGCCAATATTGTGACGTTTTGTGGTTTGTTTTTCAATAGCCACCTTTTAAGCGATTGTTTAACTAAAATGGAACAGATTATGAACAAAATATTAAAGTAATATTGGTACAATTAAAATTATAATTTAACTATTGAATAAAACAAGTAAAATACATTAAAGCCCTTTAATTTTTCCATTTTATTATATATAAAATTTGGCATTCACTTAAAAAACATTACATTTAAATTAGTAATTACACTGATAAAAAAATGCACTTAAAATTTCTTATTTTTATTTAGTAAACTTATAAATAAAATATTTACAAACATGTTTTTTATTTGACATAAATACTAAGAAATACTAATTGAAATAGTGAAGTGCATTTTTTTATTTTTTTTTTATTTTTCAGTAATGAAGTATTCTTTTCATGTGTTCATTTTAGACTTCAACTGTATCTATTACTATTGTTGCTCTCACTATTAGAAATAGACGACAATTTTTAGGTGGGAAAATAAGTATTAATTTTCTTCTACTATAAATGCCTTATCAGGTTTCCCCGACGTTGGCGATCAATAATAATCAAAATATTAACTTCAAACGAAAAATTCATTCGTAAAATTTCTAATTTTTTGAAATTTCAACAAATTTTGTCTTCCATAGTTAATACATATATTCAATAAGTTAATATGCTTAAAGTATTGAAATAAAAGTATTCCTTATAGAAAAATATATTTTTTATGTTAGTAGGTGGACCATGGGCAATACCGAATTGGTTAACAGGTTGACAAATAAAAAAAATATTTGAAAAAAAAAAAGGTCAAGCTGATTTTCATATAGGTCATTTATGTTTTTGATTGCGATTCAGTTATAAAAACTAAACTTAAATTATTATAATACCTTATATACACAACACAATTGAAAACACTTAATTCTAACTTCTACACACAAACTATTTATTCGTCATAGTCTTCGAATAAAGGTATATAATCATCACTTCTCGATCTCAACTTTAGACCGAATTGCGTAACTTGATTTCCGTCAGCTCCGTGCGTTTTGTCGACAGATCTGAGCGTGACCCCATTCCAATTTTCAACGGCATCTTTTTTTGTCACTTCTTTTACGTGTTTTAGGTTTGCTAGTTTGGACGTCAGTATCTCTTTCTGTGGAATCAAAGGACAATTTTATTAGGCTTATTTATGTTCAGGAAAATGGGACATTTTATTACAAGAGAAGAACAGCAGTTGAGTTCATAGTCTAGGTATTAATATGTCTGTTAAACAAAAATAAAACGGAGAATTTTTTTCTTTATAAAAACCTTCCTGGACTTAATATTCGAAAAAAAAAATGCCAAATTGGTCCAGCCGTTCTCGAGTATTGAGTTTAGCAAAAATAAGCAAAAGTAAAAATAAAAGATGTATTTTTATTACTCTGCCCAATAGCTCATAGACATACGTAATGCCCGGGAGAATTTATTATTTATTACCACATTGCCCTTTTATATTGGTATTTTCTCAAAATTCGCGGGAATTATCTATAACAAGCTGGTGCCCGCGACTTCGTCCACGTTAAAAAAAGAAAATACATGAGTAATTATTAGACGATGAGATATCGCGAAAACAGATTTAAAAAATCAGTTGCTATTTCCGCCATCTGATGGGATGAAAATAAGACTTTTTGTCACTGCAGTCTGCCATTATTATATTTAATGTCACTATTTACTGACAGATGGCGCTAGACTTGACGCAAATCGAAATTATAGTAATATTATAGAGATATATAAGCGTGAAGTTATATAGCCTAAAGTCTTCCTCGATAAATGGACTATCCAACACAAAAAGAATTTTTAAATTCGAACCAGTAGTTCATGAGATTAACGCGTTCAACCAAACAAACAAAAACTTCAACTTTATAATATATTTATCTATAATTTCCAATTAATCACTTGGACCATAAATTAATTATTATATGATCATGATAGCCAAAATGTCGATTCAAACAAAACATCTACTCTGTATGCAACTTCAACCTTTTGTCCATAATGTATTACAATCTGGGCGTATTCGACCAGGCGTTTCACAATCTGGATTTTATTCTGAACAAATTATACAAGGTGACTGAAGATGTTGCTTCCAGTGGGGGATTACATAATTACGAGCATTGGAATTTGGTTTGGTGCATACTTGAAATATATGACCTTACCTGTAATGGACTGTCCGCATAACTCGCATATATCCTTAACACAGGTTCTCCCGTTTTATCGTCAAATGTTAATTTAGTTTTAGGTGGGATTTTGGCCTTAACCACAGTTACTTTCGGCGGAGCACTCGTAGTGCTCGATGTCTCTGTATTATCATTCAATGCTATGAGCCTTATTGGTGCTCTTTTGGAAAGAAAATTTGCTTTCTCTTTATTGAAATCGTGATCTTCGCTTATCGATGCTTCTACTAATTGTCCTGCATAAATGACACCGTCTTGTGTCATTTTAGGTTCTTTATCATCAGCTCTTAATATCGTGTATGCTACTTTGACAGAATCGTTTGGTTTCGTGAAAGGTACACCCAGTAAAGGCTTTAACTCACTTATTGATCCATTGTTTTCGCCTTTGTCATTATTTTGTACGAAATAAGCCTTCAGTTCCGGTTTTATTGTTGTCGTAGTAGTGTTCTCAGTTTGTGTTACGCCTTGAGGTTTCTCGACTTGCCCTAAGGCAGCTGCTGCTGCCGCTGCTCTGACTTCATTTATGGCAGAGTAAAAACCATTAGCAACAACATTGCCAACGCTCTGACCTACTTGAGCATAATATATTGGTGTAGTTTTCTGTTCAGTCGCGTGATAAATGGGAGTAGACTTTTGTTCTTCATTATATGTCGGTGTAGTCTTATGCACCTCTGTGCTAGTTTCTACAATATATTTAATAGTAGTTGTCGACAATGGTTGTGTCTCTTCAATTAACTCTACGGTTATGTTCTGCGGTACTACGGGCGACGTTGCCTCGACTTGATTTTCTTTTATTTGATTTTCAGTTATATTGTTGACAACTATAGCTTGCGGGACCAGTGTTACGACTCTAGCTTCTTGAGTTTCTCTTTGGACTATATTTTTTTGGGGTTCGCTCGGTACGAAAGACGAAGGTGCTTGTTTAATGTCGTCTAAAAGGAAGACTTGGTGCTGTATTTGTGGTTGCGGTTGCTGAACTGCCTGTGGCTGTACAGCAGATTCTGATGAGTAAGGTATAAATTCAACGGCTGGGTAACGATGCATTAGTTCCTTTTGTAAGTTCTGCATAAAACCAGGATCGGCTTGGAATAGCGCATTCGGTGATATAATGAATCCGTCTGCCCCTGCTTGTATAAGTTCTTGTTGACTTGGAAGACCGTTGATTCCCTGAAATTTAGGAAAGCATTAATTAATAAGTCTGTGTAATTAGTGGTAAAAAAATACTGGTTAACCATTTTTTTTTCTTACTTGAACCATAAATTGTTGTGGTGCAATCGGAGATTGCGCTAAAGTCAATGCAGATAATCCGTAATCAGGAGCCACTTGTAAAGCAGCACCACTACGTACCAATGCTTCCAATTCTGGAGCTGTGAACGACTGTATAAAATATATTGGGAGATAAAAATTCGTGGTCAAATTTAAGTGTAAATATATATATAAAAAAGATATACGAATACATACCGTTGCTTTGGAAAATCCTACAGGAGCTTCGATCTTTGCTGAACCATGATACGGTGTAGGGTCAAAATATTTTTCTGTGACTTCATACGTCGGCTTTGGCTGTGATAGAATAAATTAGTATTATTAATTTGTTTAAAATTATGTAAGTACACAGACCATCTACCCCAAAGTACCTACGTCCGTGAGAAAAAGGCAACTATAATTTTTAGCGTCAATAAAAAATATATATAATTAAATATAACTTGTAACGTCTTCGGCCCTACGATGGGAGCCATTTTGACGAATGCACCGGTAGGCCACATGGGTGGTCGATGCCCGTTTGATAATTGATAATGATAGTGATATATATAATGTTTATAAAAATAAAAAAATTAACAGTGGGAAGATAAACAATATAAAACTGTTCAGTTGATAATGTTGGCCTTACAGAAGACCACTGATAAATAATAGCACTTGTGCTTTTGTGGATTGTAGTACGTCAATACGAGACACAAGAGCCCATTTCCCAATCGTCATCTTGTCTGATAGATACCCTTTCTCACTTGCGTGTACCTTTCTAGGCGTTGGTTGTGTTTCTAGTAGACGTTAGCCATCAAGACATCAAGTGACCGTCTGCCTGTCTGCCGAATTTTTTCATAGAAAATATATGAAGTACTTTAAAAATGAAGGCTTACAGCTTCCGAAGTGACATGTGGCATGTTGACCATATTCTCCGATGCATCGATGACAACGATAGGTTTTTGCGAAAGACTTAGGTTCGGAGCTGGTATTGTGTGAATTGCACCTGTTGGTTATACTTCTCTGAACCAATTTACTTTCGTCCACGGCATAGAGAAACATAATTTCAATGAATTTAACAAAAGGACAGTAAACGTCGGATTTATATAATAGGAATTAAAAATTAGGGCGGAAACTGTCCGCTGGAGAGAAGAATGCACTGGGTTGGGTACAGTCAATTTTTTATTAGATAAAGATAAAATTTCTTGACTCTGTTTCTCTTTGCTGTGGACGTATTTTTGTTAATTATATTAGTGCTTATAGTGAATGAAAAACTTAAACTAAATCATGCTCACTGTGCTTATAAACACGGAAAAAATAATAAATTATAATTTACTTAAAATAAAAAAGTTGACAAAAATAATAGGTCTTGTAGATTTGGTCATGCAGTGCCTAGCAATATAATTTCGAGTGAAGCTATAGGTATACCTATTTGCGATTTTTTTATCCCTTATCTTCAATTCTACTAAGGTCGGCAGCGCAATTGCAGTACCTGTGGCGTTGCTTGCGCCGGTGGTCACTTACCATCGAGTGGACGGTTAGACTGTCTGACGACCTTTACAAAAAACATACCTGTACTGTACCTGTATTTCAAGATATTTCGCTACTCTGCAGTAAACCTTAATACACAATTTTGTATTGATCAATCATAGCTTGAATTTAGGTACTGACAGTATCGTCCATTGTAATGACAAATCAATAGTTGTGAAACTTCAAAGTGAATCAGAATTTTGATAGAAAGTAAAGTGTGAAAGTGCTGTGCATTAGTCAGTCAACCTGTACCACTGTCAGAGGTCCGTATAGCAGGCGGCGCCGACGCAGCCTTCACGAATTCATACTCTGGTGTTACTGATGATATTGGAGGGAGACGTGCAGTCGTCTTCCAAGGACCACCGGCATACACATTCCGTGTTGACGACGGACCGTAATGTTTCATTGTGTATCTGAAATAAAATAAAATTTGTGTCAAATAACGCTAACTACGCTTAAACAGTCCAGACCATCAATTGGGAAGTATAGAATAAAGTTTTCAAATGGCGGCTACGAATAAAAAGCCTCATTGCTGGCTGGTTGTAAGCTGGGTGTTCCTAATTATAATAAAATCCAAGGACTGGTGGCTATGCTGTCTGGCCCTTTTTTTTAACAGTAATAGTAATGTCAAGACAAAAACAAAGTCGCTTCCCGCTGTCTGTCCTTCTGTATGTAGACGTTTAGATCTCTTAAATTACGCAACAGATTTTAATGCGGTTTTCACTAATAGTGAATATTGTAATACTATCTAATAGATTGAGCGTTAAAGGAGGAAGGTTTTTTTTATAGTAAATTAATTAATGACCATTCCATACCTAATTAAGCAGGTAGTCTTCGTATATATTTAGGTATATAGGAATAACTAGCTGTCCCGCTCTCAGCTTCGTCCGGGGTGCATTTTTTTTTCCGAAAAAAACTTTGTTTCTATCTATTGTTTTCTATCTATTGGTGAAAACCGCATGAAAATCAGTGCAGTAGATTTTGAGTTTATCGCGAACAGACAGACAGACTTGTAAGTAATATAAGGCTTATTACACCTATTATTAGCTATTAAAAGATTTAACTGTGAATTACCTATGTGGTGGCGGATTCCTATAAATAACATAGGGTGGTCTATTCGAAGCTGCGTGAACCAGCCGTGGGTGCCAGGGTCTGTGCAGGTTGACTCCAGGCCTGAACGCGGATGGAACTCTTAGCCGGTTGACTGAGGCCATCCGGCTTATGTAAGCAGCTTGTGTCACTGTCCATAATGTGAGGTATATTAGTTGAATCTGAAAATATATTCATAACACTTTAGACGGTAATATTTACAAGTCCAGTCGTAGTATCATCTTTCAACTTATGGCAAATCATTTTCTTTGTAATGTTCTATTAAAATATTATTAGTTATTTTATTACTCTTATTATATTTTCTCCATATGCTATTACTGTTTGATCTAAGTTACCACTATGCTTAAGTGAGCACGCACCTGCGATGACCGCGGTGGTGACAAGATGAGCAAGGTTTTATGGAATTTCATAAAAAGTATTCTAAAAGTTGTTTTTCTCGGATGAATTTTCATATTTCAGTCGATCCCGCTTGCAGCAGTGTTCACATTTGAGTTGTAGAACGGAACTTCGCTAAAATCACTCGTCATTTCGAACTGTGCGATTATTAATTGTAGAGCAAAAAGTACAACCTCAACCAATAAATTGATTTTTTTTTTATCTATTCCATAGCCTCAGCGCTCTGACTCCTCCTGAGAACGATTACTTATCAGCATGGCCAACTTTGCGAACGAATTTTTCAAAGTTAGCTCTGGGTGCAGTGTTTCACTCCTTGTCCGTTGTATGGTTATCGTATAACACAAGCCTAATAGTGTTTGTTTTGTGGTCTTGGCTATTTATTTATTAGGTATTTATCTGCTTGTCTTTCATATTTTTTCATAAATTTTCAGGTGTGTCAAGGTAAACTTCAGAATAGAGCTGAATAATTTCTGAAGTAAGTAATAAGTATCAATAAAATTTATAAATGAACTACTTAAAGCAACAAAAAGTCAACAATTTAAAGTGCAATAAAATTCCGTTTAAAGTAAAACCACGTCCGCCGGAGACCGGTTGCTTATTTCTTCTATGTGAAAACACTTCTTCGTAAACATTCCCACACAGGTTTAAGGTTATCGACCATTAAAATTGCTAAGCTCTGCTCTATGGTCAAGTTAAGATAATACTTACTATACACAGACTTTCAATAATGTCGCTCGAAAAAAATAACGAATAAAATATTATCCACAGAATTGAGTAATTGTTTTAATTATTGTTGACTCAATTTTATTTAAATATTTTACTATGCAAAGGTTCGCAGTCTGGTTGTTTGTCCACTTGATGGTAGGTGCTTGTGTGTTGTATTTTTCTATTTCACTTCATCTTTCTTTCTGTAATTCTCTTATCTTGGGGTTCGGTGGTTAAATCAAATTTCCAGTTTTCTATGTTCACAAAACAAATTTTCATTATGTCATGATAATTCTTTCATTACCTAATTTTTTCTCAATTTAAACTATTTTATTTAAAATAAAACCAGCCAGCATTAATTTCAATACCTCAACATTGTGGTCATAGGACGTCACCTATTAACACAAACAACGCCATAGGTGCTTCAAGTGCGCTGCAGACCTTAGCGAGATAAAAGATTAATAGACAGGGAAGTCTGCGCTCGCATCTAACTCAATCACCTAAAAACTTAAACACAACAGCACAAATTCTGTATTTCCACGGTGATTCTCTATAAGGGAGTGGTTACTGCCGCCGCAGATGCTGCTCGATTTAAGTATGATTGCAAATAAGTATGAATATTATGTTTCTTTAATAAAATAATTAACTAACTGGACCCCGCAACTTTTACTGGCCTTAAAACCTTCTCCAATAAATTCTGATTTGTTCAGCAATTAAGATCTTTTCAGCAGATGCCCTTATTGGGTATCGTTTTAAAGGTCTAGCAGAGACGATTTTTGTATCGAAACGATTGTATGATCAGATTTAAATTTCACAATAATTTGAATTGAACTAGTTTTTTTAAAGTAAGTTTTTAGAAAATAAAATAAACAAATACTTAATATTTCCCTGGGCTAACATTTTAAAGTTGTGAACTAAATGTCAGTAGGTATTAATCTAAAAAGCGTTATATTAAATTTTAAAGCCTTGCACTTGTTCGGTAAATAAAAATCACAGCAATTTGAAACAATTATAAATGAACATTTTTTCTATATAACGGGTGATCAATGAGATAAACATGTATAGGGGTGAGCGAACGCAGAAATATTAAGTAATTGCGTGTATAAGTATGTTAGCTAATTAATTACTCAACAGAGACATGCGATCATCTTCTTTATTGGGAGTAGAATGGCAAGTCTCCAGGAATACAAGTAAGATTTCTAATTCACTTGATGATTAGTGGCTACGGTCACCTAATAATTAGCAAAAGTAACTCTGGAGGTTAACAAAAGTATCTTATCGACCTTGATAAGATAAGGAACACGTGAGGGTTAGGAGAAGCGATCCTGGCATTTTGAACTAACTCTCTAAAACAAAATGGTGGTCTGAACAAATGCTAAGTTTGTGATTGAGGAATGCAGTTGTGCCATTTTTCTTTTTAATTAATCTTTATTGTTTATGTTTAATTTTTTATTTTTAAATAATTCTTTGGAAACAGTAGGTACATTTTCTATATGAAAAACACCCTATGTCCTTTACTGTATCCCTGACAACGTGTATGCAAAGTTTCATAATGATCGGTTTACTAGTTAAGGCGTGAAAGCGTAATAAACAAACAAACTCACTTTCGCATTTATAATATTAGTTACAAATTACTAGGTAGAGCCTACTGCGTTCTAAAAGACGCCTTATCTGACGTCAGTATAACTTCCCTTTGTATATCAGCTTTTGTGTGTTATATGTTTAAATATGCATGAATGTCAGAATCCCATTTTCTCATAAAAATTTTGCCAATCCTATCGACAATAAAAAATAAAGGATTCCCATAGAAAGCATGTCTGACGCACTTCAAAAAAAGAGTGTCTTATGTATTTGAAATATTGTTAGCTTTGCTTAATTGTTTACATAACACGACTACCTATTACTTTAAAACGAGCTAGGTAAAGGTATGGAGAAACAGGAAAGATCTAATTACTCAGAGAAATGTCGCTCTGTTATTTCTGTTTTTTTTTTCCTATTCGTATCCTTCCTGTCGATAACCTTATAAAGCGACAGATGTAACTTACACTTGACTTTCTTTGATTAATATCTACTAAGAAAGTTACTGCACTTTTGCTTATCAAGTTCTTGAAGTTGTTATCCTTTATCGCGATATTAGGTTCCGTTTGAATATTGCATCACTTTTAAATTTTAACTGAACGATCAATGCTTCTACTTCGAACCTTTTACATCGTTATTGAATTAGATGGCGCTTTTCATATAATTAAAATTTAGATGTATTAGATTGAAATTCTCGTGTTACGTTTTGGCCTGATTTTAAAAAAAAAAGTGCCTCAACCCTAGAGAGAAATGTCGGCTTCTTGGAAATATTTTCAAAATTATAATTATATTACATTTTTTTTATTTAACTACTAATGATCAACTAATGATCTTGATAAAAAAAAATTCTGATTACCTACCCACTCTCTGTTTCTGCGGATTATGTTAATAATTTTTTTCTATGCGTTTCTATATGTGTATATATAATATACATTTATTTTGTATATAACATTTATTTTATACCAATACAAATACAAAAAATTATTTATATTATATGGGACATCTACATAATATATTTAATATTACACTTATGAGTACATCATCTTCTCTAACTTCTTCTAAGCCTCTCAACGGATTTTGATACGAGGAAGTTTTATATGTAGGTATATAATTATCAAAAAAATTTCATCCAAGCTAAAAAGCCAGGGGCGGTTCGCTAGTTAGTAACATTTTATTCATCTAAGTTGATAGCTATTATATACCTACCTACATTAATATATAACATAGCCCTGCACATATTTTGTCTCTGTGAAGAGCTTAAATAAATTCTTATTAAGCACCTAAGTTCTTGTCCAAACCTGTTAAAATAAAGTGTCTTTTTTATTATACTTCAATTAAGGTGACATCCCTAACGTCGTCGCCAATCGTCCGAAGAACTGTTCGTGTTCTAGCAATGCATACTAATTAGCGCAGTCGGTTTCGCCCGCACCCACCCGTAACGACGTGTTTCACTAGAGACATTCACATCGTCTCTTCGTAATGTTGCTTTTACTGGACAATTACATTTTTTCTTCAAGACTTAAGATTCGTTGACTTGTGTTTTATTAGTGTTTGGCGGAGTATAGATTCTACCAAACATGTAGATCTTCTGCAAGGAGGTGATGGTTACTGACGCCAGACATACGATTCTTTAAAGAGGCTGCTCTAACATTCGCGAAACGCAGTGTGCTTTTCTAATACTAGGTACTAGCTGGACCCAGACCAGAGCCTCCTTTGAAAAGTTCATTTCCAAAGTTGGCCCTGCCTGGAATTGAACCCGGGACCGCTAAGACAGAGTGCTAATCACTCATGCTAATGGCGAGTATTAGTCAACTCGCCCGATGTTTCTATTTTACGTCAATGGCAAGTTACTTGATTCGTATATAAAAACACAAATTCACACACTGAACTAACTGGTTTTTATTTTCTTTTCATTTGATATTTGGTTTCATTTGGTATGAATAATTATATGTTACGAGTATAATTATAAACAATAAACAAAACATTGGGATATTATACGCAAGTGTATGTAAGTACAATAGGAATTGTATAGGTAATTAGGTAGTTAATTATTTTTTGTTTTAATTTACCTACAATAAATTGAGTTCTTAAATTTTATTAAATTCCATTATTTTAAAATTCCAAAATACAAATTCCAAAATATGTAACTAAATTTGTAGTCTACTGCTTAAGTTATATAATTTTAGGAAATTGAAAATCTTTACCTTATTAACTTCTATTTCTACTATCTAACTAAAAAATCTAAATCTAATTAAAAGTAATCTAAAACAGTAATTTCATATTCTATATTGTTTTTCAATTTTTAATTCTAAATGCTTGAGATTGTTTAGACATTTTGATATAATTATGAACTCTATGAAACTCAAAATTCTAAGTAATCAAAAAAAAAAACTCAATGGAAATCTAAATACTTTTGGTTAAGGCTTTTCCTTCGCGACAAAACACAATAGCATATGTGCTTTATTTTACATTAGTTATAACTGTTGTACCTGCCATATAAGTATACAACGAAATGCACTTATCACAAGCATACGGTCGTAAAATATTATAAATATGTATAAGCTTACCAATTTTAATGCTTATTGTTTACTGAATAAAGTCTATAATTTGCAGTGAAGCAGAACAAGTGTAACGGAGTTCTCCAGTCTAATTCCTGATGAGTCCGCTAGAGAAAACTGGACCTCGTGCATAATAGACACAATTCGTTAAAGTGTGTTTTAAGACTTGACTCATTGTAAACATCCGGATTCTACTTTCTGATTTAAACTAACAACAAATTGAATATGATATGAGTTTTTTATTTCTTTCAAAAGAACATTTTAAAGGAATTTCGTAACCATGCCTGTTGGGGTTTTTTTTTTTCAAAAAATATCTTAGGTAGGTAAGTTTATCAATACGACGTTCGTTAATTAAAAATGTCAACAATAAAATAAGATAGACAAAAGGAATAAATAATTGGTAATTAGGGTCCTCAACAAAATTGTAAATATAATTTTATTCATTGTTATATTAACTAGCGACCCGCCCCCGGCTTTGCACGGATGCATTTTTTTTTTTTTTTTTCTGAAAATCGCACTAAACAAACCTTCCGAATTCCTACTCTAGTAAAGCCGTTTCAAAATCCGTTGGGTGGTTTAGAAGTTGTAAGTAGGTAAGCCGAAAAATAGACAAAAGTGGACAGCAATTTTTTTTATGAATGTAGGTATCTATAAAAACTTATTACTGGGTGAAAAAATATCTAGGAATCCTATATTTCCTTTTTGAAGTCTAAATTTGTTTAGCAGTTTTTTCTTGATTAAGTCGCATATACTAATATTAATTGAAGATTCGGATCTAATATAATAATCTAACAACATAGAGTATTTGTAAGTTCTAATACGCACGATGCCTATTATAATATAATTTTGAGTTATACTTTTATCCTAAAATCCCCCAAAACAAACAATTTAATACATTATACTGAAAAATATGTCTAAAAAAGGGTGCCTCATTTCCGATTATTTAGTTAGTTAATTGGTAGATAAATTAATATTTATGTTCGAATAAAAAAATCTTTGTTTTTTTGGAGATATAATATTTTTAAAAAAATATTTTCCCGAATTTTTAATAATTTCTGACGGCTTATCAATTGTTTATGATTTGTATATCTACTAATAAAGGCTACACCGTAAACATCCTGACTGCCGCTAACATCGATGAACGATGTGAAACCTGGATGGACCGGTTAAGGCCGATAGGTCTCTCTTTTGCTACTTGTACCTGAGCTCCAGTGTTTTTCAAACTTATTCGTATTGTGACCCCTAAAACAATTGTCAAACACATAGAGTTACAAACTGTTACTGTTACAACTGGTCAAACATCTCCAGAATTACAAAAATTGTTTATTGTCTTTAATCTTTTGCCTTTGCAACAAAATATTATCATTACAGTCGGAGGTTGTCCACTACTGGACAATAGGCCTCCCAAATAATTTTACTGTAGGTCCTAAGCAGCTTAGACCTAGCGTAAAACCGCGGACCTTATTCTACATCTATGTGATCTACCTAATAAAGTAACTAGCTGGTGCAATAAAAATATTAGTAAAAAAAATATTTGAACAGTTCGAAAATAACTTATGCATAAAAAAATCCGGAAGCCCGTCTAGATGCTGTAAGAATCCATTGGCACCAGTAAGAATCCCATGAATTGTGAAGAAAGGGATACCAGAGCTTATTATTCTCTCCAACCTTTATTCTATGGGATATTTTCCTCATCGAACCTCATCCCCACTGATCTCCCCATGATAATCTACATGTGATCATCATGGGATGGGGAACAAAGCCCATTACCAATTTCCTAGGGTAGTTTATATGCTCTATGGTGGTCAGGGTCTAGCGATGTCTATGGTTGGGGATCGTTGACCATTGAGACACGCAACCTTCTTCTCCCATTAAGAATCAGCAGAAGTTGCTTTTGTATAAGATGGCGATGTCTATAGTCTTTTTTCGTAAAGAATAAGAAAATCACTTCAAATATTTTAACAAGTTTACAGTTTCATTTATTTATTTATTTGGTTGGCCAAATTAGGCAGACTTGTTAGTCTAAGTAATGCAGTCACGATTTGCTATATTATTGCTTTATAAGTGATACTTAATCATAAGTACCTATTGTAAAAGGAAAATGAATTCAAGTTCTACTTTAAAAAAATCTTTACGTTTTGTCATAGAACCAACAGAATTTTATATTACAACAAACACATTAGTATTTCTGACCCTAAACGACCCCTGTATAATAGTTTTGGTCACACTTTGAAAAACACTGATACCTATGCCTGCATAATGATACACATTATGTACACATACAGTCTGCAATACAAAACAAGAGTTGCTATAAAAAATGACCTGTTTCTATTACAACATTAGTACTTAATGTTAATGTCGGCAATTACTATTTTAGGAGACTATTTCATGTTTGAATTGACTACGTTATGAAGTCTATAAAACACAATTCGGTTGCAACATTTGAATAACCAGTCTTACTTTTTATGATATTTTCTTCATCATTTCGTATAAATTTTATTTAGATTTAGGTTTTATATTTTGCTTCTTTACTTTAAAAGAGCGTTAAACGGGTGTGCATATATAATCCAACGCGGACGAAGTCGCTGGCGCCAGCTAGCTACAATAAAAAACTGTTTTCTTCGACCCATGAAATTTTCTTCCAATGTTTTTTTTTGGTTGCCATTTTATTTTTACCAGTTTTTATCAAAACTTACGATAACTTCTTATAAAAATTACAAGTTAATATATTAATTTTTTCTTCATATTATTGTATCATTACATATACATGTTTAAATAAAAACATAAATCACTATAACTTTAAAATATATAATGTCATACAAATAAAGTTTAATAGAAATATATGTAGAGCTATGTTATACATTTATCACCAAGTAAGTTTTAAATTGCGTAAAAACTACACATAGGTAAGTATAAATTCTAATATGATAGATAAGTTTGATAATCGTGCCATCGCTGAACGGCCTTGGTAATGAACTTGTTTAACTTAATATGCAAATGAATTTTCTCTCATTTACAATCGCTCGGCCACTAATTGATGAAAGACTATTGAACAGCTTGACCACGTCTTGTACTGATCTGAATTCCTGCATAAACAATTGAGTATGTTGATACTTAAAACACTTTTGTAACACTATGTAACAGGCGTGATTTATTGTCAACTATTGGCCCGCCCCCGACTTCTCACGGATACAATTTTTCTGCGAATTAAGTATATATACTTAAACATTCCTCATTATCACTCATACGGTTTTACTAAAAACCGTATCCATTGAGTGGTTAAAAAAATTAGCCAAAAAACAGAGGCATTTATCACATAATATAGATTTAGACTATACATATAGATATAGATAGAATATACTTAAATATATTGAACCATACGTTAATATACTTAAGATATTCAACCACAATGTTTCATTAACTTTTTAGTTGAAATAAATTCGTTTAACTACATATCTCAAAAATAATAGGTATACTAGTATTTTTCCATATTTGCAATTAAAATATGTGTGTAAAATTCACTTTTAATATTAATTTCAATTAATATTTCATTTAAAATTAACCTATAGTGTTCATATATATGTAAATTTTACACTCGTAGTGGTGCAATGACATACTATGTCCAGAGTTAGACTGACCAGTTCGTCTGGCGGCCATAACCACTCCTTTGGAGATAATCGCCATGATATATCAGCATAATATGTACTAGTGCGAACCGCTGCATGAGTGAGTAAGGGTTACTAAAGCAAGGTGAGGATCTATTCTCTGCCATAAACAAAGGAGAAGTATATATATGAATTATATACTTATATTATTATTTTAAGCTTTATTTAGCTGACAGGCATACAGCTCTGTAATATTGGATAGGAAATATTGAATATATAAACCTTGTAAGCTATACGAATCACACAAAAAATTACTACAGTATACTTAAAACCGATGGATATTTCTAAAATTTATCTCTGAAACAATAATTATGTTTATGGTAATATTTATTTTACCTAATGAGGCAAAGTAAATAAAATTAAAAGTATATTATGCAAATAATGCAGAAGTTTAAGAATAGATCGCGGTCAAAACCGCCGACGAAAGCCAGTAGTTTTAAATACATTAATGTAAACAAACCTTCGTCATCTCGAAGCCGATCACGGTACAAAAGACACAAACACTTTTTGTTTAATCACAAATAAATGCACACACATCGAATAGATCACCTCGTAAAGTTTATTTTAATTTTCATATGACTTTCTTATAATTTTCCGAGTTGAGAAACTCTAGTTCCAACGTCGATATCGCTGGACGACATGCAATGCAATGCTATATGAGAAATGAAATAGGTCACACCTCGTCTTTATAAGAGCCCCCACTGCGAAACGTACAGTCTACAATATTGAGGGGGATTTTACAGTAAATTTACAGTAAATTGTAAAAGCGATAATAATCTGACGGCGTCTATATTTTCGCTAAGCTCATATAACCCAAATATTTTCAAAGTTCGAGTGAATAGGCATTTTCTGGGTGAGCTCTTGGCCAACATCTACACAGGTAGATGTTGGCCAAGAGCAAACCCATCTCTAATAAAAATAATAATAATAAAAAAAAAAATAAAGGACAAAACAGTTTAGTACATTTTTCTTCTGTTCGATAATCTTTTTTCTATTGTTTGTCTAGTAGCTCTTGACGAGCTTTGTGATTAATAAACTAATTTTGGAAACATTTTTTCATCTACTTTCGAATGTTATTTCAATTTCGACCAGTTTTTTTTTTAATGTAAAGTTCATTTGACAATCTTTCAGTCCACTTGATGGTAGGTGACATATTATGGAGCAAAAGAATAGACAGACGTAAAACGTCTCTTGGCTGCGAACAAAGTTAAAATTGCAATGATGATCGCCACCTTCCGTAAGAAGAAGAAAATCGCCAAATTGGGAAGGGATAGGGAAATGGGCTTTGGCATCCCCTACTCACTCACCAAAACACAACAGCAGACATGCTGTTATTTAACGGTAGTCTTCTGTAAGAGGGTGATTACTGTCATTCTATGACTGTAAAACGCAGTGTCCTTTGGTAATGGTAATAATATAAAACTATTGGTAATAATGGTAACACAGTTTTCATTAGAGTTTAATTTATATTTTCTAAATAAAGACTAGGATGAAGAGGATGAAGTGGTCATTTACTAGACGCAAGACTAATATACAGCATCTAGAATTTTTTTTTGAAATTAAGCCTACATCTGTGTGTCTGATTAGATTTATTTTTTACTTGATTTTTACTTTTGCTTCTGACCCTTGTATTTTGCATTTTAGAAATTAGTTTACAAATTAAAAAACATTTACTTAGGTAAATTAATAAATCCAATAGGACTTTTTTATATTTATTTTGAATCTTTCGTTATTTGTTTTTTAATGTTTTTTATGTGTGTCTTTTGTATAGGCAATAAGTAAACTTCAAAATGTATATATTCCTACTCTGATAGGATAAAGAAAAGGGAGACGGATATAGGGGATTATAATTATGTACTATTTGGGATAATTTACTCTTTCATCGTTGGGGGTAAAAAATAACCACTGCTTAGATATACAGTATTCGCCCGATTGTCTAATTAGGTAAACAAAGGTTTACCTTTGTTGATGTAACATCAACATCAAATATTGGTGTCAAACTAAATTATAAAAATGTAGGTACACCCGTTTCTCGTTTTAACGTAGTTTTCTTTGTTTGATTGCGTACTTTTGAATAGCCTCCAATACAAATAAGGATTACACTTCAGACCACGATTGATATAAAATCTACATTAACCGAGTAGGATATGATATTTGGGTAACCTACGACTTATGCATACGATTAACAATATAACCGTATAGGAAAATGTTAAATAAATACTCTTAATCAAGAATATTTATTTGTACCAATAAGTTTTTTTTTTGGTCTGATTTTCCTTACAAGATAATTAGTTTAGTTAGTTTAACCCCTCGCTGAGATTACTTTTCATGCTTAAAGCGAGCGTTACAAGCATGATGTGAGTTTGGCCTAAAAATCTTGAAATCTAAAGTCCTAATAGAGAATAAATGGATTTCACAAAATTAATTGGCTTAGCAGGGCATTAGACAATTGACAAATCTAATAAAAGAAAAGAAAAATGATTCGTTCGAGTCTTTAATTCTTTGATTCTGCAAATCTATTCGCACCTAGCAGTAAAACGTAACTGTTCCTCGCAACCACAACAGTTCTTATCCTGAGGTCTTTGACTTGGCTACGTACTTACCTGCTCACTGTCTAATTACGGACCTTAGAGCTCTCATTCAGACACTTTGTGGAAAGTGGACGCATTGAAGCTAAAACAGGAAGGTGAGGTGACTAATGACTATGTAGATTATCGGTTCTTAAGCAAAGACTTTTTAGTTTATTTTATTATGACACCGTCTGCCTCGTTTATTTCGTTTCTAGTTTCCTCGTAATAGCTAGAATGGAATAATAATTAGAATAACACTGTTACCGTAAGCGACACCTCTGTATATAAGTATGTATATATGTATATATTATTATGTACATACTATATACATTGGCATTTTTTGAGATGGGAAAAATCCATTGAACTCGCGACACTGTTACCGTAACCGATACCTCTGTATATAAGTATGTACTTTCCTGATGATTCAAAAAATACATATATAACTATTCAAGTTTTCACTTCTGTCGGCACTTCCGGAGAGCCACTGTTTTTTTTTTATTCAGTATTTATTTACAACATCCTTTATATTTTTATATTTATGTCTAAGCTGTATGTATTAATAGCCATAAAGAACCATATCTTACTCGTATCTCATTAATAACATTTAATCTGTTAAAAACCAAACACAGGAGAAAATAAGAATTATGTATAAGAATATAAGGGAAGAAAAAAGTATCTAAAATGGTATTTAAAAAAAAAACAATTTTTCAAAGAGTAAATTGCCAACTTTTTTATGGTATACCCGTAAATTATAGGATAATAATTTAATACCCTACTATGGCTAGCAACTTCAAATGGCCTACATTTCACTGAGACTGATAAATGATTAACAATAAAATTTTATGTACTTTTCAGTGTGAATTAATTTTCTCTATGTTCGTTCATTTGAAAGATAACTCATATAATATTACCAAAATTACTACTTATAGCTACTCATTTCGGTCCATATTAAAGATTGAACTCATTTCTCGTAACTATCTACCTACACTTATTGAGCTTACGAAGGCACTAAAGTAGTATTTTCCGCTTAAAGAGGGAAAACGCATTGAATGCTGTATTTATCCTAAACTCTTCCACGTTATCCGCATGTGTATTTATGTAAGTAGCCTACTATTTTAATGTTACATAGATCCCAAGAAGTAAGTAACTAAATATTTGTTACATAAATTATGCATAATCCTAACTTACTCCATATATAACTTCCTCCACATGTTTACCTTCTTATTATTCTGAACACTTTTACTCTAAAATTCTATAGTAGACTCGTTGAATGCAAAATTTGAAACTAGCTGTAAACCAACCGCAGCTTTATTAGCTGTAGAATTGAATAAAGTATCGCTTTGCCTTAAAAGATTTAAGTAAGAAGCCTTTAAGACTTCTTACTTAAATCGTCTTTAAGTAAGAAGTCTATCCTATGATCCGAGACAGTTTGCATTGCTAGAAAAAGGCTGACTATATGAGTTATCGCTCTTTCCAATTATCTAGGTTCATTTAAAATAATAATGCCTTTTAAATAGAGATTTAATTTTTTTAATGAAAAGTCAAGTGTTTCCTGGAGATTACCGTACACAAAATTCACTTTTTCATAGTGTTATTTAAATAGTAATAGTTATAGACCAGATTAAATAATCTCGTTAGTGCATTCGTGGCCTTAACTTCAGACATGTGTGTAACAACCTCAACGATAGATGTTTGCAATCAATGGTTGCTATTAAGTGGTTTCCCGTGAACCAAAAAGCGAAGCACGTACATTATAGCTACACCGACACCATGATTGCATGTATCAAACGTCGTGTTATTGATTTTGAAGTTAGAAATTGCAAATTTTAAAATAACAATTATTAAGACACCCGAAGGCGATTTACAGGAAGGAAGTATATAGACACCCAAGGAACATATTAAAGTGTTTGTTTACAACATTAGGCTTAGGCTTTGCCACAGTCAGATTGTAGGGCCACAATCTGACGAAATTTGATATGATACAGTACACATCTAAGTACGCATCCGGCATAACCCCACAGCGTCCCTGAGTTATGGGGACCTGAGGGACGCTGTGGTTATGATATGTGGTTATTAAATTATTATGATATCGAATGACATCGACAGGTTCTAATAATTATGTTACAGAGCAGTGTCATATACACATAGGTACATCCTTTTAAAAGTTATCTGTAAGTTCCATAAGATTCTCACAGATGGCGGTGTAAGGTAATTTATCGGCTGGATTGAGTAAATATTTATTATAAAAATTGCACCCCGGGCAAACCTGGGAGCGGGTCAACTAGTTGATTATGTAGATTTTGTAGATCTTTACATAGTATAAAACAAAGTCACTTTCCGCCGTCTGTCCCTCTGTATGTATGTTTAGATATTTTAAACTACGCAACGGATTTAAACCGCGAAAACCGTCACTAACGGAAAGAGCATTAAAGTATGAAAGTTGTTATAAAAAATCAAAGCGAAGCCGGGGGCGGCCTGCTATAGTAAAACATAAATGGCACCACTTAGTGAATCTTGGTTCAATTATGTGAAAAGTGTAATGAATTAACATAAATAGTAAATTAATTGCTATTAAATAACTGAATCCAAATTATATTTGTGTAATATTATTACAATTTTTACTGGCGAGCAATAGCAGATATAGACGCAACGATGTTAATTTGCTATTAGATAAATGTAGGCGTGTAATATCAAAAGTTGCAATTGTAGTGGCAATTGGTAAAGCACATAATTATTATATATACGGCCGTAAACAGTATAAGTCGAATTTAATTAACAACATTTGTGCTTTTGAGTTTCGTTTCGTAACTAGGTGTTGCCAGAATAAATTTCCTTTTTGTGTTTAGGCTGGATCAATGAGCCTATCAATAAGTTCAATATTTATTATATTTTCTTTTACACTAGCTGCTACACTAAACCACCATACGGATTTCATAGGTTTCTCTATACAATTTTCAGAGAAAAATTGCATCAGTTTGAAGCCGGGAGTGGTTTCATAATTATTATATACTTATCTGCAAAATCGAATGTTCCAGTCTTTGTACTCAGCAAAACTATTCTAATAGCACCGTGAGAGCTGGTGCGCAAATTTAATTTTTTGATCATCATAGAGTCAATTTATCCTTCCTTATCATTTGCATGAAGATAAGAAGGTCACTGGCATCCCACTAGACTTCAGGCAACACAGATACCTACCATCAAGTGGACTGTCAGCCTGTCTGCCGACTTTTATAATAAAAAACCTACGCCAAGGTCATAAAATATTTACGTCTTAATATTTTTTTGTACTTATAACTTACACAATGTTGGCAGCATGCACTTCTACTAAAGTTTGGAAACAATATCTGTTTTAATAACATAGGTAAAGCGATTATTTTATATATTGTTAGTAAACTACTACAATTTACTAACAACGTAAAACATAATCATTTAAAAAACTTTTTTTTTTTTTTCAGTTGGTGCAATTCAACTAAGCAGTGGTGAAAATTGCAAAATTTCTGAAAAATTTTCGGACCTCTAGATGTAAACAATACTTGTCTGTAAACGATGGTGGTGCTTTCGGTTTTTTATTTATAGGCATTTTTGTTGGTTTTTAATTATTGACGTTTTGTTTGCATCAAAAATAAGATGCAATAACTTAATAAGGGACGAATGATAACGTATTCTTAAATACGGTTCATTGCCACTGTCGTAAAAAAAACTTTTTAAGTGGAAAATAAATGTTTTTGAAAGGCAGCGAACTTGAAAGATATATTATTTCGATAGCGAACCTTTCTTTGATTGATTGGGTTATACAAATAAATATTGCACAATAACATAAAAACAAAATATACTTCTACAATCCCTCATACTTTATTTACAAATTAAACAATTTACAATAACATTACATATAAATAAAATTTTTGAGCATTAAAATGTATTTACAAATGTACTTATAAATAAGGTACATATTTTTACTAAATAAATAGTAAGAAATGTTAATAATAATAATAATAATAATAATAATAATAATCATTTATTTCAGATATAATATCATTAATGTCAAGACTTAAAAGAGAACTCCGTAAGTGAAATTTTTTTATGTCTTCTAGAATTTCTTTTAGATGCAAATTAACTATTATTTTTCATTTTTATATTTTTCATTTCAAAGTTTAAAAAGTTTTCTCTTAAGTCTACAAATATTTGCTTCACATTACATAATAAATCCATAATACTGATTTTTTTTACGCCAATAATAAAAAAAATTGTTTTACAAACCAGTAAATTTTAATATTGAACCTGAATGTTTTAACTTTTTAACTTTTTCAAGTGTTATTCAAATATTAAATAATTACAAAGAATGAGTGGTGATTTTGTTTGAAAAAAGTTAAAAAAGTTTCCTAATGAGCCTCCGAAAGTTGTTATAACACTTTCTCTAGTTTCTTATTCTGTTTGGATTAGAAAGATTAGCCACAATATATTGAAAGTGAAAATTGTGTCAGACAGAGTACATTCCTAATGCAATCTAGTATTTACATGATTCTTAACAAAATATATCTATTGAAAATTTTAAGTATATTTTATTGAAACTTTATATTAAGTAAAAAACAAATAAATGTGTACCAATATGAAGCCAAAAAATCGTTACAAAACTTTAAAGCCAAGCATTTTAATAATAATAATAAACTATTGTAAGAAACAGTTTTCTGGTTAAAGTAATTTTCAAACAATAAAATTGATACATATTAAAACTCAACCAAAATTTAAGACAAATTGAATTAAAAGGCCAAGTGCTCTAAGATTTACTATGGCATATAAATAATATAATTTTATACATAAATGTTTAATTTTTTTTTTAATAAAAGTTCCTTTACTTTAAGAAGGGTAGCTATTAATTTGTTATAACATTTTCACTACTAGTTCACACTAGTCCAAATATCACCTCTATTCTAACCGTAGTAGTGGTTCAAATTCTCTGCACCTATAACCGCTTCTTGTAGAGGAACCTCTGAAATATAATAATTATTGATTAATATTTTTTTAATTAACACTAATACAATCTTTTATTTACAGATATATTTCCCATAGTAAATTTTTCCCATAAAGAAAAGTAGAGGAATATTTTATTCCTTTCGACAACTTTTTTTTTTAATAATTAAATTTTTATGCCGAAATAAAATTATACCGATCTAGATTTAGAGTCAAAATCGTCTAGAGTCCTTTTCGAATGAAAATATTATTTTATTATAATAATCAACATAATACTACTAATGCAATACCATTTTTATGATGAATAGGCATTTGGCTTATAAGACCACAAGCAACGAATGTTGTTTGTGGTCTTTGAAGATTTCTAATACACTAATCCTGACAGGCTAAAACGTATGGTGAAAAGTGTGGTCCAATAAATTGCACATATAATTTGAATAATTATACATGTGAACTATGTATGTACAAATATATACAATTGAAGAGTTTTTAGAAGGAATTATATATCTTGAAAGGATCAAAAGATATTTTATCCCCAAAACATAAAACAGATCATGAAATATATATCATAAATATATTGAAACAATATTTATTACCACTTTGACAACAAAAACAAATCAATACAGTTATAATAATAATTAAGAAACATACTAAATAAAACAAAAAAAATATGTACACAGTTAAATTTTAAACAGTAACATCTAACCACGTGTTAAATATATCTAAGACTACAACTAACTACGAGAATTACAAAGTCATGCATTGAAGATTGTAGTAAGAATGTAAGTAGGTTAGTCAAGTGCAATTGAAGTCATTTAGTCTTGTTACTAGTATGTATTCTGATACAAAATCACAATCATCGTTGATCTCTCGCTCTTACCAAAGAAGTAGAAACGAAAGGCAATAAAGAAGTACATAAAATTGCAACAGAATACATAAAACAGTCAAGTCAGAAGTCGTTACCAACCACATACCTCCAGTCAGTCAATAGTCAGTCTTGTTCAAACCAAAATTATCTTGTTTCCCCGTAGAATGTACTTTATCTCTTTCTTGCTTCTATTCTTTTCGCTTTCGGTTGAATTCAACGGTTTTTCAGTCTTTGGTGTTTGTGTAGTTGTAGTTGTAGTCGTAGTAGTTGACGTGGCAGTGATTTTGGGTTCAGGTAGGAGTTCCCCAGGGAGTACCCCAATCTCATTATCAGTAACCACCGGTGTTGGTTTTAGTGGGCCTTTCTTTAAGAATGTCGATTCTATACCGTTAAAGGTGATGTCTTCGGAAGACCTCTGAATGTTTTGGTTCATGTATAAGGCGAGTTTGTTTAAATTGTTGCTTATTTTCTGAATTTTATCTGATGTCAGACCGTGTGGTTTACGCGGTGGGGCCTTTGAAAGTTTTGATGAAGCGTAATCAAATGGTCTGTGAGGATTTCGGGGGTCGTAATCTTGGTAGGCTTCGATCATTGCTGGTTCGCCGTACGAATTAACAGCATCCCATGACATGGGATTAAATGGAGGTAAGGGTGGTGGGGGAGGTGGCGGTTGGTGAGTTTCTATTTCTGGTTCGGAATGTGCAAAGGACGGAGCCACGGATGAGAAGACATTTTTGATAGCGCTAAAAGCTGTGTGGAGGATAGACTTCGGTGGTTCCAATGGTGTGTGACCGGTGTGCACAGGTGCTTGATAGCTCTCACTCGGCCCGTCTTCAGCCAAAGGTGTCAGTATTACCAGCCCAGCATGAACTCCGTTCAGTTTACCCCGTCCTGTCTCAAAAAGGTCTTAATAAATTAGATGTTTCATTAAAAACTAATTCCAACTTGACAGGGAAACTATGTATTTTTGTTGTAAAAAGAAATTGCTTCAACCGGTTCATTGGATCTATCTAGATATTATTATAACCTAGAATATTGACCGAAATGATCTCCGTGCTTGACGTTTGAAATTAACATAAAGTCTATATTTAAAATCATAATTGTTTCCTCCTTTCACCAGTATATTATTGCTAGTTCTCTCTAAACTATAATTATAATTTATAACTTATAAATTAACTTCAGTGTATGGATAATACACTGTTACGTCACTAGGCGTCAAATGTGTTGGACGGTTGTTTTGCCATACAATAACATATTCTTAAGTTTTAACATACAATACAAACAATTTATTTAACAGTTTTATCCTGTACGCCTAAAACAACATCAAATAAGTATAGGTACCTACTTAGCATTTATTATTGATTTTTATGTGCAAATGAAATACTGATCTTTTGTTTTTAATTAGAAATAATAGTTATTTATTTCATAGAGAAGAAAGCTTTGCAAGGAAGCCTCACATGTAAATTGAGTACTATGAGAATGTTCCATGTCTTGTGAAATAATGCCTTGATAATATAAAAGTTTCGTAATTAAGGAGTCTGTGAAATGTCTCTACCACTACTAAATGATTTACAACACATTAATATTATAAGAAGTAAATTAATTCCAGAATAAATCAACGATTTTTTTCTATTAGAAAGATGGCAGGCAGGCTGACGGGCCATTTGGTGGTATCTGGCTACGGTCGCCTACAGACACTAAGATCAAGGGGATTTCAGATCCAACCTAAAACACGCGGAATTACATCTACATTAATCTACAGTAGTAATATATTAGGTTAAATTTAATTCTGTAGTTGAAGTCAAGTTTGATATAAAAATAGTCATAGCATGAGGTCAGGTCAAGTCAATTGGGTCACCAGTCATTCATAAAATCAATGTGCATGCATGAAGAAGATACCTATAGAGGGAAAGTATACTGGCACTTTCTGATGCAGATCTTGGTGTATCGAATTATCAAGACTTAAATTATTATCTGAAAAAAAAAAGAAAAAGAAAGTAGGTCGTAGACTGACTAGCTGAAAAACTATGAGTAATCCAAAAGAAAATATAATAAAGTTTCTCATATAAAAATTAAATATTCTTGGCATTTACAATGCCATCTTGGATGAGAATTCTAAAGTACATACTTTTAATACAAACAAGTCACGTCTTTTTCACGCTCATACGCTGCTTTTGATTTAAAATTTAATATATATTTAATGTATATCTATATCTATACTACACTAAAAACAAGGCGATGTCTGCCTCTATTTGTTTCTCCGCTAGTTTTTTCTAAACTGACCAACGGATTTTGATACGATTTTCAATGATGGAGAGAGCGATAAGTGAAGAAGGTTGTGAAGAAAATATATCTATCTGATGGCGAAAACCGCATCAAATTCCGTCGCGTGGTTTAGGAGGAGTTTGCGGATATATTCCAGCGCGCGATACCTTTTACATACACCCTTATCCTTACATATAATAAAACAAAGTCCTCCGCCGCGTCTGTCTGTCTGTCTGTCTGTTCGCGATAAACTCAAAAACTACTGCACCGATTTTTATGCTGTTTTCACCAATGGATAGAGATATAATCAGGTAAGATTTTTACCGTGAAAAACATGCACCCCAGGCGAAGCCGGGAGCGGGACAGCTAGTGGGAAGATATAATAATTGTATATGCTCACACAAAAAAAGGCGATAATTTTTAATAAGTACACTTTTTAAGTCCCTTAGATACCCTACAAAAAATTATTCAAATCATTACATTTTTTTATTAATAAGGGTTTGCTATTGGCCAGCATCTAGCCGTGCAGGAAAGACGAGGCCGACGATGGAGCGAGCTAACTCAGAAAATACCTATTCAAATGAACTTTAACTGGATTGTGTCATTTTCCGATAAAAATGTCTAATTGCACTGGACTAATATTACTTAATCATTATACTCTTAAGTGTGTTAGGAGTATAACAATCGTGACTTCTAATTAAGAACATGTCCAACATAACATGTTACGTCCAAAACGCTTCCGTAAATACTCATAGAAATAGTCTAACAAACAAATTGCTTTGACATACATTTCCCATGAAGATTACATAACTGTTAAAATAAAGAGGAGCATCGGTTTCGATAGATTCCTTTCACATATTCACCTTTAATGTGGTAAGTGGTAAGTTCTGGCTTCCGTATCAACAAACGTGCAATAAGTGAAGGTGATATCATCGCAGATTGTTTGATGAAACATTTTCATCTAAAATATTATTTATTAAATTTTTTTTAAGCGTAAATTAACAGTTCCTTTGTGAGTAAAAGAATGAAACCATTTTACGGCTTGTAACGACCACATACCACGGACTACTTTGAGGGAAAAGCATGATGCGTTACAAAGGGAAAGGAAACCATATCCGGCAACAAGTTAAAAGCTTTTATAAAAGTATTAAATGACTTTTTCCAATTAACATCAAATAATAATCTTTTGAAAAATCTTTATTAATTGTGTATACAACATGTGTAATTAGTGAAGTTTTAGCA
This sequence comes from Synanthedon myopaeformis, assembly GCA_944738685.1. NCBI lineage: Eukaryota > Metazoa > Arthropoda > Insecta > Lepidoptera > Sesiidae > Synanthedon > Synanthedon myopaeformis. The sequence goes on along the minus strand of OX122921.1, from coordinate 9,740,257 downwards.
ATATTTAATTTTTAATCATTGTGATTTTTAACAATAAATAAATATATTGTATTATATTACAATATGTTGTATTATTAATAATATTTTAATAAATATACTAAAGAAATATAATGTTAAATTCTTTTTTATAGTTTATTGCCAATTCTCGCTTTGTTCGTGTTTTATTTATTTTTATTAAGGCTAAATCTTTGTTGGAGTTAGTTACATTCATTATACTCGTACATAAGGTTATTTTAACATTTTCTTAACAATTATTTCTTAAGAATATACTTAATTTGCGACATGTTTCTTAAGAATAACTCCAACGAGATATGCATGAGAACAGTTACGAACTTAATCGTCTAATTAAGTTGAAAGTGCAACCGCATAGAGTGCAAGTTGCGGTCTTGAAATCGTGCGAGACATCTAGCGGTTTAGATAGGGTTTAGATAGGTCAATGACATGTCAATGAATTAATATGTTCCGCTGAACAATTTGTAACAATGTTGTACGCTCGAGTAAAATATATATGCTCTGCAATGGTTATAGCACCTTTACTATTAAACATTTACAATCTACATTCTATATTTGTTGGAACTTTGGAATAAAATGTATTATAGAAACACTCATCTAAATTCTGTTTAAATTTAAAGTTATGTAAAAATTTCAAGTTAATCCATCGCCTGATTTTCGCCAGTGAATGTTATAAGAAATGATTTAGGCTACTTTAATTTAAGATCATTTAAGATATATTAAAAATAATATTAATTATATATAAGCAATTGTCAACTGTTCAGCTAGTTCTTTATATAAAAAATATTTTTTTTCTAATTAAAGGTTTTTTCTAAAGCTCTCACCGTTAATTGATTGTTACTAATAACCAAATATCTTACGGCTTTTAAAATATTTAGCCAATTGGTATCACTGTTTGTTAAAACGGCTATATCGATATAGGTTAGTTTGAAGACCAAGATTTTTATGGGTTAGTTGAGAATTACTCAGAGACTTAAATAGATAGCTCATTTTCTCGTTACTTTAGGAATGGCTGCACCGATATTGATGAGACTTTAATGGGATACTTGGGGACTATTCGGAAATAATCTAGGTAACTCTTTGTTTAATTCTGCACTTATGAAAATAAATTGAGGAAATTTAGTAAGTAGTTATAATAAATGCAGCTTAGTCATCGTTAGAAATTCTACTTCATAATAACTTATAGATAAATATAGACAGGTCAAACATTACTTGAACATAATCCACGCAATAGTTACACACTTTATTGAGTTATTATTCATACTTATATATTTGTACGCATTCGTGGAAGAGATAGTCACGTAAACCGGAATGTCGGGTTCCATGACATAATGCACTTTCACTGAAAGGTTGCCCTCCTAAATCCTGCTTTTGTTCCTAATACAGTTTTGTTTTGTACAGTTCTGTTTTGTTTCGCGTATTATTGAGGAATTATGAACACAAAACATAATAGAGCTATCAAACAAATGAGAGATTTTTATTAAAACAACGTCCTGTAGACAAGTTACAAACATAAGTAATAAAATCAGTACAGTAAGTAATCTGTGGACACGCTTGTGAAATAAGTTAGTTTTTTTGACTATTTTTGTTTCTGTTTGTGTCCCAAAAATTAATAAAATATATAAAATAAAATAAATGAGTAAGTAAATTAAAATCAAATGCGTACGAGTTATTTTTTTTTTTTTTTTTTTGGAACCATTGCAAAACCGGTTGCGATTTTTCTTTTCCAATGTTTATTTGTCCTTCAATACGCAAACTGTACCTTGTGGTGACAATTGAATGGAAAATTATAGACTTTTTCTACCGATTCGTATGTCATACGTCTTGACGTATGTATTTCGTTTCGACAGGTTTCCGTTTGAAAGGGAAAGCAGACATATATGTATGCAGTTCGGTTCGACACCTACCCAGTAATATGCGCGGATATCTTGAGAAATTCTTGAAAAAAGAAATTTTAAGTGACCTTCGGAGAGAAATCGTGACAGACCTGGGTGGATGCGAGTATTCACATAAAGAACAATAAACAAACCAAAGAAGTTTCCTCTGCTAATTGATTTTAATTTTATTATAATAAGTAATGTTGACATCCAAAGATGACGTTAGGAAAATTATACCTATTTCTTATATAAAAATCTATGTTCCCAAGACTCAAAACTTGCATAACTGATTTAGATTCGGTTTTCACTTATGGAAAGACCAATAAACGACGAAGGTTTGCGTATACAAATTGCACGAGAAAAATTGCACCCACGCGAAGCCGGGAGTAGTTTGCTAGTTTTTTTATGTTATTGAATTTATGCTTTGAATTTATTGAATCGCTTAATGAAGCTAAAAGAAAAAGAGACGATTCAAATTCTGAATACTTCTCTGAAAGTGAAAGAAAAGAAACTAAAGAAAAAGTCGATTAACTAGAAAATATAATTATTAGTATTCTAATAGTATACTACGAGTTAAAACAACCAGTATCTATTAACGCATGCTGTGACTAACCACGTGAATATTGCGTGAAATGCAATCAAGAAATTATATTTGACAGAAAAATTAACTACAGTGTACAACGATATAGAATTAAAACGAAAACTAGACTCAAAGAGTGTGAGACAACCAATAGATCATCCAGATAAACACAAAAATGAATTTCTTACCAAATGGAATTATACAAATCGTAAAATCTATATTTAAGTTCCGGTGAAGGTGTTGGTGGAGGTTCGGGTATGATGACATCATCTACAACTGACGACATTACTATCATTTCTGAAAACATATCACATTTGTAATGATTTGATTATATGCTACTGATGCTTCGAAGTATTTTTTTTATTTGATAAATATTTATCTTATGTCAAGTCGCATGTAAGAAATTTCTAAATTTTATCCACTTTCGACGAAGAATTTGTTAGCACGCTTAACTAATTGCACATAATAACTCTAGAAGTATTTTTAAAAATTACCAAATGACCTACATTTTGAAATGGAATTCACCGTAACATTACGTAGGATGTGAAGACCCATTATGTTGCGTTGCGTCAAGTTTACCCACTTGTAGTGGAACAAATTATATCCACAAATTCTATCAGAACTGCATATTTTAAAGATATAATTATATAGAATTTATAATGCATAAAATAATTTTAAAACTTGCCATAAATAACTTTACTTTTTTTTTTTAATTTTTTTAAATTTTTATTTAATAGGGCACACAAAACAGGACACTAACACTGAATTTACTTTAAATGCATTAATCTATATCAATACTAAATAATAATATAAAGAGAGAATTGTTTGTATGTTTGTAATAAATCAACTCAAAAACTACTGGACTGATTTTAAAAATTCTTTCACTTATACATGATCAGCGAGTAACATAGGCTATAGTTATTAAAAAAAAATTACGCGGGCCAATTCGTGTGCAACTATGATGTCAATATATTATAAAGTTTTTTATATATCATTAGAGTGGCAGGCAGGCTGACGGTCCTCTCATGGTAGGTGGTTACCGTCGCCGCAGTGTAAGCAACAGCAGAGGGTGCAATTACGTTGCCGACCCTGCAGGAATTTGTTTACTGCTTAAAGATGCCCATATTGTAACATCACAGAAAGGAGGTCGTTCCAAGGCATCTTCAGTAATGGGGATGAATTCCGCATCTATGGTACGCGCAGAAACAACTCCTCATAGCACTCACTCTATGGTTATAAATGATATAATCACTGTATTTATTTCAATGGTAAAGATTTAGTAATTAAATAAAAATTTAATTTTGTTTCTATCCAGCGAACATAATAATAATTATTCTATTATAATTAATGAATTATAATTAGTCACTTGTAATTAATATTTGAATTACAACGTAAGATTTCAAGTTTGGCTGTAAGAATATTCTCTATTGATTTATTGATTTTAAAAATGAAAATATTATTTTCGTAGTAAGCAATTTAAAAAAAAAATATTGGCTCCCAACTTTTATTGAAAATTGAAACCGAAAATATGCATATAATATGTTTGTTTTTAGGAAAACTACTTCGCCGAAAATCCACATTCTAAACAGCGAATGTATAACGTCTAAATATCTTAGTATGGTAAAACTTATAATAGACGCTCGCCTTTCGGACAATGGATGTTTTGGGTCACGTCTCGACGGTCTTAAGTAACAGTTGCATCTTTTTTGTTAAGAGACGGTTACGAAATTGTTAACTATAATTATATAATGCTGTGAGAAATTATTTTTGTTTATATTTTGATCTAAATAGTGCACGTATTATATAATTCTAAATAGATGTGAATGTAATATGAGAAGTGATTTATTGAATTGTTTTGCAAATTGTATTTTGTTATATACCTACTTAAAAACGTACGTTTTAACGTTTTAATTTTAATAAATGATACTCTATTTATTCGTAGTATATAGGTAAAAAAAAACAAACTCGCCGGTTCAAGCGAATTAAATTCCAGCTAGTAGTCTAGTAACTTTATTGCTTAACTTCCTTTTATGTTGCTTTTGACATTTTCTTTAGTTAAATAAAAATTATTCTATTTACGCTTTTTTTTAATTTGAATCAGTATTTTTAAACTATTTCAACTCCTCTTTTAGTGATTGGATAGCCAATAATATTGTTGTATATATTATTTCGCTTTCGACTAACTCATGGGCTTTTTAAATTACAGTCGACAACTGTTAAGTCGCTAACAATATTGTTGATTATATTACTTCACTTCCTTTTGTTTTACTGTTCCTATTTTTTTTTTAAATAGTACAAAATTCGTGTGCTCATCGTGCGAACTAAACAAGATGCACAGCACAAGTATTGCTTCACAGTTACATCCGCTGTTCCGGAGAAAGGTCACCTAGTATGAACTATTACGTCATTATGAACAACTGTTCTACATTGCAAATTTTTCTTGTCAAACCACTGGTCGTTTGTCCAAACTTGTAAAATACTCTTTCATTGTATTGTTGAGAAAACATTTTGACAAAATTTACACGGGCATTTTACATTTAAATGTTATATAATAATAATTTCACCCATTCATTGTGCACATAAAATAAATAGGTATGTATTACATATATAAAAAAAAAAAAATTTATTAGAATTTTATTTTTGTTTGTAAATTAGTAATTCTCTAGATTTAAAAAAAATACTTATATTACCTAACTTCTTATACACTTTGAAGAGTGTAATTTTTTGGACTTTACATATTTTATGTAACATTTCCTTGCAAGCGCACATTTGCTTACCTAATCAATCTATATTTATACTAATATTATAAAGAGAGAAGATTTTTATGTTTGTAATGAATAAACTCAAAAACTACTGGACCGATTTTAAAAATTCTTTCACTTATAGAAAGTAACATAGGCTATATTTTATTTAAAAAAAAATACGCAGGCATGCAACAGCTAGTAACTTATATAACAATGCAATCATTGTTACGCTTATTTATAAAAATTGTCTAGTTATCTATATTGAGCTGTCACTGTATTGTTCTAAAATCGTTAGATATAATATGTTTATATATATTATATTGTAATGTTTCGTGAGCAATTCATCTTCACTTACTGTTCTAACAATAGAGGAGGAGTTATTTTTGTAAAAACTATATAATTTTTTTTATCAAAACAAATAATATTCTTTGTCGTAATTTTTTTTTTGCTTCTATAAGTTTTTAATAGTGAATATTTCTTTCTTACCGTCTAATTGCGCCGGATATTTATGGGGCGCGTAGCCAGTGGGTCCTGCTGGTGCAGTATGAGCGAAGTGTGCTGCTGGGGCGGTAGGAACTCCGTATGCGCTTGGAGGAGGACCGTATTCAGCATGAGATGTGGGTGGAGGTCCATATACTGCATGAGATGCAGGTGCTGAAAAGTGGTTTGAGAGAAAAATTGTTATCATAGGCATTTATGTGTTAGACTAACATTTCCTAAAACCTTAAATGCTATCTCAAAATTATAATAAACTAGTTTAGCTCGGCGAATTCGTTCGCGTTGAAAAATATAAAAATATGCGTTATGTTTTATTATTATACGTTATACTGTAGTTTTGCCAGGCGGTGGATTTTCGGGAGCAGTACTTTTTTCTGGATGACAATAACTATAACACTATGTAACCTTTTCTTTAATCCTGACAATGCAAAATTTCATGATGGTCGGTGAAAAGGTAACAACAGACAGACAGAGTTACTTTCACATTTATAATATTAAGTAGGAAGTAGTGTGGATATATGCATATGATAACATTTCTTAAAATATTGAATACAATCATTTAATTTTACCAAAACCAAACCAGAGCCACCAATGCAAAGTTTATCTACAAAAATGATCCTGCCGGAAATTAAACCTGAGAATCCTGAGACGAAGCGTTAAAGCAAACATCCTAATCAATCGACTAATGGGGCTCGTCAAAAATACGACAATCTCCGTGTGTTGTAAATAATTTACCTATATATATTTTGGCAAAGATATCTCTAAACAATACTAAACTTGGGGAATTTGGTTATTATTTAAACATTTGTTGAACACAATCAAAATACCGAATGTTGTTATTAATATCGGTTTCATTGCTCATTTACATTCGTAGTTTTACAGTTCAGTCATAAATTCGATAAATATTTTACTACTGATACACGCAATCAGTAGTAACATCTTCGCATAACAATAAAATATTTACTGCACCTTAGACATTATGGCCTATGTAACCACTAAACGTGAGGTTAGACAATAGGCTGTATTTAAACCTAATGGGTTTTTGACCAATTTTATGATGTATGTAAATGCAGTTATTGCATACCTGCAGTTACAATACCTGTTATTGCATTAAAATCCTATTTCGCAACTTATTTTAGGTAACATCCATACATTTTACAGATCAGTATAGTCTCATAATCTCCTAACTATCTGGAAGCCTCTCCTAAAGGCGTTTTGTCATCTTTAAAAATTTACATCAAAACTAGCTTTTCCGCGTAACTTCGCCCGCTGAGGAAAGTACTTAGCCTAATATTGTTTTATAATATTAATTATATAATCAGCATGAACACCGACACTCAAACTTAGATTCTATTAAATATTAAATAAAAAATATTTTACCGTGTGGTTTCTTCTCACTCAAAGCTGCAGAACTCACAATTTTCTTGCCCAAATTGCTCACAGCATCTCCCTTCTTCGATATCACCTTCGCAACTGTTGCAGCTAACGCCCCACCACCCTTGATCAGCTGACCCTTTAGTATGGTCACACCACCAGTAATAGCTTTTACTGCTTGGAATAAAGTGTATAGAATTGATTTCTTAAGACCCCAGAAATCTACTTTACCCTCTTGCTGTAAACAATTAACATTTTGTATTAAGATGTGATTGCATTAAGATTAATCTATTGGAATGACGTTGTCGATTTTCTATATAAGTTTATAACGAGGTGACAATTTTCGCCAATCTTTTAGCCAGACGGATGGCGTCATTTGTAGTCGAGATAAAAATAAGTTTATACTCACAGGCTCATAGGAATACCCATGGTCATCATTTGAACCTGATTTGCTAGAAGCAGACGTTATAAAGGAGACTGCGCCAGCAGACGCCTGACCCAAGAGACCTATTTTGCTAGGTATTGATGATGATGCTTTGGAAACTACAGACGATAACGCCTGTGCAGATGATCGCTTTGTCCTGTAAAAAATAAATGTAATAAATATACGTAGGGGATATTATATTAGCTAGATATAATAAACAATCGGTAAATATTTTTATCATATAATTTTAAATATTAATAATATTACTCAATGTAATTTGCGTCTCTCTATGTGCTATAAAAAATTTAAAATGATGTAATAATAAATTTCTTCGTTAATGTAACCTTAAATTTACTAATAGTGCTAAACATAGATGAGGTGCAAAAAGTGAAAGGAGAAATCCTTCAACTCATTATCACTGGTAAATTATTAATATAATAAAATCCAAACGATGCAACATCTTAATTTGGTTTGGATGAACTTTGAGCAATTTTTTTATTAGTACTTAAAAAAATGCTGTCGCAATAAGTAATACCTACTACAACTTTCAATGAAATAAATATTAACTAGCTGTTGCGCGCGACTTTGTCCGCCTATGTTTCTCGTTGATAATGTAGCTTTCTATAGATGAAAGAATTTTTTAAATCGTTCCAATAGTATTTGAGTTTATTCATTACAAACAAAAATACAAATCTTCTCTCTTTATAATATTAGTATTATATAGAAATAAACAACAATTTCAGATAAATATCATCTTATCGCCTTCATTAAGGATAGTTAACAATAGGATTATCATATAAAATACCTGTTGGAACAGATAAAGGATCTAATTCTCAAACTTCTTGAAAAATTTATTCTTAACTGTCGCCAGTTCTCACATACTGCATATTAGAAAGACATAACAGCTTACTCACCTCATAATCTCTTCAGCAGCTAGTCCCTCAGCTAGTAGTTCAAGCTGCTGTGGAGACATTCTACTAATGGCTGCCATGTCGATAATATCTAGTGTTAGTGGGGCCAGCCGTTGAGCTGGTGCTGCCATTGATGTGGCCAGGCATGCTAAGCAGATCCAAGTCTGTGAAAAAATTATACGCAGTTATTGTTTAAAGAATTTTTAAATAGTAAAAGCGTGGATACAATCAAAGAAAAAAATTATCAATAGGATTTATTCGTTCAGCGACCTAATCTCGGAGTTTCTTTGGTGAATAGGATCACCAATTCTTAAATTCGACATCCGTCACATCTGTCGCAAAGCACATAACCGGTGGGGTCAGAAGAGTTTTTTCCGATTCCCCCTTTTTGATTTCCTATCAAATTTCCCGATTTCGTTGGAATAATATTTAGAAGTACAGCAGAGGTACTAATAATACATTTAATAGTTACAATATATTGACATGACATGTTCTAATGATATGTCTCGATATATATTGTGACTGAACCATAGATAAAAAACTAGAGGAAGATCTGATTAATCCAACATATTTGTCGCGCGATACATAGCTCATAAAATACATCGAGTCTCGCCTTGGCAGTGAAAAGCGAAAGTTTTTGCGCGTGCGTCTGTCGATGACGTCATCACCGGCGCACACTTGCCTCGCTCGCTGTACTGTCGTCTTCCGCTTAGCAGGTGTAGGCCAAATAACTTAAACGACCTACATTTTTAAACAAACTTTTATTGATAAGATAAATAAATTATTAAAAAATAAACTGACTGATAAACGATTGTACTGCGACATATATATAACTTTTCAAAAAAAAAAAATGCATCCGTGTAAAAACTGTGGCGGGTCGCTAAGAATTCTGGAATCTAATATTGAACGTCTTTATAGGCATTTCAAGCGTAACGTCACCATATACGCTTGAATGAGGTGAGATGGTAGAACAAACAATACACTATAAGGCTTTGTATACCTACACACGGCTTGCTACCTTAAGAATTCTACAAATATTGCAAAAGCGAAAAGTTTGTGACGATGTTTTCTACTTTTTCACGCAAAACGAAAGAAACTCTGAATGAAACTCTATAGTAATATTTATAATATAGTTCATACATAAAAATAACACATCTATATATATAAATAAAAATGAAACGTGAAATTCCAGAACGACTATACCAATTCGGCAATTTTAAAAAAAATCCGAGGTATGAGAGAACAATTGGTATTATTTTTTCTTTGTTTTGTTGTTTGCAAAACTATGCGGACGGAGTTTACAAAAGAAACTGGCGGTCTAATATTTATGGATGCACAATAAAATATAATCATCTAACGTAACATAATTATTTGATTTAATAGTTGTTATCAGAAAATCCGTTGACGCGACTCAAATAGAACGTTATATTACCACTTCAAAATACTGAAATTATCAATAGTTTGCAGTAAAATATTACATCCGTGCGAAACCTGGAGCAAATCTCTAGTACAAAGTCGCTATTGAGTTCATTACTTCTTCGCTAACTTATTCTAAACCACCCATCGGATTTTGATACGGTTTTCACTAATGAAAAGAGCGATCAACGAGGAACTTATAATTTGCAGAAAAAAATCACATCCATACGAAGTCGGGGGCGAATCGCTAATGCCTTCATTTTATAGAATAAAGTCACTGTCGGCCTCTGTCTGTTCCTAATAGAAAGAGCGATAGACGATAACAATTTGCGGACCTATTATATTTCGTATGTATAATTTTCAGAAACAAATTGAATCTTTGCGAAGCCGGGAGCGGATCGCTAGATGTAAATATTTTTTTAAAAAATATGGTAATTTTCACAGTATGATCAAGACTTTATGGAAACCTCGGGTGTAAAAGTATTGTAGTGAGCCTACGAATAAATTAGTGAGCGTATAAAAATGTAACTTGGCACAATCAGCTCGAGCAGGCGACCGAGTAATGACACAGTGGCGCATCATTGCTCGCTTCCTTTTGCAAATTTATTTTTCACTTGTTTGCTGTCTGTACACAAATAATTACTGTTCGCAACGGTCAGTTTCATTTACACAGTTTTTAAACGTAAATATTTTTTATTTTATTTTATTTTTTATTTTATTTATTAAGAAGCCAACACAGTATATAACAATCCATACACTTATTTAAACAATCTTTTATTATATTGTATACTCCACTTATAGGCTAACTCAGCACGCATAATAATGTGATTATCGTCATAATATGACTATATGTAATTTATAATTCATACGTATTTTTCAGTAGCAATGAAAACAGATGCAATAATATACTCGTAGTGGCAAAACTGCAAACTCGGTCTATACAAATTGTCTGAGCTTTAAATAAATGAACAAAATTTTCTTAGTTGCCTTTTTTTTTTTCAATCCTATTTTATCTATTTATTTTTATTGATTAAAATAAATTTATATAGATATTTACTATTGAAAATATATTATTTGACTTGACCTAGTTTCACGGACAAGTTTGTTTATCTAGTTATTTTTTATTCAGTTATTTTTCAGTTACCAAAATTTGTTTGTTTTTTCCATATTTGTTTATTCCTGTGTTTATACATAATAAGGAATAATAAGGAATAAATACGAAAGGCAGTTTTCGCTGCCACTACTAAGTAAATAAGTTAAGTTTAGAATCGAAATATATTTAAAAAGCATATAATGTCGGATTCCGCTGCGGAGCAAGTAATCAAAGTTTTTATATATTAGTATCTCATTACATTCATTGTAAAATAATCAAAGATTACGACGCTTTACTGGGTTAAGTTTAATGTTATCTAAGCTTTATAGCTTATCCTTATTTTTGAAAAGGTTTTGAAATAATGAACAAAGATGCAATTCGGTTACATCACGTTTAAAGTATGGTGTAACGATTGCCATTTTAAGTGAAATGTTTAAAAGTTTTATTAATTATCTTTTACTCATTAAACTATTAGTCTTACTCAAAAGGCTCATTAATTGTTTTAGAAATTTCAATAAGTTCTTTAATGATTTGCATTGTTACTCGTAAAAATCTTTGGGCTTTTGAAATAGGGTAAGTATATGATTCTGTAACTCCATTATTTTGCTCAATCCTAAAAGTATCTGTGTCATTAAGGTTCAATAGAAAATAATTAACTCGACTACTTCCTATATGCCAGTTCTCAAAGAGACTGCTTTCTTTTCCTCGAAACATAACATAAATAAAAAGTAACCACTCACCTTTGTAAAAACATGTAGAGTTGGGCGTCAATGTTAAAAAACACGTTGAACAACGTCAACTGTTTATGAACGACCCGTATAACGAACCAAAATTAACCTCAAATCGAAAATAATATTTTTAAATAGTATAAAATAAAGTCACTTCCCGCAGTCTGTCCCTCTGTATGTATGTACGCTTAGATCTTTTAAACTACGCAACGGATTTTAATGTAGTTTTCACTAAGGGAAAGAGCGTTAAACGAGGAAGGTTTTTATATATTTTTTACAGGAAAAATTTGCATCCAAGCGAAGGCGGGTTCTGATCGATAGTGTGATCGTAAAACTAAATTAAATGTATTAAATTAAATGGAAAAAAAAATGTGTCAATGAACTTCTGGATGATAGCGAACTATTTATTAAATATTCAATTTCCATATTTCATAATAACATTATATTGATTTTACAAAAAATCGAGAAATCACCTTGAACTAAAAATATATTTAACAAATTAACGTTTATTTAAAGAAAAACTAACTGTCAACTAACTCCATTTATTTTCTCAGCTCTAACTGCAAGGTATATTGTTCGTTAAAAGTATTTTTAAGCTACACCGTGCCTATTCATAACTATTATGTTACATTATGCAATGAGCATTCTCGCGTAACTGTTTCAGACCAAGATGGCTAACTGATATACAAGTCTTTTGACCACGATAACCTGCACCACTGACGTTTTACACTCTCCGCATTTATATTTTTAACCTATACTTATAAAATTATTTGTCCTGACTGACTATCAACGCACAGCCAAAACTACTAAGTCTAGAAAGCTAAAATTTGGAGCATGATTTATTTTATGATGTAATCATCCGCTAAGAAATATTTGAAAATTTCAGTTATGTGCGAATTCGGGGACTCGCTAGTATACTTACATATTTGCTCTGCTGCGAGCCATTTTAGGTTGAAACAAATTCTATTTAAAATCTCTCAATTTTGTTAATATTAATATACAATAAAATAATATTGATTAACAATATTTATAAAATAATAATTTTTATTATCCTTTTTCGCCCACTAGTCGACAATCCACTATGATCAATGATCCAATATGATCCAATATGATCACATAAAAAAAAACTGTTTCACATAACTATTTTTGTCCAATTATTCTATTGTTTGTATATCAAGCTATTCTTACATATTCTCATTAAAGATCCTCTGTTATAACAGGAAAAATTCAATATGAACAAATCTTGACCGGAAACAAAAGATGACGCTTAAAGAATTCTATAACATCAATAATAATAGTAATTTTTTTTTTCTTAAAACTACAATATAAGTAAATATTAGGACAACGTTACTTTCTATACCTATATAGGTATTACTTAACTATCGATACAACCTGACCTTCGGCGGCAAATATGAGACCCGGGATCACAGCGAGGTCTTATCACCGGTGCCCCACAAACGCCGCCATGTCCTCGCGGACAAATCTCCTGCGGCTAGGCCGCATTCTACTCCTGTGGCGACCCACTGGAACATCAATGGGCCACCACACCTCTCGTCAAGTCCCGGACGCCAGATAACGTTACTTTCTATATACAGGTATTACTTAATTTACATGAACCATTGCTTGATGATGCATGTGAAGAGTGGCAAGTCTTAAATGATTATAAATTAATTTATTATTTATTTATGTGTAATATTATAACTATAGATTTTGTGAGAACATAACACTTTACTAACACTTTGGGTCTAATTAACCCGATTAAAGAACTTTTATTATCTTATTAACTATCTATACAACCTTCGTGTGATGTCAACAAATATAACGAATGTTTATAATTTTTTATATAATATGTGTATATTATATTTTTTTTCCTAAAACCACAATATTAAGTAAATATTAAGACAACGTTACTTTCTATACCTATACAGGTATATAATTACTTAACTATCGATACAACCTTCGTATGATGTCAACAAATATAACGAATGTTTATAATTTGCGACACCGGGTGGCTGTATTCAGAAAGCAAAACGGATCCACTTTCATTTTATTGTTGAGTATTACGTTGCGATGTCGACGACCGTACCACGCCTTACATCAACTTATATGTAATACTCCACTATTACCAGACATCATACACGATTTTTTTACCTAACAAGGTATAATATTAGACATTTATAGAGCTGTCCAGGCACCTAAATGGTAAATAATGTCTTTATTGCCACAGAACACGAAAAATACTGTATTTCATTATTACAATCGTGAAACGATTGAACTGAAAAATACGTTGTTTTGTAAGCTATACAGCTTTTTGTGCGTTACATATCACATGTCACAGAACACATAAATAATACACACATTTTAGTTTTTTTTTTTTTTTAATAGTAAATTTTTAGGTATTTAAATAATGCAAAAATAATAACTACATATTTTTTTGCATAATCACAGTCAAAATAAAAATAAAAAAACAAAATATTAATTCATCAAATAAGTTTCTCCAAGAAACACTTTTGACTGTCGTTTGAATGTTAAATTTATATATTTAAATTTTACTTATAAATTTTATATTATAAATTTAAATTCTAAATTTAAATTTTACTAGAATTTCGGAAAAAAAAAGCCAAGATTTTTTTTCCCTGGTAACCCTGGTAAAATTGGCTTGTTTCAGAAATTCATTTATTTTTAGGGACTTAAAACGATATAGATATTAAAAAGCAATATAATAAATTCGCTTGATCCGCTTCTGTTCTCAGCTAATAACTTCTTCTAAAGGTCCCCAACGGATTTCACTAATGGAAAGAACGACAGACAAGAAAGATATTTTTTTTTTTTTTTTGTATATAAAATTGAATACGTGCGAAGCAGATGGCGGGTAACTAGTTTTTGTTTTCATCAGGTTATATCTACTCAAGGGTTTTCGCCTTTTTATTTTAAACTAGCTGTTGCACGCGACTTCGTCCGCGTAACTTTATAAAATATATTGCTGCATACTTAATGCATGCATACTTAAATACTAAAAATGTTTTGCATATATCGTAAATTTTCCGCTCATGTGAAAGCTTTGTCATTTGAATTTTAGCATCAAGCAGTCGATTATTATGTAAAGCATTTCGCGTTAGACGAAAACTTAAATACTAATTTAAAAGCATTTTAAATATAGCAGAATATATTAAAAATACGAGTAGTACCTATCTATAACTGTATCTCATCTTATTGTTACGTGTTTATATCATCCAGCATAAGTTATAATATGTAATATACTTACCTTTTTATTCTAATATTTTTACAAATAAAATAGATGATGAGGAAAAATTCATTTCACATCCACTACCTCACAGAAGACCACCGTAAAGTAATAAGTGAGCTGTTATGCTTATCTCCTTCTCCGACACTTTTCCCCTTTACTTAATTCTATCATAGTTGGTAGCTTACTAAATGAAGAGGCTTAATTAATTCAAAATCTGTTTCAAGTTGTCCCTTTTTATACCCATTCCCCTACTCATCCTTTTCCTAACTCTACTCAAGTTGTCTCCCTTTTATCCCCTACTCATCCTTTGCCTTACT
This sequence comes from Synanthedon myopaeformis, assembly GCA_944738685.1. Taxonomy (NCBI): domain Eukaryota; kingdom Metazoa; phylum Arthropoda; class Insecta; order Lepidoptera; family Sesiidae; genus Synanthedon; species Synanthedon myopaeformis. Next base: position 9,725,036 of record OX122921.1, on the reverse strand, counting down.
CTACTCAATTGGCTGGCGATCAAGTTTTTCGTCATCCTGGTTATTCTATCAAAAAATCCCTATCCATATCATGCCTATATCCTATTTCCTCCCTATGCTTTTGTGCGTGATCGAAAAGCAGTGACTCTTGGGGGTTGTAATTAATAATTATCGCCACTAGAAGTTTTCCTAGAAATATCAATGTTTCCCATTGAATTATAGAACAGTATGATATTAACTCAAGTCGTAAGATTATCTACTCTCAATTGTTTGATTGCGAGGAATTCATACTGTTAGTCTTCTTTCAGTCCTTATTGGAAAGCTTTACTGATTTATTTAGTTAAATAATTAAATTATACATCGTACCTTTATCCCTTTTTGTAACCGTCTTTAATTGACTAATGTTGTTAATTCAGAGATGTACTTTAGTAATTTATAAATCAACCATCATTGTTGTTTACAAACATGAATGCTTGAAAGTAAGACGCGACAATAACAATCTAGACTTTAAAATGTTCTTTTTATGAGGGGTATTATCATCACAATAAGATTCACATGCCTTTTTAGATCGTAATCATTACAGAAAGTGTAATTAACTGGGAAAAATTAACAGTGAAGATATCTTTAAAGAGATCTATTGATTTGACGTTCGAAAACCATAGTTTTTTTTTTTTAACTTTTATGAACAGACTATTATTACGCCCATAAGCGTCCACTGATGGACATAGCCCTTCTTAATCTAGGCCCACCGCACTCGATCTTCCATGGACCGTGCTTTGTATGCATCCACACTTAGACTCTCTCTTAAAATCCAATGACCAGGTGATAATGATAAGCCTAGGGGCATTTCAACTGTGATCTCCACTCAAGACTCGTTTTCCCTCCGCTGCACGACAGGTATACCTGTTCATTCCTAGCTTCAGTTGACTGAGTCTTTGAGATATATTGTCCACCTTGAATCTCCGACGGATCTTCGTATTTCGGATCATATCACCCAGAGAAATGCCTTTGTCCAATGTCCATAGCTCGCTGAATGCCTTTTACTTATGGACGAAATTTTTGACAATGTCCTTTTTGACATCGTATGACAAAATTGGCAATAGAAGCACTGGTTATAAGAAGACGTTGTAAGACAAAATTTTAGTACCACTACTTACAAAAATGTTGCGCCTCACTAATCTTAGTGGAGAAACCTCACATTTTAGAATGAACATCAATAATGAAACATCAAATATTTCTTAACATGATAATAATTTCTAATATATAAAAATTTTAATTAAGCAATCTAATTCTCACCTTAATGTTACGTGTGTTCGTCATCCTGCACAATTTGTTTGCGAAAGTCACTTATCACAACACAATGTCACTTTAACACAGTATAATTTCAAAATAGGTTCGCTATCGAAATCACAGTTTATCGATAACACATTTATCGACACATTCGCGACATTAAAAATGGAACGTTTGAATGGCGCCAAATTTGTATTTTGAACGTAACTTTCTCGTGAGCAAAAGTTACGCGTGCGTTCGCTATGACGATGTCACTCTCACCGAAGCCGCAGCGATGGCCATTTCTTTTTATTTAAACTCGTAATCCCCGCTCTTGTGAACGATTGTGAACTATCGCATAATAAATAACATCAATGTTATCGATATTGTAATTAGGCCAACGGTTGAAAGATTATTAAGACACTGGAAAAAAATTAAAGTATTTTTTGTGAATGTATCAACTGATATAATATAGTAACTAGCTTTTTTTTTTTTTTTTTTGAAAATGCCACAGAAACTTAACATTTTTGCATACATCAGTGAAAATCACATTTATCACACCTATAGAACTTAGTAGATAATATCACTGTAGATAATTTCTACTATAATATAGTAGGTATTATCCATCCATACTATATAATATTATAAATGCAAAAGTAACTCTGTCTGTCTGCTACCTTTTCACGCCTTAACTACCAACCGATTATCATGAAATTTAGCATACACGAAAGGACATAGGGTACCTTTCATTAAGAAAAAAAGTACTGTTCCCGAGTGATCGTCTTAAAATATAAAGGATTGGGCGCCACTGTCGCGTGGCGGCGCCATTACTGATATATTTTCTTTTTCAACGCGGACGAAGTCGCGGGCACCAGCTAGTATATTATAATCCTATATTATTTAAACACTTTCCACAATTCATTAAAGGAAGGAAGCGTCTTTTTTCTTATCCTTTTTTTTTATTTGTAGCGATTGACCTCTATCTCACCTGATTGTAAATGAAGATGTACTTTTAGGTTGGCAGTTAAGTCGGGTGAGTCCCCTCCAGCCTTGATGGTAGATGGCTACTGCCGCCTTCAAATAAAAGCACCATTACAATACACTGGGGGTGTAAGTTCAATACAGACCATGACAGGATAAAGGATAAGGATAAGGATAAGGAACAAGGTAACACACGTGCTTTTAGCTCACGGAGGTCTTTTGTAAGTCTTCTGTTAGGGTCTTCTTTACTGCATTCAGACGTCAAGTTTATGAAACATTTTGGAAAATTATTTTAAATGCTATTTTAAGATATACTTAAAATTCCACTTATTTTTAAGAATTATTCAAAAACAATCAAAAATCAAAAAATATCAAAAAAATATGATGGTGCAAAAAATTAAAAAACATGTGAGACAATATAAATCGAGCACGTTGAAATAACGAATTAATTTTAATTTTATTTTTTCAATTTATTATGTATTCATCGCATTTTTTCTATTACAAGTAAATTGCAATTTGTTTTCTCGTGATAGTATTGTAGGTCAAGAACAGTAATAGTTCAGAAAAATTATTTTTTTACCATTCACTGGACCACTTACTTCACATAAGCTTAAATACAGTGAGTGAGATTCATACAAAAATACGTCCAATATCCAATTTCTTCATCTGTATTTACATATACTACAGTCCGTTGTGTTACCTAGCAATTTCGAGCGAAATTCTAAACCATCATGTGTTTAGGGACAGTTAAAATCGGGTATTGGCACCATAAATGTCTTATTTATTTTGTAAATAATCCAATATTTGTATAATATTCCAATATTTTTTGTATTAGATTAGGCCAATACTCATAAACTTAATGTTTTGATTATTAGGCTAATCAGCATCCACATTTTTTTATTTGAAAAACCTAACTTAAGATAAACTAGAGTATACGAATGAGCTAAGGTAAATTCTGAACACGACCGCAGAATGCCGACTGCCGACCGCAGGCGACACATTATTGCGGTCGACCGCAGGAGACACATTTTTGCGGTAGTCGCAAGTCACAGCAGCCTGCAGCCCGTACGTACGCAGACAAGTAGTGTCGTTGATGCTTGAGCGACATTACGTGACTGCAACGACATGAAGCTGCGACTATACAGCAACTCTGCATAGTCGCTTCTTAAAAAATAGAACAGAAGTTTAGTGTTCGACCGAGGTTCTAAATTGTATCTGCCTAGGTTGCAACCGAGCGTTACACGTCACTCGGGCGTAACGAATATTGCTAACACCAAATTTTTGAGGAAGTACTTTTTCAACACTTGAATTCAAGCTGACACACTGTACAGTGTACATCGCTTGGTCCAGTTCGCCTTTCGATATTTAATTCCTTACATAACGTCGTTCCACATTTCGTCGGCGATCATTGGTTATCTAACTGCAACATCCTCATATGCATCCGTTGATACCAATACGAATACATAACGGATTTTCCTTGACAAATTTTACAATTAATTGGAAATATGCATTTCAAAAGTGTTTCTCGCGTCCTTATTGTCTCTATACTGTCTCTATATAATAATAAGTCTCTATATACTGTCATACTTTCCACATTATAAAAAAAAATTAAAAAAATTTTTGGTCACATTTTTCAACACAATTCGTTGATAGTAAAATTAAGAGTATTTTTAATTTTTATTATACAAACCCTTTCCGTTTAATCCAATTTCCATAAGTGAGAACAGAATTAAAATCGGTTAAGCGATTTTGGAGTTAATAGCGGACAAACATACTTACATTTATATTTATAATATAAAAAGAATATTTAGCTCTATATTTATATTGTATCTCTAAATATAATATAAAGTCTACAAAGAATATGAAGTCGCCCAACGGATTTGATACACTTTTCACTTATGGAAAAAAAGATAAAAAATATAAAAAGTTTCAATATAAAACTAGAGTATAGCATGAAAACTTAATTTTACTAAACTCTTATCTGTATCTTTGGTACAGATACAGATAAGAGTTATTTATATGTTATTTACAAAATGTGTCTGATTGGTCTGTTATATATAAAAGGTGTTTTTCAAAGCTCAAACGAAAGCGGAAAAAAAACTTACTAGATTTTTCATGGATCTAATGACATTATTATAGTCACCACTTAGTTGCACCATGTGCTTGCAAGCAAACAAAATGCATTTAATAACAAAATAAACTTGTGACCGGGGTATTTACAATTGCATTATTTTAAATGTGACGACAGAACACCGCAATAAGTGACGTGGCCAATTGCCGCAAACAGGAATGTGTGAATTACTTTACATTACGAAATAAACGCATAACACGAAATAATACGAATGTTGACAATTTGTCAGGGAAACAGTGCATGGATTTGACGGAAGACCCTTGCCGAATCCGCAAACGAAATTACACCTTATGATGTCAAATTAAAGATCTCTAATGCAATGGGCGGAGCGTTGCAAAAGCGTCGCGGAGACGCCTTTTTAGTTCGCCACTTTATCTTTGACATAAAGACATATATAATGAGTTGTGCGAACGTTTGTTCGTAATGATATGTAATTACAAATAATAATGTTAAACTAAATGCTCTAATGTGTCAGTTAAGGGTTGTCTTGCAATACACAAACTAATTATTAATGTAACAATTTTTTTTAGGCTGCGACCCCGACACGACTTGTTAATGTAACATTGGTCATTTGATTGCGTTTACTGCGCAAGCTTTCAAGACTAAAGTGAATAAAAGGTTTTTAATTTATATTCTGTTTACATGTTATACTAGCTTTTCCTCGCTACTTCGTCCGCACCCATTTTTCTTAGGTGCTAAAAAATTTATTCAATCTTAATTTATCATAATAATATATTTTTCTAAATGACGTTACCTACTTAAGTAGCGGCAGTCAACTTTATATATGCGGATCAGGGAGTAGTCACGCAATATGGCGTCTAGCGGTATGTGTGTGGAACTTACATTTCATTGGAGTTAAAAATTAAAAACGTATAACCGTCAGGAAATGCCCTGATTGGCTGACAATGCAAATGCATTTTAATAAGCCAATCAGTCAGAGAAACACACTCGCGACCCCTAGCGACGAGTCGCAATGGGCTGCACTGGTCATGTCTGTCATGCAGCGGATATGTGTTGCAATAAACGAGCCTTGGAGTAGTAGAGGAGTCTCCCTTATTAAATAAAGCCTTTCTCGAACAGATCCACCGCAGTACACTTAAAATCGAAATTAGGCTAAGACAAGTGTAGCGAGCCACTTGGCCTTTCCAATTATTTTTAGTATTTGCGCCAGAGTCAAAGTCAAAGGGTCAGTACCGCATAGTAAGGCGCATTAACAACATACATATTAATATATTAACTAATACAGGATAGTCTTAATGTTTTATGTTCCAATTGTGGTTACGGCTAACAGCAACACAGAACTAATGGTGTAATGAAATACTTTGTGTAACATGAGTCGTCAACTTGTTGGGAAACATGGAGACATATACAGAAATCCGTAATTGGAGAAATCGTTCTTTGCATGCTTGAAGCCAAATTTTTAACAAGAGGGAATAATTCGAACAAATATATTAAGTCATTGATCAATACAAAACATTTAATGATAAATAAAATTAATACAAAATTGTCATTGTGTAGGTCAGTGTGGTTAGACAACAAATAGGTGTATAAATAAAATTAATTAAGACATCTTTAAATATATGTATTTTGTTAAAATAAGTTGAAATATTTTATTTGGTATTGCCTATTCTAAAAAGTTCTATAAGGACTTAAAATTATAATTACAAAGTCACCGTTAAGGGATCTAAATGGAATTTACATTCCTAATTTCGAGACTTAGGTACTTAAAAAGTCTTAAGCATTTTCAAAGAAAGAGTAATCAGAAATATTAATAATTTATCTTAATTAACATTAAGTAAACATATGTGATTACATTAAAATACTGTATGCAACTTATTGCCATCATTACGAATATTAACGATTTCAAAACGACCATTTTTATTAACACCTACAAGTGCCATTAATAAAACTAACACAGGTCGCGTCTGGCCCATAATAATTAAATTACAATGCAATGTTTTATACAAGCAACGTTATGAGTATAAAAGCTAAGATTTTTCATATGATAAATTAGTTATTTTTCTAGTGCCTGGCATAATGTATGGTTATAAAGATTTCTTTAATATTATTTTATTTTCTAATAGAAACTTATACTGAAAACAGTTTATAGACAAGCCCATTGGATGAGTGGTTAGGGTGGTCTTTCAGGGGTCCCCGGTTCGATTCCCGATAGGGTCAACCCTATCGGGAAACTTTTCAAAGTTTGCTTGACATTCTGCATTCCCCGATGACCCTCTATGACGATCTGCAAACCCCATCCTTTTATCCCTCATAGCTTCCGAGGACATCTCACCAACATTTTACCACATCGGTGTACTGAGAGTCCCGATTTAATTTGTGCTCAACGGACCACCCCCTCCACGATGAGCTATAAAGGGTGTAAAACTCCCCCCTCCCCCCACCTCCTTTATGAAACTTGACAAGAGCTTTATGTATTTTTAGAAAAAAATATTGCAACTTTGAGAAATTCAACGTTGAAGAATTTAAAGGTATTTTCCTACCAATTTTTTTTTAATATCCAAAAATGCATTTAAAAGGTTCAGTAAATGAACTATAAGTAAATTCGAGTGGTGTCAAATATTACTTGCTTTAATTATTGTTCTGAGCATCAACATTTTTTATCTGTATGCTTCACTTAGAATGCCCCAAATTCATAATTTTATGATAAAAAGTTTAGATTAACTGAGTTATGGGGTTTCTCAAATGACCAATTCAATTATGTCTTTATATTAGTTAAATTCTGATAATTTTGATTATGTTATAAATATAATTGTGATTAATTCATAATTGAATTATGCATAATTCATGAACGCATTCATATGCGAATTGGTATTCGTTAAATAGTCACAAAAATTCCTGGAAGCAAATCTTACAGGATAAATACTAATGTTGGTATTTAGTATTTATAATGCAGTTAAATCATCCCGTGATGTAATTTGCTTACGTAAATTTTTTAACCGAACGTAGTTTTGGATTTAATGGCCTCTGTTTTGACGAACAGGAAAAACAAATAGTCTCTATATAGAATAAAACTATTCAGTCATAAAATCATTCGTTTGCTTTTTCGTTAACGGTGCATATAATATATAAGTAATGATTGGAATTGAGTATTAAATAAAAAAGAATATTAATTAAATTAAAAAAATATTTAAAAAAATAATTGAAATGAATCCGTTGGCAATCGTTATTGGGGTGAGTTTATAATTTTTTAATTTTAAAAATAATTTATTTAAAATTACTTGAAATACAACATTATAGTTGTATAGTTTATGTAACAAAACCTTTTACATTCGGGGGTTAACAGCTCGCGTAGTGTGTTTTGGTGATTAAGTAGAAATGGTGTCCAGAACTTATTCCTTAACCAGGTTCGGCAGCACGCTGGTATCCCTGATGGTATTGCTTATGTTTATAGGTTATAAAGAAACCACCTGCCACCATCAAAGCAATCGTCATCCTATCTATCATTATTTATAACAAGAAGCATTTATACCAGTGAAGATCATCTAAAAAAATATTTGGGAAACCAAATTATACAAAAATTGTGTTAATAGACAATTCGCCCGATTTTATCTAGAATTATCTATAAAAATAATAGGTAAAAAAACATGACAATTCGCCCGACCCGGGCGAGATAAATTTGGGCGATTTGTCCATTAACTCCAAAAATTTAAAAATGATACTATGGACTTCTTAAGTTCTTTTTCTTTGATATAAATATATAGATGTTTGTGTGAGTGGGTGTGTGTGTATGTTAAGGCGCTAGGCTAGGTTATACCAGCTCTGGAAAAAATAAGAAAAGAAAATCCAGGTCACTTGGTTAAGAAATAGTAGAGATATATTTGAAAATAGGGAAAATCGGCACCTTGAACGACATTTTTGGGTATTTTGATCACAAAATATGCCTAAACAAGCCTTTGTATGCCTAAACAAACCATGCTCTTGATTGCAGTCATAAATTCAATAATATTTATTCTGTAAGTTTTGTGTAAAAAAAATAACTTTATGTTTTAAATATTTTAAATAAAAACTCACCTAGTTGAAAATCTTTTTTTAAGTTCTAAGTATGATAAGTAGTTCATAGTTTGTGAAGTTAAGAAGTTTTCACTACTGACGTCCTTTTTTTGTGAGTTTTATAAAGGATAGGGGACAGCAAGTGTGTTGTGATTTTTTTTTCTGAACTATTATCTTCTTTGCAGTTGTTCATACTTCACGGCGTTGTTGGCGAATGGGAAATTCCGGATGAAGAGTCGGTAAGTAGCGGAAAGAATGGGCAATTTGTCTATGGACAAATTTTTGTACTTATATAATATAATTGTAATTGTATAAATTGTAATAAAGTATAATTGTAATTACCCCTGTATAAAAGTATTTTATACAGTAATATGTAGGCTATCCAAATTTGTTAAATATGCTTAAAGTGACATCCATCCAGCTAGTTACCTTTACAAACTCTTAGATATTTTTTATACTTATTAGTAAAGAGACTATTTAGGGTTATATTAATTAATTATATTCTATTTAAAACATTGTTTGTATTTATTTTTTTAGGATTGCAACTGCGCTACAGAGTCCGTTGAGGTTGGTTCTTTTAATTTATTTATAAACTAACGATCCGCTCCCGGGCTCATCCGGATTGCATTTTTAATATATAAAATTTTCCCCAGTTTATCCCTCTTTTCGTATGTGTAAGCCGAATTAAAATCGTTCTACCCATTCTCGAGTTTTTGAAGCGTACACAAACCAACTTAACATTTTTATCAATATACTTACTAATATATATAAAGCTGAAGAGTTTGTTTGTTTGGTTGAACGCGTTAATCTCATGAACTACACTGGTTCGAATTGAAACATTCTTTTTGTGTTGGATAGTCCATTTATCAAGGAAGGCTTTAGGCTATATAACATCATGCTTATATATATATATATATATATATATATATATATATATATATATATATGTCACTATTCACTGACAGATAGCGCTAGAGTTGACGCAAATCGGAATTATACTAAAATTAAATAGTGACATTAAATATAATACTGGCAGACTGCAGTGACAAAAGTCTTATTATCATCCCATCAGATGGAGCAAATAGCAACTGATTTTTTAAATTTGTTTTTGCGATATCTCATCGTATAATAATTACTCATATATTTTCTTTTTCAACGAGGACGAAGTCGCGGGCACCAGTTTGTATACATATAAAGATTTACATAATATGTCTAATTTGTTAAAGTTTTAAAATAAGTGATTAATTTAATATTTGATTACAGATATTATAATTTATTTATATTTATTTTTTAAATATATATTTTTTCATGTTTAAAGGAGGTCCCAATTGCAAAGAACGAAGTGTCTTCGTCTTCGCTAGCCCCAATCGCTAAAACTGGATTCTTCAGACAAACTTTTAATATCACAACTTGCTCGTAAGTATATAAGTTACTTATTGTGTTTTATATATAACTTATGCCCCCTAAATTATTATTATTAAATGAAATTTTACACACAAACCTTTCTAGTATTATCGCTCTTTCCATTAATGAAAAGCATATCAAAATCCGTTGCTTGGGTTAGAAGTTAGCGGAGAACAGCTTGAGGACTCGTACATGAAATCTACCTATTTCAAAAAGTAATAGCCTGCATTGAACATCAATAATGGACTTTTTTTTTTTAATTTCATATTTATATTATGCTAAAACAGGTCTCCTGATAACCCGTGCATGAAAAGTTTATACACAGACGCCCACGCCCATAAAGGGGTGTGCACACCGATTCGCACAGAGATAAACATACGAGTGTATAAAAGCGACATTGACAGTGATGACAAAATGACCGACAATTTCATACAACTTGACATCGGTTGTGCCTGCAACGCAGTGAACCTTTAAAAATCGCTTCTCATTTCTGCTGCAATATGATGTGTAAGAGTTGCAGTTTTCAATTAAGAACAGTTTGTAATTAATTAAATGAGTGGTAAGGGTACTTGCCTAACGTCTCAGTGGCCCCGGGTTCGATTCCCAGCGGGGTCAAAAGTTTTGGCTTGGTCTGGATTTGGAAAATATGGCCAGAGTACACTGCGTTTCGCAGTCCGTCTGGTGGCTGTAATCACCCCCTTACATAAGTCCAACGTGAAATAACAGCATATGTGCTGTTGTGTTTCGGTGAGTGAGTAAGGGATGCCAGAGCCCATTACCGCATCCCCTTCCTTATCCCTTATCCTTACTCCTTCTTAGATGGTTGGCAGCGCACTTGCAGCACCTATGGCGTTGCTTGTGTTATAGGCGACGGTAGCTACTTACCATCAAGTGATATCACCTTTTCTTTGAACTGTAATTACTCAATATTAAATAAGGTCTCTTCCATTTGTTTTCACTAGTCACGAACTTAGGTTTTTATAACCTAGACATTATTGTATGTAAATATAAATAATAAAATTTATTTTGATTTAGATTAGACTTTATAAATAAGTAGAAAATAATTATTTATTTATTAATTGAATTAATGTTAATAAAACATGTACTTAATTTATTTATTGTAAAGGTGATATAATTTAATATAATTAATTTATTGAAATTTTTGTGTTTTTCAATTTTAAGATCGGACAAAAAAGAAAATAATATATAATATGTAATATATTATTCCAACAATATTGTTAATATTATATTAACAATAAAAAAAATATATAAAAATATGTGTTGGCTAAGAACATGTCGATATTGTTAATGTTAATGTGTTTGTTAAAAGTACATTTAACATAATAACTGCACTATATAGGTGTAAGTATATATTATACTTAAATGGTGTATCTGAAGGTATGAACCAAAAGATACAAGTAATTCTTGTTCGCCTAAACTTGGTTAGACCTGGATTCGGTAGGTAGTTGGATAATAGTTTAAGACTTAGAAAAAAATCAAGTCAATTTGCAAAATCCACGTTTACTTTTAGAATTACCTACTTTGAAAATATTATCAAATATCTACGAGTACTTTCGCTAGTTGATCATTAAAACCATTAGTAAGTAAGTAGATGGACCATTAAGACAATCTACACAAAAGGTTGTGGACAGAGGTTATCTGACAAAATAAAAAAAATCGTACATTTTTGCATGAGACGCGAATTTTAATTAAGACACTATGTTTGCAAATATTTTCAAAGAATCATTACAATTGCTACTAAATATTCAAAGAATATTTATTAACATCCAAAGTAACTCTGTCTGTCTGTCTGTTACCTTTTTCACGCCTTAACTACTCAACCGATCATCATGAAATTTTGCATACATTCAGAAAAAAAAGTTCTGTTTCTGAGATATGATCTAAAGGTAAGAAAAAAAAATGCCTGACAAAAGTGTAATAGCAATAAACATTTATATTGCTTATATATTTTTTATTTATCAACGCGGACGAAGTCGCGGGCATCAGCTAGTACTCTATAAAGTAATTGTTTTTTTAACTAATGACACAGAAACTGTATTTCAAAACTTAAAAAAGGCTTTAATTGCTAGTTTTATTTGAATATTAATTATTTTCAAATGCCCATTACTCGTTTCGAAACTACTGCTATATAGTTAACACCTTTGTTCACTTAACCCTTCACTACATTACATGATATTGCTATATTTAGAATCCAGCTTGAAACTTATGTATATTGTTAGTTATGTTCACTTTAATCATTCGTTATAATAATTCGTGTCATAATCGTTTTAATCATTAGTTTGTAAAAGCGTCCCTTATCATCTTTAATAATTTACACATTTGACTAACAAACAACAAACAAACACACAAAGAAGAAGAAATAAAGAAGCATAATTTGAAAAAGATAATATATGAGATATGGACGTCAGCGAGGCCTCTCAGTTTCCAGACAGAAAGAAAATGTTCAGCTGAATTATACACTAATAATAATTTTACACTAATATGTGAGTATACATAATAGACACGTTTCTATTATACAGTGACAAAATATATTCATAAGCTAACAAAAAAATTTCAGCTTACATCATATTCGCATATAAGTTAGTCTTTCTATGCTCATGATGTTTTTCAAGTAGGCCTTATAAATAAAAATAAATAAAAATAGCCTTTATTCGCTTTATAGGCATTAATCGATTTTAACTTTGAGAATGTTCCCTCAGAAAAAGTGACGCCCAATTGTTTATATTTTTAGACGTTCTCTCGGGAACCTAACCTTTATTCAGAATAAAACATACGTTAATCCAGTTAATAAACTATCTTTCTGCCGAATTTTATTCAAATACGTTCGGTGGTTTTTACGTGAAAGAGTGACAAACATACATCCACCCTCACAATCTTATGCAAACGCTTGTGGTGCAAATTTAACCACAAGCGTTTGCAAATCCTGACAAAATAGCGGTCAGCTGCAACAACATTAGACCACCAAAATGTCCCCATAAGCTCTTGATAATTTTTCAACACTGACTTTCAAATTTTCAAAACTTTAAGGAGTTTTTCATACTTTAAAGTACCTACATAAAATTCATAAATAACTTATTTATATAATATATTATGTAATTTGTAAACAAAATTTTCTACCAATTAATATACCAAATGATGTTGTTACATAATTTGGTATAATTAATGTATAAAAATATGAATTTCTTTTAAATTTAATTACACTATCGCATTAGGCTAAGCTTACAAAGATAGATGTTGATAAATATGGCAATAAATAAATTATTTATTTAACAATTTATAACATTTATATTATTTTCTATAGTATATTGTATAAGATGATTATTAAAATTTAATATTAGTTTCTTAACAATACTTTAATTATTTTAATAATATAAAAACTAACTAATTATTTTCAAAAAATACTTATAAGTAATTTAAACCTGTAAATAAATAAACTTCTTATACAAGCTTAATAATATTTCATATCTATTTTAAATATTTATTTCAATGTGATTATTTTGTACTATTTCATGTTATTCGTTGTTTGACAGAGATTTATCCGTTAAATAATAGCGTATTTACGTCATTATTACGCAAACGGGGAATTTTAGCGTCATATGTATATAGTTCATGGTAATCTCATTAAAATGCATAGTTTCAAGTGATCGTACTGTAACTGGAAGACTGAATAGATTGTTAAAATTATTTATTTTTATTTATTATTTAAAAAAAAAATAGTTTTAATTGTTTATTTTAAAATAATTTCTATCACATGTTATTAATTTTTTCTATCAATATGCATTTAATAATTCGTGCCATTTCAGTGAGTAGTTATTTATTTTTTTATCTTTAATAGTTTGAAATTTTGAAATGCATCTTTCCTTAATAAGATAAGTAGGTAATATTTTGCCTTGATGCCAAAAAATTCTCTTGATTAAAAAAATAATAATAATAAAGTTTACTTAAGACATAAGTCCATATAGTGTTAGTAATACAAAAACTTAAAAACTATGTTAGTAAAGGTATTTACAACATGAAAATGTGACTCGTGGCCACATATTTTTTTATATGGCAATCTACACACATCAATATTGTGATAGCCTGGAAACTGTCCGTTCTAACGAGTAGACAACCCACAGATGGCACTACAGCGATTGACAGTAAATCTCTGCTTATCCTTAATATTATTTTTTTATTAGATTATGCTGCAGCTAGGGTCGATACTCATCGAAGCCCGTCCACAAGGTATGACTCTTTTTATATTTTTAAATCCGACTGGTAGTTCCAGAGATTATTGCGTCCAGTCAAACAAACAAACTTCATTATTATTATATTAGTGTAGATTACCTGTATACATGTGATATAATATATTTATACATATATAAACCTATTTTATGCCAATTTAGTAGACTCTCTTTTTCATGAATGCGATTTTGTATTGTTTCTTTATTGTGTTTTCAGATAATAAAATGCCTTCAAATTGCAGAGGTCAGAACTTTTGCACAGATAAAAGTAAATCATATCCACAGACAGTCTTTAATAAACTTTTAGGTAGCATAGTAAGTATTTACAACATAATAAGTGTATATTAAGAATAGGTAATGTTGGAAGGATTATATTGGTATGCCTAGTAACTTATGTAACTTGTATCTACGAATGCCTATATCCCAGAAGATGGTCAAATTTCTTCTCACCTTTATCGAAAGTGATAATTATTAATGCACACATGATAGAAGACTTATTATATTAGACTCTTAATAGAGTCCTAAAATATCTAGGTAACTTACTTTCCATTGAATTCAAGTCTTTCTTTATTTTTATTTTTCATTTTACTCACGCTTTTTTGTACTTTTGTATCTCACAAGTAAAGTTTTTCAGGACGCAAAAGACACAGTGCTGACAGAGAACATGGACACATGTTCTATAGACATGGAACAACGTTTTGGATCTGCAATTCAAGATGGATGCCGTTCTAAACTCAAAGTAAGTTTATTTGAAAAAATAAACAAAATTAATGAACCCTATCTTAATATTAAAAATGCTAAAATGGGTTTGCTTGTTACGCTTCCACACTTTAACTACTCATGTAAATGATCATAATGAAACTATGTATACACATCATCAGCCTGTGTCTCTTCATTGCTGAATGTAGACCTCTTCCAAGGCTCGCCACCAAGCACAACACACGGTCCTCTGCACTTAGCACTTACCCAGCTGTTTCTGAGGGATCATTTAAAAATAAAAATAAGTAATTGAAGACCTACCAAAAATATATGAGCAATAAATATTGAATTAATTTTTTAACGCCTAAGGAAAAGGGTCGCGGACGAAGTCGCGAGCAAAAACGTATCAATATATTTAAATTATTTTTAAATTGAATTGGTAGCAATTTGAAATCATGTTCACATTATAGAAGATATTTATTTCTGTTATTTCTGTTCTGTTCTGTTCTGGATCTAGAACAGCTAGTTTCTGGTCTCGGGTTTCTTCAAGATGGTTTCCTTCGTCAATGATGATTACCTTGCATTATAAGAAGGCCGGACAGATTCTTTTCGTTAGCTAATCGTTAGCTAAACGTTAGCTAACTGCCGCATAAATCAAAACTAATACTTTCTATCCATAGGACAAAAAAATATATGAGATTATTGACAATAATGGAGATCTACGTTATGTCGCGCAAATGGAGACAAGATTCACACAGGAGATCCGAATAAATGTTTGCGAGTAAGTCCATAATCACCTTTTTTTTTAAGAGCAGAAATCACATTTTACGGATAGTCCTTCGCTGACGAGGACAGGTAGTATGTGGGACTTGCCCGGCGAAGTGACTTATCACCGGCCAATAGAATAAAATAGAATAAAATTTTATTTGCAACAAAGGACAGATACATAATAATATACAAACTTAAAAGACACACATAAACTTAAACGTCCCCTGCCACAAACCGGCTCCAACTCAGCATAAAGCAGGTTGTAGAAACCTGCGCTGGTCTTCCGTTAGAGCCGATAGTGAGGTTACGCACTTATTAACAAAAACATAGTACATACATAAAAGCTCCAAAAAAAAAAAAAAAAAACAAAAAAAACAATTCAAAAATAAAACAGTTAAAAATTAAATTATAACCTATAAATATATCATAAAAAATAAAAAAACACATATTTATAGTCAAAATAAATAAATAAATAAATAAATAAAATACAATACCGTACTAAAATCCCCCCATGTTCCACCATCGGCGGCAAATGTGATCAAATGTGATACACCCGGAATCACAACGAGGCCTTATCCCTGGGAAGTTCAAAATCACCTAATCATTTTATAAATTGAATTGAATACATTGAAAAGGCAAATATAAACAACAATGTTTTTGTCCGTACACGATCGTTGGACAACACATTGCAATTTTCACAACACATTTCAATTTGCACAACACATTTCAATTTGCACAACACTTTGGTGTGCGAATTGAACTGCGTTGTCTTATGATAAAATTCAACTTTAAAATTATGCTACAAACATGTGCTACAAGTGCGCTTCTGACCATAGTAACATTAGGGATAAAATGAGGGATTAAGAAGGGCAATGAGCTCTGGCATCCCTTACTCACTCACTGAAACTCACCGAACACTGAACCAATGCTGCTTTTTTACGGTGGTCTTCTGTAAGCGGTTGGTTACTTCCACCAGACGGGCTACCTAACTTATGACTGCGAAATGCAGTGGGCGTTGTCATTCCAAAAAGTCATGCATCGTTTCACAAACTAATGGTTTAAAAACACTTTTTATTTATTTTTCGCAGGAATCCTGGTCGGGTTAATAGCACAGTACCGCTCGGGTCAATACCAGATGATGTAAATGTATCGTGTGTTGAAATGACACTCGACTTCAATTTTCTTGTGCTGAAGAAAGACAAATCCGGGTTAGAGCTGGCTCAAGCGAGGGGTGGCATTCCTGTGGCGTGTATGTGCAAAGTAATTGAGTCTCCCGATTGTGATATTGACTAAATAAAATTCTTTTTACAAATAAATAATGACTATTACTACAGCATGCTTAAATTTTATGTTATTGTTAGTAACCAGCAAACATATTATGCTAACTGTACTAATTTTACTGTGATAGAAAATATCCCATCTCAGTATGGTTTTATGGTTATCGCTTGTGTATTTCCTATAAGCGTTCCTATCCTCTTAGACTTACAAAGAAATTGGATAAGATTATCATGTATAACATAAGGGAAGGGCAACGGGCCATGAAAGATATATTATTTCGATGGGCATGACGGGATCACGCACTCACGGCTCAATCCACACATACCTACATAGTAATGAGCGAAAATGTCAATAAGACATCCTTTACGGTTAGCCATCAGTGTAAAAAGGACAGCGAGGAAGTGTGGCAGGTAGGCAAAAATCTGGGGCACGGCAGTTCCGCCAAGTCGAACTAAACAAATAAACCGCTAAACCCCAGCACACCGTACCATCCTTTTCTTCCTTTCGGAACATGCTATCCGTTTTCTAAAACACCCGTTCCCATGCCGTTCCAAAATAACAAATTCTTTAAATGACCGTATGCCAATCAGACCCGAGCGATTTACCACTTACTGTAGTGGGAAATCCAACAGATTTACACATCGAAATAATTATAATAATATCTGTATTCAAGTTCGCTGGATATACAGTACTTTTTAGACCCCGTAACTACTTCGTTGTGGATAAATCAAGATCCGAAACACACTTTATTAAAATATATTTAGATTTATTTTGTGATTCGGAGGCGATTAAAAAGAAATACTTTTGGCTTAAAGGTCCAGTTACCAGGCCATTAACAAAAACTAAAAAAAAGTTGCTTGTCTATTGTTATTTGTCAATTGTCAAGTATCTGTGGTCCGACCCGGTTTTTTTTTTAATGTTTGAGGCTAAATTTTTTTTTTAATTCACTGATTCGACTTCGTGGCTGAAAACAATTTTAGAGAGTTGAATGTAGGTGGAAGGAAAAGCGGATCTCGTGCTAAAACTCATACAAAGATATCGTAAGCAGTCATAAGTAGCCTGCCAGTCTTATTTTATTATTTTTAAAGGTAATTTGCATTGTTACTTGGTTTTAGGTATGCCGATAATAATCCCTCTCCACAAAGCCTTTTCATAAAAATTAAATAAAATGAGCTTTACTTTAAAAAAATTATACCCACCCTCGAATTGTCCACTTATTTAACCACCAAAACATCAAAGCAGTTATTTCTGGAGTATTGGCAGCTTCGAGATCTGCTCTGAGTTATGAGTACCTATAACCAGTTTATAATATGTTAAGTACATACAATTGGTTAATTTAAGTTATGATGTAATTTTTTTTTTGTTTTTTAGTATTAGAGAAGACCACAAAATCTAAGTATATATGTTACTTCAATGGACTTCCACTGGGCTTCGCATTCAGAGCACAGTGCTATTGATGAAAATGGTAAATATGTTTTGTTTCTTTAGTTCTAAAATATTTACCATGAAAATGGTAAATATGTTTGTTTTGTTGTTGAAATAGTTCATCAGACAGGCTGACGGTCCACGTGATTATAGGTGGCATCTATATCAGGTGCTGCAAGTGCACTGCTGACCATAGTAGAATCAAAGTTTGATAATTCATACCTAGATGTTAAGTGAATAGGGTTTGGAACGTAAATTGTGCCAGGCTGTTGCTGATTCAAATAAATAAATAAGTAACTTAAATTCAAGCGGAAAGCCCCTGGGTGCCCCCTTGGTTCATCTGAAATATCGATCTCCGCACAATTTGGATCTTTCTTCGATTGTAAAGTGCTAAGAAATATCCCACACCATCCCAAATATTGTAACTCGATGGCTAGTGGTTAGCTTCCTAACATATTCAATGAATCCTAAAAATGCTCTCTTTCATTGCAGACGGAGACACATCCTGAAGGACTAAAATGGCCCAAACACTAAAGCCAACGCAGCGCTTGCCTAAGAAGACAACGACTTGCAACAGCTTCCGTGGAGCCTACAAAGAAGAGGAATAGGTTCATCCCTCTTAGTTAACTAGTTTTGATGGTTTTGTAAGAGCCACATATATAGTCGATTTTTTTAATTTCTTTTGTATTTCCCGGAAATTTAAGACCCAATTTTAAAAAAAGTTGCTTGACAAATGTATATTATAAATTTGGCGATTTTCTTATTCACAATATATAATTATTATGTTTGATCTTATTTTATTATTGCCCTTATAAAAAGGATATCCTTTTTATAATATGTATAAAAATATGCCTTAGAATATTAAAAAGTAAAGTTTCTATATGTTACATTTTTTTAACTTATTGTAAATATATTTAATAAATGGGTACCTTCATAGGAAAAAAAAGTTTAATTTCACCTTCCGTTACGTATACTTATTATAATTATAAATCTTTTACTTTTTGTGTCTGTTTAGTTTTCTCTTTAGAGCATTTCTTATTCCAAACAGACATACGTTGTTGTTTCAAGAAATGCTTTAAACTTTTCGAAAATTTATAATTTTTTCTATTTTCGGGTGTACAAGAGAATGTTATTGCCTTTAAATAAATAAAAAATGACAAAATTACGTAAAGTTTTGCATATAATTAGGAGTTACATTTAAAATTTCATTCATTGTGCCAATTTCATATATAAAATAAAATCATGTATTTTAGTATTAACAATTTTATTTGTATTTCAGAATAGTGAATTTAGTACAATGTCGTTATTTATTAAAAAAATTTAAAGTAAAAATTGAAGTCTTGTAAATTCGTTGCATTCCCGATGACCACGTCTCATAGGATATAATTTTTATTTTACATAATTTGGCTTGGCTTGGATCGGCTGCTTTGTTTATTGTAAAGCAAGTAAATTCCTAATCCATGATATCATAATCACTGAACTTTAAAAGCGAAATCATTTAAATCAATGCTGACATTATTTAATACCAAGTTTTATTATTTTAAGTTCTGTGGGTATGTTAAAACTCAGTTAAAATTATTTTCTTCATGCCACTATCTCTTGACGTCTATGGTCCATTTAAATTCACGATCTTATGATTGAATGGAAGAGAAAACAATAAAACAAAAGAATAGTTTAGTCAAACTACCAAGAAATACACGCCAATTTGTTTTCTTAAAATTGGGGAGACAAAAGAAATCTTACTCATGAAAACCTCATTTCAAACTCTCATTATGTAAAAATATGTAAAAAGTGTGACAAGTCATAATGGAGAAACCATAGTAGGTATGTTCAATGAAATGGGATTCTTAGAAACATCAAATAAATAAATAATAGGTAATTTATTTGGATAATCATAAGTTCACAGGATTTTCAGTAATTTCAGTACAAAGTATATTAACAAAGGCATACAAATATTTGTAGGTACTTAATAGTTTTAATTAAATACCTATTATGATTTTGAATATTTTTAATATAAGTACCTATACTAATATTATAAATGCGAAAGTATGTATGGATGTTTGTAACTCTCACGCAAAAACTACTGAACCGATCACCATGAAATTTTGCATACACGTTGATCTGGGACACCAGAAAGGATATAGGGTACCTTTCATCGTTCAACGCGGACGAAGTCGCGGGCACCAGCTAGTAATTAATAAATGCGAATTACCGCATCGAAAAATACCTCCCAGCATGTCTTCAATTGTCTTCCTCACGGACTACTAAGCAGCCTTCCGTTATGACGTCGCTGGATGTTACATCGGCGTGACATAAAAGTCTGAGTCACCTTCGTGGAAATTCCTATAAGACAAAACACTAATAAACGTCACGCGTCTGGAATATAGACTAACAAGAAAATATAAGCAAATAATAAGAATGACACTTTTTTTTTTTTCATTAACAAATACAGGGATTAATCATAATATTTCATTCGGGCTTTTCTATGCGCCACAATTTCTATATATTATGTTTAAAGAAAATCTTGTTTATTCCTTACAGATATACATTTCATAAGTTACAGTAAATTTATAAATAAAAGATATATGTAAATAAAATTTATAATATCTGTATAATTTAATTTATAATACCTTGAAAATAATCTATTTGAAAAGTAATATTATTTTAAATTACCTACAATTAAAATATGATCAGTTACCAACATTATAAATGACTAGCTGGTGTCCGCGACTTCGTCCGCATTGAAAAATGAAAAATGTAGCACCTGAGAAAATATATGAAAAATATTCCTCGGGTACCTAATATTTTTCCAGATTAAAAAGTATCCTATATCCAGGTAATAAAATGTCTGTGTGTAAAATTTCATCCAAATTCGTTTAGCCGTTTTTGCGTTATTTAGTAACAAACATACAAACTTTCGCATTTATATTATTATTATATTAGGATTAGAATTAGTATTCACATGGTATGTAACATTTAAAAGTAATAAAATTAATGTACTTACCTACTTTATTATAATTTTTGATAATTATAATAGGTGCAGAGGTGCTGCAAGTGCGATAAGGGATAAGCTCTGGCATCCCTTACTCACACACCTGTAAGGGTTGGTTACTGCCGCCAGAGGGCTGTCCAATTTATTAGTTCGAAACGCATTAATGCATTAATTGTGAAATATTTATAACGTTTTATAGAAGATTATACGTTACATTATCCCGTTATAATTTAATTAATGCACCTACACATTTATTTTCTTGCTATTACTTGGTTTAGTAGTCCTCTCGCACACATATTATTTTCTTAAAAAAAAAAAACTTGAAATACAGTTTCGTACAAAAGTGATACTTATGGGAGAATATTAATAGTATTTTTTTTAGTGATGTACCTAAAGGCACACACAAGGCTTGGTAGCGGTTAGCGGCCGATGTTATTCTCAGGTATTGAACGTCTTCTTCAAGGATTGGAACTCCCTTATGGCGTCTGCTTAAGTAATGCATAATATGCAGTCATAGAACAGTCAGATAATGTGGTTTTCCATACGCTCATTGTGACCCCGAGAAAAATATTGTAGCATCGCTTTGTGTTGTCGTGCATCGTCGTTTTATTTTAATAATGCTTCCTGTTTCACTCGATTATTGTGTTTCGGTCAGTCAGTGCCCAGACAACTACCGTGGCGAACGTGTGGTTTCGTGATAACTTAGTGGAAAAAAAAATTAAAAACGTTTCTTTACAACCTTTATTTCTCGACACTAAAGAAAATGTCAGTGCAAGCTTTAATTCTTTTTGTGAGTAATGTTAACATTTTTTTGTCTCTTTATTTGTAAGTTGGAGTGTTTGTTTATATGATTTTTAATGCGTTGCTTATTCGTATTTAGGCCCGATGTTTCATCGTTATCGTTTAAGTTTAATATATATTGCAAATAAACTTATATTTGTGCAAAAATATACTTATATCTACATTATATTAAATAAATATCTTTCCGCTTCTATATGCTTCTCCGCTAACTTCTTTAAATCATCCAACGGTTTTCACTAATGAAAAGAGGGCTGGGATAGACTAGAAAGGTTTGTGTCTATTATTTTCAGAAAATAATTGCATCCGTGCGAAGCCGGGAGCGAGTCATTATGTTACAACAAAGTGGCTTTGTTTAATTTGTTACCATATGCATCGTTAAATATAATCGGTAAAGCTAGCATTGTTAATAGTAATCAATTAAAATAAAGTGCGTTTGCCCATCGTTAAACTATTTTACTTCAATTATTATAGAGCCAAATAAATGAACATTTTATGTAAAACATATATTAGATAGGAATAGATTTTCTATTCATTAGACCTTCAAATTTTATTATTTAATAGATGACAGCAACTATTCAATTACAAATTTATGAAACTCTTCATTCAAAAACAGGTCTACCTACTAGCAAAAATAAAATTTAACGTGATAAAATAAAATCTAATGTGTTTATTTGCAACTAGCTAAGCGGCCCCGGCTTTGTACGGATGTCCCATTTTTCAAAATTCACCAAATTTTCTCTTCCTCGGACCCTCGGACTCGGGCGGAAGAATATTTTTACAAAAATTTGTAGAATTGGTACAACCGTTCTCGAGTTTTGTGGTTAGCAACACATTTAGCGATTCATTTTTATTTATATATAGATGTACATGTACTTGGTGCATTAGTTAGATATATTTTGTATAACTTTTCGTATTAAAAAAATAAAACAAACAAAGTAATTAAAAAGTAACAAGTGAACTTTTGAGTTCACGAGTTTAGGTATGAATGACCTTTTTTAACCTCGTTAAGAGATACTTAAGTCGATTATTATACGGACCAAATAAAATAAGAATGAGTAACAGAAAGACGCTAATTGATAGATATAATGTACATATTTCTCGTAATAGTTACATATATCTATCAATTAAGTATTTACAGGTAAGTATTAAGATTGGCCTTAATTAGGAGCTAGTTGTGCCCAAGGCACCAAATTTCCGAAAGCAGCTAAATTCGGGGCTTAACAAAAAATAATAATTTGTGTTAAATACCTATCAAAAATGTTCACATTTTTGAATAAACATAAATACAATAAATGTATCTACATATATAATATATATAATTAATAAATATTTGGTGCAGTTTTTGAGCTTTAGGCTTCTTTATCATTTATTTTATTTTATCATTAAGCAGTTATTTTAAAAATCGATCGGAAATCAAGAAAGTCATAAAGTATTCTGAACCCTAGTCCATTTTGTGTAGTGTAGAATACCTATTGGTAATGGAGTGGCATTTTTAACCATGCCCAGGGCGACACAAAGAGATGATCAGGCTCTGATTGATATCATAAAATAAATGGCACATTGCCTTTCGCTATCATAAATTGGACAGTCAGTCTGACTGCAGTAACCATACCTTTACATATTGAAATAACAGCGTATGTTTCCCTATCCCCAAACTTGAACACTCTATACAAAAAGTATCTGTAATCTAATAAATAGAGTTCATCTATTGTAACAAAAACAATGTCATGTTTTTGCAATTGAATTAGAATTTCTCAACGTATTTGGTAAATGATAAAAGTAACAAATATAAATAAACTGATTGGGGACTAGAGCAACCGGTTTTTAAGTATCGTCCATGTAATAACGACCTCCAATTAAAGGCACGATATAGCCTACAACTTATTCGTCTGGGTTAATAAGTATGGCTTATATTGCTTCGTTGACAAAATGTAAACATTTTCAAATTAACAGAACTTTCTCTTGTGAACTTTGCTAGCTTTTGCCAGGAACTTCGTCCGCGTATATCTTTATAAACTATAGCCTATGTGTTAATCTGATGAGTTATTTATATTACTGTAAAGTTTCATCAAAATCCATTCGGTAGTTTTTGGGTACGTTTTCGTGCATCTAAATGTTAGCAGGCTGGCTGACGGTCAAATCGATAGTAGATGACTTACCGTCGTCTACCAATTAATAATATACTAAAATGCCTTACAGGTACTACACTCACTAAAACTCAACAACATACGAGTGATCTTGTGTCGATTGTTACAGGGTAGATTTTGCCGGACAGGCTGCCAGAATCTATCACTCGCAACATATCAATAAATCCGAATATTATAAATAACTATTTTTAGAAAATATCATAGAAAATATCTGCATTTGAAATGTTACTAGAGAAGTCAGTTAAGGTGATTACTAAATGTTGAAATTTTCTTTGAATTAATATTCATTTCGGAGTGTCCAAGTACGTTAAACATTGTTGATAGCCGATAAAGAAACTTATTGCGAAGTGTTAAAGTCGAGATTAGATTGCATGTTTAAATAGAAACTCGCTACAATATTTACATTATAAATGCAGTTTCTTAGTGTCAAATTGTTTGCGTCTTGCATGTAAATAACTGCATCGGAACTTGCTTAACAAGTATAGTATGGTCAGGGTCCTATATTATATATATATATAAGTAGATATAACTATTAATGAAAAGAGAACTCAAAGAGCCTTTTAAACTATAACGGATTTTAATGCGGTTTTCACTAATGGAAAGAGAGTTAAACGAGAAAGGTTTTTATATAGAATTTTCAGAAAAAAATTGCACCCGTGCGAAGCCGGGAACGGTTCGCTAGTGTGTTTATAATTATGTTTTAACATCAAAAACAACTGTTTCAAACATACCTACGTACGTACGTCTTTTTCGTAATTAATACAAAAATATATCACAAAATTCTAGCAACACTTAAAAATATTTGTTTTTGCAGATGGAGGGATGAATTTCAATAATTTCCTTTTTAAGCTTTAATGTTGGCAATTAATATACAAATATTGGGAATAATACCGTAATGTGTAAGTCGCAAAATGTGCAGGCTACGCAAAAATATTTCAGAAAACAACCTATTTTTTAATTCAGGGGTAAATTTTAGAATTTTCCTTACGAAATACAGATTTACATTTTTTTCTTGTCTTTTCATTGATATTGTGCAGTGTCCATGTATAAATAAAATACTTTTTAGATCAACAACGCAAGTTGGTTAGTCTCACTAAAAACATTGCTGTTAAACCATCATAACATAAATTTCAATTTCGTAATTCCGTTTCTTATTTAACTCCATTTGCCTTAAACGTTTATTAATCGCCAAATAATGAATTACATCATCAATTCATACTTCCTGCGGGAAAAAGTTTTCTGCAAAGCACATTTTCCCATTAGTTTCTTCTTGTTTTCCCGTTACTTGCTCCGCTTGCTTTTGTTATGATTGCGCAAATTTATATTCATTGCACATCGTGTTCTGTGTAACAATTTTTTCATATGAATTTACCTCATGGTTTGAGCCAAACATGTCACTCCATTGCGTCTTAATGTCATAAACAAATACAGGATTTACAAAAACATCATTAAGATGTTGTTTTGCTGTATTAGCAGAGGCGTGATTGTGTTTGTGGCAAATTTGTTATTATTTTTCATCTTTCAGGTCACGGTGTCTGGTGTTCACATTGTAAATGGCGCAGCTACTAAAAGTATGTATTTTTATAATAACCTTAATGAAATGACTATAAATGATGGAAGAATAGACGATAGAATTGAAATCAAGGATTTATATCCTTATGGATTAATTATATAAATTCAAATCACTAGGGCCTGGCTGGTGATAACTTACTCGTATTACAATAAAAAAGTCTCCTCAATTGTAACTCATTTCATAAAACATGTTTTATGTTTTACAGACAAATCGGTCGTAATTAATACGTAAACTCAGTCATTAAATATTAATGAAAATAAAGTGTCATTCTAAAATTTCCATTATCTAATAGGTCAGGTTTGAAGATAGATAGATAGAAGATAGTCAGGATAGATAGAAGATACCCAACTCTAGTGATTTGATGTTAAGGTCTTGAGCCTAAATTTTATAATTCAATAACTAAGACCGAATTATTACGAGTTGTCTGTTCTATTGGATCTTTTTACTTCGTCACAAGTACCTATCTTATTTTAACGTTCCTACTATGTTTTGTATCAATATTTTCATTGTGATGTGATTTCAATACCTATAATGCTTTTATTTTCTCCAATGACAGCCACAGAACTCCCGATAAAATACCCTGGACCAATTCAAGATGTCAGCAACAGGTACGGAGCGGATGAAGTCCCTGAACAGTGCAAGAACCTCAACTACTGTACCATAAAACCATCAGACTATCCTGAAGAAGAGTTCAACAAAATGTTCAAGGGATATGTGAGTACAAAAGAAAATCGTTCAAATATAGTTTACGGATAAGCAAGGCTAATTAAGCCATGATATATCATAAAAATGTCAACGTGCGAAGATGATACTGAAGTTGAATATCACTTTGACAAAGAGGATCATCATCATAATTATATCGGCTGTAGAATGTTCACTGTTGAACATACAATATATGTAAAAGAGAACATGTAACATTAATCCATTCCATACTAGCTGAACCTGACCACGTTTCGTTCCGGCGTTTACTGCTTAACATATTTTTATTTATTCTAAAATAACAGTAGCCTAAGTTACCCCTTATAACATAACCTATCTACCAGTAAAGGTCCCCTCAAAATCGATCCAGCTGTTTCATAGATTAGCCGGAACAGACAGACAGTCGGATCGTCAATTTATTTAAGGACCGTATATTATATACTTTGATAATACATTTAGTAAGTATTTTGACATTACAACAGACACTTCAATTTTATTTATTAGTATAGATGAAAACTACATACCTACCTATTATACGTAGTTTTACTCAGATTTTTAAGGTAGCATTGTGGCTTCGAATTCATTATCCACATATGTATGGCTGTTTGTTTATTTATATTCACAAAACTTCAACATCGTTTGACCAATCACAATGAAGGTTGGCAAGTATTTTTACACAGAGAAGGTTTTGTTTTGATGATAATTATATAAATTATTCAAGGCGACCGTAGATGCGGGCCCACAGTAATAAGTGTAACAAAGATGTTGTTTGTACGTATTCAAACTAATTTTCACTTCTATTTTGTATGTATATGTTTTCCAACATAACTTATGGTACTTCGTAATTATCTATTTCGTCTCATTCTGCGATTTGTTAGAGCTCGTATACTTAATACTTTCTCTAACTTGTTTCTTTACATTCAGGTCATTATTTATATTAGCCGGTTTTCTCCTTATCGAGTCCAATTACTTTACTATGATAATATTCGCAGTCGGTATTAAATGTCACATAGCTTTCAATGCTACTGTAACCACTGCAATGGAGTAGCTTTCGAAACAAGTCTAAAATTACCTACTAGTATAAAACAGTATATCTATAAATGCATAATTATCCAAAATAGAAGAAATATTAAGTGAAACTATTAAAAAATATAAACTAATTAAAAATTATAAACTAACCCCCGACTTTTTATTGATTCCGAATACGCTATAAGTATCTGCTGTAAGTTGCTGAGGAGTTGGGTAGTTGCTGCTGCAGCATCAAGATCGTCGTGTCATAGAAATACCTACCACCCAAGTAACAGTGACTATATCAAATTTCACATCAATCAAACATGTGGAAGTTAGTGAAATCCCTTCGTCTACTAGGAAAGAGGCTGTTGGTCTTCAAACGCCTGAACATAAATTTCATCTTCATAAATTATAACTAAGAACGATACACAGACAGGCACACACACACACACACACACACACACACACACACACACACACACGCACGCACGCACACACACACACACACACGCACGCACGCACGCACACATACACGCACGCACGCACACATACACGCACGCACGCGACAAATTTACAACACCCCGTTTTTGCGTCGGGCGTCAGGAGTTAAAAATTGGTTATTAATTACCATGCCTTATGCTAAAAATTAGAAACTAATAACGCTATTGAGAACTAGTAGGAGAAAAAACACACAAAAATAAATATTACTAAATCATTTAAAAAAACAGTTTCAACATTTTCTGTCGATTTATTTATAGATCGTGAAACATATTCGTAATAAAATTCATTAATTTAGTCTACTTACAAACAACCGGTTCGGAAAGCTGTTTCTAGGGGGAAGAAACCGCTAAGAAACCTCCGTAGTTGCACTTCTATATATGAGTATATATATGTCTGAACATATACTTGTCTATATCTATTTACACATAATAAAATCGTAAACAAGCCACATTTAATATTTAAAAAAAAAAATAATTCGTACACATTGTACTTATTTGACCGAGACCAAAAAAATAGTTTTTAGAATTTTCATCTGTTTGTCTTTGCGTTTGTGCACGCTAATCTCAGAAACGGTTTAGCCGATTTGAATGCGGTTTTCACTTGTGTATTGATGATTACCAGGATTAAACTATAGGATACTTTTTATCCTGAAAAAATATCAGGTTCCTGTGGGAATTTCAAAAAACAATTACAGCGCGTACGAAGTTGCGTACCTCGTGCACGCTAGTACAGTAGTATTTATATAGTTTGTAGTATTTGAAGTAGCGAAGACAAGCTAGTAGGTAGATATACCTATTACTGTATATGTTTATATATACTAATTCCCCCAAATGCACACGAACGAAACCGGGGCGCGCAGGTCTAGTGTATACTATAATATTATAAATGCGAAAGTAACTTTGTCTGTCTGTCTGTTTGCTACCTTTTCACGCCTTAACTACTCAACCGATCATCATGAAATTTTGCATACACGTTGTCAGGGATACAAGAAAGGACATAGGGTACCGTTCACCCAGAAAAAAAGTACTGTTCCCGAGTGATCGTCTTAAAATATAAGAAATTGGGCGCCACTGTCGCGTGGCGGCGCCACCGTCGTCACTGTCGTCACAGCGATAACTCAGTCAGCGTCAGGCGTTATTACTCATATTAGATTTTCTTTTTCAACGCGGACGAAGTCGCGGGCACTAGCTAGTTTATTTTAAAATTGTAACCTTTTCTATAAAATTATGTTTCTTTAAGCTATTTAAATGAATAAACTAAGTTCACAAAATTTTATATTATAGAAAAAGTCAGTACAGCCATCGTTGATAATAGAAGAAGTTGATCTGGGAGATCGCCAAGGAGATCCAGACGAGAGAGATGATTGCGAAACCGAAGTCACTGTAAGTATTCTTACATCTTTTTATATATAAAAATGTTATGTGTACGTTTCAAAAACTCGAGAATGGATAGACCGATTTTAATTCGGTTTCACATATGGAAAGAAGGATAAACTGGGAAGATTTAGATATATAAAAATTGCACCCCGACGAAGCCGGGAGCGGGTCGCTAATAATATTATAAATTCTCTAATATTACAAAGATATTACAGTCCCCCGCTGCGTCTGACTGCCTGTATGTATGTTCACGATGATCTTAAAAACTACTGGATTTTCATGCGGTTTTCACTATTGAAAATAGTGTTAAACGAGAAATGTTTTTATGTAAAATTTGCGGAATTTATTGCACTCGTGTGAAGCCGGGATCGGGTCGCTGGTTCTAATATAATTTTTTTTAAAAATGTCTATGATCTACATACTCAAATAATTAGAATACGTTTGTATATATTTTCTCATTTCTTAATATATTTCATAAAATCTACCAATATCTTGTCTCTCCATATGTTTGAGTATATTCAATGACTAAAACAAAATTTGAAATTAATTATTTCCTTCATAATCACAAAAGTATTTGAAAGGTAAATCCCCTATGTTGTTATTATTTAAATAATTAGTCAACAACATTTTTATACTGTGGAAATAGCATACTAGGTATTAGTTGACGCTATAAATAAACTAATCTAAGATTACAATCTCTTTGTATATACATAAACTAATACTAGAAATATAAACTCAAGTTATATGGATACAATAATATGATAACAAGGTCATTTGGTAGACAAGTTATGTTTTTATTAGTGTGTCGATCTCACTCCAGACGGCATAAGCCGTTATTTTATTTTTTTATGTTCTTTTATGATAAGGTCGGCGGACAGGTTGACGATACACTTGATGGTAGGTGGCTACGGTGGCCAATAACACAAGCAACGGCACAGGTGCAGCAAGTGGATATATTGATTTCATACCTAAGAAAGCTCTATAATCAGCAACTACTTATGCCCCCGGTGGTTCAACCCACCGAAGGTACATACTTCTTTTATGAGATTTTTAAATTAAGTTAGCATCTAAGTTTCTCTTTGTAATGACTTAGTCCAGACCAAGAGTAACCAGTACTGGCAGGGCACATTGATTTTGGCAGTCATTTGGCCGGCCCATCTGGCGGCAGTAACCACCCTCTTACAGAATACCAACGTGAAATAACAACATATGTGCTGTTGCGTTTCGGTGAGTGAGTAAGGGACGCCAGAGTCCATTACCCCGTCCCTTTATTATCCCTTATCCTTAATAATTCTATGGTCGGCAGCGCACTTGCAGAACCCATGGCGTTGCTTATGATATTTATAGGCGACGGTAGCCACCTACCACCAAGTGGACCGTCAGCCTGTCTGCCGACCTTAACATAAAAGAAATAAAAGAAAATTTGTCATAGAAATTTTATTATACATATTTACAAAGGCATTGAACTGATTTGTTTTGTTATTCAATTTCAGTATGAACCCTTGTATAAGGTACGAACGAAACGTGGAGACTGGCGTACAGTGGTACAGGCGCCTCAAGAAGACTACGTACAGAGAGTTCGTCTGGAAACATGCGTGTATGTATATACCTATACGTATTCATATATACAATACGTATCCAATAAGACTTAGCCAGTGCTAACTATAACATTGATAAGGGAGAGTAGCTCAGGAATAATTTGAGAGAAATCAATATACTAAATATATTTTGACATTTTGAAACTTAATGTACGTTCATAAAAATATTGACAAATTTAAGTAAAAAGGCGATTTATACAATGAAAACTTTAAAAATTATAAAATTCTTAGTTCAGTAAATTTGGTAATTATTTTAATGGTAGGTATATTAGTGGTTAGTGCATACGGTAAGTACGGTACTAACAATAAGTTACACTATCAATAATTAATTTCTAGTAATTTGTCAAAAGAAAATTG
Organism: Synanthedon myopaeformis; assembly: GCA_944738685.1. Classification (NCBI taxonomy): domain Eukaryota; kingdom Metazoa; phylum Arthropoda; class Insecta; order Lepidoptera; family Sesiidae; genus Synanthedon; species Synanthedon myopaeformis. Next base: position 9,693,792 of record OX122921.1, on the reverse strand, counting down.
TGTGTAGTAAACTTGAGTGGAAAAGTAGTGAAAGTGTTTGGTTATATTTCCATTTTTTTCTTACTGTCTTTTACAAAGTTCTTACAAGTTTGACAAAAAGCAACTGGGGAAGTTTGTTCTTGTTACTTATATATTGAGTTACTGTCTATACATATTTTTTGTATAAATAATATGTATATAATATATATAACGATTTTAAATGCCTACTGGTAAAAATTTTAATTAAGACTAGTACATGCCCGCGACATTGTCCGCGTCCGATCGCTACCAAACTTCACAGGAACAACCGCTGCACTAATCTGAAGATTGTCTGAAAGTTTCATCAAAATTGGCTCAGCGGTATACATACATGGCCTTTTATATATATATTTTAAGATGACAATAATATATTATTATTAAAGATTTTAATAAAAAATTGTACAAAGAAAACGAATTATATTCACAATTTTTTTTTGTGAATTTTTCAGATTTTTAATAAAATAAACTATTTTTTTTGAATAGTCTGCCTCTGGCTGTTTCTACTTCTTCAAAACCACCCAACGACTTTTGATAAGGTTTTCACTAATGTATTAGAGCTATAAACGGTTAAGCTTAACAGAGAGGCTGACGGTCCACTTTATGGTAGGTGGCTACCGTCGCCTATAACAAGCAACACCATCACTGCAAATGCGCTGTCGAAAATAGTAGGATTAAGGGTAGGTATAGGCACATTGGCTTATCGTACTACGTACTTTGACGCCTATTAAAACGCTGTTAAAAAATAATAATTTTACATTTGAAACAAAGAAATTAATTATGAAAAATTAAAGGTTTAATTTTCATTTATTTTCTATATTACAGGAATCGCGGTGGTCGCTGTTTCACACAGTTACAGCCTACGTCGGATTTCGAAACATTTTGCAAACAAAAATTCAACACTTGGGAGGTTTTGGTGTCTGATGGAAACAATAATACTGAAAAAATCAAGACTGAACTACCCGTGTGCTGTTCTTGCCATTACAAAATCAACGTTGACCTTGCAGCTAGATTCGGAAAACCCAAAAACTGAAGTTTTTTTTTTTTTTTGTAAAATCATGCATTTATTTAGTGTTTCATTGTTGTATACGTACTGACATTATTTATACTCAATAATTTTAGACAAACAAATAAATTATCAATCTGTAAGGCCACTTTAATTGTGTTTACACAAATTTATTGATAAATCTATTAACAATATACGGACGGACAATACGTTAGTTTGAACTAATATTATTGTTGAATAATCATTTTTATGTTTTTGACAAATTAATTAATACTTATGGTTTTTTTCAGTTCAATTACTAAAGGATATAAAATAGGAAACAAATTTATTTTAATTAATACGGGCTGTTCTTGTGTGTTAAAACATTAATTAAATCTTTATTGGTCACTAGTGACCCGCTCCCGGCTTCGCCCGTGGTGCAATTTTTATAATCTTCCCAGTTTATCCCTTTTTCCATAAGCGAAAAGCGAATTAAAATCTATCTAGCCATTCTCGACTTTTTGCGAGACTAACGCACGCCGATTCATTTATTTTTTTTATTTAAAAAAATGATCCTTTTTTTTTAAATTTATCAATTAAAAAAAAAAGGCGTTATTTTTTATATAAGTGTTTGCAAAATTACACAATGATCGGTCGAGCCCTTAAAGCTTAACAAACAAACTCACTTTCCCGTTTAAAATATTAGTTAGTACTATTCATACATAAATAACAACAAACATAAATTAATATTGACAAGAAAATTAAAGTAGCAACATAAAATATATAAGTTACATAAACATCATCTCAATAATTAGATATGACTGTTTTTCTTGAATAATTATACAAGATGTATGATCTCATGCTTCTAACAACTTATTATTATATAACCTGATTTTGTATTCAAAAGGTGATTAGTTTGTATATTATTATCTAGGAAAATTAAAGGTCGATGCATACATGTAAATAATCATGTGTTATCGGATGAATTAAGTATCTCTTTCTTCAACTTATTTTAATGACTCAATAGTTATATTGGGAATCTTCTTTAACCCTTGAAAATGTACAAATTGGTTTAAAAACTTCATGTGAAAGTTCACTACAAAGTCAGAACTACTTTGCTGAATAACTAACCCTTGTTCTTAACTCTTGTTGTTTATTTATTTTTGAAGTAATATGTGTTGTAATAGAAAATCAATAAAAATAATAGTAGTTCTGTAATCTGTATGTAATTAAAATAATGATTATTAGACCTAACTGTTGTATAATTTTGAATACCTACAGTTATTAAAGTATATTGTCTTGAATCTTATTTAAAATATTATTTACTAATATAAAACTACAACACATAATATTACTCATATACTTATAATACTGAATTTTACATATATAGGCATACTTTTCCTAAATTCATCGAAATTATTAAAACATTTTGTATGGAACATGGAAACACCTAAAAAGGAAGTTCCTTCCAAAGTTTTGCGGTTTATAATAAAGTTATACAAGTAGTATGGATGAAATGCGTATCTATGGCGTGCAGAAAGATGGTAAAAACTCTTGAGCATACCTACTTAGTTCCTTGACTGATTTGACTACTGAGGTACTACTCAGTACTTGAGTAGGTACAGAAGGTAAAACAATTCATCAGAGCATCCACTTTTGTATACAGGCTCAACATATTTTCTCCTTACTGAAGGTTTTAAAATAAAATATAACAACTACTATACACAAATCATAGTAAGTAAATATAATACTAAACATAGTGTGTTCAATAATATAACCTTACTTTGTAAATCCGCTACTTGTTCTTCCGTATAATTAGGGACATCTTCGCAAGGTAGTTTATACCATTCAATTAGTCAGACAAGCTGACGGTCCCCTTGATGGTAGTGGCTACCGTCGCCGATTATAACACAAGAAACGCTATAGGTGCTGTAAGTAGGATTAAGGATAAGAGATTAAGTAAGGGGTAATAGGATAGGAAAATGGGCCTTGCCATTCCTTACAAACACAATAAGAACACATGCTGTTATTTCATGATGATCTTCTGTAAGGGGTACTGAGTTTTTCAAATGGCAATACGTAAAGTCAGGGAAGACCAAATTATCAATTGACTCTTAATTTATCTGTAAAACCAAAGTTTAATAAAATTACGCAGTAAACTAAATATAATTGAGTTGTGATAAGTATTTAGATACAAAGGTGATGAAATAAATTTTGAGAAATAAAATGGCTGGATATGCAGTTAACAAATCGGAATCACAACTGTCTATTCGATTGTTTTACTGTTGAAAACGTAGTTTAAACCAGATTTATAGTTATAGATACCGATTTTTGTTATACCATTACAACAAAATTTGATTTGTAAAAATAGTACAAGGAGCGACACCTAGTAACAAGTCCTTGTAACACTGTCTAACTATGTATCTTTGAGGAAATTAGGCTGAGACAAATAAAATAAAGACACGATGCAATTAAACAAGATAATAAGTCAACGCCCCTGTGTTAGTGAATATACTTAAATATGTAATTATTTGCAATGCCTTGAAAATATGTTCACGACTGCTGCTAAATGCCTTTTCCCCCCGTGTTCGAAATGAGGCAGGCAGCGCCATCTCATAACAGTTAAAAGAACTAACCTGTCAACCATTACATTTTTTAAACAAAGGTGTAGATAACTGAAATTCTCAGTACCTACCTATACGGTTAATATGTATATATAAAAAGTTTGTATTATATTTATTTGTTTGTATTGTATTTATGTGTCCTTCCATATTATAGGAAGCACTAAAAAAAAGGAAAATCAAAATTTGATACCTATTTTATTATTATAATTAACACAATAATTTCATATAAAGGTTCAATTCTGAGTAATGAGCGACTGTGTCGTTATAAATACGTCAACAAAACCGCAAAATTGTGTGAATAATTCGAGAATTATCAGATTAATTAAATGAATTTCAATACCTACCTATTTACAAAAACATTAACATCTGTACGGTTATTGACCTAACATTCAAATAACTTTCACAGACGATAAAATATACTACATATTAACGTGTTAATAATGATGTTTTAATAGAGTTGTTTAAAGTTTTAATATGCTTTGATTTAAACGAAATAAAATGTAGAAACCTAACCTATTGCTCCATCTAAAGAATTACTTATTTAAAATTATTTTTACTAGAATCACTATTCTTTTAATGTGCCACGTTAATTTTGTTAATAATTAACGTGTTACGTCAATACGCCAAATTTCAGTTCAGCCAATATTAGTTCCCTTTGGCCATGACAATACGTGACTCTTTACGCCTTCGTCTGATGATCTTCAAACACCTGAACACATAGATCTTTATATATTTTTTATATCTTAGAACCATCTCGATCAGGTCAGCTTTCAAACAAATAAAAAAGATCTTAATCGGTCACCGTTTGGGAGCTACATTAAAAAGAACTTTTGTTTTTATTCAGCTTTGTTCAATGTATAATATTGGTAACTAATATTATAGTAAAGTATAGTATTGGAATATACTCAAAAACTACTTTACCGATTTTGAAAATTCTTTCACCTATAAAAAGCTACATTATCAGCGAATAACATGGGCTACATTTTATAAAGTTACGTAGCGTACAACAGCTAGTTAATAATATAGTCTGGCCAGGATATTTTTAGCCAACGCGTTAAGACTTCCTTAACGCTTCCCTATCTTCAATTTCAATTGGGATTTGAATAAACTTATTGAAAAACAGGAATTTTTAAATATTGTGGGTTTTTTGAAAGCTATTATTTGTAAATTGAAATATCCCGCTGATAAAAACAATTTCCTCAAAGTAATATAATAATAGTAATGCTGGATATTTCATTGGTACATATAGATATATTATTTATTACCAATGAAATATGGACTCTTACTCAAGATGCCCATTCTATATATATTTATATTATAGGTACATATTATAAAATAAAGTCGATGTCCACTTCTGTTGTTCTATACGACCCCATTATGTTTTGATACGGTTTTCACGAATGGAAAGAGTGATAAACGAGGAAGGTTACAAAATATCTTGTCATTCATAAAATCAAATCAAAATGAATGTTGTTTTGTAAATATCACATTATAGCCAAGAAATTAAATAAGTATAATACAGTTTAAAAAAATATGACCCAACTCCTCCTAATTAAGAGACTAGGGTCGTATGTAAATAAAATCTCACGTGAAATCATGCTTCTAAGTGATGATTTTAGGAATCAGCATCGAACGATTTAATGATATATATCAAGAATCAAAGAAAAAGATCATCAAACTTCTGTTGTAGGTACTTGATCTCACAAAACTCTTTCTCATTTTAGAGAAGCTGGTACAAATGTTTAAATCCAGTGGTAATTACTCCTTCAAACACCCACGTCCGCCAGCGAAACGAGTTAGCATGTTGTTTGACACTAGATCAGAATAATTTGCAAACTTTCACTGCGATGCCGGTCTGTCAAGAATCAACAACTTCAATTGGTTTGTTTACATTGTGTTTCTAATTAAAAAAAAAAAAAAAAAAAAAAACAATTAAGAACTGCTTAGACTTAGATTAAAGCTTGCTTAAAGTCAATGTATACTGTACATTATGTTACTGTATATTTGTCAAACGAATATTGTGTATTCGACTTAGAAGATAGGAGACATAATTTTAAAAAAGTTTTTTTTTTATGTATATCAAAAAATTTATTACCGTTTATGAATAAGAAGGAAGTTATTTCAATATCGACATATTCAATAGTTTTACATTTGATTATGTGATGTTTACCTAGTGTAATTACGTGACTAGGCTGACCTTGATAATTGCACAATTAGCGTATTCATGGGCAGAACATCCACCGTAATAATAGATGCTACGTTACCCATTACAGCCTATATATAGATTAAAACAGATTTAGTAGCTCATACATTTTTCAGAATATTATTCCGTGATTACTCTTTCTACACATATTATAAATATTTAAATAAAAATTATAGATTTTATTTTATAGGAGCAAAATTTTTAATTTAGGTATATATCGAGTCAAAATTACCCATTTAAAAAATTCTTCCATTATTTTAAAGAAGCAGTCTCCTTTAAAATAATGGAAGGCGTTTTCAAAATTATTCAAGATGGACATTTACTATATATGCTGTGTATAACTGTCCGGATTGAGTCTCTGTCGAGCAAAGCCAAGGGGCCTCTGTCTAGTTAAATATTTCTCTTTACATTTAATTTTTAGATTAATTTAACTTCTTGAAGGTACTATACATTTTTATGAGTAACATTCCTAACAAACTAGATTGCTTTCATTTTTTACAATAGGAAAATATAAAGTTTTCGGTGGTCAAAAACCTCAATAACCACATAACAACGATGTATTAAATATTGCATTGTAAACTAAATTAATATAGGTTATTAATAAATAATTATTAATTTTTGTAGTTTTCCTTGTAAGTACTTATTATTATTTATTCGGATAATTTAACCTTATTAATAAATGGCGTCATAGTTTAAACCGTAAAAGGATCTATACAAACTGGTAGGTATGCTATGCAAATATTTTCAAAACATTTCAGGAAAAATATATTATAATTTATTTTAAATACTTAACAAAAACAGTTAAAAATATAAAATACGTTCCTAAGGGAAAATTAATTATGCTCTCACTGTGAATATGATTAATTTTTTCCCGTTTTTATTTCTTTTATGTAAAATTTCACGATGATCGTCGAGTAGTTAAGGCGTGAAAAGATAACAGACATACAGACAGAAAGAGTTATTTTCACATTTATAATATTAGCCATATTATAAATGTATCTGCAAAATCTGCAAAAAGAGGCAATTTAAAAGTTACAAAAAAATGTAACTGAATTATAATGTTGTTGATATAATTTTTAGCACATTTATATACTTTGTTATATTATTGAACGATTCCGTTTATTGACGCAGTTCACCTATTTTTAACTACAATTTAAATTAATTAGTAATAAAGATAAAAATAATTAATTCAATGCAGTAGGGAAGACCATTTAATATTTAAAGGCTATCGATAAAAATTTCATAAATTTAATTTTTAACAATTTTTATAAAAAATATATGAAATTATTTACATATAGGTGTTTATAGAATACTAACTGAACCTGGCCACGCTTCCCAGCCACCATGGAATGGTTGCCATAACCGTTGTCAATGTATGAAAATTATGGTTTTTTTTTTTTAAATCGGTTTCCGTATGAATTTTTGGAAAAAAATATAAGATTATTCCTCTGTTTAAATGCAATGTCGTGTAAAAATTTCAAGTCAATCCGTCGGTTAGTTTTCGAGTTTTTGAGGCATACACAAACCAAGATAACAATTTTACAATACCTATATAGATAGAATGCAAATTATAATATGTTAATGTTAAGTATATGTTTATTAAAATAAAATATCTATCTAATATTTTGTAATTAAGTATAATTGTAAATATTTGATGGTCAATAATAATTTCAATAATAACAAACATTTTAGTATAGTATTTTAATAATTTATTATTTTATTAATTTCAATAATTTATTATTAAAATACTACAAAAAATGTTAATAAACATATTTTTTATACACAGATTCACAAAAAAAAAAAACCATTGTTTTTATATATAATTGACTGCAGCAAACTATATTGGAGGTGGAAATTAATTGTTCAGTGTCGTGACATTTAATTTCTTGATACTTAAAAATATAAACATCGAAGTATAATAATAAAAATAAATTTAAGTAGTATATTTTAATAATCAAATTTAGATATCAATGCTCTTTGTCAAGGCTATTCTATTTTATTACTTTGAAAAAACTTTTTACAGGGTTTCTTCTCATGATCGTTATCATCTTGACTGGTTATTTATTCCGAAACGCTGATAATAACGAACTGATGTTTGAATGTGTTTCCTTGAAACCAATTTAATGTTCAATAAATTATTATTATGATATTTAATGTTAACGAATTAATAAATGTTTTACTGTTAGTTAGTTAAGCATAAAAACTTCCAGTCGCATAATGTAACAATTAATTTATTGACATGCATTTGCACTCTTAACTTTTAATTGAGTTATAATTCCTTGGAATTAAAAGTGAATGCATTCAATTAAGTTGTGGATACTGTTAACCTTTAATAACTACCTAACTTAGGACTACTTTGCAATGAAAAAACAATAACATTGCCACCGCATTAAGAGACCTATAAATGTAGGGAAAGGTCTTCTTAAGGTGGTCGCCTCTTTGACGTAAGATTTTAAATGGTTCTCGCCGACCAGTCGTCATTCGGCCTTTACCACATGAGCAAGTCCCCATGTCGATACTACGGTATCGATATTATATATTCGCACGTCGTTTCGTACGTCATTTATCAGCAGGCAAATATAGTGCCGCGGTGGACATGTGAAGTCAAGTTAGTAAGCGAATACTGCGCATGGCTTGTGGTTGAATATTATGACAATTTAATATAGTTAATAAATAATTAATAAGTGAATAGTTATGGCCTGGATATTGACTCTAATTTTGATCACATCGGTGAGTCCTCTCACATTATTAAATTGTAATAATTATTGAAGGAACACATTCGATTTCAATGTTCGTTTAGAATTCGAGTCGCGCGATTTAAAATTTTAAAAGTAAAAGTTTTAAAACTGTCGCTTTCATTGGAGCGCGTTCTTCGAGTTTTTCTATTAGTGAACATCTCATCGCTTTGAATAATAGACACGTTTTTAATATGAATAATAATAAAACTCTTCATCCGTACAGTTAACCCTTTAACCGCTTGGTTTTGTAGTTGTCATGCCCCTACGCTTAACTCGTAAACCGATATTATAATTTTTTAAATATAAAGCAACGCAGTTATTTAAAATATTATACAAGTAGAGGCATTTGTCGTATATATACTACTCAGGCGAAATGGACACGAAAATAATTGTCGGATAAATCTGACTCTGGAGGCTAAAGGATTAAACGAAACAGAATTGAAAAAAAAAGCTTTAAAAAATACAATTCTATTCAATAAAATTAACTAATAGTAACATGACACACTGAGACACGTTTGTATAAGTTGTAAAGAAGCACTGAGCACCTCCTTTAAAAGACCATAGTGAAATAACAGCATATGCTGTGGTTATTCGGTAAGTGATTAAGGGATGCCGGAGTATACTTACGAGTATATATCCCCTCCTAATTCAACTATTAACTTAATTTTCTATCATATTCTACTAATATCGCTAGCGCACATGCAGTAGGTATGGCGTTGCTTTTTGAGCAATAATTTATTATTATTTTTTCTCAGAAAATACGATAAGTCTGCCAGATTCAAACTATTTTGAATATAGTCTATTATGCACTGTATTTTTATCTAAGATTTAATTTTGCTCTGAGAAGTCAAATTAGGTGACCAAAAATTACGCTTTTCTGCTCGCCTTAAACTTTAAAACCTTCAACTTCTGTGCTAGTAAAGTATGAAAGTGAGTCTTAAATTTTAAGTAACGAGAATAAACGTATAATTAAAGGCTCTGGACTATATAAGAGATGCATTAGTGTGTCCCAGGCTATAAGGGCAAATTTTTTTTTTGCGAATGGAGTTACGCATACCCCTTATTTTTTTTCCATTTGACCCTAATGACTTAAATAATAAATATTATGGCAATCGGATAATGATAACCCGTGCCGACTTGATGTCAAACTTTGAATGAAAAGTTAGTATGGAAGCCATAGAGAGGTTGTAGAACTTAACACGTATTTCAGTAAATGAAACACTGTTTTACCCGTATATAATATTTATTAAGTATTAATCGTTAAAAGAACATTATTTACTAAATTTTCTTTTTAAGGTTTGCTTTTTGCAATCCGGATATACCTGTCTGTGTTCTTGTACGCAACGTAATAAAAATTGCTTTTGTTCCTCTTCCACAGTAATTAAGCCATGGGAGTCTTGCATTAACTTAACCGCTCTTTCAGCCGTATCGTTAACTGCTCTCAGTGCCAGCACCTTTTTCTTAGCATGTTGAAACGAGGTATTATTCGACCATGGAGCAGGACACTCGTTGAGGAAACTGTCATCAATTTTGAGTCGATTGAATACAGCCTTACTTTTGATTGACACAAAATCTGTATCCTTTCGGGATCAACATTTTTCCAGTTTTCTCGGAACTTTTTAAACAGTGGAATGTCAGGGCTCGTAGTGACTTGGCTAATTTTGGCTTCAAACACACCTTTTAATACCAACTCGTAGACGTGATGGCGGCAAGCAAAAACGAGCATTTCTCTATTCATTTTCTGTTCGAGAAGCACACAGGCACCATTAATACGACCTGTATTGGAAGCAGTGGTATCACAACAGAGAATCTGCACTTTATCTTCAAGATTCCTATCAATCATAGCGTTCCAAACTGCCTGTGCCTGTTCGTTTCCTGAAGAGTTCTCTAATTTTGGCACAGCGATGAGTTGTTCTTTATGATCGTACGAAATAACTATCGGTAAACGTTCTTCTTTAGATTTTCGTGCATCTAAAGCTGGTAAGAGTTTGCCATCCCAGTGGACAGTTACAGTATCCGGTACCTCGTTTTGAAAATCAACTTTTATAGCTTCTGCGCGCTCTTTTCGCTTTTCTGTACGAATTCTTTGAATTGAGGACTTACTTATAGGATATTCGTCAGTGTTATGTCCAAGCGCTTCAATAGTTGCTTCATTAATAAATACAGAAATTCGCATACTTAACTGACACCTATCTAAAGCTGCCACTAATTTCGGAGTTATGAAATTTTTCCTCATAGAAGTGTTAGACTGTTTGCTCTCGGTAAAGGTGGGCAAGTTTTCTTGCAAATCCATTATTTCAGATTCAAAAGACGAATTTTCTTGTAGTGGTTTATAAGAAGGTGATGAAGGAGTTAAGGATGACAAATATTTATCACGTCGCTTTTGCTCGTCAATGTTTCTAACGTAGGCCTTTTTCTCCTTTTCGGCCAGTTTTTTATCCACTCCAGCTAAGTGACCAGGCCGACCTGGCTCCCTCCGGCGCTGCAGGAAGATTTTATCTTCATTAATCCTCATTAAATTAAGGGCATCGGCGTGTGCAAGATCAAACAAATCATTTAAGTTTGAAATAAATTCTCCCCGACGCTGCACAAACACGCCTTGAGTTTTATTTGCATTTTTTTGCAAATCTCTCCAAACTTGATACAAGTTAACTAGTTTTTTAACACAGTTTGGTAAAGACTTAGTTGGTATACGTGCCTTTTCCCAGTAAATAATGCACTCACGAATAGTAAGATTGGCGCTTTCATTGACACTTAAATTAACTTCTCGAATATTATAGAACAGAACTGCCAGTACCTATCCATTAGAGGGAAGTTTTGAACCGGTAATTTGATGTTTTACGTCCCCTATTAAAAATATCCCCTTTTTAGAACTGCGTAACTCCATTGACATGTTGACTGAATGAAAACAATGCGTTTACTAATCAAACAAACAAGCAACAACAAGCACATCAATACGTTGGCTCCCGCGCGCCTTAGTAAACAAGTACCGACAAGTTTCGATGCAAGTCGGCACGGGTTGCCGTGGTTCTAAATACGTGAAACTTTATTTATAATACCTTTGACATCATTGAAACAAAATAAGAGGGTATGCGTTGGAAAAAAAATACTTTTATTTTTTTGGGACACCCTAAGATGCATATATTAATAAATTGCAATAAATTGCATATAATTATCTTCTTTATAAAGCTGCATATTAATGCTTATATACCTATACCTATTGCGACCACATTGGGTCACTAACATTTTGACTGAGCTGAGCAATCAAAACAATCTATAAACAATCTTATAATATGGGTGGCCAAGACAAATGACACATTTTTGACCCATTGCTGAATGTCATTGAGACAGTAGGTATTGCAAAAAAGGAAAAAAAAAATTTACTTAATTTTATTCAAAAAATAGTCACAACATTTTTATCTCTTTAAATTAGTTGTCGTACTATTAAGTACTCTTTTTTTTAACACAGCATTTTTTTATCATCATTAAAATACTCATTACTAAAAATAAAACTATAGATGCCAGCCCTCTACTAATATCACAAATGCGAAGAAAAATAAATGTAAAAAAGCATCCGTGCGAAACCGAAAGTGCTCCATGAAAGATCGATTTACTCGTATGTCTCGTCACTAGTTTATCTGATATGATAGACAAAACTGATAGACTACAGCAAACTTAGGTATAGTAGTAAATCTTATTTACTTATCCACACTGTGGATAAGTTATTATGACTTAATAGCCTAGCTGCATATATTAAAAACTATAATTACCTCAATAATAACATTATCAATTTTGCTTCTAAATACGCGAATTAGTTAAATCCTTTCATTGTTTTTCTATTATTTTTAGCTAGAATTAATGTCAAGGAACCAAGCCACTCAATGTCAACACATAGTTCATAGAATCTTAGAGTAAATATGTATCTAATTACTGTTGATTTAAAATATAGCAATAGAACGCTAGTCGAGACAACAGCCTTGCAACTTAACATTTGTGACATGTCTAAATATCTGTTTCAAGTGACAGTTTTTGTAACATTCTCTGTAGAATAAATTTTCAAATGTATTTGTTGACATGGCTACTTGTTCTGATGCCTCAAGCTCCTGCCTCATGTCATATTTAAAAAATGTTTCTGAGTTTTTTTTTCGGCTTGTAAAAGTCAGAGCGTGATGATAAATAACCTTCCTCATTGGACTATCAAATGTAAAGGAAATTAAAAAAAAAAATCGACTTTATTAGGTATATTACTAACAAAAATCGGGATTCTAGAAATAAAATTAAGGTTCAGAAATTTTATATTAGGCGTAAGAGAAAATTTATACAACTCTAATTTATACTTAATCATTTTCAATCATTTATTTATAGTTAATAGATTTCAACTTTCTATCGCGTTCAGCCGCTATACACTGTCTTGTTTGCAAACTTTGCAACTAAGTACCTACTTAATTGACAACTGTGTATAAACATAAAGGAATCTACAATATAGTTGTAGATCTAATATAATATAGAATTATATTGGACTTTATAATCACTATCATAAATTCAAATTTCGAGTAAAACCTGTTCATATCTAAAGTACAAGTTCACTTAATAACTAACACCCTACAAAATATAGTTGATAGTTGCTGTTGCACGCGACTTCGTCCGCGTAAATTTATAAAATAAAGTCTAAGTTGCTAGCTGATAATATAGTTTTCTATAAGTGAAAGAATTTTCAAAATCGGTTCAGTAGTTTAGGAGTTCATCGCGGACAAACAACGTGACACCTAATTTTTATGTATACTTATACTCGTACCTACTTATAGATAGTCTTTTCTCAATGACAAGTATATTTTTATAAATAAATATTGAATAGTGAGACTATTTTTAGTTCTTTTTTTACACTATATTTATTAAAAAAAGAAACATTGAGGAAAACTATTAATAGGATTTTGTTGCGAAATTGTTTGCGATGACGATACACATGTTTAAAATTTTTCTGCACTGTACGAAATACAAACTTCACTTACACACGACCGGCGACGGTAATTAGTTGCCAAGTAAGAATATAAAATCCGCTTTCGCAACTATTTTTAAGACTTAGTTGACATGATGACAGAAATTCTCTTATCAGGCTTTGCACTGATGCAATTTTTTCTGCTAATTATATACACACGAACCTTCCTCGTTTATCGCTTTTTGCGTTAGTGTAAACCGTATCAAAGTTGGTCAGGTGGCTCAGAAGATGTTAGCGGAGAAACAGACAAAGGCTACATTTTCCTAATAAGTACTTATTGTAAATGCGAAAGTGAGTTTTTTTTTTGTTTTTTACGCTTTACAGAAAAGGACAATATAGGGTATCTTTCATTCAGAAATAAAGTGCTGTTCTTGAGCAATCTAAAAATAGAAATTCAATGCACCTAACAAAACTATATTAAACAAAAAAGATCGAATAAATGTTTTAACACCTTAACAGAAAGGGCGCGGACGAAGTCGCGGGCAAAAACTGCGCCTTTGTCTGTTTCTCCGCTAACTTCTTTTACCGCCAACAGATCTTAATACAATTTTCAATTATAGACAGAGTCATAAACGAAAAAGGTTTGTGTATAATTGTATATAATTTGTATATCATATAAAAATTATATTTAATACAAAAATATATATGTACATAATCAACCTTCATTTAATTCAAAGTTATATATAATTACATATTATATAATATAAAGCTTTGGTTCCAAGCTCAAGCATGCTGGCTGCATTACCTCGTTGTATGGCAATGCTAATAAAAATTGCATTCGTGCCATTGATATTGTTTGATGTCTGCCTCTTTGGAGCCCTTCTTTATTTTATTTTATATTAAAATAAAATAAAATAAAGTGGAGGGCGGGTCGCTAGTTTAACTATATAAAACAACTGGCTTCATAAATTTCAAATTAATTTTCACACTTAAATAACAGAATCTGATTTGTCATTAGCTTAGCAACCAGTAACGTATCACATATCATTAAAAAACATTAAGTACTTTTTATTTTTCATTATTATACGGTTTCATTATATATTTTATATATTATATTTGTAAAGAAAAAAAACATCAATTTAATCAAGCGTGAGTTGCGCGATAATTATATTTTATGTTATCGCAAATTCTTTAGTACAAGCAAAGATATTTAACCTCCCTTTGACATCCCATTGAGTCCATTTTGTTTAAAATTGAAGTAATTTAAAGTGTATAATTATACCATTTAATTTAGATTTTGTTTAATCAGTCAATACATTATCAATATTGACGCCATAAAACTAATTCAAACATAAATATGACGACCATGGCCATAATTAGCATAACTTTGCGTGTTAACAGGCTATCATAATTATTAACTTAAGCCTTCTATGGACGTTCCCGCTATTAAACACTTCAATGCAGCTTCTTATTAAGGAAATAGGTATCCCATACCAGACTTGAAACAATCTGCACGCAATAAAGTAATTTGATAAAAAAATGACATAACGATCCAACTGATTGAGTGATTAAGTCATAACGCTCTGTTTTAGGGGTCTCGGGTTCGATTCCCAGCAGTTTTAAAAATTATTTTTTCAAAGTTGCATTTAAGCACAGCTTACAGAAGAGGACCGTGAAATAAAAGCATGTTTGCTGTTGTGTTTCGGTACCAGATATCCAAGAGCCCATGAAGCTACGGTAGCCAACTATCACCAAGTAAAATAAATATTTGAAATGGGTATATTTATGAAAATTAAATTGTATAGGTCAATTTCAATTTAATTAAAAAAGTAAAAACAGGTTTGTAAGATAAGACAAGAAATTCTTTTATGGGTCAATGTTTACGATTATATATTACTAGCTGTTGCACGCGGCTTCGCCCGCGTAACTTTATAAAATATAGCCTATGTTACTCTCTGATAATATAGCTTCCCGACAGTGAAAGAATTTTACAAATCGGTCCAGTAGTTTCGGAGCCTATCCAATGCAAACAAACAAACAAACAATGAAATCTTTCCTCTTTATAATTTTAGTATAGATAAACTTCCCGGGATAATTAGCTACCTATACGGTATGACATTTTTTTTTTATAATTAACTAAAAAAATTAAAAATATAAACAAAACCAAACACTATTCTAAAGGCTATTATTAGAATCGCTGATTATTTAAGAGATACTTATTGAAGCCTCAATTTAAACGATTCTGAGCTCATACCATGTTTAGAATAATAATAAAATATGATTTGTTACCTACTGGTTGTACGGAAAATAATTTTAATATATAAAATAAAATGTTATTTTATTTTACTTTAAAGCTGCCAAAAATAATGTTATCCTAAGTTTCTTTCGGGGTTTCTTCTCAGAATCGTCATCATCTCAGCTATTGTTTTCAAAAACCCTATAATAAAAATATATAGACGATTAAAATTGTTTCTTTTGTTTAAATTGGTGATAATTTATATGAAACCAAGCTGACATTTTCACATAGAAAGAATACCTACCTATATCAAGATATGTAAATATAACGATAAACGACCTTGGGCATTGGAAGTTCGGACAAAAACATGTTAAAACAGTTTGGAATTTTACAATATTCAGCAAAAAATACGGGTATACCATTCAATAAATTTTTTAGCCAAAACGACAACTGTGACTCGGAAATAATTATTTAATTATTTAATTCGGTTATTTTAAAGTGTCTCAACTTTAAAATAACCGAAAAAATCATGCATACATTTATCGTAGCAATGCAACTATGAATAGGTACATTACATATAAATAATAATTATGTTACAAATAATTTGTGAGTGAATGAATAATAAACGCCACATATTATGTCCACGATTTATATACAATACTAGCTGTTGCACGCGACTTTGTCCGCGTAACTTTATAAAATATATTCTATATATATGTAAAAGGAAAGCACATGCTTACAGCAGTTACCTAAGTCGGAAATGAACTCCTCTCTGTTATTTTTAAAGAACACCTACTTACTCATACTCTACTTACTTATTACTCTACTTACTTACTCTACTTACTTACTTTTTGCATTATACCTACTTACTCGTAAGTATTGGTTAACCGGTGTAGTGGTTACTGTAGGTACAAAATAATTTGCGTGGCCAGAATGCGTTCGATAAATAAAATCAACGATAACATAAATACTTAAATAAAAACGACGATAAAAAACATAGTAAAACAAGACAAAACTTATAACCAATTTACTAAGATTATTTCCGTATGGTTTTTTGTCCGTTGGTCTTTATTATGTGAATTTTTCAAGTACAGTAATATACAATGTACTTAAGTGTTAACTATTGCATGGCACTTGGTAAATATTTTTCCCATTCCATCATTCTAGTGATAGTTCTGGATCCTAGATTTTATTCCTAGATTAGCGATGTAATTTTCCTGGCGATTTTTCTCTTCGTGAACCTTAACGAATATTTTAAAAAAATTGAAGAATCGGTTCAGGCGTTCTCGAGTTTAGCGCTTAGCAACGCATTCAGCAATTCATTTTTATTTATGTAGATATAATAATAATATATAGAATACTAGAGACCCGCTCCCGGCTTCGCCCGGGATGCAATTTTTATATACACAAATCTTCTTCGTTTATCCCTGTTTCCATAAGTTAAAACCAAATTAAAATCCGTTGGGTGGTTTAGAAGTAATTAGCGGAGAAAGAGACATGTAATTCATCTATCAGATCAGATAATTCTCTAGCTAGTGCATCATTTTTATTTATCTATTAAGGTTTAGCTTTACATAGCTACGTATATATAAACCTTCTGTGAAAAATTATCTAACTGATAGTGAAAACCGCATTAAAATCCGTTGCGTAGTTTAAAATAACTAAGCGACTTTGTTTTATACTATGTAAAGATGTGGACTATCATAACTACTGCACATATTTTAAGAATTCTTGAACTATTTCAAAGACACATTAGCTATTTGAGTGCACATAGGCTATTATATCATTTATTCAAACTCCCTAGTTGCATTCGAGCCGTTTTGATATACTTAGTCGATCCGTTCATAAAATATTTAACTTCATCGCAACGAATTATCAACTTCTTAATAACATTAATCAATTAGCATAATATAGAAATCGGTTATTCCCCGTTTTTCGTCATTAAGCGTGGTCATAAAAACAGTTTAATCTAATTAATTATTCAAATGCTTAGTAACTGAATTAATTAATAAATCATTTCCAATAACATTAAAATACCAGAGCAGTTATTAATAGTGGTTTTGTTTTTCTTTTTTTATGTAAAGTTTAACAAGCAAGCTGACGGCATACTTGATGGGTTAACGACTTTAAATTTCAGTGGTCTTTTGTAAGGGGGTATTATTTGCCCAATTTATGAATGCGAAACGCAGTCTGCCCTACTTCTACTATTTATTTACATACAAGAAACATTAGAAGCACTAAAAGGCCACTCACGTTTAGAGGACTCATCACTACAAAATTTATCAAAAAATGGACTATCAAATTAAAGTTATTAAAAAGTCAAATAGTTGTGTAAAAAAGCTTTTAATGTTTGCAGTTTTATACATACTTAATTAAATGTGACATCTTATAAGTTTACATTTTAAGGCACATGAACAGTGTTCAAATTACTTACTCTGGCTTACATTTTTATGGACATTGATTTATACAAAACAATTTCTCTTTATATGATACCTATTTACATTCATGTACGATTGGAGAAAGGGAATGTTTTTAGAGCTCATATTATATTTGATAAAATTATTTTACGTGATGTAATTGTCCAATATATGTTGAACTCTAAGACTGGCCATACACGGGCGGCTCGAGCAGTTAGCCAGTGATCAACATACACGAACCGCTCGAGCAGGTGCTTGAAGCTGCCATTGATAACTGCTAAAGCAATTGATATCAACTGCTCGACAAGTCACGAACGAACGAGAGGTGCGCGCGGCGTGGAATGAAGAGCGCGGGCGAAGTTCACTGCACGTTAGCAGTCGACAGCTCGAGCAGCCCGTATATGCCTGCGTTCGAGCAGTTGCTGCTCGACCGCTCGGTGAATTTCACCCCCCCCCCCCCTGCCGACCGTCCGAAGCAGTCACAACTGCTCGGCGGTTACGTGTATGTGTATATGTATAAGACTGTAGTTCACTATGCAGTCGCAGCTTAAAGCAGTCGGTCCTGGCTGCTTTAAGCTGCCCGTGTATGGTCAGCCTTAGACTGGCCATACACGGGCAGCTCGAGCAGTTAGCCAGTGATCAACATACACGGACCACTCGAGCAGTGATAACTGCTGCCATTGATAAATGCGGAAGCAGTTGGTACCAACTGCTCGACAAGTCACGAACGAACGAGAGGCACGTCACGCGCGACGTGGAATGAAGAGCGCGGGTGCAGGTCACTGCGCGAGAGCAATCGACAGCTCGAGCAGACTGCTCGACCGCCCGGTGAATTTCACTCCCCCTGCCGACCGTCCGAAGCAGTCACAACTGCTCGGCAGTTCCGTGTATGTGTGTACGTGTATAAGACTGTAGTTCACTATGCAATCGCAGCTTCAAGCTGCCCGTGTATGGCCGGCCTTAATTGATAAACATTCCCCGTCTAATTAAGCACATTAATTTTGACTTTCACATTGAGATTAAGTCCTATTTCGTTAGTCCAACTGCTATTTGAATAAAATTTATATAATTCTCGTACACTGCAAGATAATTTTTAAATGAATTTTTATTTATTTTTTTTTTTTTTTTACAAAACCTGACACATAATTTACGTTTTAACAAAAGTATCTCAATTAAAGCGCTTAAAAATCTTAACAATCTTAAAAAACTTAAAAAAAAAATTAGTTAAACAGATCCTCTTTTGATAAATATTTTTAAGAGTATTTTTAAACACAGGATTTCATAAATAAAGAATAAAACGGGTTGAAAGATAACTTTTAAGAATAAGAGCATCTATATATTTTTTCTTATAACCATTGGCTGATACTTTATTTAGTAGGCAAGTGATCGCTTATAGACCCAAGAAAACATTTTTGGGAGGGACATGGGCCCTAATATTCTATAATCAGCATATGTGCTGTTATATTACAAGGTGATCTCCTAAAATGGGCTGACTAACATTTATCAATTTATTTTTATTACAATTTTCCTTATGGAAGGGAATCTGTTCAAACAATATTTCAGTCAAAGTAGAATTTCATTTTAGGCGAAGCTCAAGAGAGACTTGAGATTATTTCACAAAATATCTGCATTAAAAAATTTGTACTGTGTAAATGGAGTAAGTTTATAATCAACTAAAACTATTGAAACTTATAATTAAATGGAAAAAATGGCTCGGATTAATGAGATTTCGAAGTTATGTGATATCATCTTAATTCCTAAGATTTCTATAAGCTAGATACTTATTGTCGACATAATTTACAATAATAAGAGTAAAATTAAAAATATAATATATATATTATAATGCAGAGAATAAAAATCACCATATGCATGTAATGCAGAATAAATAATAAAAAATATATTGTTTACACATTTCAAATAGGATTACAAATATAACCTTAGAAAACCTAAAATTGTAAATATTTAAGTTTTACATAATTATAATATATTTTATTTCATATTTAGCATTTATCTGCACATAATATAAATACTTAGTTAAAGGTCATCATTATTTTTAACTTTCAGTCAAAGTTTTATTATTGGACTAGTCTATGAAGTATCATTTTTTTAAAAACTTATTACAATAAATATATTTAAAAAAAAAAAAAAAAAACAATAAGGGTGCCACACCAATCGATCTATCGTCGATCGATGGCCACCGATTTATGGTAGAATAGATCAGTTGACGTCGATCGACAGTTCTTAGTTCCTACCAAATAAAAAAAACTGTCGATCGACGTGAACTCTCACTTCAGTAAAGAGATTCATTGAATTGCATCTGTAAAGTTATTTAAAAAAAAAATTAAACATTTTATAGTATCTAAAAAATAGAGTATAAATAAAAATAATAATAAAAAAATAATTATCAAAACAGCATTCCGTGTACAAAATGCATGAGGATTGATATAAGTATACAATTTTCTAGACTTAGCTTAGCAGCTGAACTTCTCACGTAGTATCCATAGGCGTCGCTGTGATAGTCTCCCATTTGGAAGGTGATCGGTGGTGAGGACATTCTGCCGTCACCGCCGTTCGAGTAAGCGAGGACTCGAAGGTTGTACGACTTGCCCGGAGTGAGGCTTCCAACGTAAGCCTCCAACTTCTGTTCCACTGGGATGAGGGTGTCGTTCGCAGTACTCATATCCTGGTCTATTTCCCAAACGCGCACCTGGAACGTTTTCAGGCAATTTTGACAATTATTTATATTAACCATAGGGAATTGTGAGAGGCCATATTATCCTTACATATAATTTTTTTTTTTTTTTTTTTTATTTATTTTCAAAAAATACCTATTAAGTTGTTGAATAGCAGTTGTATTTAACATGATTACATTTAATGATAACTGTACAAGAAAATATTTCTTTTCTTTGCAAGATTACTTATAATATATGCAAGATTACTTGCATATATTATAATAGTCCAGTAACTTTATACATCACAGTATGCGTCAAATCCGGTAGTTCTGATTTTTTGCAGACTTGTTTATAATGTTGGCCTAATTAATAATCCAAGTTTGTGACCTCGAGCGTCGAACGCAACTTTGTCAAAAATCGAAAAAACCGCGAAAAAATCGTTATTTTTTCAAATTCTGGCGATTATAACCCTAAAGGACTAGTTTTTGAAAAAACTTTCTTAGGACGTTTTTAAAGTAGACTAAATTTGCTACAAAATGATACTAGAATGGTCTCTGTAGACCGAACAGTTTCCGAGATTAAGCCTTTCAAAGTTTATCATTTTTTTCGAAGTTCGCAATTTTTTGCAATATTTTAGACGTCACTCGAATAACTCTAGCGGGATGAAGTTCCAAATACCTCTGACGGAGTGTGCTAGTCTTTGGCTTAGGGAAGATGCAAATGATGTCCATAGTCGAAAAAAATTCGGACGTTGAAAAGCAAGCTGCGATTTTTCTCGACACCAACTCTACACCTGACGAGATAGCAGCAGCAGGAGAGCGAGTCATACGGAGGCAAACCCAACACCCATAACCTTGACGAGCTGCGGTACCAACTATTCGCCAGGGCTGCAACGAAAACCAGCTTCAATCTAGCCAGGTTACCTCCTACACGAGACTCTGCTCGATTTCACTCCTTGCGGACATACCATCAGTTAAAAATTTAAAAACGTCCTAGGAAAAAACTTAAAAAGACTAAAACTTAAAGGAAAAACTAAAGTAGACTAAATTTGCTACAATATGATACTAGAATTGTCTCTGTAGACCCAATAGTTTCCGAGATTAAGCCTTTCAAATTTTATCATTATTTTTTTTCGAACTTTGCAATTTTTTGCAATTCTGTCGTTCTGAATGAATTTTGATCCTGATTATACTATTGAAGCCCTATACTTTTATGATGGGATGTTAAAAAATAAAATGAGAAGTGTGAACGATGATGTTTAAGTTAAGCTACGAATAATGAAGTAAAAAAGATAAGTACGAGTACAACAAAAGTTTATAAGTTTATTTGTTAGGAAATTGAGTAATATTCAAAATCAAAAAATTAAATTAATTTAGCCCTCTTGGAAGGTCCCGGTTGAGGTTCGTCCGTATCTGGATCGACGTATTGGGATGGCATGTCCTCATCAGGGGATGGTGATGATTCGTCGACGTCTTGTGCTCACAAGTCATCCTCTATTTCGACATCGGACAGATCGTCGCCTTTTGGGATATCTACTATTGCAACATCAGGTATATTGTCACAAGAGGCCCCGCTGCAGTGCCTGCAGACTGATGAGCATTTTAATCCTGCCTTCATGCAGCTGCACGCGTTCCCACAACCCTTCGTGCAGCCGCAAGAAATCATAGAAATCATCCGCAAGAGGTGTTGTGGGGCTGCATCTCTGGTCATCATTTTGGGGTTGAGGCCTTGTGGCGTGGATATCCACCCTCAGGAGAGAGGTTTCAGAGTGACTCCCAACCACGTACCTGTAAGAAGATTGTACATGAGAATAGAAAATGATGAATGATATGTAACTGATGCAAGGATAAATTTTTACCTGATGGTATGTCCGCAAGGAGTGAAATCGAGCAGAGTCTCGTGTAGGAGGTAGCCTGGCTAGATTGAAGCTGGTTTTCGTCGCAGCCCTGGCGAATAGTTGGTACCGCAGCTCGTCAAGGTTATGGGTGTTGGGTTTGCCTCCGTATGACTCGCTCTCCTGCTGCTGCTATCTCGTCAGGTGTAGAGTTGGTGTCGAGAAAAATCGCAGCTTGCTTTTCAACGTCCGAATTTTTTTCGACTATGGACATCATTTGCATCTTCCCTAAGCCAAAGACTAGCACACTCCGTCAGAGGTATTTGGAACTTCATCCCGCTAGAGTTATTCGAGTGACGTCTAAAATATTGCAAAAAATTGCGAACTTCGAAAAAAATGATAAACTTTGAAAGGCTTAATCTCGGAAACTGTTCGGTCTACAGAGACCATTCTAGTATCATTTTGTAGCAAATTTAGTCTACTTTAAAAACGTCCTAAGAAAGTTTTTTCAAAAACTAGTCCTTTAGGGTTATAATCGCCAAAATTTGACAAAATAACGATTTTTTCGCGGTTTTTTCGATTTTTGACAAAGTTGCGTTCGACGCTCGAGGTCACAAACTTGGATTATTCATTAGGCCAACATTATAAACAAGTCTGCAAAAAATCAGAACTACCGGATTTAACGCATACTACCCCATACTTTCAAACGACAAAGTTACTGGACTATAATATAACTTGCAAGATTACTTATGTAATATAACTTTTAATATTTACATGAAATAACTTACTAATAATTTATTTATTTATTTTTATTTGCACAAAAACCTTACAGCAATATTAGAATAATATAGAAATTAAGAAATGTTGTATTACTTAACTTGCCAGAAAGGAAATCGAATTATTATATATATATATGCATCAAAGGTGTAAAAAACTTATTATATATATTTTAGAACATTTGAACAAAAAATATAAACTCACCTTATATCCGAGTAAAGGTTCTTCCTCGGCAGTGGGTTGCACGTATCGCCAGACCACTCGAACCGTGCTCGGGTTGACAGCCCATACATTGACAGAGGCGGGCGGTTTCTGCGGAGCCTTGCGGAACGTCCTCTCCAAGTACCTTTCGCTTTCCGGACCCTCACCGGCTGAATTAAATGCCATTACCTGCACACAGAACCATTTATCATATACCTATACATTAGTCACCCGGGCAGTTCACAAATATTTCTCTGTTGTGATAAAATATCAACAAAACCGTAAAGTCCCCTGTTCAAAACAAAAGGGCAGAAATTTGAAATTTTGTTAAGTTTAATTAAGAATTAGTAAAAATTCAATGTCATAACAGGAGAAAAATATGGCAAAGTTTTGAACAGCAAATATTTTTCTGGTCAAATTTATTGGAAATATAGCCAATGTTCTTTCAAAATTTTAATAGTTTTTGTTCTCGACTTTATCTGTATATCTTTAGGTATCTTTCAAGCCATACCCAACCTTACACATTCACAAAATTTCATTGAGATTGGTTGTGCAGTTTTGCAGATTATAGTGAACAAACATTGTGACATGTGATATTAAAATATTATAATAATATATGCTAGTTATAGCAGCCTAAACTTTAACCTCTAGAAAAGAAAGACAGTGACAATTATAGGGTTCTATTCTAATAGCCCATGCTAGTAAGAAGCTAGTGATAGCTTACTTGAGAAGCTAATAACTAAAGCCTTTAAATTGCTTATGTAAATAAATCCAGCCCAAACAGAGTTTTAAAACATCAAGGGTGCTTCACAATGCTGGGTCACTTTTTTATGAACTTTTGCATTAAATGTAAATCAACTTTAGTATACAAAGATAACTTTTCTTTACCTTAACTAAGTAGTAAGTATCTGGCTGCAGTCCCACAATGAGAGCCCAATTTCGCGTCGTCCTGGACAAATAATAGATGCTGTCCTCCTCTTTGTTTGTTTGCTTCCAATATTTGATTCTATGTCCAATGAGTTTACCGCGTAATCGATCACGGGATTGATCAATAGGATTCCAAGTGACATTCAGGGCAGTAGAATTATAAGAACGGGCATACACCATCTGTGGAGCGACTTGTGGCATGTCTTCAGCGGAATATATTAAGACCACGTCACTCTCTGGACCAGCGCCTAAGTCGTTGAATGCTTGAACTTTTACATTGTATGGAGTGTAAAAATAATCCAGTGATATGTGATGAACATACATGCCAATATTACCATATTCCTTGAGTACAACCGTTTGGTATTCTACTTCAGTGCCGTTACGACGCCAGAAAACTTTGTAATATACGCCTGGGCCGTTTTGTTTTGACGGTGGCAAGGGTGTCCAAGTGATGGTGAGATCACCAATTTTTCCACCACCTCCACCGACGTTGGATGGTGCATAGTAAGGCTTATCGGGTAATGTGGAAAATTGTGGGCTTGGGCTGGATGGTTGACCGACTCCTAAAAAGTTGACAGCTTGAACTCTAAACTCGTATATGGAGTGAGGCATTAGAGTTGTTGTAATTTTCGCACTCTTGCGACCATTGTATCTGTCAATTTCTAAAACATTCGGTACATTATCGGTTATGGTAACCCAAGTAGAGTTCCAGTTTGTTCGACCTGTTATAACATAACCAGTTATTGGTCGGCCATTTGGATTACTGTCGGTCCATTCAAGTGTAACAGATTGTCGGTCAATGTTTTGTACCTGCAAGCCACCGGGTGGACCAGGAGGGCCTTCGATTCGTAACTGTGTATGAGATGAAATCCTTCCAATAGCAGATTTAACAATACATTCATAATCTCCGACATCAGAGAGGCTCACATTATAAATTGTTAGTTCCCCTCCATCAATCTTGATTCTTTTATCAGCATAAATATCGGCAGCCTCTTTCATTCTAATGCCATTATGACTCCAAAGATATGCAATGTCTAAAATGGGATCAATTTCAGCACTGCAATGTAGAAAAATTATTTCATTTACTTGAGTTGTGATGCGAGGAGGCGGTCGCTCTATAAATCGGGGCGCTCTTAATACGATAAGACGTCCTCGACTTTCGTCAGATCCATAAGGATTCTTAGCCACACATGTATACACTCCTTCATCATCTCTAGATAACTGACGTATTATCAAATTACCATTCTCGGTAATAAATCTTTTACCTCCAGCTCCGATAACAATGTTATCCTTTTTCCATATAAAAGCCGGTTTGGGTGCAGCTTCAGGATTGCAGCGTAGAGTAACATTGCCACCTTCTGAACCATATGTCTCAGATTCCAAAGGTCTTTTCTTGAACGATGGCTTCAAGGATAAAACGCGCAGTTGCCCTGTAGAGTATCTCGCTCTCAGTTGATTCTTTGCCTCACATTGATACATCCCAGGATCGCGTGTCGGATCTAAATATTTTATAATAAAAACATTATCTTGTATAATGTAACGATCTCTGTCGTCGGTTTCTAATGTGTCCATTGAAATTTTATTTCCATTTTTCCACCAGGTATAATTAACGTCGGGAATGCCAAAAGCCTCACAGTTCCAATGCAGTTCACCCTTGTTATCCATGTGTTTGCTTGATAAGGGAATTGTAAAATTTGGTTCCGCTTGTACCTTGAGGAAAACGCTATTGCTTATTCGTGCACGATCATTAGATACATCACACAAATATTCCCCTTCATCTTCTACTCCGACATTTGGTATTGTGAGGACACGTTGAAAATTGCTTAAATATGCTTTCTTAGGTAGACTGTTGTGGCGTCTGGTCCAGTTATAAGAAGGCACAGGGTAACCAAATGACATGCACTCCAACCTTACTTCTTGACCCACAATGGGTGCTTCAGGGAACACCTTGGGAAAATTATTGGGGAATTTCAACTGTTGGTAATCGGAATGGGGATAAACAGAAAGGGTGAAAAATGGCCCATTACGTCCAACATCTGAAACTCTACTCATAGCGTTACAACTGTAATTTCCTCTATCAATCGATTCTAATGCTGAAAAGTATAAACCACCATCATATGATACAAACACCCTCTTGTCTTCTTCTACTAAATTTGGAAAATAGTTGCGAGCCCACAAAAAGTTAACCGACGGATAATAAGATGGAGGATCACAATATATAACTTTACCCCAATATTCATTTCCACTTTCAGCCGGTCTCTTCTGGTTGAACTCTCTTATGAAACCAAATGATAGCCTTACAGACTCCGAACGAATTGTGCCAAATTTATTAGTGGCTGTACAGTGATACTTGGCATTATCTTTATCTGGATCGGGATTATATATTATTAAACTTCCACCGCTCAATATGAACCTGGAGTCATCGAGTGGGTTTATTTCAGTATAAATTGGTCTATCAACTTTATAGTCTTCTTGATACCATTTATAAATTGGAGCCGGGTAACCGCCTGCAATACAAGTTAACTGAGCAAAAAGTTGTCTTTGTTTATCAAACACTGTGTCCAATGGTTCTTTGATGAAATAAGGGCCTCTCGGAATTCTTTCTGGATCGAATGTATCTAAACCGTATGTGAAAGATCTTTCCTCTTCTATGAGATAATGCAATCTTTGAGTTTGACCCTCACATATAAAATGATTATACTGTGTTCCGTCAACAGGCTCTAAGCCCCATCGCCCGTCCTCCAGTGAAAATTTATATACTAAATAGTCTCTAGGCAATACATTGTAATTATTATAGTAATATTTATCACGGTCATTAAAAAATGCATTCTCCAATCCCGTCAATTGTGATCCATCTCCTTCGTTAGCCCAATACCCTGGTGTCTGTTGATGTGCTGCAATATACCATGAACCCTTTTGAGGGTCTAGTTTCATGAGATTTGTTATAATGAATCCGTGCTCTTCTGGGCTATTCACAGCAGCCAGATCAGCCTCGTAAGCTTGGCAAATCTTGCGTGCCTCATTACGCGGACGATCCGGTGATTTTGTAAAACGATAACAGGACTCCCTATATCGCACCCAGTTAGGTGGGCAACGGTATCTTTCCTCGTAATCCAATCCGGCGTAGTAACTAGCCGTATTCTGACCGTCTACTTCATTTTCATTGTCACCATATGCATTATTTATATTGAAATCCTGGTAGAAAGAACTTTGAGGTTGATTGTAGTCATTATTATTATTATTATTATTAACAGGAAAGCTGCCGTAAGGCACTTGCGGTTGAGGACGATACAAAGTTTGATTGTTTTCAGACTGCGATGGATAGTTTGGATTGTATGGATTCGACTGCTCCAGTTGGGTATATACACTACTTATGAACACAAGCAATAACAATATTTCTCTCATTTTCTATTAATGATGCCACAGTTATTGCAAAACGCTTTAACAATTTTATTTAAAAAATCCTGATCATAACGGCGTCATGAAGTCATGATCAATAAAACGATTCGTAAGAAACGCACAAATGCAATAAATATTTTCACAAAACGAATAACACATCAAAATTAACACTGCTATTTTCGTTTACGTATTTTTATGTTTTATATAAAAATAATTTATATTTTGTTTGAACTTGACGGGCGTAGTGAATGAGAATCACAATCATACGACGCCGACGCGACGCCCCGCCCCGCCCTGTGATGGATGCTATTTTGCTATTATACTCTGTGTTCACAAACAAATGGACTTATGCACAAATAAAATATAATAAATTATTGAATTATTACTAGAGATTTTTAAATCATATGACATAAATTACACTAAGAAATATTTCGATACTTTTTTTCTGATTTAAATCAGAAAATAAGTTGCTTTTATTTTACATGTACAGAAAATTTAGTGTATGTGGTTCCATCTAGCGGAATAAAGCGACATAACTACTTAAACCATCCGTAACAAGAAAATTAGAATGAATAACAGATGACGCTTCAAGCCAGCAAAAATTTAAAAACTGGAATTTTCGTGTTACATTTTAATCCATTTTTGTTAATTTAATTATCTATATTATTAGAAAATTTGTCCTGTTGACAATTTTTTTCAATATGTTAATTTATCTTTTTTCCATTATAAAGACCACCACACATTTTTACTATCGTATACCAACGAGCTATCTACCAGATCCTATTTTTGATCTAGTTATGTAAATAATCACATGACATTAAATTAAAAGCGGTTCACTGACACTCGACGAGTTTATAATGAGGAATTCGTATTCAATGATTCAAGTATCAAAGTTCATACATACTATTGTTTCAAACTCCTTTGCGATCACACCTGTTTAATAATAGCCGACATCATTTAGAAATATTATATACAAGAAATATCTATTCTAAACCGCGCCACAATCAGTTTTTCTAAAAGCGGTTATGAATAATAGCGCCTTAAAGAAGAAAGGACCTATTCTAATTTTACCAAACTTTCTTTTGACAATATAGGTACTTAACCACATAACTAGATGGCTCCTGCGACTTCGTCTGCGTTGAAAAATAAAAGATATAATAACGCCTGACAAAATATGTAAAGCAATATAACGCCTGACGCCTGACATACATTGTCAATTAACTATTGCCAAGCGTTGGTTTTTTATTTATAGAGATAGCTCGTGCCCGCGTGGAATATTTAGTCTATGTCCATTCTGAAATTCTATATAATAACTTTATCCTTTTCAGACATCAACAATAGCATACAGGATGGGACAGTACGGCTCGCCAACACATTACCATGGCTACACAAATGATTATGAGTATCCCGAGTACACGTGGCCAGTGCACAGAGTTGACAATCGAAATTATTATCAAGCACAGTTTAGAATGAATGCAAGATCCACAGACGCCATTGACGAAAGACCGAATCAGAGAATGAATGAAAGGTCAATTGCGGTTACGAGCAGAATTCAACAAGTACAAGAACAGGAGAGGAAGCGGTTGCAAACCAAAACTGATGGCAATCGGAGAATAGAGAACGGGACATACAAAATAGTCAATGACTATCCTAAGCCATATCCTAATATTAGCAATAGAAGAGGTAAGTAAGTCAATTCATAAAACACTTCGGTTAGCATAGGAAAATTTAAAGCAGTTGTAGAAATTAGAATGAAGTATCTATTATTTTAAAATTAGTAAGTACCTGTTTATTTTACATAAATAATTAAAAAATATTTTTTATTTATTAATAAGTACCTAACGTATTGTCCAAAATATAGGTAGTTAGTTAATTTAATTAATTAATAATCTAAATAAATGAAAATGATTCGCTCAATATGTTGCTGTGCGCAAACGCAACGGAGACAATAATGCAGATTCATATTTTTTTTATTATTAACCTGTGTACACGCGTTGCATGAGCATGTTAAATAGTAGTTAATATCCGAACCCTCCTATTTTACAGATCAATTAAAAGAGTCCATCGATAGTGTGGTCTTCCCTGGGCTGACATCCAGAACTTCAGCGTACAAACCAGAAATTTCTGCTGAATGTCAGAGATTAGGTTATTGCGAAGAGGTCCCTAATTATCCGGAGGAACAAGTAACGGAGTTACTAAGCAAGGTAACTTTTGGATAAAATCTCAGAATTTTTAAAAAACCTCGTAACAATATTCACTGAGTTAAATCATTATTGATTTTTATTCTATTTATTTTATAGATTACCTAATATTATATTTGTCAAACTTATCAAAAAATTAATAGAAGAGTAGGTAAATAATAATAAATGAATAATAATTATTACTTATTAAAAAAAATGAAAAATAAGCCACAATTATGTACACATTATGTAGTTAAAAATCAGGTGGATATTTTACGTGATATTAGAAAGTATTCGCATTATAGCCATTATTAATGTACCTACTATTTTTATTTTTTTATTAGTAGGGTCATAAAGTTACATAATTATGGTACTTGTATTTGAACCCTACTGCTATCATTTTAAAGTCGGCAGTATCTTTTTGCAACATTACCATATTTTGCATTCAATAAATACTTACGTGAAAAAGTATTAAATGAAAGAAAACAAAACTCAACCCTGATCAGATTTTAGTAGTGGCAGCGCACACTACGTTCCGCAGTCATTTAGGCAGCCTGTCTGGCGGCAGTAACCACCCCATAATAGAAGACCACCCAGAAATAAAAGCATGTGTTCTGTTGTGTTTCGGTGAATGAGAAAGGAATGCCAGAGCCCATTACCCAATCACTTCCTAATCCCTTATCCTACTATGATCCACTTGCAGCATCTGGGGCATTGCTTGTGTTATAGGCGACGGTAGCCACCTACCAGCAAGTGGGCCGACAGCCTGTCTGTCGACTTTAAGCTATAAAAAAATATCTTCGTAATTTCGCGTTAAGTGTAGGTCCTCAGTGAGATAGCGTTCTGGGGAGCGAGCAGCGTTGCGTGGCGTGCGGTGTTGAGCGTTGATAGAGACCTCGTTGAAGCAGTTGGGTGTCGTAGCATCTTACGATGTACCCAAAAGAAAATTCATGGTGTAATTAAGCAAGGCAATAAGGAAAGATAGAAGTGATATTGTTAAAAAAAGAAAACAATACCGAGTTTTGTTGCCAATTGCATCCCTAATTTTACCCTGATTAATCAATTTTTATAATATTTATGAGAAGACAACCATAGTTCACGTTTATTTTGAATTTCCCATATTAGCTCCGACATTAGTCCGATATTGTCTTTAAAAGACATTATGCCTAAGCTTATTCGCCGCTGTTAAAAGACAAACTGGTTTAAATGTGCACGCCGTCGACCGCCGAACGCAAACATGAACGCTCTCCCCACCGCCCAGTCGGCCGCTACTCAGGAAACTTTAAGGTTAGGTTCACATGACCGCTCGGTACCGCTATCGACATGTATCGACTTCAGTTTGATCCGCGCGATTCCGCGCGGTCATGTATTCCAGGCCTAATAGAAGCGAGTGTGTTTGTCGGGTACACTGCCGCCCCGCTACGCTGCGCGCTCAACAACAGCATCCACTGAGGCCATAGCCTAGAGTTCCAGTGATTAGGTTTTTCAATTCACGAACCCCAATATAAAATTAGTATGTAATATATATTTTTAAAAAGCTCTGAACTTGTTTTGTTACAGTTAAGTGATACTCTAAAAGAAAGTTTCAAAATAGATGAGATGGAAACGCCAGAGATCGCACAAAGAATAGGACCTATAGAAGAAGTTGAGTTATGCGAGTTTGAGTCTAAGGTAAGTGGAGAAATATGGTCTAATTTCATTTTAACGAGTACTCGTAACATCAAACCTGTCATTCGAATCCGCTAAAAATGCCTGTCTCTACAGGACGCAAAGGCTTCGCAACTATCAGAACTATTGCTGTGTTATAGAAGGGATTACCCAAATTTTTCACTATATACAATCAACACCGCAAAGCGTTGTCCATAACGGCGTTTTCGTTTTAGTATAGGAACTTAAGATATTTAAGACACTATCGTAACACTTCATGATGTCACTACAGAAATGTTCGATGGTACCACGAGTACCTTACATGATGATATACCGTGTTCCCACTAGTGGTACAAAACAATGGAACAACATAATTTATTTCAGATATAATATCCATATTAGCTATTAACAAAGTAGTATAATAAAAATAATAATAAAATAATAATATGCCCTAATTATGAGCCAATAGACGACGTTATTAAAAAAAAATATTTTCTTTGTTTTCCCAGATTATATATCCAAAGTCACTGCCAGATGAAGAGGGTAAATGGCACTTTATAATAAATCCTGATGGCAACCCCTTGCAAGGCATACATGTGGAAATTTGCAAGTAAGTTACCTACTTAATTTTAAGTTTTAAATAGCGACTTTTAATAATAAACATGTACTGAAAGTAACCATACAAACCTGCCCGATGGTTTACAATTACAACGAAGTCCTTCAACTTACATAAAACGTATTATATAGATTTATAACTTACGTATATTATATAAACTTACGTATTATATAGATGGCGCTTTATAAAATATTACCATATATTACGCAACCTTTGAGTTTATAAGAATATTATCCACAAATAGCAATTACCTACCCTTAGCATACTAATTAAAAAAGGATTATAAAATTACTGGTTAATCCTGTTATAAATGTTACAGTGAGTTTGTTTGTTTATTAGTTTTCTGCCTTAACTATTGAACCGATCGTGATATGCGAGCATATATTTCATCCAAAAATAAACTAACTTCTTTTTAGATGATCTCGAGGGATCATCTAAAAGTAAAAAAATCAACGCCTTACAAAAATATAAAAGCAATAATGATTGAATAATGTTTTAACATCAAAGAAAAGGGTCGACGTCGAAGTCGCGGGAATAAGCTAGTAATCCAGTAAGCCAACGCTTCCCAACTGATTGATTATGTAAGGCTTTAAACTAAAGATAAACATTAATTACAGAACCAATAAAGTCGAGTGATTTATATCAGAGGGCAAGTAGATCAAAGAGGTTAATCTTCTTTTTCAGAGAGGACAAGAGGCCGTGCAACAAATTAGCCTCATTTTACACGGGATATGAGGCCATATGCAAACAGAAATACTTTTTGCGATATCTAGCTGGTGTTAACAATAGTCCAAATGGATTAGATGTTCCTTTGAGGAAAACTTACAGAATACCCAGTTGTTGTTCCTGTGTAGTGAGACAAGTTGAATGAAACTGTTGAATTGTGATATTATTTTTTTTATATATAATTAAGAGAATTTCCGATATCAAGTATCGTATTGATTTGTAGATAATCTTAGTTGGTTGCATTTATAAATTAATTTTTTAAGATTAATTTTTTTTTTAACTAAAAAAATTACAGAACCAACAAATGAATTGGTTTATTTTTATCTTTTTAAAACGTATAATTAATGTTTCTTCTTTGTGCACCGTAATAAAATTGTGTTAGTATGTAATAATTTTTGTGTAAATTGTAATTTGAGGCGATACACAGTCTCCAAAATTATAATTGTACAGTAAATTCATAAATGGTAAGTTTCCTCAATAAGAGTGAGTAGACAGGTAAAATTTACCCACATAAATATTTAAAATAGTAATCCAATCGATCTTTTTATTTATTTATTTTTTATTTATTTAGTTTACATACAGCCATAAATTTAAAATATATATATTATAGATTATATACAAATAGGGCTAAAGAATCATAAAAATTATATTTTTACATTTATTTATTAATTAAAAATAATAATAATAATAAGAAAAAGAAAAAGAAGAAAATATTCTATAAGTGATAAAATTAATTTTTCAAAGGTAATTCGCCAATATACTTTTTATAAGAATTCAAATCCAAATTCAAATCTTATCGAATTATTAAACTCTTTTTATACTAGTGCGCCACATATATATGAGTAATTCATCCGTATTCTAAAGTGTTTCCACCTCAGAATGGAAAATGGTCATTCTGAGGCATCGACTTTTCTGAGGTGTTTTCCTTAAAATATAGGCTTCTTCAAGCGAACCGTAAACAAATTTCTGTTCTGCACCTAACCAATGGTATTGCTTGTGTCCTTAGGCCACGTTATCCATATGCCATCAAGTGTACCATCAGCTTGCCTGCCACCCTTTATAATACAAAAAAAAAATCGAAATTCTTTAGGGGTGGGTCCATATTCTAATACTCGTTAGTTTACGCGAGGCGATCGTGCTAACAGCGCCAATATTTACATATATTATTTTTAATTATAGCACAGTATGTTTTAAAAGATGTGACATCTAGATTAGAGTTGGTTATTATTTAAAATATCGTCAGTAGATAGATAGCGTAGGTTAAAGCGATTCCTATTGTATTTTAGAAATGCATAGGTATTTTACTATTATTGTTAAAAGAAAACAAACAATGAAAAAGTCAGTGTTTCACACAATTATCGCTACGCCGAGAAACGCAACGCGACGCAGCGTATGTAGGTACGCAGCGCAGCGGGTACCTATCTATACACTAAACTGTATACTTTTTCGTGTAGTACCTACCTAAATAAGTTCTAGTGTTGAAGACGTAAGTGGATGAAGATGATATGTCGCATTTTTGGGTTTTTTCGTTTTTTTTTACGTTGATGAAGGTAATATGTCGATATAAATGATTACAGACCTTAAGATAATTAATTTAAGACATATTTAGGAAAATAGAAAGTTGAAAAGGTTGTAGTTAATTTTAAAAAGCAAAAAGTGCAGAAAAGTTTACTTTTGTTAATGGAAGAAGGAGTTATGTTCACTTTTTATTTTAAAAAATAATACAAGTGTTTAATTGCTATCATACCATTAATATTTTAGGTTGTTTACACAACTTTGGATCATAATTTAGTAAAAAAATCAGTCCGTGGCGACTTATCTCAAAAATTAAAAGTAAACCTCGATTTATTCAAAATTGGAATTAAGCGGCTTATCGCGTCTTCTATTGTTTTGCTATCTAAACGTGATCTGACCCTTAATCTTTATAAGTTTAATGGCTTACATATTTTTTAAGGAACTTCATTCTGTTATAACACTTTACAACCTGTATGTTTTTAAAATTCGTCATTAAACTTGCTGGCTCATGTGATAAAATAATATTTCTTTGTTTTAAATCTACATAATTAAGAATGTGTTAGCTAATAGTCGTAAAATAAAAGTTTTGAAAACTTATAAATTGTTTTAGTGATAACGGTTGAATGGATTAAACTTAGGCCCGCTCGGTTTCTTCGCGTTCAACCTTCAAACCTTTTCACAATCCTGAAGATAGCCTACTACAACATAATATAAGTACCTGCCGCAAGAATTTTTTTAAGTGATCCTGTTTCTTTATTAGCATAGTGCTGAGACATGTTTCCGTTTATTTCTATTCAAATTCTCATACTTCTGGATCCGTTGATATTTAAATAAAACTCATAACTTTTAACTGTATGTGCACATAGGAATTATTTTATTTCACTTCCAATGCATAATTAAAAATAAATATATATAATAAATAAATATAGTCACAGAACACTATCATCTTCACTTCACTATCTTAGCAGAGATATGTGTTCTGCTTCTGTGGCTGTGAACTCTTTGTTTACTATGGAGATGGAGAGATGGATGGAGTTTTCTGTGGCGACGTGATAAATATCTATACTGCGTTCCATAATTCGAAGGAGTAATTTGACAGATCCTAATGTCAAATTTTAAAATAATGTTACCAACGTTCTTTCCGTAGTGCTGTACTAATATCGGTTTTACTTAAATAGTTATATTTTACGGTAAAAATATTTTTGATCTTGTTTTATTGATTTAACATTCGTATTTTTGTTATTTTAAGGTTTGAATTTCGTTTAAAGCAGGATAACTAATGACCAAGTCGATTTGGAATGAATAAAAAAAGGGAAATAATAAAGGTTCCGAAAAAGAATAGAAATTATTAAAACAATTACAACCGACAAATTAAAACAAAATATACCGAAAGAATTAATCATATTTACCATACGAAAGAGACCTAATTGAGATAATATTTTGTGATAATTTTATGTCACCTATGAAAATATTCTCATCATAAAAATTATAGTAATTCGAAAAGAATTGCGGCTTATAGAACGGATTTTGCAAAAAATATAAATTAAACAATTAAATAATAATTAATATTGATTCTTAACTAATTAATGTTATAGAACATTTATTACGGTTTTATAAAACCGTGAGTTTTTTAATAAGTTCGATTAGGTGACATCACTATTTTTGTATGATCATTGGTCATCAAAAAACCTGCAAGGCTGCAGGAAATGTCAATGTCAAATTCAAAAGTACTCCTTCGAATTATCAAACTCAGTATAATAAATTAAATGTTAGTGCAAATTTCTAAATAATAAAAATTTTGTGCTAATAAAATGCAAATAGCTCTAAACAAAAAGTATTTTATAGCAATATACCTCTCTGTTTTAAGACCCATTTTTGTTATGTCTCAAGCCAATATGTCTTCTGGAAGCATCGATGCTGGTAAGTAATATTGTTTAACTACACTTAATTTTATTTTAGAAAAATCATAAGAAGAGTTTTATATGTACCATGTCTTAATAATTAAATGGGTATTTTAATAAAAGCAAGCATTATAGAGATTTAGGCGCAGGCTATATATAATAGTTGCTACTCCTACATATATTGCACCTTATAGCTGTATATACCAGTAATTGGTACGCAAATGTAAACGTGTTTTTATAACTAATGTGTGACTTGGTAAATTTTGATGTGCTGTTGGTATCTCGATTAAATAAAATAAAATAAAATATTGCACCTACCGCAAGACAGGGGCATAACTGCACTTTTTGTAATTTTACAGGAGAGCCATTTAAAGTTTATTTTTTTGCTTTCAATATCGTATTTTTCTGCTTATATTGCTTTGAAACAATTCTTGTTTTTGCATCAAATAAATCTTGTGAATATTTTTTTAATTTAATAATGTTTTTGTAAATTATGCCCTTGTCTTACCGAAGGTGCAATATGTTTTATGCTTTTTGTACCTAACCCTAACTGACAAAAATATATATTGAAAACCTTTAAATAAATTTCAAGAGAAGTTTTCTAAATGTTTCAGATAAATTCTCGGTAGCATATGTCACCGTACCAAACACAGATGTAGGCAAGACTATTGCACACGGATTGGTAAAGAACAAACTGGCTGCATGTGTTAATATCATACCACAAATCACATCTGTTTATGAATGGAAGAACGAGATTAATGAAGATTCTGAGGTAATAAAATAATAATTTTGCTTCTATTAAGGCAATAAAACAACTGAGCACTTGTAGTTAAACTGGGAAAAGTTTATTCTCATAGTTAATCCCTCAACTTACAATTATAACTCTTTTGTTGAATCACTAAGTTCTGATTTACATTAAAATCCAATGTCATTTTTTTTTAAAGAATCCACACTTTCGCCCTCCACATACACCTTGCCAGTGGGATTGAATCTGATAAATGTTATGCACCGGTTATCCAATGTGCACCAATTGAATATGACGTTCAAAAAGTAGTCTGTGCAATTATATAGACAAGAAGAATGCCTATGGTCTACAGCGCTAAAGAATATTTGCACGGAATTGATATAGACAATGTTAAAAATAAAATAAAATCTACATTTATCACTTGGAATGTGACAAAATCCAAAAATCTTCAAGATCTGGGGTGGGAGTCTAATATTATAAATCTCATTTTCTGAAAAGTAAGGTCTTAGTTGTGATAGTAACGTTGTTATTATCAAATTTTATAAATATTTTTGTATTTTTTTCAGGCTCTACTAATGATAAAAACGCGTACAACAGAAGTAGACAGTTTAACGGAGTTTGTACGCAAGAATCATCCTTATGAAGTATGCGAGGTAATATCTTTGCCAATCAAGAATGGAAATCCTTCATATTTAAAATGGATCGGCGACATTGTTCCCGAAACTAAAGTAAAAAAGAACTAATCAGATAAGTTATTGTGCCTGTAATTTAATAGATGTTATTTTTAAAAATTTAGTGCACTTTGTTACTCTCTGCCTGATTTACTGAAGTAATCTATGTACTGATCTAGGTACATACAGTTGTGGTCATATAATTAAGAACGATTTGAAGTTCCAGAATTTTTTGTCTAAATCATGTCATGTGTGGTTATGTGCTCCTTCTTAGAAGTAACTAATTATGTTATGAAATAGCCACATGAATAGATCAAACGGGATTAGGAATATAGAATAAAATCGCTAACTATTTTTCTTACAAATTTTATTTTTTCTCTATAGTAACAAATTCAAATAGTAATGAAGCTGGACAAATAATTAAGAACGATTTATTAAACTGCTCGATAGTTGTTTTTTAAGAAACTTAGATTAAATAAATCACATTAATGTGGAGTGCATAAAGAAAAAAAAACATTTTAAACCAAAATTAATAGTTAGTAGCATGTCCATGGCTTTTTATTACTGCTTTACACCGGCGAGGCATTGACTCGATCAATTTTTGACATTTCGCAAGAGAGATAGTATTCCATTCTTCTAAGAAAACGTCATACAGCTCTCTTAAATTGCCACACTGTCGATTTGAAACCGTTTTCTTGACTTCGCACCAAAGATGCTCTATAGGGTTTAGATCTGGACTGTTAGCTGGCCAATCTAATACAGAAACTGATTGCGATGTGAGAAATTCCTTAACAGTGCGTGCAGTATGCTTTGGATCATTATCGTGCTGGAATGTCCAAATAACCGGAAGCATGTCTTCAGCATAAGGTAACATTGTTTCTTCCAGTATATTTTTGTATTGGAATTGATCCATGTTGCCTTCTATCAGCTTAATAGGTCCAACACCATGTCCAGAAAAGCACCCCCAAATTTTCATATTTCCCCCACCATGCTTTAATGTCACTTTTGTGTACTTAGGGTCGAATGCTTTATTCGGAGGGCGTCGTACATATCGTTTTCCATCAGAACATACCCTGTTTATTTTTGTCTCGTCAGAAAACAGAACATTTTTCCACTGTCTAACTGTCCAGTTTTCATATCTTCTTGCAAATGCAAGCCGGGCTTGCCTATGGCATCGTTTCAACATGGGCACCTTCCTTGCTATTCTTCCGTGCAACTTTTCTTCTACCAAACGCCTTCGAATAGTGCGTGCCGAAATTGCTGAAGGGTTGTTTGCACCAAAATATTCTTTTCTCAGCTCATTAGACCCTTTAAAAGGATTTTGTTTTGCCAAACGAACGATATTTCGATCGTCTCGGCGAGATGACTTTTTCTGTTTAGGTACACGCGGAACATCTGAAGTAGTTTGATACGTGGAAAAATGTTTCACAGCATTGAAAACCATCGTTTTTGAGCATTGCAGATGGTCGGCTATCTTTTTATACGACCAATTCTTCTCGCGAAGTTTTATTATAACTTCCCTTGTAGATTTATCACAACTTTTATTTTTCCCCATTGTTTTTATATGAAGCAATCACCTTTAAGACTTTTACAGCACTAAATGGCGCCAAAATTATACGAATATTGACCTACAACCACAGAGGACACAGAGCCACAGAGTAAAAAAATAATCTACTCAGCGTTCTTAATTATGTGACCAGCCAGTAAGTAGTAATACTAGGTTCAGATCTAATGTATAAAGTTTATCTATTTTTTTTTTTACCAATTATGTGTATCAACGAATATACCGATAGTATGAAAAAGTTTTGCGATACCGAGAGAAATACAAAAAAATACATGCAATTAGTTATACTTGTTAGTTTGAAAAAATTTCCCTTTAAATTAGCGTTCTTAATTATATGACCACAACTGTATATATATCATTTATATCTATGAAAAAAGTTCAATCATGTCCCTTTCATGCATCTTTTCCACAAATAACCTTGAAGATAGTTCCTCAATAGTCCGTTTTTCTTCAGGTACTGATTCCCAAGCTGAAATAAAATGGTGAAAGGATGATGGGAGGGATGAGGTGATTTTTGTAATTGCCATGTTTGATGACAATTCAGCTCCCAAAGTCTGTAGCATAGAAAGTGCTTCTTTAACTAACTCTACCGAGAAAATCTGCCACATTTTCATTTTCTTTAAACTTCAAATTATAAAATTTTTCTTGAGCCAAGTGTATTGAGAATTGCCCCTTCTGTCCAAATATTGTGTGCAACTTTGTCCAAATTTTACTAGCACTGTCACAACTTAAAATTTGATATATCGTTTTCTCTCCTAACTACGACACTATTATGTTTTGGGCTTTTGTGTCAAAATCTTCCCATTCCACAATCTTTGGTATGTCAACTTCTGGTTTAAGACTTGTACCGTCTGCGATGGATAAAAATCCGGCTGCTCTTAGTAGGACTTTGACCCGGAATTTCCATGCTGCTCAATTTTCCTGCCCACAAAGTTTTATTTCGTTGGATATTACCTCCATTGATACAATGTGCTTGACCGCACAACGTTTTACTACGCTTAAAGCTGATGTTGAATTCACGTTTTACCACGCGTCCTTTTTTGCAAGGCACAAGCTTCCAAGATAATGGCCGCCGCCTTGCATTGTTTTTACCACAACGTGTCAGTGCTTCATCACACCAATCTTTTATTTTCTACAACAGTAACAAAGTAAAACAACAGTAGCAAGCCTTACTGGGTCCATAATCTTTTGGATTATTTATATAATTTGTAGTGTTGTTTTGAAAATAAAAGAGTTTTTATATACTTTAACGTGACGACCATTTTTTTTTTCGTATTGTAATGTTTACAGTAGTGTTGCCACTATATTAACATTATACATATCCGTATTTAAAATTAGTCTATATTAATCATTAACCAATATTTGTTGCTTTCTAATAGTATTGCTCGTGCCTCCATTACGATTTACGATTTGACTGAGGCGTGGAAGGTGTCCACTTGTCCAGAGCTATGTTTTACCAGTTAAATAAACTAGATGGCGTTAGTGGTTTCAGCACAATCGCAAAGGATCATCTTACCCCAAGGGATCAACTCGTACTACTTTCCCCTAAGTAATGACAATGAGTATTTTTGTTAAAAGGAGGTTAAGAGGGTTGAAATTATCTCCTCACGGAATTTGACAATTTTCTAATGTTTAAAACAAAGGTATCTCTGAGTAAAGAGCTAACCGCCATTTAAAGTCACCGGTCGCCGGGAATGATGGAGCTGATATACCTTTGTTTGTACGGTAAAAGTCCCAAACATTTAAAAGAAAATAATAAAAAAGATCGCCTATCGAAGGATGCAGTAAACCGAGTGCATAATAAAACATAAAATTATTTCTAAAAGTATCTAATCAACACTTTACTTGTAGTTGGTGAAGGAGGCCCTAAGATGATTTGTTATTATCTCTCTTAGATGACCTGATTGATCTTATCGGTGAATTTTGCAATTTCTAATTACTAAAACAAGAGTGATTTTGTTTGCGCAAAATTGAATGTGCGTTGTTATCCCTTTAATGTTTTAATTTGTTTACGAATATGGCAATATGTATGGACTTTTTAAAAGGCCTCGTCTGCAATTCGCCTGACAAGTAATTCCAGTAGGAGCGGTCAAAATTAGCCTAGATCCAGTGTTGATGTTCTACACTACTCTTGCTTGTCCATGTTGGTCTCCATATTAAAACAATTATTTATGACAATAAATCCAAAGAATATTGTAAGGTTAATTTATTTAAGTTGATATTAGTTAAGTTAATACATGAATATGTATAATTGTTAAATCAATTATGTATAAAAAATAAAACTTTGGATGCAAGTCTAAGAAGCAGGTTGAAGCTGCTAAGCTCTTATTTTCATATCGAACATTGTTAATTAATGATTCAGATGATTATTTTATAAGTTATCAGATAGTTCATTAGTAATAAATTAGTTCTAAGTATTTTTGTTTCTATAAAATAAATCAAAATATATCTATTTTTTTTTTATTACAAGACCCTATCTGGACTTACAATACCAACGCATTTTAGTGCTTGATTGAAAAAGGTTTTATTGATACAAGTTCTTGAATTAATTTATTCATATGGTAACTTCATTAACAGGGCCTAGTGCGAGTTTTACTCGAGCTTACTCGCTACTCGTTAGCCACCAGGTGGCGCTGCTACATTCCCATACAAATTGACTTTTACGCGTTGTTCGACGCGTTTGATAGAGTAAAACTCGCACTAGGCCCTTTGTTGTACCTACTTTTTATGCCTACTAAACACAGAACCAAAAGTGTTGTGAGTTTGAAGTTGGAATTATTTCAGTAATCTTTTTAAATTGAATAAATTATTTTGGAATTTATTACTAAATTTCAACGTTGGTAGCAACCGCCACGTAACAACACAAGCAAATAACGCCTAGAAATTGCAAATGCTCTGCTGAACTTAAAAGGATAAAAGTAGGACGGGGGTAGAGGAATTGATCCTGGCGACCTTATTTATATCGAAATGAATGAAATTTTATTTATTCTTTAATAAATAATATATTTTTATTTTCGCATCGAAAAGAAGTAGCACGCTTGCTTTTCTTTTTCACGATGGTCTCATATAAGACAGGCTAACCCAGCGCATGACTGCGGAACGCAGTGTGCGGCATGACTAACAAATAATACAGGACCTGACTAGTCCTGTAGGGAAGTTCGCGTATAGAATTTTTTTATCAGGAAAATTTGAGTGTAAGTATTGTAGACCTAGGTGAATATCCGCCATGAATACCTGGTACATTTTCCAGTTATGACGTCATAAACTTTTTGTAAGAAAAATAAAATTATTATTTTCAGGAAGCTACCTATCGAGTGAGGTATCAAATGAAAGGGCTCCATTCCATGAGCTGATTCCAAAGATATACCTTCCACTGCATTACATTTCAGCAAGTTGTTTCGTAAAAAATTAATAACATTTTCAAAATACACTAAGTCTGGGCTCTTCCTGACAGGAAACGGCTGATATTTTTTTTTTAATGTAAGTTCAGATACAGATCACAATTCAAAAATCTCGCCATTGTATCCTTACAATGGGGATGGGTCCATACTTAGGCGAGAGCAATAGGATATAGAATCTAAACTAGGTCTTATAGAAGTTGGGACTTGCTCCGGCGTGAAGTACCGTTTAACCCTATTTATCACACCAACTTTTTTAAAAAACAAATAGATTTTTCATAGATGTCTGCGGTGTCTCTTCCTTTAAAAAATAATAACAATGAAAAAAAAAAAAAACTTCAAGAGTACAATGAAACATACAGAGACGTTTTGTTTTATACCAGGTGTGGAGAAAACAATTTTACGATGAATGCTATCGATTTATGAATGTTTTATTCGCTGCTTGGTGTTGGTACAGTTGGATAGTACAGTTGATAGGACCACACGTTTTTTTTATTAACCGTAGTACAGTTAACCGGACCAGATGTACGTGTGCCTACCGCTAGCCTATTAGAAATTACCAGTATTTTTCTTATCTTGCTTTCCAAAATACACAAGCAAATCACCATAAAAATAACAATTTTTCTGTCGCCAAGAAGATAATATCACCCTTCCGAAGCCAAGGAAAACGATAAGTATTGCGCAACAGAAACAATATATTCTGTGGATGTCATTGAACTTTGCAAGGTCATTGGCAACTTTCTCCACTAAGTTTTTTTTTTAAATAATTACAATGATGTATGTACAAAGTTTGAAGCATATTTTTAATTGCACCATATTATTTATGTTGATGACATCATCACAATATAATAAGCATATAGATAACTGAAACTGAAAGAGACAACGAAAAGACGAACATACGGGCATTATTCACTTGCGTTTTGACCAATCGTAGCACTGCGTTCGTAGACGTCTACGAGTTACGTAGCGGACGGTGACGCAGCAAGAGGGCACCGTAGCACTTTCACGACAGATATCTCTGAAAATTAGATATACCCACTAAATAATAGATATTGCTTTTATAGTTTTTGCATAGTAATTTGTTTTTTACCGCCCATTAGAATGAGAGAAACGTTTTTATTGCACGTCTGTGAGCGCTGTTGAAGGTGTGTCGTTTTAGTGTCGTGATTATGCTCGG
Source organism: Synanthedon myopaeformis (assembly GCA_944738685.1). Taxonomy (NCBI): domain Eukaryota; kingdom Metazoa; phylum Arthropoda; class Insecta; order Lepidoptera; family Sesiidae; genus Synanthedon; species Synanthedon myopaeformis. Next base: position 9,649,688 of record OX122921.1, on the reverse strand, counting down.
AAGAGACATATAGCAGTGACATTAGTGAGAGACTGGGTCCAGGAAGGTGATAGTGCCGGGGTAAGTGGTGAAGGCAGCATGGTGATGAGGCTGGGTCGGTAGTGCAGAGGGTAGAGGGGCGCAAGCGCGGATCGATCGGGAGGAATCGACCGAGCGGGGCGGGGCGGAGCGGGGCTGTTTCGCAGCTCAGTCGCGCGCGGGCACGGCGTGCGAACGGTTGCATTGGTGTACGTGCATGGCGCGCTTGACTGAATGCCTCGCGCCCTCGGGGAATGGCTTCGTCCGAGGAAGAGGCGACTACCGCGTCGATCCTTGAAGATGACTGCCTCAGTGTGCGCAAATGGTGGTGCTTTCTCCTGTCGTCTATCTTCACTTTCCTGGCGGGGCTGCTCATCGTGCTACTATGGCGCGCGTGCGCGTTCGTCTGCTGCCGAAAGGAGCCGGAGTTGGCGCCCAACGACCCCAAGCAGAAGGAGCAGAAGGCGGCGCGCCAGGGGAAACAGGAGTTCGAGGGCACCTTCATGACCGAAGCCAAGGATTGGGCCGGCGAGCTCATCTCCGGCCAAACCACCACCGGACGAATACTTGTGAGTACAATATCATTTCAGTCCTTTTTTGAAACGACAGATTTTAGTACTTTAGATTTTTCTAACCCATATAAAAACACCTTTAGTTAACCCATACGGGGCACCAATAATACCTAATTGTATTGGCACCAATTAAATAATAAGACAACACATCGATAGTGCATCTGCAATGTTCGCGAAAATCCGAGTAGATTGTTTCCACTCGGGCTTCAGCGTCTGGTGCTGCCAGCCCTAACAGCATTCTATGCACGATTGCAAGTAGGCTCGAGGCTCGACTGCCTAAATATATGAACCGTTGCTGCTGGCTTTCAACGACCGTGGGAATCCACAAAGTAAGCGGTTTACCTAAGGCTCTTAGTGCACTATGGTGCTGCAAGAGCGCTGCCGACTATAGAAGGATAAGGGATAAGGAAGGAATGGGGTAATAGGCTCTGGCATCCCTTACACCCTCACCGAAACACAACAGCATATTTTTTATTTATTTCTATTTTTTATTTTTATCCCACTGATCCTAAACAACACACATATTTAAATTACAGACTATTATCATTGATAAACTATAATATCTGGTATATGGGTAAATTATAGGCATCCACACTCAGATTGATGGTGATTAGAAGCATAACTACACTAGCATTAACATACAACAATTAAGACACATTTTACGATAGGTAGGTATATTAGTTTAAACATGGACACTTGAAAATTAAAATGTTATTGGTTACTTTTAACTATGTTGAGGTATTTACAAGTAAACATAATTATAATATAAAATATACTGAAGTCAGCTACATAGTGTAAGTACCTATTTAAACTTAAAACAACAATTTTTATTTTATAATAATCACAAGCCTCAATAAAAAAATTCCCATATGAAATTTTATTCAGATTTAGTACCTACTTATTATTAAAAAGTCGGTGCTCGCGACTTCGTCCGCATTAAAAATTAAACATACAACGCCTCACGTATCGCTATGACGACCAGGGCACTGCCACCATTGAAGTACAGTGGCGCTCAATTTTTTATAATTGTAGCATATAAAAAATTGGGAATAGCAGGTAATAAATTATGTGCCAAATTTCATATATATCCGTTTTGCGTTAAAACGAAACAAACATTCATACATCCATCCTCACAAACTTTCGCATTTATAATATTAATAGAATTAAGTAAATGGGGTTTATTTTTGTTAACTTTTTCTTTAAGTCCCATTTAGTAGGAAACATTGCGACCGCATCCCCTCAAAGAAAATCACAAATGAAATGCGCAACATAATTATTATGTCCTTTAATAGAGATCTTAATAATATAAGTAAATTCGAAATTTTGTGAAAAAGTATGTGTGTTTGTTATTTGTTACCCTCTCACCCAAAAATTACTGAACGGATCTTGATAAAACTTTAGAGTAGTATAGTTCACACATCAGAATAACACATAGGCTAATGTATGAAGATACAGGTACGAAGTCGCGAACTAAAGCTAATCTATCGTCAATAATCAGTATTTTTTCTTTTAAAATTATAAAAATCTGTTAGTAATTGTCAATATAATTTTGACGCTTTGTGAAAAAGCTCTGACGAACAGACATACCTATGTATATTTTTAGTATTATTATTAGCTTTCACCCACAACCTTCGCCTACGCGAAAAGTTGAAAAGTATTCCTACCCAAGTGTTCAAGAAACAGTAAAATGTAACTACAAAGCGTCTGGTGCATTTATAATATCCCATGGCTTTGCACTGATGAGTTTTTTTTTCTGCAAATTATGTACACAAACCTTCCTAGTTATCGCTCTTTCGATTAGTGAAAACCGTATCAAAATCCGTTGGACGAATTAGAAGAGGTTAGCGTAGAAACAAAAGGATATCGACTTTTTTATATTATGAATAGATATTTCACAGATATAGATATATATTTGTAGATGGTATAAGGCTAATACAAAAGGAATAATACATAAGAGTGTATTGACCTTGCCGTGTCCTTTTAAGGTGACATGTTCTTTTATAGAATAGCAGTCAATAAAGATTCAAAAAAAGATATATAGATAGATTGTGTAAAAGGTATTAAATACTTATTTCATTTTTACATCTCCAATACTTAAACTAACTTGAAAGCTAAAGTTAGCACGTAGATTATTGAAATGTATTTACTATAAAAAAATATTATTTATACAGGCGTCCCAAGACTATGCGACATGAAGGGAAAGTACCTACCTTAAATATCGTAGATTCTCAGACGAAGCAAGTAACTTTTAGAAAATCTTTGAATGCAGTATTACTAGCTTTTAAAAATAACATAAAGTCTTCTTTCAGCAAAATATCTTATCTACTATATTTAAGGTACTTTCCCTTCATGTCGCATAGTCTTAGGACGCCCTGTATACTAAGTCGATTTTAAAGTATCAAATTATCTACTAACATAAGATTGAAGGTTTAAATACCATTATTATATTTATTTTTGTAAAACTCTGCAGGCTGATCGATTGTCTATGTTACGTGGCTACCATCGCTTATTAATACTAACAACATTATAGATAGATAGAATCGGGTGAAAAAACCATGCAGACAAGCTACAAGTTACGTGTACGTTCTATTCTCAAATTTATTTGTGAGAGAGATATGTTTAAATTTCAAAAATATAGTCCATTTTCTCGCTTGGTAAAGTGAGTGGTATTTTGAATTGTTATAGTTTGATTGTTCTCGCAATCCATACTTCCATACTATCCATACTAATATTATAAATGCGAAAGTAACATTGTCTGTCTGTCTGTGCTACCTTCATGAACCAATTCATGAAATTTTGCATACACCTTGTCAGGGATACCTACAAAAAAGGACAGAAAAAAAGTACTGTTTCCGATTGATCGTCTAAAAATATAAAAAAATGGGCACCAATGTCGCATGGCGGCGCCATCGTCGTCACAGCGATAACGATGTCAGGCGTTATTATTCATATATATTCTTTTTCAACGGGGACGAAGTCGCGGACACCAACTAGTTTAATAATATAATTCTAAACATGCAATACACGTATAGTCGAAATAAGTAGATAGGAAATTCTTCCGTTCCGGGGCCGTAGCTCTAAAGCACATATACCTATTCTTATCACTCGATATTCGTAGGTACGAGTATATTCGTGGCAGGGATAAATTAAAAATTTGGCCTACTTAGTTGTAATTGAGAATTTTATGTAGTAAATATTGATTTTCATAACAAAGGAGCAAATCTTATTTTTGTAGCTAAATATATAATACGATATAAATCCATAAAAAATATAGTTAGCGAAGAATGTTGACAGAATCCTTAATCACTTAGAATATAGATAGTTAGATCTTGCAAAAACTTTGATTTCTTTAAACAATTTTTTTAGTGTATTATAATGTAGTCTGTACTGATATAATAAAGATAAGAATTTGTTAGTTTGTTTGGTTGTACGCGTTAAATTTGGAACTATCGGTCGTATTAAAAAAAAATCATTTTGCATTTGATTGCCCAATTTTTGAGGAAGGGTTATAGGTTATTTATCCTCAAGCTATGTCGCTTAGAAGGCGAGGCGGGTGAAACCACGAAACACAGCTAACAACCAGTAAATATGAAAGATTTTACTCGAAACAGATACCATAGTAAACCGAATACTGCCTTGAGCAAATGACGTCGCTGATACCGCCCATGGCGCGCAATGTTTGAACCATGACCCACTTCTTGATATTGATGTGTAACAAACACCCTAGTTCAAGAACAACTTTAGTTTTTATTTCTCCACTAACTGTGCCCGCGACTTCGTATTCGATTTTTTAAACCGATTGAAATGAAACTAACATTAAATGTTATGGGAAGCTTGCTACAATACATTAGTGAAAACCGCATTCAAATCGGTTCAGTTGTTTATGAGATTAGTGTGCACAAACACACTGACAATCTACGAGTATATACAAGTAAATATCTATTTAACCCCATTCCAGATAACATAAGAAGGGGCCTTCTTCTTCGCTTGGATTCCAGATGTGCTAGATTAGCTTTCTTTAACTTCATTTGCACATATTGAAACTGAAAATATATATCTAATTAAAATATAACTCATACTAGCGACCCTACTCATACATCTGAGCTTCGCACGGATGCAATTTTCCAGGAAACTTTTCCAAATTTCTCTTCATTTCTAACAGCCGAATTGGTCCAGCCGTTCTCGTTTTGCATTTAGCGATTAATTTTTATTTTATAGAAGATATAGAAGATTTTAACAGATATGATAGATTTATATAAGGTTGAGATTCACAAGGTGGCGCTACAATAGTATAAAGATTTTTTTCGAGTTCGGTCATGTAGAACATAGTATTAATGTCTGTAGATTTTTCATACTGACGTGCGTGAACTGTGACCACAGGGTTATATGTGACTGTGAACGTACCAATTCTAACGTATTAGTTTTACTAACAAATCCATTTCTCACTCTTATGTTAAATAACTCTTCATGTTGTTATAAAAATAGGTTTATACTGTGTGTGATGCTTTCACGCCTAGTAAGCCGTAAAGTCTGACGTGAACATTACAGTCCCTACAGCCCTGCGGTTATTTGGATCTAATTAAAGGCAGATACCTAATCGAGTTAGTGCTCTGGGGATGGTCTCTTTACGAGTGGATGGGCTCAGCTGTTTTACGCTTCGATTCCTGTGGTGTACAAAATGGAGCTTTATTTTGTTTTTTAGGTGAAACCAAATAGGAAAATTCATTGAACTGAATCGTCCCATTACAAAACCGTGTAATATATCTATTACATGCTTTTAATTCCCAGCCAATAAGTTTACAGTAAAAACGTATTCACAAAATTATTGTTTAGTTTAATAGTAATGCAAGTATTTATTAATTAAATAGGTTTGAAACAAACCATTTACACGGAAGTCTACACTATTTCCGAAAAGTAAATATATATTTTTACAAGTTGACCCGGAAATTGCAGATTTGCAGAGTAAATTTGCAGAAATGAACGATACTGAGAAACAACTCTTAAAAAATAAATATAATTAGTAAAGATAAGATCGGTTTTTATGGCAAATAATGACAGATTAATATACCTTATTTATAATTTGATACCGCACCGAATAAAATAACAATAAATGAATAAAAAAATAAAAACATTCTTTGAGTCTCTTTTGAATTATATTCAAATCTATTGCATATACCACTAGTTCGGAATGCATACTAGTATTCTATACGAAAGAACTGGCAAAGGAACCTCATAGTTTCTCTTTCAAACATAATTTTTATGATGTGTTGTGAGGTAACTTAATAATGCATCAGGTATGTTAATTTTCACTGTAAACTAACTGACAATGCGGACAATGTTAAGATAAACAGTTACTGCAGCACTGTAGGCGACGGGCGACGGTGCAGTTATTGTGAATGTAGTCCTGAAAATTACGGTCAGTAGACTTCATACCTATATGACACAAAATTTTATGAATTTTGCGGGCTTTCGTATTTCGTATTGTTAGTGACTTCGTGTTTTTAATTCTCGTGAAGGGGAGTTACCATAGGCTTGTTTATATTAATTTTTCATATTACTAACATGAATTTTTCATGTAATACGGAAAGTTAATTTAATATTGAGAAGCTCTATGATTCATTCTTAAGTCTACTGAATGACTGTTCGGAGAATTCTCTGAATCACCTAGAAATTCTTTGAATTATAGTAAAAAACTGCATCATAACCGGAGTGGCGTTAGCCTAGAAAAACTACGCCAAATATCAAAGACGCGGATTGCGTTTATGTTTAACTATTTACAGAAAAGAAATAGCATAGAAAGCAAATTCAAATCCAACGCCCAATAGTCGGCGACAATGTCTAATGTAGTTAAGTAATAATATAAAACAAAAATGTGTCAGTCAAACCTAATAGATCTTCTAGTGATGTGATTCATAAATTTTTTATTGAGCGTGCATTACGTCACTTCATTACTTCCTCTCGTATATATGCGAAGTATATAATCACGGATTACCGTATAGTTCAAGGATCTATTGTATGCCTACACAATTATGTCTAGACGAATACTGTTTACTTTTGAACAATATAATCTTTGAAAGTCTTCGTGGTTCATGGTCAATTAGATATTGGAGCTAATAAGTTATTTAAAAAAAAACTACTTAATTAGCTTAAATTAGCTGTTACAATCAGGAACAAATATTGTATAATTTTTGTCTGCCTGTTTGATGTTTCGTTTCTTAATTAAGTCTTTTGTTATTTTTCTCATGTAAGTAGCTTTAAGCTTTAATGAGAATAAAGAAATATAAACCTAAACCTAAAAATTTTGCAGATTTTATTGTTGAAAGTTCTTGTTGAAAATAAAAATAAAACTAACAACTCAGTGAAAGATTTTAAAATAGAAATATTTGAATAAAACTAAGTACATATAACATCTATATATTTTTTTACTTAAGTATTGATTACTTGCCTTATAATTAACAATTTGCTTCGATGCAACTATTGATTTTAACTATAGGCGTAGGTAGGTATAGTATAATTATTTCTTTCTTTCATTTGAATAAGTTAGCCTTGTGTTCTATATACAGCAATATATAATTATACCTATACTAACACAAGCGCCATTTTGGCCAATTTATGAATCACTATTTAATGGTTGTAGGTTGCCAGTGTTTTAGTTTAACACCTCATATTTATTTCATTTATTTAATTATTTATTAATACAATATAATGTTTCATTTAATTTAACATTCAATTTAGGCTATTCGTGCCTCAGTAATCTGGTTGGTCACGTTTTAAAACGGTCCAGCAATTTTTATTACTGTCCTCTTGGACAATGCCGGCGTGCGGACAGAAAAGAGTCGATCGACGTAGGTATTCTTTTTTTAAAGTAATGAAGCCATTTTCAACCAAGTGGGGGTAAACTTATTTATTAACAGTATTTCAAATGGGAATTATTAAGTACTAGACATGTTTTAGTTAGAGAAACACCGTAATGCGGTTTCAAAGAACACAACACTATTATAGTTTGATTAGCTACCCCCAGGCGTATAGCGTGACTCTTGTAGCTTTGTACAACAAAGGCACATACATACCTATTTATATTAATAGGGTTGTGTGCGTACTGCGTACTGTCTGCTTACATTGGAAACGTTTGCATATGAAATGAAACAGACAGCACATAAACTGTGCTTATTTAGAGCCTATGCTTAATTTTAATTATACTTAAAAAAGTATTAGTTACTGGAATTATGAAACATTTCTTACTTAATTTGTGCAAATAAACTTGCTTAGTTGCTTAGACTCTTTTTCAGCTAATAAGGTAAAATGAGATGAACAGACTGGGTTATACCTACTCAGGTATAACTCAGTCTATTAAAAGCTATATATCCATTTTAAAATTAAAGAACAAATAGTTTGTATGAAGAGAAGAAACGTGTTGTTTCAGGGCTTGTAATAAATTATGAATCCTCAGACAGGCTGACGATCTACTTGGTGGTAGGTGGCTACCGTAGTCTATTTATAAACTACGCCATAGGTTCTGCAAGTACCTACCTACACTGCCGATCTCAGTATTATAAAGGATATGGAATTAGGAAGCGATGGGGTTATGATCTCTCGATCCCATACACACTCACTGAAACAACAGCACACATGCTCATATACTCTGTGGTGTTCTGTAAGGGGGTGGTTACCGTCGCTAGATGGGCTGCTCAATTTATGACTGCGAAACTCAGTATGCCCCGCCACTACTACTAAAACATACTTTGATAAGTTCTTTAGCAGAGTGATCCCACCGGTAATCGAACACGGGCGGGGGCGGTAGAATCGAATATGTGTAGATGAACGTACGACAAATTGCTATACTTATAGTCGTGTCGGCAAAACCGGGCGGTAGAAGAAAGACCTCTTGGCCTACCTACTAAACAAAACCCGTAGTGATTTTGCCGATCGGGTAAGCCGAATGAAAGTCGAACATAATTATGTAGAAACTACTTCGGGTCGGCTTTGTTGTTCAACAAAAATTGCCGAATGAAATGTGCCGGCCCGACTATATGTATAGAAACCCACAGAAGGCTAAGCCAAGCACCTCGATCAATTGGCTCGTCCGACAAAGAGTGCCCTGTACTAATACTACTTCTGAAATAAAAAATACAATAAACCTATCATAACCTACATATTAAATATTGAAGAGTTTTTATTCGAAATGACTTTATGAAAAGTCGCGTTAACTCAATTAATAATAAAATAGTTAATAATCAATTTTTATTAAAATTTAAAAAAAATCCTGACAATATCTCACCTTTGCTGTCAATTTCAATTGACACGACCTATTAGAAAATCGTCCGCCGCAAAAAGCGTCCAATTCCGCTCTCTCCAGACAATACGAACTGTGACTTTTGACCTATTAAAACTATCCGCGAAGGCTTCCAGAAATGGTATATGGGTCGCCATATTTATACTCGACGAACGTTCATATTTGGCTAGACGACGTCGGTTGACCTTTCGAATGTGAAACTTTTAGTGACTTATTTCAGCGCATATGCTATTTCAGAGTAACTTTTGAATTCGTAATGTGAATTTGTATGAACCACTCTGAATAAAATTTGAAACCAGACTTGTAGATATTGCTCGGTACAAGGAGGAATAATGTTCGAAAAACCTATTATGGAAAAGGTACATCAGTCAGTTAACAGCGACGATTTAAGTTAGATATCCCTACTAATATTATAAATTCGCAAGTCACAGAAAACTACATCCATAAAAAAAGTAAAAAGGAACCCGAAGTCGCGAACAAAAGTATTTTATAAAAAGGTCTGCTTTCGCGTATGAGCACAAACAACACCGAGGCCACCGAGGGTGCATTTTCGACTACAATATAGATTTATTATATTATATTAAAAAATAAATAAATAAATTTCATGAAAGTTAAGTAAATATTTGAAGTGTTATAGGACTAACACATCGGATAATTTGATAAGGTAAATTTTAGCACAATATAAAATAAGAGTAATAGAGCCCTAGAAAACGCTTAGCTAAAGTCGTTAGACCTATCCTCATATTTGTATTGCCATGTGCACATCAAATTAACAAGCTAGTTGGTAACAGAATATGATAAACAATCTATCTGTTACCAAAATGCCATCAATCAAACTCCGAAAAACTGCGTTTATCACGCAGGAAAAATTATAGCATCAGCTGAACAAAAGACCCTAAACAATATCGTTGAAATGAGTAGTGAATCTTTACTTTGTATCGATGATAATACAAAGTAGCCATTACATTCTGGCTATATAAAGTACAACAAGTGTAAAGTGTGTGTATGTTTTTTTAAATTACAATTTGGAGAATTTGGTAATAAGTCTTTCTTAATTTCAGTAATTTCCTGTAAATATTTTAGATTTTTGACATTCGAGACTTTTTATATTTTCAATATTAAATATCCATAAAACCCTATACCAAGTTACGCGATATTTTTCGACAATTTTTTTTCTAACGATAAGAATCTATATTTTTTTCTAACCTAATGACACAATTTTCAATCTTTAACACGACAATAATAAAAAAACTGATGACCATGATGATTCATAAAAAACTGATTGTACAACAGTTCACCATCGATCATCGGACTTATGTATCTCTTCGAGAACCATTAATTTATAACCAATAAACCGATAAATTTAAAGAAACATTGTGTAGATGTTCTAATTTTCTCGGAGTTATCAAATTATTAGATCACCAGGTCATTGGGGTATCGATCATCGGATTTATCTCTTCGAGAACCATTAATTGTAACAAATGAAACGATAAATCTAACCTAAAGTTACAAATTGTATTTTATTGGCACTTTTTAATCTCTATTTGTACACATTGACCTTTCTATAATTACCTCTACTGTAAACTTTGGTGTTACCTCTCAGCTACAGATATATTGTGTGGTTTGTTTATTGTTCAAATTTTGCATTAATTTCGCATTAATAAAAAAATAATATTAATATTGGCAATGGCGTTTCGTCTGGCGGCAGTAACCAACTCCTTACATCGTGAAATAATGGAGTGATCGCTCCATATTAATATACCTTATTCTTTATTTGGCTCCTTCCACTTGCAAGTACCAATTTCAGCGCACTTGCAACCCCTATGGTGTCGCTTGGCGACGGATAGCGATATACCATCAAATAGACTGTCAACCTGTCTGTCAGCCTTTACATAATAAAATAATAATAATAATAATAAGTTCATCATCACCATCTCATCCGGTCGGTAGCACACTTGCAGTACCTGTGGCGTTGCTTGTGTTATCAAGTTACCATCAAGTTGATCGTCAGCCTGTCTGACGACTTTTACATAAAAACATACTTTTGAAGTATTGTATCACTGCTTGTTGTTAATACTGTGAAATCGTCACACGTAACCCACATACGTAGAATATCGGTCCGAAAGAGGCTATTAAGCATTCCGGCGCTCGCAACCTTTTGTTTTGGCCCCAAATTGCCTCATCGGTCAAAAGTGGAACAATCAACAACCAACACAACACTGAAAACGGATTTGGGGTTTTATATTCCAAGATGGCGTCTCGTCATTTGTTGAAAATTATTCCCAACAAACGTTGTCATTTAAAGTTAACTCTAAAAGCACTAAATCTATATTAAATTAACTCCTTGTGTTTTGACACCTCTAGACAAAACACCGAAAACTCGTCAAAATAAAATGCATAAGACATTTGTAAATCATTATTTTGTATGTCCCATTAGGTATAGAGGGCAATTATATTTGTTGGATAGATTATTTACAATTTATATGTACCAGTAATTTTTTTTCTGTAAAAAATTAAAAGTATATCGGATATTATATTCAGAATATATTCAGAAATATATTACTAAAACCAAATGGTAACAAAATTATTATTTTCAAAATAAATATTTAAAAAAAATTAAAATGGTGAACAGTGTGTGTTTTCAAAGCAAACATTTGATAAGCATTGTCATCTTATGTGTGCATTCTGTTCCGTGGATTAAACAGAACAGGTTAGTTTTGTTTAGAGAATTAAGAAAAAAACTACAATAGGTCTTAGTTTAATGCCTACAAGACATATGATCACGTAAAAATCCCACAGTTGATGCCCCCTTTCCCAGTTACTGTTCGTACAAGTTTTGGCAATGTAGCAACAAGCCATTTTATAGCTTACAAAACTAGTTAACCATTATTGTTATAGATCGATATACTGCTAATAACGACCCACTTGGTATTAATACGATTCAAGAATACTAGGACATTTGCCAACGTGAAAGTATGAGGAATTCCAATAACTTTGGCTGGTTTTAGCTAACTTTTTAGTTAGAAGCTAAACTCAAAAATATTGTCAGTTAGGTACTTTCTTTAAACGATGGTTTTGTTTGTTGATGGCGTATTTGATAGTTATTGGCTATGGTGGCTGTCAACGCAGGCCAAGTGCGAGTGGTAAATTATAAGGGATAGATGAATGGGTTCTGGATCTCTTTCTAACTCATTGAAATACAAAGGTAAACGTGTTGGTATTTTACGGTGATTTTCTAGTAAGGTGGTGGTTACTGCTGCTAGAAGGCCTCTTTGTTTATGTTTATGACTCTTTATAAAGTGCCTTATTATTATGATATATATGTAAAGTCGGGGTACAGAATACCTATAGTTTTTATGTGTTCAATCTTTAGCTATGGTTTAGAAACTTCAAGGAAGGCAGTAGATTCTTATTAATGTAAAACACTGTTATTATTTGGATACTGTCTAAATGTAATTTGTTAGAAATAAAGTGGTGGAAATTGAAATTAAATTTCACTTCAAATAATTGGTAATTTGAAATGCCCATTAAGGTGCGGTTTACCGGAAGAAAAACAAATGATTCGATCGCCAATACTATTTGTTGATTAGAAAAGGCGTGCTAATAATACATATTTCAAAAAATTTTTTTTGGCCGCTCCTTTGCTTTTTTATTGAGTCATCTATAATAATATACAATTATTCGTCTTGTATCGCAAAAAAGCAGTAGGGTTAACAGAAATGCTTAACGAGCAAATATTGTACAGTATAGTGCGACTGTATTAGCTGACTATACACATTGAATTACTGACAATTTTATCACGTACACTTCAATTCAGTCTTATATAATATAGGCTGAATGTAGGCTTCCCTCAAAGCTCGCCACCACACACGGTCTCCTGGCCTGTCTGTCCACCTGGCCACAAAGCGACCCACACTGCGCTTTCTCTAATTCGTTTCCTCCATTCGAGAACTCTTCTACCTCACGTTTATCCATTCTGCGACAGAGTGACCGGCCCATTGCCACTTCAACTTGCTAATTCTCTTGGCCATGTCAACAACCTTGCTTCTTCGGTGAATTTCAGAATTTCGGATCCTATCCACCAAAGAAACTCTGAGCCAAGCTCGCTCCATAGATGGCTGAGCGGCAAACTTGTTTATCAGTCGTGACGTGAGAGACCATATTTCGATACCATGCTATTAGAATCACTTCAAATTTTATATCGCAAAAAAGCAGTAGGTTAGCTGAGTTGTAAATGTTGTATGAGTAAAATTGTACAGAGAGATTGCATTAGTTGTTACTGACAAATTTGTCACGTTGCCCTTTAATTCAGTCTTAATTAAAACCAGTTTACTTAAAAGTACTACAATAATTAACTATTATTCGCCTTATATCGCCGAAAAGCTTTAGACTAAACTCTATTATTATTTCTCGTTTAGAAGGAATGCTAAATGAGAAAAAATTGTTCAGCGAGACTGACTGTACACCTTGAATTAGTGAAAATTTTGTCACGTTACACTCAAATTCAGTCTTAATTAAAACCCGTTTACGTGTGTTTACAAGGCGCACTTGACGCTCTAAAGCCCTCGTGTCACGAGACAAAAACATAAGACGGGCATCCCGTCCCTGAAACGTGCCTCCTCGCCTAATCCCTGTAAATAGGTCAATGGGCGGAGTCCTATCGATTACCACCAAGTGCGGTTCGCAGGAGCTCGCCCCGCTTCGCTCTTCTACCTAGATACTGTATTCAGGCCTCTCCCGTATTTCAAACGTGTATCATCGTTATGTCTTTTTTAATTAGTTTTCGTGAATACACTCCGTACAGCCTTGCTTTCATTGGGGGTAAATGGGAATTTCATTGCGTTATGAATGAAAAAAATAAAACGAACATACATATGTAGTTATGAATGGAAAACGTTTCAGAGATTTACTGTTTTTGATATTTCAGAGAGTTTTTAAAATAAATAATATAATACAAATCATTCTATCTCTCTCTGTGTGCCTCTTCAGTCCTAAAGGTTAGCCGCCAACTCGACCGAGGCAATCCCAGTCCATTCTCGGATATTTCTGAGCTACGACTTTCCCCTTCGCCCAGCGCGTCTCTTGCCTTCCACCTTACCCTTCATAAATAATTGGAGCAGACATCTATCGTGGACTTACGAGACATTCGTCACATTCACTTTTCGGGGCCAAGATATTCCATCTTGCGTTTTTTGATGGTTTTCATCATCTTTCAGGAAATCATCTAATGTCATTGCTCAATGCGTTTCGTTTAGCATGAATTTAACATGCTTAATGTTAATCTCTTTAGAAAATACCAACGTGACGCGAGAAAATACGTTCGATTTTTAGGTCAACTTCGACATAAGTGACAATCGTGCCAGTACAGATTGGTCCAATATCTGAAAACGTAGTTGGAGCACCACCCTTCGCGATGACGAGTGGCGCTTACGTATCATGAAAAAAGCGGTAAGTGCGAGAGAGAGGTTCGATAGTTTACCCGTAAAAACGTCATATACGCACGTTCGAATCTTGTTGAATCTACGATTTTGGCCTATTGCCACCTCAGCTGTCGCCGTCCCCATACTTCCACTACAGATTATTATTACCCATATTTATTTATAAAATTTCGTTACGATGACCGCTTTTTCTACTGCACAAATTGTACGCAGAAATGCGTGCTAGTGGGACATTTTTTTCCAAAAATGGAAAAAATCTGTGAACAATATTAAATTCCATTTTCAATTTTCAATAACATACTTCTATAGGGCTAAACGTTAGACTAAAATTTTAAAACGTGCCTTAAAAAAACGTTATTCGTGTACTAGCCTGAGGTACAGTCAAGTGTAAAAATATGTATTTACTAAACCATTACAATAATATACTGACCCGGCAAACGTTGTTATGCCAAAAAAAAAATTTTTTTTTGGGTGGGCCACCCTTATCACTTAGGGGTATAAAAATTGTTTACGACCTATTCTCGATATGCTGTCGCGAACTTTTTTTAGAACTTTTAAAGAGGAACAATTCCATCATACATGATTTTTGCGTTACTTAAACCGTTTAAGCGAAACGGAAGCTCTCAAAAAGGTATCTTTTTTCCCGTTTTTGCAACATTTTCCATTGACGCTCCGTTCCTATTGGTCGCAGCGCGATGTTATATATATATATTGCAAAATGCAAAAATAAATGGACTATCCAACACAAAAAAAAAACAGTAGTTCCTGAGATTAACGCGTTTAACCCAACAAACAAACAAACTCTTCACCTTTATAATATTAGTATATAGATGTATGCTCGTAGATATATTTATAATATTAAAACTAGAACCTATTTAGAAATATTGTCTTTATTAATGACAGTTTATATGTGTACAGATAATTATTTTAAAAAACGTTTTTAAAAACATTCATATAACGATTCTTTGGATATATATATTTATGCACCTGACTCTACTTGAAATTGTTGATTCTAAAGGTATATGAAATATTAAACTTCCTGTGATGTTGCAAAACAGCTGCTAAATAAACAAAATGCCAGCCAATTTGCAAGTAGGGCAAAACGGTTAGGGCCATTGCATGCGACATTGGAAACATATGTGGAAAGCGTTAGACATTGACATTGTCCACATTATTATAATTATAAATAGGTGTTATATTCCTATGTTTTATTAATTTTATACGAGTTCTCAGGAAATTTCAATACTTAGATATATTTACTTATAATGTGCTATCATCCATAAACTAAGTATTATACCATTATTAATAAGTAAATAATAATAGTGAGTAAAGGGGCAAGGCTTAAGCTATAGGTGGATAAGGCTGTAAATACTTTGTGATAAATACTATCTTCTGTATCTATCCCTTGATGTAGCCTTCCAGTGAAAGATGGTTGTCGAAGCTCTTTAAGTTACTAATTTTAAGTTACTAAATATTTAGTACCTAATAATTACTAAGTTGTTAATCAACTAGCTGCTAAAAGTTGCTATCTGCTTAAGCTGTTTCTTAGCTAACTACTACTAAACTAAGTATACAACGAATTTTGATACGGTTTTCACAAATGGAAATTTGTAGCGATAAACCAGGAAGTGTTGTGTATATAATTTGCAAAAAATCAAATTCTAAAGCTCTCGCCTCGCTCGCTATTAACACAATAAAAAAATCTGTACAAGAAATTACTTAGAACTGATTAGAAGTAAGTATATACTAATTTGTTAGATCAGTGTTTGTCGTTATAATCAGATCAGGACACGATTAAAGGTGTTTAATTATGGTGTTATCTATACTAATATTATAAAGAAAGAAGATTTTTGTATTTTTGTTTGTAATGAATAAACTCAAAAACTACTTGACTGATTTTAAATATTCTTTCACCTACGTTATCAGCGCAGCGAGTAACGTCGGCTATATTTTATAAAGTTACGTATACGAAGCCGCATTCAGCAGCTGGTTAATTATAAAAACTATAGTTGAAAGTTTCAATTACTCAATATACAAATATATTATTTGATAAATAAAATAGACTTCTTTTAAAAAGTCATAACCATTAACACTTGTAATGTTTGATGTGTACTTTATTGAAAAATTTTAAATGAAATGAGTGTAGTCGATATTGAATTTTATTAATAACTCGAGACTGCCAACCTCAACATCCGCGTGTCATCAAAACATTTTCATATAAAAGTTCAATATTTTCAAATTGTTTTAAATCTGAACACCATTGCAATTTTAATATCGAGCTATTTTTATTATTATGAAAGTTCATGTGTGTTTTAGCAACGCGATCTGAAAATAATATTTGGTGATGTGAAACCAACGAATTCTCATATAGCCACAACTTTTTATTATTATTAACTAGCGACCCGCTCCCGGTTTTGCATGGGTGCAATTTTTTCTGCAAATTATATATAAATCCCTTCCTCGTTTAATGTGCTTTCCATTAGGGAAAACCGCGTTAATTAAACTCCTAATTAAAATAAGGGTTAGCTTTCTCACCTATACAAATATCAAAGTATTTTAATTAGTTCATCTGTTTTATTTATTTATATTTTTTAAATAAACATAAAATACTTCAAATTGTTTATACTTAAAAAACAAGCCATTTTTTTTAAATATAAACCGAAAGGATAAAAAGTATTCTATATGTTAAGTTAGTCCAGGTAATAAATTATCTGTGTGAAAAATTTCATCGAAATCCGTTCAGTCGTTTATGCGTTAAAGAGTACCAAACGTATATACATCCCCACAAACTTGTATTAAAATAATGTTAGTAGGATTGTTAGGCTGTCATCGGCAGTGCCTATATAGGCAAATTGGCATCAGATCAACGCCACTCCCACCACTATATCGATCTGATGTCACTCACTCGCGCTAACGAATTTCTCTTTGTAGCGATTTCATTAATATAACAAGACCTATATTCACGTTTACACTAATGTTTCAATACAATCGGTTTTTTTAAATTCAGTCTGTATTTTGTTATATTAAATTTAACATTATTAGTATTCTTACATATCTATGTATCTTTTTATCTTTTATAATCTATCTATATTTAATTATTAATTAGTTTATATATTACCCATACATACTATCCCTAGTTACATACCTAACATTATAAATGTAAAAGTAACTTTGTCTGTCTGTTCAATCAATCAACATGAAATTTTGCATAACGTGTGTCAGGGATATAAGAAAGGACATACATATATAGGGTACCTTTAATCCAGAATAATGTACTGTTACCAAGGGATCATCTAAAATAATATAAAAATAACTAACGCATGGCCAAAATGTTATAGCAACAAGAGGTCAAGCGTTATATTGCTTATTTATTTTTTTAATTTTAAACGCGGACGAAGTCGCGGGCACCAGCTAGTATCTATATAGTTCTATCTACATTTTTATCTTCTATCTTTAAAAGTGTTGCTAAGCGTAAAACTCGAGAACGGTTGGACAAATTCCTCATTACTTATATTTTTTTTAATATACGTTGAAGTCCAAGGAAAGTTTTTATGAAGAGAAAAATTTTGAAAATTGCTGGTTTTTTTTTTTTTGTTTAAGTGACACTACAGCTGTCACAGTCCAATTGTTTTTGACAGAACGAAGTCTGTCGAGTCAACTAGTAATTTCATAAAAAGATTCACCTTGCAATGTACTTCATTCAAACTTGTTTGGAGATTGTTAAAGTTTTTTAGCTTCTTAGCAATAAAAATAAACGTCTGATCATTTTGTGGTGTGACTAACTATATGGATACGAATTGTTTGTTTTTTTATGACTCTCTGTCACGCGGAACAACAGAGATATCGGCGGTGGGTACGAAATTTTAAATCATGCTTGCATATCTCATATGATTTGCACTGACTTGTCACCTGTATTACATGAGGGGTACAGTTGAAAAATAACTTTATTCAGTCATCGAGCAGGGTGAAACTAAATAACAGTCACTAGCCTCTAAATAATTTTTTACTGTTGGAACAATACCTAATTACTTACTTCTAAACCATAATATAAAATATATAGATTCAAACTAGAGTTCAATCTTGCATTCTACCTGTCAAGCTATTATTCCTTTTTTATCACACCAATTTAGGATTACCATCATAATTCATCTATACTAATATTATAAAGAGGAAAGATTTGATTGTTTGTTTGCATTGAATAGGCTCCGAAACTACTGGACCAATTTGAAAAATTCTTTTAATTTATCAGCGAGTAACATTAAAGCTGTTGCACGAAGTCGCGTGCAACAGCTAGTATATTATAAAAAAGAGATTCATGGCTCTAAAATAGAGTACTTATTTTGTTAACATTATCTGTTCATTTACTCGTGCCAATAAAACTGTGTAGTGTAATATAAATGATAGCAAAATTAGGTCTTCAACAGAATGTGTGCCACGGTTTCGTCCACAAACATATTTGTTCCAAATAAAAAGAGACCGTATCTTAATTTGGTAAACGATAGTGTCTTTCCCATGTCAAGCCAAATGTCGGTTAGATATTGATAAAATTAAAATTAAAACACACAAGACAATTCGTCACAACAGTAGGTATATTACTCGTTCCAATTCGGGTAAAAAATACATTATAGGTACTGTAGGTAAGTTCTGTATATGGATTAAGATCCTTTAGACATAATATTATATTTGTACAAATAAAGATTTTATTTATCTACTTATTTATTTACATTTCTCTGTTTAATTTGATTTAAATAGCCCTGAAATTATGACAGCGTCCTCCAGCGAGCCCTTGAACATCGCGATGAATAAACAAACTTTGCAATATGTCTCCTCAACACAAACTCTGTGGTCACTGGTCACCCGCCGTTCCATGTGAGTGCTCTAAATTTACCCGGCTAAATTTAAAACGGCCGTGTCACATCCCGCGACATCGGCCGACGCGCGTTACCCGTGGGCATAATTGATATACGATAAAATATTCACTCGGAAACATGATCGCTCTAAACAAATCTTTCAGTTATGTTGAGGGAGCACATGATTGGGTTATGTTTATACCAGGTTTACTGCGTTTTAACCGCTTAGTATTTTACTGGGTTTAAACTTTAGCAGTGGTAAATGCACACTGGACTTCCGTATTCCATCTAGGGACTGTTACCACCCTGTCACAGTTATGGCCACAGTGTGAGGAATTCTAGTCCTTCTAGAATTCCTCACACAGAAACGCAGACAGTTTCCCGCAGTTACTACTATTAATCTAATACTACATTAAAATAATAATTTAATACTAGATAAGATACTACTGATATCTAGATTATTACTGACAAACAATTCTAAATTTCATAGGTAAAGTAGAGGTTGTTGACGTAGTTGAATAAAAAAAAAACATATCAGTCGTTGGACTGCACGTCAGAAGTGAAAACTAAGCTCACAAAATTATTGATCGCAAGAAATACAAGAGAATATATATATATGACACTGACACACAATGACAATAATAAATTCATAATGACAGTCCATTAAAAAGGTTTGATGTTGATATGAAACTATTTTATTGGTCAGAGGTGTATATTGATCCTTGTTATCATATTTAGTAAGTTTACTTTCAAATGCAGTTGTAACATATTATATATTTTATTGTGACATTTAACATGTGAAAATGTAGACAAGCTTTTTGGAATATCACTGGCCGTTTTCTATTTTTATTTGAAATTACTGTGTTCTTTTATAATTGTCAACAGAGGTAATGCGGTAACAGTCAAGCGAGTTGAATGGTTTTTGCCATCTCAAAAATGTCTTGTCTGCTTTGGTCAGAAGTGTATACCATATTGATCCTTGTTATCATATCTAGTAAGTTTACTTTCATATGCAGTTGTCTGCTTAGTACTTATATACAGAGCTGTCAATTTCGGTAACGGTAACATGACACTGTCGCTAGTTCAATGATTTTATCCTATCTCAAAAATGCCCAACGCGCCTAAAGAAGTTTTCACTTCAAAAATAAAATAAACAGAAATGTCTGAATACTCGTATGTACCTAATTGGAGTAGAAAAGCTATCGAATTTTCTATTCTTCGATAGTCAAAGCGAATTTGTGGACGACATTTAGAGATAATCGCAAACGAAAATTAACTTAGGAGGAGAAGACTTAAGAATTGAAATTAATGTAGCTGTAGCATTGGATATAAAACCAGTTGAAAATACTCTTATGTAATAAATAACTCCTTCGATGTCATATTTCAAAACACCAAATTACGGATGCGTTGCGAGTGCAGCTTACTGTTTTTAAATGATCATTGAAATTTTAGATTATTGTCTAGTAAATATACTTATTTTATTTATTTAATTTATCGCTACTCAAACAGGTAAAGTTTACTAAATTACTAGTAATCTAAGGATTTCTTTAAAAATAAAAATATTGTTTTACTTTATCTTATCTTCTAGTGTAGTAGTAAATGACATCACTGTACTGTAATGTTGACAATATAAGCAAAGGTTTAGATAATTTTGTGATGATGGTTATGATTTATTGAATGAAATGAATTCAATTCACACACCACTAGAAGTTTTTGTAACAACCGTATAGGCAACCAATATAGGGCGTTTTTAAATTACACGTACGAAGTCAAGCGCAAAAGCTAGTTATATATAAAATTTAATGTTTGTACCTCAAAGTGAATGTACACGAAGCGTGCACTTCCGGTAAATTAATTCGCGCAAATCATTTGCCAGGTCGCAATGACAAATGGCCAGGTATAATTTATAGTGCAAACTGTGTGACATTCCCATAAGTAAACGCTCCGCAAATTTTGAGCGAACTATTTGGCACTGGCACACGACAAGCACCAATTTTAACTACACATAACTTTGTTGTATAACCGTAACAGTATGTTAGATAAGCGAATGAAACTATCTAAGTTTTGTATTTTACTTTATTTATTTTTCATTTATTATTAATGACCATGCAAAATGGAAACAATGTTTGCAAACTAGTCTAAAGGAGAACTAGTAAGATCGCTTTAACAGAATTATGCTATATCAAATATATTTTTTATTTTTATTTATTCACATGGAAAACTTATAACTACATACATACAAAAAAAAATCTCTAAAAAGAATAATAAGTGGACATTAATTTAAAAAGTAATAAATTTAAGTATATTTAATATTAAATTCAGTGTAAAATAATAATAAATAATAAATAATTAAATAATAATTATTTATTAGATAATTAAAGCATCAGCCACAAAATCCTGGTTCCTGATATATCCTTCCCTAAAATTTAGACTATTTTTTTTACATTGCTTTGCTGTCGCATTAGACCGCACATTATTGCATTATACGTTTAGAAGCCAAGAAAAACATGTAACACACGTACCAAAAACTTATAATTAGTTGTTTATGTAAGTAAATATTTGGCGAATCTCCGAACTAAGATAGACAGATGCAGGGATTCCACTTTATTTATGACTTATCGTCTGTCATCCGCTGTGTGAGTCGTGGATTTTTGTGTCACTTAAAATAGAACCATCAACAGTTCCTCACTCGGCAAACAGCGGTTCATTCTTTTGATTCATATTAGAATTCTAACGTCACAGGAATTATCGACTTGTTTTTAATTTATAATAAATATTGAAATAAATATTTTCAAAAATACAGTTTATGGTAAGTACTCGCCTATGGTACTACTAAAAGTGAAGATCGTCCGCTAAATCATAACTATATTATAAAAATGAATAGATAAATGTTAGTTTGGTCAAAACCATAAATCTCTAATAGTACTTTAAATACATATTGTCAAGAGTACAAAAAGGGACACAAGGTATCTTTCATCAAGGAAAAAATTACTGTTTTCGAGGATTTCTTCTGGAACAGACTTCATCTATTTCAAATTCATCTAATTCAAATGAAAAATTTAACATAAATATATGAGCAATAAGGATTAAATGAATGCTTTAACGTCTAAGAAAAAGGAACGCAGTAAAAGTCGCTGAAGTAACAATAATTTTTAAAATTATTATTCGAAGTTATTGGCTAGATGGCGCTGTATGATATATCCTAACAAAAAGAAATTAATCGTCCTACTTGGCCCTTATATTATTAAAAAGCTACTATTTAAATGATTTTAATAATTTCGTGACTTAAATATTCTATAAATAATAAATATTTACACTTTCGTACATTACACAAGTATTTTCTATGAAATGTAAAAAATGTAGAAAAGTAGCCTCTTTTTCCGATTGATTGGGCAAATACCTTTCTTTAGTGGATGGCTGATGAAGCGTTTCTCGAACGAATCTCGAGAGAATTAAATTTGTAGGAGCCTCTCGAAGCCTTTGAAGTGTAAAATCATACTCTTCTATGCTGTTAATTTCTGTGGTGATCATTAAAAGTAAATTTAAAAAAAGATGGGAAAAAGATTTAGGCTGTTGGGGGTTCATAAATATGTATTAAATAAATTAGTTGAGTGGTTGAGGTGCTTGCCTTAGCGCTCTGACTCACTGTGTCACGTATTCAATTACCGGCAGGGCCAAATGTACTTTTCAAAGTTATGTTCAAAATTAGTTGAAAGTGTTTTCAAAGGCTTTGGTTAGTTTTGGTTTGGGTGTTTAAAGTAGTCGCTGTATGAAACTGTATAGAGAAAAGTTTACAAAATGTGATGTATACTTACGCAGTAAGTATGCATCACATTTTGCCTTACACGCCACCTTACAAGTTGTACGATGAGTTTCCCTTTCCTATCCCATTTCCCTATTCCTTAGTAATCTTTTATCTTTAATCCTTTATCTTTTATCTTTAAAGATCGTCAGCACACTCACCAGCTGTGGCGTTGCTTGTGATTTGTGTTAATAGGAGACGGTACCATCAAGTAGATCAAAATTTATTATGTTTATATTCTCTTGGGACGAGTATTAAAAGGATCTAATGCATTATTAAGGCAATATTATTATTGTGTCGTAGGAAAACGGACATTAGGTTTTTGTTCCCATGTGATGTCAATAATATGTTACATGGGATGGGGAAGACACCAAGATGTAGTTCTTCCAGCGCAGTTCTTGGACACTATAATAAGGCATGACATAGAAAATGATGTTTATTACGAAGAAAATGATGATCAGTTTTTACCAAATCACTTAAAACCATTTTTTATTGCAAACTTAACATTTATTCATTAACTTTTAAATTTATTTTTTTATCATTTTATTGATTGTTTTTGATGATCAACCAGGCGTAAAATTCGTATCTTTAAACCCTTATATCTCTCTTTCGATATAGTTTAGAGCAATTCTTGTTGCACATTATAACATGTTTTTGCAAGGATTATAAACGACAATAGGTTTTATAAATGGCCGCTAGAAAAAAAAATGATGCCAAAACCCTCCATACTAAGTTAAAACCCTCCATACTAAGTTAACCCAATCCCCTTTCGTAACATTTTCTCTGTTTTCTCTTCATGTACCTCTACACTAAAAATAACAATATTCTATTCATGTAAATATGAACCTTCACACTAGATTTAGATTAGGTCGAGATTAGATTGCCTTAGTACAATTGTTTACTAAAAATTTTAGTAGTGTGCTCAAGATTCATTGCGATCCCGCTTTCTCTGGCTCGCAACTTGAAACAAACTAATCTAATTAATCCGTACATTAGAATTAATTTCGCCCATTCATTACACCGGCAAGATTAAACAAGGCATTCGCCGACATTCGTGCCAAACATGTTACTAAACACACTGTGTGGTAGAATACTTCCTTCATTACTTGTTTATTCTTCTATTTCAGAATAATCACTTTCCCGTGTATCGCGGTTTCACTCGCCGATTAATTTAAATTGACAAAGTCGTGCATATTTTACCTGAAAAAATTAAATAAAAATTTTATTTGCAAAAAAACGCATTTTTCATGTAAATTGTTAAATAGCACCCTGTATCTCGGGGACGCATTTTGTTGATATGTTGTTCTTTACACTTTTTTGAAAACGTTCCAAAAGAAATTAAGTTTAAATCTATATGTCTCTCATTAGCGTTTTTGCTGTCTTTTTTTTTTGTTATTATGGGCTTTTAAGAATTGGGCTATCAAATGCAAAAAGATTTTTTAAAATCCTACTGGTATTTCGAGAGTTAAACAAACAAACTACCTTTAGCTTCTTTATTTTAGTATAGCTATTTCAAATCTGTAACACATTTAAAAGGTGCCAGAACATGAGTATTCTGACAGAAGTGCCACAATCTTCTACTAGTTGGAATAAGCACTTTAAAAATATAAAAAAAAAACTAAAACATTGTATTTTTAAATTGAAAAATTTAAATAAAAACATTTATTCAGTATATTTTTGTTAAAATTTCGCGAGAAAAGTGTCCTCACTCGCTCGCCGAGATCTTTATTAAGCTTTGTTAAAAAAATAATGCATTTTCATAATTATGTAATATGTACGTAATATAAGTTTTTTTTTTTAATTTGAATATGCATAATAGTAATGTTAATGTCACCATTTTATGTTTCGCAAGTACGCTTCCGTTGTACGAAATTTTATTTTACAGTATTACAATTAAAAAAGAAAACTGTACTTAAGGTCTTACATACTTATAACTTATTATTGCCTTACTTAAATGTCTTTGGAAAGTGCATACTTTATGGCAAGTTTTAATGTACAGTTTTGACGTACAGTACAGAACAATGTGGAGGACGTGTACCATGTTTTGAAGGAATGTGTTCGGAACGAGAGAGTGCGTAGGCTCAAGGCTGAGCTTCAGTGGCCAAAGGTTGCAAGTAGGTGACCTGAACATGAGCTGAACTAACCTGACCTGAGCTTTCCCGTTATATGATGATGGCATGGGATGGGAGCTGTACAATATTTACCATTCTAGATTTAGTGTTTAGTAATAGTTTAGTATAGTAGTATCTAGTATAGTTTAGCTATGTATATAAAACCTTGCCCAATGAGGCGACATGTCCCTAAGGAAAAAGCTTTAAATAAAGATTAAAAAAAAACTTTTAAAAAAAATCATTTAATCATGGCAACTGTTCTATGAAGACGAGATAAAACATAATATTTGAAATTTTAATAATAAAAAAGAGTCAGTGTCCCTTTAACAAACAATTTAAACAATTTAAATAAAAACAAGCGCAAAAACAGTGTAAGGAACACATCGAGCGGACAAAAAATGACATATTAATATGACACGGTTTCTGTTTCGCCGGAAAATATGTTATTATCGAAAACAAAAACATCTGCTGCACAGATCTGGCCTTGGAATGAGGTCGGATGAGGAGAAATGAGCTTGTCACATAATTGTAGTGGTCTTTACGAGTCGTTGAACAAACAAGCTTTGATCTGTGAAATGATTGGTGCGGTTGGCTGAACGGAAACTGATTAATGTAAATTTATTTACTTTTTTAACGATTATTTATTTGTCGATTGATAAAATTAAAATGTTTTGACGAGCCTTGGATAAGTGATTAGGGTGCTTGCCTTAACGGTCTCTTCCAGAGGACCCGGTTTCGATTCACGACAGGGTCAGCTTTGGAAATTAACCTAAATTATGTTCACGTCAAACGAAACATATCTTCTATAATTTTAATTAGGTACATACTTTATAAACAACTAACTGAACCGGACTCGCTTCGCTGCGACGACGTGTGCAATTGTGCATGGGGCGCGCGTATACTGGACACTGTTTATAAATAACTGGCAGGCCGCCACCGGCTTCGCGCGGATTTTTTTCTGCAAATTTATATATATAAACCTTCATACTTTAACGCTTTTTTCATTAGTGAAAACCGCATTAAAATCCGTTGCGTAATTTAAAAGATCTAAGCGTATATACAGAGGGACAGACGGCAGACTTTGTTTTGTACTAAGTATATAAAGATATTAATGTTTCCACCCCATTTCTTCCGTTTAGGGTTGAATTTCCAAAAACTTCGAAACGTATGTAGGTATTTATTTTTGCTAAGAAGCTTTAATATTAAATTTAATTCTTGTTACATAAAAAATGACGCACTCCCCATATAAACTTTCAACCCCAATTTCACCGAATTTGAGGACAGATTTTCAAAAATGCTGTAAAATATGTATTTATTTATTTCTGACCAGAAGCTTGTATTATATGAAATGTCATGCTTCTAACTTTGAGATTGTCGAGTTTCCATACAACCGCTCATCCCTTATTTTAGCCCTTTAGGGTTGGAATTTCCAAAAACCCTTCCTTATTGGATGTTTACATCTTAAAATGCATCCACTGCCAAAATTTCAAGTTTTTGCCACTGTACCCTGGCTCTGCGTTGATGAATAGCTCAGAACAAAAGTGTAGATAGATTAATTTGGAAAAAATCGTTCTAAAAAAAATCATTAATCAGTATAAACTTCAATCCGCATTTTCATCAAATGGCTTCGCGATACCAAAAGGCGTCATTATCGTTCACTGTGGTTCATAATTTTCTCTTTGTGTTCGTTTTGAATGTAAGCATTTTTATATATATATTAGTAAGTGGAAAATATTTTACTTTATCGCCTCTCTCTGCAGAACTCCGCTGCATTGAGAAATTGGAATTATATACGAGTAAGTGACCCATTTAATTCATAAACTACTTGAAAAGATATATTATTTCGATGATAATCTAACATCTACACTATTTTTTTGTTTTTAAATCATATAATTTTTATTACTGGCAGCCTATTAAAATGTCATACTTCTTTAAAATCTTCAAAAACAGTACAGGATTAATTTTCATCCAGTTCATGAGTGATATTCTTTATCGTGTTGTTATGGAGATGCCAAGACCTTGGTGACCTCGTTTAAGAATTTTTAATTTATTTTATAATTTAATAAAAGAAAGACTTATGTCTGGTACATCTCTAGAAATCGTACATAAATCTCTGTCAAAACTTCAAATATCTACATAGTTTCCTGCAGGAAAACCTTTGGAATTTGATTGTACATTATTATGAAAAATTACAAATTTCAGCTTTTGTTTATAAAAAAAATGTAACGCGTTTGTCAGTGTTTGTAACCAAACTCCTCCGAAACGGCTTGACCGATATGAAATTTTTTGTGTATATTCGGTAGGTCTGAGAATAGGTCGTAAACTATTTTTGGTTGGCCCACCCCAAATTTTTTTTTATATGGTAAAACAACATTGGCCGGGTCAGCTAGTATGTATGTCTTTATATACAAAAATATTATGTTCGTTTGTGTATGCTTCAAAAACTTGAAAACTAGCCGACGGATTGATTTGAATTTTTTAAACAATATTGCATTTAAACAGAGGAACATTCTTATATACATTTTTTTCCTAAAATTCCCAAAAAAGAAACCGATTTTTTTAATAAAAAAAAAAAAACAATTTACATACGTTGACCGTTGTTATGGCAACCGTGGAACGTTGCTGACTGAGCCACAGCGAAGCGTGGCCGAGTTCAGCTAGTATTTTATAAAATTCTAACTCATAATTAGAAGCAAGTAATTACTAAAAAAAGTGGGCGTGCGTGCAAGTATTTATTAGGTCGCTATTTACAAAAGTTTGTTTCCCCAACCCTATTTAGGGAAGGAAGTTAGAGCAATAACTAATATTTATGACTATACAGCCACCAGGTCAATTCAGTAGTTGTTCCCTAACAATATATAAGTGAATTTGGGACGAGACTTGCACTTGCAGCGACACGTTGGCATCGTCCCATTCTTCGTAGAACATTTGCTTTTTCTGGTGCTGAAGTGATCGAAAAACGAATTTCTGCTCTCATAAGTCAAAAATTTATCTCGCAAAAAATTAATTTTCGTTTTTTTTTTAATCTCATTACCAATGCGATTTTGTATCTTTTGAACTAAGCCAAATTGCCCAATCTTGCCTTCATCATATAAAAAAGCACCAAAAAAATATTGCATTTCTTAAATTTAGTTTAAATTATGAAGACAATAATTAGTCGTACTTTATATTTATTTTAAAGATATATTTAATTATTTTTAATAATATCATGTGACATGTAAAGGTAATTTTAAGTAATGAATTTGTTAATAAGTTTTAATATATAAATAATATTTGTTTACCATTGCTCAGAAGATCTATATAACATTTATTTAATTGAGAACTACTAATTATACTTCTTTCTTTCTATTTGCAACCTAGTTCTGTCTTTTAAAGCTCATTTTTTCAGTCTCTAAATGAAATTATACAATTCACAAATGTTAACACAGTTTAACTACCTTACATCAAAACTAAGGAATAACTTTATTTATTTATTATACGACACATTTCTTGAAAAATCTCGCTAGCTCGAACTAATAATAAAATAAACGTGTCGGGCTAATTACCATTTTTTTTTTGTGAATTCTGCAGTCAAATGGCACCGACTGACTATTCCAACGAGAGCACTCAGAGGCTTTTTAAAGTCAGCGCCTTTGCTCACTGAAAAGGTTTGTGAGGTAGCGAAGCGCTTTCAAATATGCAACGTGGCAATCATGACATGCCATCTCATGATAACACAGAACACAACAAAAATTATAACTGGGATAATAAATTAATAATTAATTAATGTAATGAATGCGCAGTTTGTGAACATGTTTTTACTCATACGAGAAGGCGCCAAATCCTATTAAGATTTAAGATAACCTTATAAATGCGAAAGTTTGTATGTATATTCTTAAATAATGCAAAAAAGTCTGAATGGCTTACAGATAGTTTATTACCTGAATTAACATATTTGATATTTTTATCTTAAAAAAAAAAAAACTAGGACATAAACCGTCCCATTTTCCGTTGGAATTCAATTATGAAATTTATTATTTTACATTTAATAAACTTCGGTTTTGTTGCACGTGTATCGATTTTGCTACAAATTGTTCAATGACAGAAAAATCTTAGTTCTATGCTTAAAGCTTTTGTTCCAGGCTTTGCATGCGAGATTTAGTTAATTATTGTGTTTGTGGCTATTTTGCTCCACATGACTAATGTTACATATATATCTAGAATATCTATTTCATCTAAAATCTCGACCTAGAACTACTGATTAGATTGCAGTCCGCCCCATTTCTACTGGTGTCACCTGTGAATGACTTTCAGAACTAAATTTCAAATACAGTCCCTCTGGAATGCATTAACGAAAAAAAAACGATTTTTTTAAAATTCATAATATAGTCTATCTGTATATCAAGTTTCATTAAAGTTTGTTCAGCGGCTTTCTTGTAATGCAGTAACAAAAATACAAAAATCTCAGTTTTTTACTAATATTATTAGGTAAGATAGCTCAGAACTTATCTTCCTCCCTAAAAAAATATCACCAAGTAATGGTTGTCATGTGTGTTATTTACATTAACACAAATAAACATTTAATATATAATACACTGAAAGTATACTTAATTTTTTAAATAATTTAATTAAGTGGACTTTTCAGTGAATTAATTCATTAAGTATTAGGTACACTTAATTAAATAATTAAGTAATTCATTAAGGAGTAGGAATAATATATTCTTATTTTAGCTTTGCATCAACTTCCGAAAATTGTCAATCAATTTAATGTCCCATTTTCATCTCGTTATTATTTGCTCATCTATTATGTCCCCGGTGTAAGTGATCTTTAGCAAGATGGCGACCTAATTTCACGATGTCAAACAAAACCAACCAAAAAATAATGTATGCTATATTGACTTGGGTAAAATTAGAAATTGATCTCAATAAGTTTAACGTAGAAATAAAAACTAAAAAGTAATTAAATTCAACAATAAAAGATAATGTTTTCAAATTACCCAGCATCTTACTATAGTTCATTACACGACGAATAAAACTTCTTAATGTGCAATGAAGCTACCAAATAGCCCTTAAACATTTTTTCTTAATGGACACGCCATAGTTATGTCAAGGCGAAAACCTTGTAAAAGAAATATAGCATGCCAATGGTCATGCATAATTGGATGCCAGTCTTTCTAAATGGATTACCCTCCATATGCGTGTGTTCCCTACAACACCCACTGGTAATAATAATCTAAGTTTGCTAACAGTAATTACAAAATAGTAATCATGTGACTGTATTGTTGACTGAAAAATCGTAAAACGTTGTTTTATTATTCTTGATTCCTGTCCTGTTAAATACTAAATCCAAGTAACAGACCTGACGTTGCTTCTGACGCAGTTTGAAAGTCAAGTCAGCTAGATCACGTCTTAACTCTCAGCTCATAGCCAACCATTCCCAGAATAAACAAATTTGGGTACATTAATGGGTGGCGAGGATAGAGATATATAAGCCATAAGATACAAGTCGTGTGCCATGTGTACTTTTAAAGGATGATGCAGACCGAAAAGGCAACTTCTATTTTAGAAAACTTAAGAAAAACTAATCAACTTTTTTTGTGTCACAAGCAACTATTAAGATTCGTTATAATCATCTTCATTAGGCCATAAAGTTATAAAAATATTTTCTAATTGAGCGTTATAAATCACACTTGGTTCTCCGCCCAATACATCCAACCACTGTCAGTGAAGTGGTCGGCCGACGGGACATTTCGTCCGTGGTATCCACTCCGAGACTCTTCCATTGTTATTAGAGTAATAAAATATAAATTGACACTTGAAAATAGCTGATAAAACAATGACTACAGTATTACGTGTACGAAAAAGAATCGGCGTTCTGATTGTAGAACCATCAACTGACTATAAGTTAAGTCGGAGAGATGCCAACTCGCAAGGCACTTAAGTGAAAAGTTAGTGCCGTTTCTTAACTCCGCCTGTTTTATGATCGTTGCACGAAGCGAGAGAGTATAGATTTTTCACCATCTATTTTTTGACTATCCCATTCAAAGTCTATCACCAAAATACTGATTGCTCCGTATAGTCAGTCAGGACTAACGATTTATATATTAGTGTATTGTGACACTGTTCTATTAACATCTTTTTAAATGTAAAGTCGGCAGACAAGTTGAATAGAATAGAATAGAATAAAATTTTATTTGCTACAAAGGACAGATACATATACAAACTTAAAAGACACACACAAACTTAAACGTCCCCTGCCACAAACCGGCTCCAACTCAGCATAAAGCAGGTTGTAGAAACCTGCGCTGGTCTTCCGTTAGAGCCGATGGTGAGGTTACGCACTTATTAACAAAAAACATAGTACATACATAAAAAAATTAAATTATAACCTATAAATATATAATAAAAAATAAAAAAAAACACATATTTATACAGTAAAAAAAAATACAAGAGAAAAAAAAAACAAAAAATATATTCAGAAGGCACTGGTGTCATTCCGTAATTGCTCCTCGCTTCTTTGGTGCTCGAACATAAATTTCTTTAATTTATTTCTAAAATTATTAGTACTTCGCAGGTCCCTAATAGGACACTTCACACACAGAAAAAAGACAGAACACATTATTTCATGGTGGTTCTCTGTAAGAGACTAGCTGCCCAGTTTATTACTGAAAAACGCCATATACTAGCATAGAGTAAATAGTAATTAACCAGTAAAGTACTATTTACTCTACGATACTAGTAATCCTTGTACTAATTACTATGCAGTACAAACGATAAATGTAATGGTTATTTTCTTGTATTTTTAGAGAGAGCGAATTGGCGTTGCTAAGTGACATTAGCAAGTGGAAATGCACAAAGTCACAAAGTGGACAAAGGCTCTCGAGGGTAAAGCCGCGGAAGCGAGTCGGACTAAGAGATAAAAACAAAATGAGAACATTGGCCCAGTTTCCCTGTTCCAACGCGTTATATTCTTGTAATGGGAGCCCGTAGGCTTTCTTATGTTAATTTTCTGGTACATATTTCAAGTCTGAAACGATCCCTTGCAAATGTAGCGACTGTAACACACTCGCGTGATAAATTATTTGTTGTCTGGAAAACCCTCTAAAACCTAATGTGAATAATTTTGTATACATATTGAATATTAAAAAAATATTTGTTGGTTATTGAAATATTTTAATATTTCGAAGTCATTTATGATATCACAATATTCTCGATTCCCAATTCAATTTTTTCTAAGAAAAAAGGAAAAAGGACGAAGTCGCGACAAAAGCTAAGAGTTCTGCTAAAAAGAGATTTTCCGGAATAGTTTGAAGTGGAAATGTACAGATAAAAATACTCGCAGTACGCTAGATTTAGATCTCTTGAAATTCATTTTAAATCTTTTCTTCCTTAAATTTCAGGTAGTGTTGGTGTTCATCCTGAGTATAGCATCGCTCATTATCTACTTCATTGATGCGTCCAGGTAATTGACATTCTTTAACTCCAGCCTCGTTTCCACTAGAAAACATAGTAATTTTGAATTTCCCTTTAACTTTTATATCAAATCTCTGTTGTACATTACAATAGAAGATAATAGATCATTTTCTTATTGTCTCTTTAATAATAAAAAAAAAAAAGAATTTCATGTCAATGTTGAATTTTTTTTAAATATTTAAAATATATAACCGTTAAATAAATTAAATAAATAAATGAATAACATTTCATACAATTATTATCTACTATAATGTCATCTATAAAAATATTTTAAAAAAATTCAAATTTTATTAATTAAGTCTTTAAAATATTATTATTATTTACCTAATACAACTTGTGCCTATAGTTGATGTATTTAGTTAATTTCAGATAATTGGAGGAATTCTAATAATTCAGCTGATTTATTCTCCAAACTAAATATTACATTACAAATAATTTAGATAATAATAATTTAATATTTGGACGCTCATATTGAAAAAAAAAAAAAAACACTACAAATAGCCTCCTGAGTTCTGATCAAACTTTCACTAGAGAGACTTTAAACACATGTATATTTTCTTAACAGTGTCAAAACGTCGAAAAATTAATATATTAAGAACCTTCAATGAACACTTATACCATAGCACTTTAATCATAAAACAATTCATATATATTATGAATTGTGTAGTTTCTAACAAAACTTTTATGAGGTATTTAATAATTATGAAAAATACTTACTAAGTTGTTTCTTTAGGATCACACTTAACACAGTGAAATAAAATAAAAATATCACGAGGAATTTGTTCTAAGTTTTAACACCTACGCTTGTAAGATGTTGCTGGAAAAAGAGGCTAAATAATGTGTAATTATACACATTATTATTTTATTATTGTAAAAATGTTATTCTTGTAATTATACTCACTAACTATATACATTAAGTTAATTATGTAGGTAGGGTTATAAGGCTTGAAAAACAATTGTAAGTAGTATAAAATCATTTAAAAAAAATTAGAAGCAGCTATATAATGTCGAAGGGCTAGAATGCAAGACGAAACTGCTGCTTCTGGTTCTGACAACCAGAATTTTTTTTTTCACACTTTGACAGAACCATTTTTTTAATATACACTCACTTGGTGATTATTTTTACTTGTTTTACATTTTTTACTCAGCAATGACAGTCGCCTACCGTATGGAGATTGGCTGCTCTTTAAGAGCTTTAAGCACTCTTTTAGAATCCTTCTCTAAAAGAAGACCTACAGAATTAATTTTGTTGCTTTTTAAAAGCAAGGAAATTAATTCTGTAGGTACGTCCTGTGTTTATTGCTAAATTAAAACCTATGCATATCAACGAAAAATTTTCTATAAGCGTTATGCGTATCGTACTGTCGGTATAAATTGTAAAAGAAGTGTCCTTAAAGTTCATTTTACTAATTGTATACAATAGTCGCAGGGTAATAAGAAATAGATACCTACAAGAAAATCTCCAAATATTTTGAAACTGTTATCTATTATTATCATTTTATCTTTTAAAAGTATCCATAAAATTCCCTCTTTTTCTGATTATCCTGCGACTTATAGACTTAGTTTTGATTTGACATATCGCTACGAGCAGCAAAACTTTAATAAACTTGCGTTTTGGCCCTTCCCGTATGCGTTTTAATACATATTAAAATATCATATTTAAATACATGTTGACTAGTGGATTCGAGGCAAATTAATCTAAATCAAAATTTATAGACTATTAATTGATAATACTGTCTTATGATACTGCTGAAATAAAGGAATACGTGAGTGAAAGATTATAATAAAATAAATGTGATCCAACATGTTTGCTGAGATTAGTATTTATGTCAGCTTCTGTTTTCTTTGTCAGCTGAACTGTGTCACCTTAGCAGTTGGCTTGTCCGTGAAATGTTTATATATTTATGTAAAGTTGTATAACTAAATGTTCCCCTTCATCCTTTACAATACAATTTTCACCTGCATTAATGTTTACAGTGAAGAAGTGGAGCGTTGCCAGAAATGGAGTGACAATATCACTCAGCAGATCGACCTTGCCTTTAACATATTTTTTATGGTCTACTTTTTTATACGAGTAAGTACATTCATACTAATTTCTTAAAGACCTGTTGTCTTTTTGTTTTAATTAATACGTATTTCTTTTTCAGTTTATAGCAGCTAGTGACAAACTGTGGTTCATGCTCGAGATGTATTCTTTTGTAGATTATTTCACGATACCCCCATCCTTTGTATCAATATACCTGGATAGAACGTGGATAGGTAAATATTGAACATTATTTATTTTTATTTTATTTTTAGTCACCTGTCACACTATTCCACAGACATAAAATGGTCAACCCATGTGGCAGCAGTGATCATCTCCGTACAGAAGAACGCTATCTATACTAATATTATAAAAAGTAAAGATTTGATTGTTTGTTTGGATTGAATAGGCTCCGAAACTACTGGACCGATTTGAAAAATTCTTTCACTATTGGGAAGCTATATTGTCAGCGAGTAATATAGGCTATATTTTATAAAGTTACGCGGACGAAGTCTCATGCAACAGCTAGTATGAAAAAAAAAAAAAACGAATGTGCTGTTTGTTGTGCCTTGCCTTAGGCATTTGTTGTTTTAAGGTCGATAGTGCATCTTCATACCCTCTGGTGGTTTAAGTTATAGGGAAATACAAACAAGTTGATCGTCCCTGGCTTCATATAAAAATATATTAAACAGGTTTTAGCGTTTCAAGAGTTAAAAATTCTTCTACTAGGATTCCTAAAGTTGGTTCACCAACTTTAGGAATCCGGTAAAAGAATTTTCACTGAAGTAAAATGGTTTACAACGGACAGACAGACCAAGTCACTTTTAAACTTATAATCTATTTATTAAGTATGGATTGCATTTTTCTTTAAAAAATTAATCAAAACTATAAAATGATTCTTAAACAATACTGCTTAGTTTGCAGTACAGACACACAGTAATTAGTTTCCCAAATAATTACGGGTTACATCACCCAATAGTAAGTAATTAGTTGACTTTTAGTGTATATTTTTAAATATTTATACTTTATAAATGCGTAACAAATTATAATAATTGTTTTTTTATCTATTTTCAGGGCTAAGGTTTCTCAGAGCTCTACGCTTAATGACCGTGCCTGATATTTTGCAGTACCTCAATATATTAAAGACATCGAGCTCAATTCGGTTGGCGCAATTAGTTTCTATATTTATATCAGTGTGGTTGACCGCTGCCGGCATTATTCATTTGGTGAGCCTTCCAACAATTCTCGACCTATTTGCCTAAATCTTGCATCACATATGACTTGTAAGAATCTATAATTTTGCACTTCTATTCTTAAGGCAAAAGCCACGAACGGTACGCCATGAGAGAGCAAATTCTCCAAATCACATTTACTAGCCATGTAATAAGAAAATCTATAAGTTGCTTGTACTTCTACATATAATATATAGTAACTGCAGTTATATCGTACGCTTTCAGCTGGAAAATTCTGGTGATCCGTTGGAGTTCGACAATGCACAGTCGCTCTCATACTGGACATGTGTGTACTTCCTTATAGTCACCATGTCCACAGTAGGTTACGGTGATGTGTTCTGTCACACGGTACTTGGCAGAACCTTTTTGGTTTTTTTTCTCCTCGTCGGCTTGGTAAGTTTTACTTTCACTTGTTCACTAATATTTATCTTTACTTATTACATACAATTATGTGTCATATTTTAAAGTTTCTATTTCGCAAGGAGAGGCAAGTTTAGTTCCGGAGAGTATGGTCGTTCTGGCTTCGAGTCACATCGACATTCATTCGCATTATTGACTACTTTGAGGCTATTAAGTCAAACCGCTTGCGATTCCTTGCATTTAATTATTGTAATGTATAACAAAGCAAAAGGAAATTGTAATGAAGTATTATTGATAAAGCGAAGGTCATCCTACTCTAGTTCACGTGGGACCCGCTAGACAAAGTGTTCTGGTTTTAAACGCACAGCTCGTGGAATGGTTGTAAGCCTGAATAGTGCACTTTCTATAGAGAGCATGATAAGTTTGGTTAGGTTGGGAGCCGCCAAGTGCCGCCCCTCCGCCCGGGGGCCGGCCGCGGCTGCAGTCACCCGCCGCCCTTCAGTGTGCCTTCTAACTTCTCGGTCGCTTCATTCAAAAGAGCTTCATCTCTACTACCGCTGAACACAAACTGAGCTTGTTTAAAACGATAATTTTCAAGTGCATGGATGTTTTTGTTTTTCTTTTGCTTTGTTACTACGAGTACGCTGCCGGATGACTGTTTCCGTGCTTTGAATATTGGAGATGTGTATGGGGACAGTGGTACGAGACGAGATATTAGGCGTCCCGGCACCCGCGCCGCGTCCCACCCCTCCCACCTCGCGATCTCTGCATGCCGCACCTGTGCCTGGCTGTGTTCAGTTGCTCACATCACCGGTAGACACACACTCGTCCTTTTCTTTTTATTTCGCTCCGCTATCGGATCACCTTTCGAACTCTCATCATAGTTATAACGACATTGTCGTGCACCACGCGATGGTGTTCGCATGCGCCGAAATTCGATGTTCGATCGACGCCATGGTCTGTTGCAGGCAATGTTCGCTAGTAGCATTCCCGAAATTATAGAGCTGGTAGGAAGTAGGTCCAAGTACAGTGGCGAGCTGAAGCGTGAACACGGAAAAAGGTATCAGTTTCCAATATCAATTGACCGTCGAGAGTGAGAGCGATTCAGTCGAAGCCACGCCACAGCGAGACTGAGTCGCTTGATCTCTCGACGCCGCAAAGTCATCACCTATACGAAAGCTTGCTCAGTGCCGTCAGATGTATTGTGTTATCTACTCGGGTTCACTCGTCAATCCCTCGGCGGGGAGCGGCGGACGCCTCGCCCTCGCATTACACTGCGTGCTCGATCTCAAGCCGGAGCCTGAGACCGAGCACTCCTCTGTAGAGCCACCGCAAGGCGCTCGCCGGCGACCCGCCGAGACGGTTGGCCCGTGGGCTCGCTCTACCAGGCGTCTATATCGAATGCCATCGTGTTAGCTTAGGAGCCGGCCGTACAACCGATTTCTTTTTAAGTTCTGTTCATTTATTAGTTAGCATATGTATCCTAGGCTTTGCATGCCCCCGTCACGAGTCACGAATCCCGGTCGCACATAGCCCCCGCTGCTAGCGTAGCTCGGCACGGCACCCAAGTCCTGCACAAGCTCACCCACAGCCACAGCCACAGCCACCACGCAGACAGACGACACTCAAGCCACACAGCCTTGTGCGAGCGCGAGGGTACGCGGCCGCGGGTCGGGCGGGGCGGGCGGGCGCGGGAGGGCGGTGACTCACCTCTCGGTGTTTGCTGTGTATCGTAGGCTGTGTTCGCCAGCTGGATCCCCGAGATCACGGAGCTGGCGGCGCAGCGGAACAAATACGGCGGCCGATACAGCAAGGACGTCCGCCGCAGGTACCCTGCTCTCACGCCCCCGCTCCACACGGCTTCCTGCCTTCTTACCTATCACGGTTTCGATCTGACTTGGTTGATTGAATGCGGAGTTTGCTAATGAAATTTATTAATCCTTCACTAGAATCGGTCTCTCGGTGCCGTGGCGCATGCTCGAAGAGTTAGCTCCCGGCGGCCGCGCCCCTCTCCCCGAACACGAGAGACAGGCGCGCGGCCGACCGACGCACTACTACATGCCTTTTTTCGTAAATTTACTCGAGATTTCATTAAGCTTTTTAATCCTTCTAACGAGACTAGATCTGGAGAGAGCCGATTGTAAAGTTTGTAATGCTGTCGATGAAGTAGTGTTTGGTTTGTTCGCTTGCACACGATGCCTGTCGCCACGCTGTAGCGCTAGCTCCGGCACCTCGCCACGAGTCCCGAGATCACACACAGCCAGTGCCCGCGCCGCCCGCCCGCGGACCCTTGACCCTCACCTAGCTCGCCGGCCGAACTAACCGCCCGCAATGCCCGCCCGAGGGAACTGCCGAGCGGAGCCGCGCGGCTCCGGCCGGCCCTTCCCACCACTCACTGGTCGACTTGAATGTGAATGTCTTGTTTTGTCTGTCGGCGTTTAGGCGATATTTGCCAGTTGTATCCCAGAGATAATTGACTTAATCGGCACTAGACCCAAGTATGGCGGCACCCTCAAGAATGAGCGGGGACGCAGGTGAGCCGCTGTCTTCAATCCGTTCCGTTGAATGTGTTCCGTGTTGTGACATATCTATATCTTCCTTTCCTCTCTTAGCACGCTTCTGTGTCTCACTTAAAGTTTGGCGGGACCAGTCCCGCCACCTGTCTTTGTTTTATGAGTCGGTATTGATTGTATAAACTTTGAATTTGAGTTCAGTTGAATAGTGAACAGCAGATAGTGGCTAGTGCAACGCTCCTCATGTAGGTTCATGATTATGTTCTCTTAGATTATTGTTGCGTAACAGTAAGGAATGTTTATCTTAAATCTTAGTTACGGAGAATAAATGTTGAGTGATACTGTAGTGTGTTGTTGGAGTCGCTCGTTTGTCCGGCGTCGACGGCTCCCGGAGGGCGGCACGGCACAGCGCCTCGACAGCGCCTAGACAGCGCCTAGATAGCGCTTAGTCAGCGCCTCGCTAGCGCCTCGACAGCGCAAGCCGCTCCGGGGCTGGTCAGCGCCTCAACCCACCCCTACCATTACCCTATTCGCCCCTAACCCCATTCCTCGCCTGCACGAATACTGTATTGTATTGTATTCATACCTACTCTTAAATGTTGACCCTCTTTTACTGTTTTGCAATCTGTAATGTGTAATCATAAACTAAACCCCCTCGGTTAATTAGATTAATGTAATTATCTAAATAAAAGTTCATAGAGCGTGGCAAGGCTGTGTGCATTGAGGACATAACGCAGAATTAGTTATCGACATGACATCTTCTTGGTTGACATCATCTTAGCTGCGACACACGAATCATATTTTGAGAATATTCAATTTATTATTTCAGAATTTTTTGCGATTTTATCGAGAATAAAGGTAGAGATTTATTGATTTTATATTTTTGAAGAAGAAAAAAATGAGATCAGTTCCTTTGCCACACCTTAGACAAGAATAGTTTGCATGAATATGAATAGTTAGGGACGACTTCGTTTCACTTTTATATTTTATTCTTTTCTCTCTTCTGTTCTGTTTTATCTTTCTGGTTGTTTTAAACTTTCCTTATTGTTTGAATTTTCATTTGTTAATAATCTGTTAACCTCCATCATTACACGGACCACTGACAACAATATTGTATACCCGTCATCCTTTCCTCGCATTTGTTGCCTTTATTTGACTTGGAACTTACAAAGAATATTCAGAACACACAGTCAACACCTCACAACTTACTCGTACATGAATATCAGAACTTAATATTGATACAGAGCGAGCTAACTGCTCTCTCTCTCTCTCTCTCTCTTATGTACTTACAATATTATATGAATCTCTGAACACAATTTTAAATTCAACTATAAATACATCGTCATCGCTAACGTCACACATCCAAAAGTTAAATGTCGTATCTATTTTTTGTTTTATTCCATAGCGTGGTAGATAGTACACAAAAACTGTACGAGACTGGGCTTTCTAGAAATCTAATTGTTCATTCATTTGTGGATCGTTAGTTGTGACCTTACACTTTTCTAATTGTATCGACGAAAACTTTGAGGACTTTTAACGAACAAAAAACGAACACAAATTTATGAATAAATTATCGTAAATTATGGAGGTTATTTATGAAACAATGTCTTTATTTGTGAAATTTAAAATGAGTAATTAATGTTCGTGTGTTTTGTTTTGTGTGGAGGAAAAAATGTAGATGATGCTATTTCAAAAGTGATTTGGCTTTGAAATAAAGACATTGCAGTGTTATCAGTAGACCTGTCACGCTTCTATCACCTAATGTTTTGTTTAAACCTGTCGAGACCCTTGTTAAATGTTTGTCCAGTAATTTAATGTGGTCCCAGGTGTTAAATAAAACTCAAATTTGCTGTTCTCTCTTTTCTACTCTATTTCTTTTAGACTATAAGCTTTTTGAAATTTGCTCATGTAAATAAATAAAGTCAATTGCATTTTTTATGCTTCAAGCAACACAGCTAAAGAGATTTACAGTCACATCTGTTTAAAGATTTTTTTAAAGATTTTCAAAGTACTTTTCACGATTTAAATTAAAATCTTGCTTAAAGCGCTTCTTTTGTTGAATTTCAATTGCAATTTTTTCTTTGTAGTTGCACGGATTTTGATCTATCTCACATGCCGCTATAATAAAGGTTTACGTTTTCAGGCATATAGTTGTATGTGGACATATAACATACGAATCAGTAAGTCATTTTTTAAAAGACTTCCTACATGAAGACCGAGAGGATGTTGACGTGGAAGTTGTTTTTTTACACAGGTTAGTGTTTTATCATATTATTTTTTTCTTATAAAGCGTTCGCCTCAAAGGTGCGGCCTTTGCAATAAATCCCATTACTTATTTATGTCTAATTACTAGTAATTATTGTTTGTATTTTTTATTTAAATACCACTGGTCGATTATATATTAAAATTTATAACAACAATTGTATGCTTGTTCAACAATTATACCTACTCTACATATATTCAGCAAATAAATTATTTTGAATTTTAATTTATTGTAGAAGGTATTTTAATATTAATAAATATTATTAGAAATGTACTCAATTGTGAAAAAGTAACTATTTAATTTAACATTCATTAAATAGTTCTTACGAGTGGTTTTATGCCTTTTTTCGATGACGTTCATCGAAAAAAACTTCCTTAGGCATATTCGCATTTCGCATTTGGTAAATTCTTTGTAAACTTATGCCTTTTCTTTAACGTTTCTTAATCAAATTCTCTATTTAATCAAGATCATAGGCCTCGCCTTTGAGTATAACGCTTAAATTTATGTTAAATTCAAAACTTCACCAATGTTTATTAGAAAATGGAAACGTTTATGGCATAACGAATGTAAGGTATATGAATTAAGTATCGGCTGCGTAGGGAGATAATCGTGATGATGCATAAGGTGGTAGCCGTTTGTCATTTGTGATCCAACGACGCTTTCAGAAAAGAGCCCGACCTTGAGCTGGAAGGTCTGCTGAAACGTCACTACACAACCGTCGAGTTTTTTCAGGGTACAATGATGAATGCCGTGGACCTTGAACGAGTCAAGGTTAGAGTAAGACAGAATAGTGGAGGCATTTAGTAATATCGCACGGCCGTACTATTGATACGCGTCTACGTGAACCAGTACTTTTTATTTGTTTATGTGCATAAAACTGACCTTTTTTCTTCTGTACCAAAAGTGCTGTATCATATAGTCACAGTAGGATTTAATCACCTTTGGTATTTTATTATTATGGTTATTTTAATGCAATCATTGCTTGGCACGGCGGACGGTCGCGGGTCCTTAAGGACGCGCCGCTGTTCCGCCCCACAACCGCGTATTTTGATACTACTAGCAAATGCATGGTAAGGTCAGAGTGAAGCCACAACTGGCGGCGATCTGTCTCCCAGTACATGGTCCGTAGTGTTTGTTAACTGAGCGTTGATGACAGGAAACCGCCCGACCTGGAGCTTGAAGGCCTGTTCAAGAGGCACTTTACCACTGTGGAATTCTTTCAAGGCACCATTATGAACCCAATCGACCTACAAAGGGTAAAAGTAAGTAGCATTGCACATAAGAGGATGTGCTCTTTTGGGCGTGTGGTGTCGGTTTAAACTGTACAGACTGTCCTTCCTCTAGACGTAGAGCGATGCTCGTTCAGACCTCTTCATAAAGAAGTTCTGTCCTTGGAGCCGTGTACGAATCCCTTCTATCGCTAATGTTGATGTGCGCGCGTCCTGGCCGGCGCCTTGGCCGGTCCGGGACGCGCCGACGCAGCTCTGTCACACGTCTCCCTTCCGTCCCGGCCTCTTGTGCCTCACTGTCCCTGATAATGGGTGTTGTTTGCGATGCTGGCCCGTGTGTAACATTAAACAATCGAGACTTGTACTGAACATTGGCATTCATGGCTGCCGGAGAAAGGGTTTCCATTTCAAAATTTACGTATCGTAGTTGCAAGTACAGGTTGTCGATTGTCGGTATTGTCGAGTGTTGGTAAGTTTTCGATGTCGGTGCATGGCTTCTGAGTACAATAAATAGAATATCTGCTTTGCATGCTAGCATGAAAACTCTTACCACCACCCACCCGCTTTTTCCTACACAAATAACCGCTACGGAAATCTATGACGGAATTTGCAATAGGAATATGCTTGTCATCTTCCTGTTACGACCTTAATAAATGGATTTAGGAACCGCACACAACACTGCGTTCGGATGTCGCTTCGCATGAGTAACGCATTTTCAGGGTCTTATAAAATAACTTAAAATAAAATCTTAACTACACTAAGTTTTTTTTACTACATCGCCACATGACAAAACTGTGGCATATTATAGCGTCCTACCTTAGGGGTCCACTCCATTCGATTTTCTCATAAGTTATGAGCTTATGAGGTTTTCGTTCTAATTTTATCTGTATACATTCACAATTATTGTATATGAGACATTTATATGACATTTATATAGACATTTATATATCACATTTAAATATATGTGATCGTAACGTATAAGAAGAAGAAATGATGTGAACGCCTAATGTTATTAATTAATTAATTTATTTATTTATTTATTTATTTAATATAGTACACAAACAGACTGCAATCAGTGATATATTAAACAAGAGGATTCCCCCAAGCAATGTAAATGATGCCTTTGCAATGTATCCACACGGATACGTTTTTTAACGTGTTAGTCGGAGTTTGACAACTCTGTCGTACAGACGTCTCGACCTCTCTGAGAACCAACCAACCAATGAGAACACTTTACAATAACAAAATACCGCAATAACAATTAAAAATACGTATTAAGATGGCAATGAAAACAAATTATTTTTAGTAGATGTGTAAATAAAGGAAGACCGTTTTTTTTGTGACTGATAGTATGGTAAGGGCGCATCCTTTCTTGTTTAATATCTCGGATTGCAATTATATACATAAAAACTATAAACTTTCTTAATTTCTACTTAAATATTACCCTTAATCTAATTTTAAATATATAAATCGACTTCGCACCCGATAAACATGTCGTTATAACTACGACACATCCTAACCAAGGGATTGTAGTAGGTGTGTTGTTTTTATGTGCTTCGATGGAAAAGGGACGTGAGTGGTAAGAAAGTGATCTGTATTTAATTTTAATCTTAATCGCAGAGAGAAGATTCTGACAATCCCAGGATGAGTGTAATATTTTATGAAGACAAACAATATCATACCACCTTCGTCGATCTTCCAAAGATAACAGTCCAAAACTATGTATATTATTTTTCTTTATTCATTTTAATATTGCAACTACTGGCGATACTATATGACGTCACTTCGTATTTTATAAATCAAAATTTGGCAATGCATTCGAAATTTATGAGAACTGGTTTCGTGCGTGCTATTTCGTACCGCAATGTTGTGTACGGATCCGGTAGTGATTATTTTTGTAATAATTATGCACGTTTCTATTTATTTGTGTTACGTCTTGCATGAATTTTATTCTTACTGTTTTCTTTCCTCTAATGTGAACTTAGTAAATACCTAACTTTATGTTAATAAAATATAAATAGGTTAGGTACTTACTTATGATTTCACAAATAAGTACAATTAATGACCTTTCAATATTATATATGTATATCTTCTCTTTCTATCTCATGGTTTTTTCTATATGTAAAGCATTTGAGTTTCATTATGAGTTAATAAAAATTATGTTAAGAATTAAAAAATATTAAAACCATAAATATATATTCTGTTATAGGCAGTGATCAAAAAACACACAGCCATGTCAATTTAAAGTGACTAAAATTTTAATTACGACAAATAATAGTCAATTACAAATTTTAAATGCTTATTGTATAGAAAACCAATTGTATAAAAT
The DNA here is from genome assembly GCA_944738685.1 of Synanthedon myopaeformis. NCBI lineage: Eukaryota > Metazoa > Arthropoda > Insecta > Lepidoptera > Sesiidae > Synanthedon > Synanthedon myopaeformis. The sequence continues at coordinate 9,605,203 of OX122921.1, read as the reverse complement.
TCATTTGTACCAAATTAGAAGAGAAAATTTTTTGATCAATCATAAATTAAATTAATCTGGAAATTATTCTAAAAACTTATAAATTTAATATGTTTTTTGCCAATTTTTATTCCTATCCGTAATTATCTGTAAAATCAAAAGTTTTGCTACAAAATATTCAGCGCCATCTATCTTCTTATCAGCAAAAGTTATGTAGAGTATCCAAATTGAAGTGTATATTGGCGATTGGTGGATTTTCGAACTGAAATTAATTTTGTATAAATTTACTGTTTATAATTTTAAAAGCTAACCCTTTAATATTGGACCCTTTAATGAGAATATTTTTTTGTAAAGAAAGGCAAATGAGAAAATTAAAATAATTCTCAGGTTCATGAAGCGGATGCATGTTTGGTGCTAGCGAACAAATACTGCCAGGATCCGGACGCCGAGGACGCTGCTAACATTATGAGAGTCATCTCCATCAAGAATTATTCCGACGACATCAGGGTCATCATTCAGCTAATGCAATACCATAATAAGGTCAGTTAACAACTTGACCAACGTTCACACGTCAACCAAGAAGCAACCTTGTGACGAAGACTTGTGGTTTATATTCCAGGCATATCTTCTAAACATTCCATCATGGGATTGGAAGCAGGGCGATGACGTAATCTGCTTAGCGGAGCTGAAACTGGGCTTCATTGCGCAGAGTTGCCTCGCTCCCGGCTTCTCAACTATGATGGCCAATCTCTTTGCCATGAGAAGTTTCAAGACGGTCAGATTTTCTCCTAGTTACTTTAAGAGTTTCACGATTATTTAAAAGTACACTTGAAGATAGTTTGTTTAATATATCGCGGGGTCGAAAGGAACAAGTCCTAATCTGTCTTCAGGTGTACTTCCAATTTAACTTTGCTTATGCGGCATTTCCACAGTCACAAGACATGGCTATTTGGACTAATGACTACATGCGAGGTACCGGCATGGAGATGTACACGGAGACGCTAAGCCCTACGTTTGTCGGGATGCCCTTCAAAATAGCCACAGAGTAAGTGGGCAGCGCACGAAGCAGCTTGCCAAACTGTGACATAATACAGCGTCACACACAGAACTTTCCTACTCTACATCTGTTGTGCTCCACATGTCATGACTCCGTGGTTTTTGGGACGAAGGACGGTCACTAACCGATTATGAACAATCGCATAGCTTTTTGTCTTATTTAATGTTTTTCAATGTTACACCTTTGTTTGCCGGCTTCAGTGATTTGAATCTCAATGTTTTTCCAAGTTTTTATCGTCTCCAACAGTTTGTTCCAATAGAGACTGCACTGCAATAACTCTAAAGATAACAATGTAAATTTTTTTTTACTGGATTAGAATAGAATAACAGACGTGTAAATAATGAGGAGGTCGTAAACTAACGATATAAAATAGATACAGAAGCACGTTGGTAAATAATACAGTGAAATCTTGGGTTCATAGAATAGACAGAGGACAGCCCTAACAACAAAGGCGAAGGCTCCACAGGTGGCTGTGACTAACAAGGCACGTGCTTTAGCGTCTCCTATTGGTTGATTGCAGTCCCCCGACACACAAGCTTGGCAGAACGATTACCTGCAGGGTACTGGCTGCGAGATGTACACGGAAACACTGTCGACCTCCTTCACGGGAATGAGCTTCCCCCAAGCGAGCGAGTAAGATCCCTCTAGCCCTAGATCTCTCTAGATCCCTCTCTAGATCCCTCTGCCCAATGCCTGCACTCCGCCCCGCACCGTAGACACTGTGTGCTCAATTACCAATCCCAGCTAAATGAGTGTGCACTAAATTAACCCTAAATCGATTCTAGAAAGCGTGGTGTTTTTAGACCGTTCAGAATTGTACTAAAATAACTTTTTGACTTTTCAGACTAGATTTTGCATGTTGAATGGGTAAATGAGTTTTAGAAATTTTAGTGGTATGTATTTATTGTTACTTGAAAGTAGGTGGGTAGTTACGAAACTTTTATTCTCGTAGACCTTAGATTTGTTTAAAGAACTCTCTCGGTTTCAGTGTCCGATTGCTGGCACAAAATTCAAATATTTAATTTTAACTCATTATTTTTAATCGTAATCAGTGCAGTTATGTCCATTTTCAATGCGAATGGCATTTACTCTGGAAAGCATGATATTCTTCTGTACTTAACATTACTTAAGTAATAATTAAGTCGAGCTTATATTGTGAGTAAAATCACTGTATATATTTGCACGCAGTAAAAACCTTAGCTTGTTATGTCGTACGCTTGTGTCTTGTGTTGTTTTGTAAATACGCTTTTCGTTGCACGGATCGACTGATTTTTTGTCGTTACTGGGTCTCTCTGTGACAATTGATAATAGCTCTTCAAATTAAATCAAATAACATAATTTCTTTTTAATTTCATGTATAACTGCTATTATTTTACTTGTCACTTGAAAAACTTAGCAGCGACATTTTGGCGTTCGGTTTGCGCCGCATAATATTTTACATCATAACACTACACATATATTATACTACATACATACATACACACACATTATACCACTTAATATAATACTTATCTATAATACTAAGTTATAATTCGTTCTCAATTAACATACATTTGTCAGCATGATAATTATTGGCATGACAAAAATAGCATGACAGGATAACGTCTTGTACCTAGTACTAGTATTCATGATGTAAATATTGAAAATGCATTGATTAAATTTAAAAGCATGATTTTATATGAAAGAAATAATGACATACCTACCCAAGTCATGTCATATCATAAAAAAAATTGTGCGAAAAATTTTACTTCAATTATTTTCATTCTGAGAAAGTAGGTTGTCTGGTCCTACTTTCTCAGAAATCCAACGCCAGTCCTACTCCAAGTTTCGACTCTTGTAGTTGACGAATAATTCAGTATCGCTGAAAAGCAGTTATTGAAAATAAGGAAGACTATTTGTAATTATAATGTTAATATATCCTCTGCAGTCAATTCTACTTTAACTTTATTGAAGTAAATATACCGGCAGCAGTTTTGAACCCGAAACCAGACAACCTATTATTCCTGAAGTCTTTTCTTCTCCAATTTAGTTATATGTAGTTAAAACTTAGAACGAATACTTGTTATGTAGTAAGTAGGTTTATTTTATATTGTTTCGTCGAAAACGCCAGTAAATCTAACGGATTATCCCTAGGTTATGCTTCACGAAACTGAAATTGCTTCTACTCGCCATTGAGATCAAGGAGGAAGGAGTTGACAGCAAGATCTCAATCAACCCCAGAAACGTGAAAATCCACGCCAACACACAAGGGTTTTTTATTGCACAGTCTGCTGATGAAGTTAAAAGGTAAACAGCCATTTGGAATTGTTTATGAAATGTTTAACAGCCAACCACAATTATGACTTCAGAGAATGTTCATATCTTGAACATTCTTCAGACAAAAAGTATGAGGGGAATTTGGAAAAGCATAAACCCTTTACGTTTCATAAGTGGTGTGATTTGTATCTGACTAATTTTTATTCGATTATTTAAATGCAAATTAAAATTGTGTACGTTTTTGCCGTCAATTTCACTCGTGACATCACGCCACTATGCAAGTCATGATTACCAAATCAAATCAACCACCCATACTTATTAGAGTACAAATAGTCTTAAAACATACTTTGATAAAAGCACACATTCGATGTCTAAATTCAAAGACTAATTTCCTATAAACTACCCGTAGCTATAACAAATACAAAATTATCTGGGGAGTTCAAGTCCAAGTTTTCAAAACATGTCAATCTTTTATACTATCTCAAAACATAGCCTTGTATTTATATTTTAAATTCTCGTTTAAGCAGCCGCAATCACATAATCAAAACCTAAAGACAACTCAACAAAGAAAATTTATTTAATTAAAATACATTATTTTCCAGAGCTTGGTACTACTGTAAAGCCTGCCACGAAGACATCAAAGACGAAACGCTGATCAAGAAATGCAAATGCAAAAACTGTAAGATCAATGAATTGCTTTCTTTACATTGAATATAGTTTTAATCCCGTTTTGAATAACAGTGATGATGAAAACATAATTCCCAACGTAAATAAACTTTGACTAATTGATGTAACAATAATTCTGTGACATTCTTTCTGGAGATTAAATGTTGTAAGATCACAGGCTGTGTCCAATGAAACACTTTTAAAAGAATACATTACTACTGATTTAATTGTCACATAGATAACACTGTTTCATGAGTTACCAACGTCTGTACACGACACAGCAGTCTTCTAACTTTCCATACACATTTTTTATATATATTGTATCTGTGAGACATTAATGGAATATTGTTCGGCTAAACTTTTAGTGGCGGCACACCAGCGGAAGGTTGGAGCCGACCTAGGTAACTTGCACCACACCTAACTTCACAAATTGACGTTTTCCAATTTATTTTTCGTGTCTATATGATTTTTGAGTTGCTTTAGTGGTGTTGCGTCAACCCTCACAGACTGGATCGGCTGCAAAGCATTCTCTTGACCCTCGCTCGTTCACACCCTAATTTAGCGATCATTGTGTATGTCCGCTCGCTCTTGAATGGAAACCGCCACAACACACTGAAGCACTCTGACACTTCACCATTGTTCTATGCCTCCTAAGATAATTCTCGCTCTGATCCGATTTCTACTTAAACAATCTAGTGCACCATACTAAGTTCAAAAAGTTTTATGAAAAATTCTAAAACAGAAAACTACACTAATATTATAATCTCGGCCTTGACACAATTTGACACTGATCGGTGCGAATATTGTTTACTTTGATATGATGCACTTAAAGCTAGCACAGGCATTATTGCATGAAACATTGATATAATAGTAGCGTTATTTAAGTATATATCGCAAATTGCCAAATGCACCGTCATTGTTGTATCCCGGACCACTATAGATAAAAACACAATTGTCTGTATGTTATATCCACGAAAGCATGTCTCAGAACAATCAGTGTGAGAAAGATCGTACAGTGCTAAAGAGTTGTCTTCAGCAGTGAGCTTTAAAAACGCAAAGACTTTATAGAACAGTTCCAGCTTGTCTGTGACTAATGCAAGGTCAAGGGAAAATAAAATACAGTCGCTCCTCATTGCATTCATCAGCGAATTTGATAGAATCAAATTTAAATCGGACACCACAACACACGCGTCTCACTTAAAACCGCTCTCGAGGGGTCTAAAGGGATTTGATTCTCTCAAATTCCTATAACGGAATGATCCCGATCCACAAGTGACAGGAGCGTACCTTCGTATGTGTCAGTTTTTGGATTTTTACAGATGTCGGAATGATGATGATGCAGACCGGGATGGTGAAACAAAATCTTAATTCGTATCGAGGTTGCCTCGACGGTACGCACGCGAAATGCGATCTCATAATTGCCGTTCCCTCACAACACGTTTAGTTTGTTTGCATCAACTAACCATTCGCTCTTGAAACATTATGTATTCTTGGGCTACAGTATCCGCTAATCACGAATTAAGTCACCAAGCAAAGCGCTAGTTAGTGCAGCCAAGGCTACGTCACCATTTCAAAATTTACTAAGAATTTGCTTAACTACTACAACAATTGGATTTAACTGACACGGTTCACACGAAGCTCTGATCTTTATTACTGCTAAAATGATAAATTAAAGATTATATAGAAAAATCCAAACTGTCTGCTATACATTCATTTCCGATTGTTTATAATGGTCGACAGTCTGGATTGAAATAAAAAAATTAATTCGCCCTCATACGTGCTAAGTCCGATGTGTGATAATTATGCGAAGAAGCTCTTTTCAGCTTTGCATTTCTGTCTGCGTACCTATTTATTTATTTGCATAGAAATATAACGCTCATAAATAAAAGTATATATATATATAAATTTGTGTTTATAGTAAATAATAACTAATGAGGTCTAAAGCGTATTGTTTCTCGGTTTAGTGGCTACATTCAGGAAGGGCGTACGAGCCGTTCAGATGGTTGGCAGGGCAAGTACGTAACCCCATGTGTATACGATTCAGTGTAAATGTCGATGTGATGTACTTATCAGCGTGTCGGCCATGTTGGGTGGAAACCGAATCAGATCCACCCAAACGACGGCCCTAGCGAAACTCCATGTCCTGTATAATTGTTTTGTCTGATATACGTTATTCTATGTGCATTCAGCAGTTAGATGTTTGCCTCTATTAGCCAAATTTAAAAATCGAACGACATTTGTGATGTCATTTATATATTTATTTTTGGTGTTGTCGTATACCTTATTAATCTAAATTTTTTTCTAGGAGCATTTAATATTTGATCCCTGATCTGTGTAAACATAGCCCCTCTGATATTGGTGTTGTAAAGTAATAGTGTTAAATGGAGTTAATTTTTAATTAAGGCTTTCGAATTTGATCGAATTCATTATTAATATGCAATCCTCTGTAGGGAATGTTATTTAGTTAGACGATCCCGCCTCCAAAATAACGTCAAGACAGTTCGGGTATCAACTGCATCTGGTCTCGTCGAAACCCGGTACTATCAAAGCTGTTTCAGCTGTTGATAAATTATAGTTCAAGTTAAAGTCATCAAACGTTAGTACGCTCAGTGCCATTTCCTGGTATATCACCTGCTGTGAGCCCCTACAACCATTAACCCTTTGCATTAGTATTAAAGGCATTATTTAATAGAACTTGTAAGTCCATTATAAATTATACTTCTATGATTTTTAGTATCGACTTAGTTAGAAAAAGAGCTTGACTTACCTGTAGTTAGTAGTTATTGACTTACTAATATAGATGTTTGTTTATTTCGTTTTTATGTTGCATGGGAATGTCTGTGTGTTTACTTAATTAATATAATAAAAGTAATCTTAAAATATGTATCTGTATATAAAGTATGTTTATCTTTTTTTGTATTATTCGTTTTCGCCTTCATCGCGTACGAAACGAGCGTTTGAAAAGGCGAAATCGAATTTCAAGTCAAACATTGTTAACTGAAATTTATTTAGACGCTATATATGCGTTTTAAAAGTAGGTATACATGTAATTATATTATTTTTGACTGAGTGGTGTATCGGAATGCGAATTTGTGCTGATGTTTTGCAGATGACCACCATCCTCCCCCCACCTTCACGCCGCCAGAGTTGCCCAAGAAGGTCCATGTTCGAGGTACATCTCAGGCTCAAAGGACTGAGTGTTTAATTTTTTTATTTTTCATTTTTTTTTTTTTCATCACCGGCCCACACTTACCCATTGAACCAGCAATGTGCTTCCATAGGCTACCGGACGATATCCAGCACTTAGCCGCTTTGTCACACCATTAAAGTAGCGAGCACTGGTAAATTTTTAAAAACATATGGCGGCAAGTTAAAATGTTCTGCTTGTACTGGCATGTAAATATACTGGCTCAAAATTTACGCTTGACAAGCTCCCTAATTTTGAACCCCAATAAAAAAACCTTTGTGAACTTGAAATTTGTCTACTCGCATTATTTGATTGAGATTTCTAAAGCGATACCATTTTAATTTGTTTTCGCATCATTAGTTCTGTTCTGAATTTAAATTTGACAATTTGTGTCGACCTGTGCTTCTTGGTAAACTCTAAAGCGGATAATTGTCATTTCTGATGTTGTACCCTGCGCCAAGTATTGCTGCTACTCGTACCTTCATGGCATTGCATCCGTCCGTATGATATATTTTATGGTCCTATTCTTGCATTGTTATTTATTAAGCTTTTGTAATTAGACTTTTAATTAAGATGAACAAAAAATTTGCCAAATTAAACCAAACCCCACAAAGAATTAATTTTCTTATTAATAATTTTTTTTTTAATACAATAACAATAGATTTCCTTAACGTAACCATTTTTTGTATTATAAGAATTAAAATGTAGATATTAAAGAATTTGCACTTTTAAAACACTGGACACTTACTTCACTTAAGGTTAAGCACGTACCGTTTTCTAAACCAATTCTTTGTTTTTAGGTGAAATAGCACGAGAAAGGGGTGAAGATATTAGTTGTAAGTATATTTAAATTTACTTAAGCATATGTTTTAAAAGTTTTAATATCAGTACGAATAAAACATCAAACAATACCGGCGGGCGTAGATAACACATGAATCGGAAAGGCTTTATATTATTATATTATAAACAAGTAACATGTGTACTGTTGGTGTATCTTAAAATAAATAAAAAAAAAGGCATAGGAAAGATATTACATAAGGTGTGGAAGAAAATAAGATAAGAAAGTGTTTACCACGGTAGCAGACGTGTTAGTTTCTTCGCGTTTGCTTTCTACAAGGGAATGCTAATGGCTGGCTACGCAAAAAATGTTGTCTGTAATACATTTATGAAGAGATGCAATGTATTTGTTGAAGTAATCAACCGTAACCATCGAAGCGCCGCGCCAACCGCACTGCTCTCGCCGATGGCCAATCAGCTCATGAACACAACCACTACAAGACAAATCAACAAGGTCAAACCGAACGTCAACAGGGCGCCGCCGGACACGTGAGTACACCTCAATACAATCTTCTTCGTGTTAACTCACACGACCATTCAAATCTTATTACGTCATCAAGACCATTCAAGAATTAATTAAGAAATTGTGCGATAAACTTAAAAACTTAACATCAATTAACAAAATTTTATTGATTAAAATGTTTTGTGTATTCCATTTAAAATCGCCTCTAAACTATATTGTTATATAATAAAACTAAAAAAATAATAAAGTGTATACTTTTAATTAATAAAAGCAAATATTTACTTTGTCTATTGTATCTTCTTATGCCTCATTTGAACTGAGGAATATTGCAAGGGAATGTTTTTTTTTTATACTCTTAGAAAACCAATGTTTCATTTGGCCTTAATTAAAATTATTTTTATTAATATTTATTAATTAACTAAAATAAAAAAAAAATTGCGAAAATAAACTTCAAGAATTTAATGAACAAAAACAACTCGAGTCATTGTTCTGTCTAAAATGGTAAAATATTTTTACTGTAACACCCCGAGAAAAAAATCTTTTAGACTGCAAGCCGCCGTAAAATTGTGGTTTTGGTGCAATTGATATAACTGCAATAAAACTGTTGACTGACTGCGTCTGGTTGTACGTTTATGGTGCAGTTTTAATGCAGTCGTATTTTAATGCTGCATAGATGGTCGGCAGTTTTGATACAGTTATAAAAGCTGCACCAAACTGCAATTTTGCAGCCAGTTTACAGTATAAATGCAATCAGTCTGAAGAGATCCTTAATTCCTTATTGTTTAAATAATAAGAATTATTATTAAAAATAAAAAAGATTTAATTAATATTCTTTAGTATAAAAGAGGCATGAGTAGAGTGAAAATTTTGTTGCGTTTTTTCACCGTGTCGTCATGACGCAGTGGAAAGAGCTTTTGACTTATAATCTTTAATTAATGTGACGCAACGAATCAATGTTTTAGCACAAAGTGCACTGCACATTAGAACATCTCTATTCGTGGCACAAAATATTTTTTAACTCCTGATTATAGTAAAAGCAATGGGGACAATACTTTCAGGAATCCTCAAGATCAAGATACGAATTACCAAGCCTATCATCTTGCCTACGAAGTGAAAAAGCTCATGTAATTCTTCTATACCTATAAGCTATACAATTTTTAAATCTCGTAGTTTTGTTATTTGAACATTTAATGGTTAAATATTTCTTTGAAACTAGTAGTTAAATATAGTGCTTGCATCATGTTTTAAGAATCTTCTTACTGACCTCGGAATACCAGATTGTCTTCGATTTTTTTATACAGTTCTTTTGCTAAATTTCTTACTTTTATGATCAGTGTCAGGCCATATAGGCTGTTCATCAATAAATCAATCAATATAGATTCATCAATAAGTTGTATGTGATTGATGAACCCATTTTTATGTAGATACACCCACATTCCTTATCATTGATATCAGAAACCTACCAATATATGGCCCATCAATAAAACTGAAACGGTGTGAAGTGTGTATTCTAGCTTTTTTTTTTGTATTCTAGCTTTAATAAAAAAAAATAAAAAAAAAGTTAAAAGCAATAGTTCTTTAATTTAAAATGGAATAATAAGCATATACAGAGTGTTCAAGCACTGTGTTTAAATTAGTACGCGTACGGATACTAGCTGTCGCTGTCTTAATACCCTTAATTTAAACTTTATTTAACACAAATAAGTTATGTGAAAAGCTCTTCAAACGTACATTCAGACGAACTTGTTGCATTTAGAAAGATTCTATTTCACTTCATTGTAACCTAAATTTATTTCATGCTGAAAAAAATATACAAGGGTTCAACTGTCATTTCAATACTTTCATTGAAGATCTGGTATTCTTATTGTGGTCTCTTAAAACATGATTGAATTAATTCACTTTAGATTTGCAAGTCTTCCAAACAAAATTAGATACACTGCATGATAGCAAAATTACGTATTATTTTGAATCGTCTCTTAGTGGGTTCTACGAAGTAGTTTCTTATTGGGTTAACGTAATTGTTAGTTTTGAAGTTTACCTATAGCTCTACACTTTGTGGTATTGGTCTTTTATCATATTTCTCACAAACCTATTAAAGAAAATATATTTTTTCATTGATGGGTTTTTTTTTCTTTTTTTTTTTTTCAAAATTTTAAACGCAAAATGTTTAATCTAAAATAAGATAAATCATTAAATGATGTTAATTCTAACTTAACATCATTTAAGTTAGAATTTTATATTTTCTAAAAATAATTTAGAACACTTCACGTCAACTTTTTTTTATTATTTCACAAAAAACACTTAGTTGGTTTACACAAGTAGTTATAGTATTTAGTTAGCATGTTGATCATTAAACAATTATGTTAGTTTGTGGGTTTGGTATTGTTAAATACGAGTACTTATACTGAGTAGTTACTTTTTACACTCAAAAGTAGCACTTTACAACAATGTAAATGTAATATGTATGTACTCGTATGTATATACAGCATGTATTTTATTTAAACATTTCTCTGACTGTATTGAAATAATTATATTTATTTACACTTAAAAATATTTTTTATTTTATATTGCATAATAATTTAAATGCATCATTTATTCAAACTTTTTCAGTCATAGAGTATTTCCTAAACAAACCAAATATAAAAAATATGTAGATGAATATTTAATAAAAATAATTAGACTAACCGTGACGGGGTCAATAATTTTTCGAGTGTCTTTGGTGCGCTTAAAATAATATTTTAATACGTATTTTAATCATTAATTAACTTAAATTCGATACTTAATAAAAGTTTGGATAAAGATTGCAAAATTTAGCCCGATTTTCCTAAAAATTTAGAAAAATGCTAAATCGGTCTGTCACATAGTTAAATAGCGTTTACAGCTTGTCACAGAAAAAGTGTTTATGAAGCCGAACGCAATGAGGTCTGTTTCAGTTAGATAAATCTTGCGTTGGAATTCCAAGCCAAAAATAATAAAATAATGAATTAAATCGTGGAAAATTAAAGTAACTTATTCATCTTTATTGGAAATTTCATATTTTGTGTCAAACTTATTTTCAAACGACATGAAAAGTTTGTTTAGAAAAACAAATACAAATGAAAAAGACTAGAGGTACATGCCATTGCTGCAGAAGGAAGTTTATCGTTAAAAAACAGATGACACTTTTGACAGATATATAATAACCTAGAGTGCGGCTTGATATACACTTTTCGCAACATACTGTATATAAAAAAAAATCATTTTTCACATTTTTGTAGATCTCTATGCTAATTATTGATTAAACAAACTAATTTAAAATATAAAATTAAAACATAATTAACGATAAATAAATGTGAAAACGAATGTAGACAGCGCATTCGAGGTGTAAGGATGATTGAAAAACATTTACAATGTTCGTAGGCCAACGAGTAGAAGTAGTGGGGGCAATCAAAACAGCAATGGCGTCAGTTTGCCAGCGGGCCTGGCGGACGACCAGTCGAAAGATTTCGACTTTGAAAAGACTGAAATGAAATACGACTCCACGGGAATGTTTCACTGGAGTCCCGCCAGAAATCTCGAGGATTGTATATTAGTACGTATTCATTTATTTTGTTCATGATTTTCAAATAATTAATATATATATCTCATGACACACTCAATACCGTTTTCATACATAGATATTGCCTTACTAAAGAGCCATAAAAATACCTATGCTTTGCTTTAAATATGTGTAAAGGATAAGTTTAGATATAATTCGAAGTATATCTTGATTCGGAACAATTTTAAAAGGAACTGATATAATTTACAGGACAGAAATCAAGCGGCCATGACAGTTCTGAACGGACATGTGGTTGTGTGTCTGTTTGCGGATCCCGACTCTCCTCTGATTGGACTGAGGAATCTGGTGATGCCGCTCAGAGCCTCCAACTTTCATTATCACGAATTGAAACACGTCGTTATAGTGGGCAGTGTGGAATATATTAGGAGAGAATGGAAGATGCTGCAGAATTTACCCAAGATCTCTGTTTTGAATGTAAGTTCATGAATAGGTGTATCATTATCATCAGGTTACCATAAGCGCCAGTCGTTCTTTCGAATTTTTGGGGCAAGTTTTCGGCCTATAAGGCATTTTAACTGTATTTTCACTGTAAGTCTCGTTTACCTCCGACGCCAGTTCACTGCACTACAGATAGACTGATTCTTTTTGCTACGAGTATGTAAAATGGTGTTAATAGGGTTCACCGCTAAGCCGGGCCGACTTGCGAGCAGTGAACGTGAATCTATGCGACATGTGCTGCATCCTGTCAGCGAAGGTGCCGTCTAACGATGACCCGACACTGGCCGACAAGGAAGCCATCCTGGCTTCGCTGAACATCAAGGCGATGACCTTCGACGACACCATAGGTGTGCTCAGCGCCGGCGCCAACGGCTCCGCCAACGCGCAGCCGCCGCCCGGAGCCAATCCCGCGCCCGTTCTGCTGCAGAGGAGGGGCTCGGTCTACGGAGCCAACGTGCCTATGATTACTGGTAACACTGATAACAATTAAGCTAAGTTCGTTGCAGCGCTGAAATAATCGTGTTTGGTTTAAGGGTTTTTACGGATGAACTGCCTTTAGGTTGCAAACTAGCTGCAAAATTTCTGTTAGGTTGCTGTTATGCAAAAAGAAATCTGCCTGATTTCTTTATTCAGTGCGACACGCTCCCGACTTTGTCTGAGGTGCATTTTTTTATATAAGCCTTACACAAACCTTCCTCGTTTATCCCACTTTCCATAAAAGAAAACCAAATTTAAATCTATGGGGTAGTTTAGAAGTAGTTAGCGGAAAAACAGACATGACTGACTTATACAGGATGGTTCAAAAATCGTGGATCAAACGAATCAGAGACGTAGCGTAGAGGCGGTTATTTGCAATAAAAAATCTCTCTAGAGTTCTATCCTAACTCAATCCTACTAAAAGTTATGCCTGATTATTTGTTTTTTTAAGAAAACACCAAAATTTGTACTAAATAGGCAATTAAAAAAAAAATGAAACGTTTTTAAAAAACAAACAATTACAAAAATGCTTTTATAACAGTAGATACAATGTTATGAGTAATGGCAATTTTTTTCAATATTTTTTAAATGTTATGCAACATAAAGTCTAGCTTTAGAAGCTTACTGTGGCAAAAAATGTACTACCAAACAATGACCCTGTAGCAGAAAAACTGGCCCAATTAATTACGATTAAAATGAGGTATAACGCATAGCTGTTTGTAACTAAATTATTAATTAATTATTGTTTTTTCATTTGAATATTAGTAATTATTGCGCATCTGTATTGTGGTCTACAGAACTGGTGAACGATAGCAACGTGCAGTTCCTGGACCAGGACGACGACGATGACCCGGACACGGAACTGTACCTGACGCAGCCGTTCGCTTGCGGCACTGCCTTCGCCGTCAGCGTATTAGATTCTCTTATGTCCACCGTAAGTCAAGTGTAATATTGTATAAAAACGTGAATCTACTAGTTCATTCTATCGAAGCATGGATGTAACAAGATATACCAAATCCCCGCAAATATAATCTATTACAGACGTACTTCAACCAGAATGCCTTAACATTGATCCGCTCGTTGATCACGGGCGGAGCCACTCCCGAGTTGGAGCTGATCTTGGCCGAAGGAGCGGGACTTCGCGGCGGATACTCCACTCCGGAGAGCTTATCCAATAGGTACCAGTCCAAACCTTCTTCAGTTGCTCTGATAAATCTAAAAATAATCACTTTCCTATCTTCCTTTATTAGATTGCGCGCAATTAAGCCAGCATTAAATAACTTTCCAGGGATCGGTGTAGAGTGGGTCAGATATCGCTATACGACGGTCCACTGGCCCAGTTCGGTGAAGCGGGCAAGTATGGCGACTTATTCGTCGCAGCACTTCAGGCGTATGGGATGCTCTGCATAGGTCTCTATCGGTTCAGGGACACCACCTCCTCTTGCGACGCTAGCAGCAAAAGATACGTCATCACCAATCCTCCTGATGACTTCTGCTTGCTGCCCACTGATCAGGTAACTCTTATCAATGCTTACATTTTCTAAAATATATATATATATATATACATCTATGTCCCTATGTGACTAGAATCTTCACTAAAGAAGTCTTCACGTATCAATTCAATCAACTCAATATTTGTGTATTTACTAGCAACTCTCTTCTTACAATTAAAGACCATTCAAAATAAATCTATTGTAAGTGAAGTAATTTGACTTCAATTCAATAGATAATACTGAAACAAACCGCCATGATTTTCCGCACCTTGATTATTATCAGTTGCTGAGTCGGATTTGACCAATGAGTTGCAGCCCTTTTAACCTTGGCCCCGTCTCAAAGTTACCTCAGCTGCTTGCCATGTAGTGTACTCTTAGTCACGTGACGACGTGACGCTTTACGTTAATATAGCATAAATGGTGGCGTACAATGTTACAGGTATTCGTCCTAATGCAGTTCGACCCGGGCGTGGAGTACCGGACGTCGCGTCGCGCCGGCTCAGCCAGCAACGGCAAAGACGACGCCTCCTGACTGTTGCTGTGCAGCGCCCTCACGGACGGGCCCTACTCCTACATTTAGGCAGCAGGGCTCGCCGGCCACTCGCTCGACAATCCTACCCACTCCACTTCACTCCACTCCACTCCACTCTACTCCACTCTACTCCACACTGCCACGCCCCAACCGACTTACTCACATCCCAATTCACTTGCGCAGAAATTTTCACTGGCACATAATTAGGTACTGAACTCTTCATGAGACAATACACAATTCAAATTGTGTTACTTTGAAAGTTTTTGATCAACAATGTACTCCCAATATGTTTAAAACTGAAGTTTTGGAAAGTTCTCCTGGTTGATAACGTATAGATAACGTTACAGATGTGGATAACAATCGAAATTTCAGAGTCTATTGGAGCCTTTTAAGGGTGGTATTGAGCTGTTGGTTGTTAAAGCTTACATTATTAAGACTGTTCGTCTTTTACCCTCGTGACAGAATCAGTAGACTTTTTGTCAAAATGTATCCTGCTTTGTCCTCGATAGAATTTTATTGATTTTGACCGGGATTGAAAATAATTAATTGTCAACTATTGAACATACTTCAGGAATGCCTCTTTACGATTGATCATAGCACAATCGTCAGCTCAAAACCAAGCTTAAATGAAATTACCTACAACGACTGTACTTACTTATCTTTAAGTTGGTCAATTATTTTCTTATTCCAAAAACCCGTTAATAGAGGTGGTTAATCCGCTTTTGTCGTTAACTTTAAAACAAACTCCGGAAACCCATACGTTACACATGATGCTTTTGTTACTTTTATTTTAAACAAAAACACCAAATGAATACTTACCTAAAATCCTACGCTTATTCTTGACACTTGCAACACTGCACTGCAAATTTAGGTACCTTATACTACAAGCGTATTTCCAATGCACTCGTTCAATATAGAGGGCTCGAAATCACCGTGGATTTTGTTTTGCACTTGTGGTATCCAAAAAAGACCTTAGAAACTGTTAAAATATTGACGAAAAATATTATAGTTATAAAATGACATTTAAGTTAGGGACTAGCTAGGTGTTAAAAACACCATTTCAGCCCCATATTTTAATTAGATATATATTATCCTAGAGCTTTCGATGTTTTGAACATTTTTAGTCGTGGAATTAGTGAGATGAAATCTGTTAATCAGTGAAATTGTGAATTTTATTCAAGACAAATTATGTCTTTATTTGTGTTTGAAGGCACACTGCACATTCTTTTACTGTAGGCACTCAGTTTTCAGTTTCACGTTCTGTGAACACCAATAATAATGAAATTTGATAATCGATTTTAAACCTTATAAAGAAGCCTTTAAAACTTTTAATTGCATGATCTAACTGTAGTTTTCAGCGGATTTTGTCGGCATGAATCTCTGCACTGTCTCTCTCTCTCTCTCTCTCTCTCTCTCTTTTATTAGTGTATCCATTCCTTGCTCAGTAGTTATTCTGCAATATATGGGCGCTATCTTTTAAAAATTATAATATTTTAAGCATTTATGATATTCATCGACTGATTCAAAGTACTCTTATTGTTAAGCCATACATTGTCACATAAGATTAATGGGTTTTTTAAACATATGACACCGTATATAAGTTCTTTTTATATTTAGTTTTATTTCGTAGTAAATCTTAAATTCACATTTGACACAGCACTTAGTTTTAAGGATATGTTATCAGTAATGTTTATAATAAATAATATTTTATTTGTATTACTGGTAACATTTTTATTGTAGTTAGTAGATAATTTTTCTTTTTATTTTTTTATTTTTTATGAAACATTTTATTATCTTTTAGACACTTAGCTACTATTACTACACATGTGGATCACAGATTTTAGTTTTTAGCGTCACATCTTAGCACCATACCTTATTTTTTTTTATAATAAATATATTTAATTATGCATCTTTTCGTTTTATTATTACTTTTATTTTCCTAACACAACGTGGAGGATTGTCTGAAGTGGATGTGGCTTATGGCGCTGCACAAAAAGATAAATTATATGAACTTTAACAAATTATGATGAAAATTTATAAAAAAAATGCCATTGAGTGAATGTTTGAGAACTTGTGGGGAGTTGGTGTTCGCTACGCGAGATTCGCTCGAATGCAAAGTGTATTTCGCTGTAAATGTGTGATATTATTTTCGATACGTCGCTGTTATCTTTGTATTGGGGCTTTTGAAGCCTGCGATGTATTAAGTAATAACTCCGGGTGCTTTGACGATTGTGGACTTCTTCATAATTTATTTACAGTGGCCCTTCACGGAGCAATATTCAAAAATGGAACAAAAACAGTGAAGTTATTTCCAACACAAAAAAGACATTTTCAAAGGATTTTTTTTATTTATTAATTTATGCTTATTGTTCAATTTTTATCAAATAAATTGTAACTCATTTTTTTTTATAAATTTATATTATACTATTATGGTAAAAATTGACCCGTGTAGGGCCACTTTAATGGCCACCACTAATTGTATTAGATAAGATGTAACCTTTAATAGACTGCACGAATCTCATTTGTACCTGAGTACATACACGCAAATGTGAACGTTACGTGCAGTTTATTGAGTTTCTTTTTAGAATTTACTAGGTACTAGTTAAAACATTCGCCTCGCCAATTTAGAGTCATATTCGAAACAAATCAGTTACAGTATAAATAACGCAATAATTAATAATAAAACAAAATTTACAAGATGTTTGATGAAAATTATTAGGATATCAGACGTGTAGTTATTACGCGGTACCCGCAAAATCCGCTGCAAGCGTCCTTTGCACGCGTTATAGCACCATTATATTAATAAAGAAACAAAAAAATAACTAATAATAATTTATAAATACCTCAATTACACCTGATAGTAATTAATTATAGTTCGAATACCTATTTGTATATAAAAAATATATTTATCAAACATCCTGTACATAGATGCTACAGTCATTTAGATACATCATTTTGTTTAAATAGAATATAGGCAAACCGGCCTTAATTTATTTACAACTAGGCTAATATGGTGTAATGAAATTTAAAAAAAAATCAAACCATCTTCAAGTTGGCCATGGGTCATTTTCAATCACCTTGTTTAATAGGTGTTGCAATGAATGCGGATAATATGAATAAAGGCGTATGTTGCCTGAAAAGTGACAGTTTACGTTAATGATTTGTCGAGATGGAATAAATTAAAAAATTTATATACAATACCTATTATCTTAGTTGGTAAAGGAATTGAATGCAATATACTGCCATATATTATGTAATTTCGCCACATAGCATTCCCATTTACACATCATTTAAGTACAAAAAACACACCTGGGCCCATTCGAATTTTCGGGCGCAAATGTCTATCATAAAATTTTATTTGAAATTTTAAATATAAAGCACATTAAAAGAGAATATATATCTATTTGTGGTATTTAAATATAAAATTTAAAAAGCTTAAAGGTTGTGCACGATAGGCTTATTATACAAAATCGAAATTGAATCTAACCGGCTTGCTAAATGTTGCCACTGCGGAAATTTTGAACACAGACAACTGTTGCAGTACTCGATAATTGTTTGTAATTGGAGCTTTACATTTTTACATTTTTAATCTGTAGACATTACCTACCATGCATGCCACAGAAGCCCTAGACGCCAAACTAGGTAATAGCGTTTTAGTATATCGCAGTGTGCTATTCAAAATTGAATTTTCTACTAAAAATATTTTAGTTAAATCATGTACATAGTAACGCGTAATTTTGTATGTTTAAACATTTTTCAAAGTACATCTCCTTTGCATTAAAATAGAAACGCTACGAGTACATTTATATATTAAAAGTTTATATTCAATATCTACTATCGTGTGTAGTTCGTTTGTGAATTAGGCTTGTATGTCTGTCACTGTTACTGTATGCTAAATTAGGTCATAGTTCGGAAGTCTCATTGTAAAAATGTAAAATACACGCTATTATTTTTGACTAATATGAATGTTAATTAAGAATTAATATTAAATTGACGATTTTTTCCTTTAATATTTTTATACAGCATTACGAATATTTATCGCAATTAAAAGTTTATAGAGGTGGGTCAGTGTGCAATTTTAAAATAGTGTTTATATTAATCGCCTTACTGAGAGAGAAAAATAGCCGATTCCTTCTGCGTGTGTTCGCTTGAGATCTGATGTACGGATAATGTATGCCACACGACTAAACTTGTTGCTAGGTCGTAAAATTATAGTCGCTGTCTTATTATTGTTGTCGTAATTGATAATCTACCTACATACTTACTGTTAACCGTTTCAACAGACATCGATCTAGAACATTCTAATTATTTCGATTCGATTTTTTCTTAAGATGGTCTACAAAACTGAAAGTAAATCGTCAAAAATTAATCGAGTTCCCATTTTTTTAAATTCCAATATATTCTAATTTTGAATTAAAACAGCTCTGTGCTAATTGTGAAAATTAAGTGCAAACGCACAATATTTAAATAAAAAATTCCTTTGGTCATAGACAGTAAATCCAATTCGATTTTTTCTTCTTTTTTTTCATTTAACAGTCGTCATTCTTTTTGTCACATGCCATGTGAATTTTTTTAGTCCAATAATTCAACACTAAAAAACGCCTATTTGCAAAATTAGTAATTTCATGTTCTGTGTGCATTATAAATCCTAGAATAATAAACAACATTGTTGACTATTGCTAATAGCTTGAGGTTGTTAACGTTTTTAGAACGGAAAGGTGAATTTTTCATGTATTATATACGTATTATTAAATATTAAAATCTCAAATTCTCTAATAATACGAATGTTCGCTAGACCCTTTTTGTAAGCTGAGCGCCATCTTTATCGTGTTATATACATATACACATAGTCCTCTCTTTATTAAAGTAGTATCAATATATAATGATGGCTGTGAGGTAAATAATTGTAACAATTTAAAATTATATTATATAAATGAAATATATGTAAAACATAGTGAACATAGAACTATCTGCCGCAACGACTGGTCCAAAATTGTGCGCCTACTGTTGAATATTGCTTTGACTTTATTATTCTGTGGAAATCCTGCTTTAAAACATTTTAAAATATAATATTTTCAATTTATTACATTTATAAAAAAAAAACAGTATTAAGCATTATTTTTTTCTAAATTGTTTAATAGATTAAAAATTAACTTGTATTCTCAAAATAATCGCATAAACTATTTCACAGTCAAAGCAAAATTGAACATTAAAAACACGATTATTTCGACGCGAAATGTCACTTTGCAGCGGGTTGCCAGATTAGAAAAAAAAATATTACCGTAATTCAACTTAAAATCATACGTAATAAAAAATTATACTTATTTATTCGAGATACATATCTAATCATTTTCAAATAAACCGAACACTTTTTTTTTTCGTTTTACTATATTACTAACAATTTTTAGAAAACACTGCAGATTTTTTTATGAAAAAAATAATCGTACTGAGACACGTATCACGATATATACTGATGTAAAAATATTCGAAACGAAGCACCCATCACGTGATTGGCAACCCAGACTATTCAGCTCACAGCTTTCTCTGCAGTTGGTCAAAAATCACAAAGATTACCCGTTCCACTGCTTCTATAGTTAACCCATTTACGGTAAAATCACCAACAAAACGCGTAATGTTACATTGACCATTCGTTGTCCACAAAACGACTGCACAACTTCGGCTAATGTAATATTACTAGACTGTTCAAATGACTTCACCGTGAGAACAAATTATTAAATATTGTTGATGTTGATTGTTAATAAAATGCAAATAATGTAAATATTAAAATAAATTCTGTATTTGTATTTGAACAATTGTTTCATTTACACTTCATCCTAAATATTAAGACAAATTTTCAAACTACATATATTAACAATAAATTTATTTTATATTAAGAATTTAAGTAAGTAATACACAATTCTAACTAAATATCAATTTTATGTCGAAATAAATATATTTTAACAAATAAAGTGTTGCTTTTACAAATATGTGAAAAGTGACTAATCAGCGTCAAGTTTACTTATTAAGCCAATTAACTTACTTGATTTAAGAAGCTGATGTTGACACTGAATTTCACATAATCAATTATTAAATTTGAACAAAGAAACTATGTGTGTAAAATTATACGTATTTAAAAATCCATATTAGTAAGTATGTTTGTCCTCTATAGACTCCTAAATCTCACAATCGATTTTAATGAAATTTTCAGACAATCTTCATATTACCTACCCCAGTGGTTCTATGAAGTTTAGGAATTTAGGACATTTTTTTGTTTTTTGGTAATTTTGTGTCATATATTGTAGAAAACACAAGATTAGATTTTATCTATTTAAAAATAAAAATTAAATATTCAGTCTGACAAAATTATATATAAAGTCTCAATAAAAGTTTTAACACCTAACAAAAAAGGGCGAGGGCGACGTCGCCGGCAAAAGCTAGTATTTAATAATCCTTATATTTTTTATTAATTTCTCCCAATTTTATAAAAATATGATCTATTTATTTATATAAAAATTATTGTTACATTACAACACAAACATACAACAAAATAACTAGAGACAAATTGATGTGTAAAAAATCATACAGAAAGGCACAAATTTTTATCTATTCTACATACATATGTCTAATTACCAAACTACTTTGACTAGATGACAAAATAAATACTTATAATAAATTTACTTTAAGTGACTACTCAAATTACCCGTATATAATGAGATCATTTAACAAATTACACTTCTATAGATTTTGTGATATTTATTAAAACGCAAAACTGGGACTAATCATTGCAGACACAAAATCCTTATTTTGTGGAATAATAATATTTCACCAATGAACTTTTATAAAATAAAATTTTCAATGCACGTTTTTAAAAATGTAACAATTTTAAAAACGTATGAATACCGTAAATTCATTTATGGTTTGAACGTGAAGGTCTGTATGGCTTCATTCATTGTATAGTATTTTTTTCGGAAACTTTTAGTCCACCCCACATATGACATATGATAATAATATACATAAACAAAAAGTTTTAAAGTCAAAGACATATTAATTTGATGATTTATCAAACGACACAACAGTAAAAAGGTCACCTACTTCCACTAGGTATATTTCAAATCTAATGTCTAGCTCTATCCAATTGGTACACACTTTTAGTCCCGCTCTTCTTTCTAGTTTTGATGTTGTGTTTTTTGGCCGAGCTTAACACTGCACATTTCCTTTTTTCCTCCTCCAACAGTAGAGGTGGCAGAGACACTTTCCTCACGTTATACGGATAAGACACTCCATTGGACAATTTAGAAATGTCAAGGTGTTGCGATTCTGCAGAATACAACGGCTCTAATCTAGCAGTTTCCCTATTTCTAGCTGTCACAACCCTGTTATTGAACATATTATTGCAATCAGAGGCACTCGACACTGCGTTAACGTACTTCCTCGTGTCAAGTGAGACCACAGACTTAGCACTGTTCCTTTCATTCACAGACGAGTCAGGCCTCTGTCTCATCCATCGAGACGACGCTATTTCAGACCTTATAATTGAGGAGCTTTGCTTTCTTCTTTGTGATGGACTGTAAATATGTAGAGGTGTGATTTGCAATAGGGAGCAAAACGAATCGTTCAAATCGACCTCATCATTGTACGCTGTGTAGAAGGAAACTTTCTCTCGAGATAATCTGGGTACTAAATAATCGTCCGAAACAGAAGGTCTCGGTGAGTTTTGTGGTGTGACATCGCCACTGCTCTGTGAAAGACGTTCATCGCTCTCACTGAACTGTTCGTAATCGCTGTAATGAATGGCAATGATTTCATCATGTTCAATTTGTTTATAGAGCTGTTTCTTCTCGGGCAGTGAAATGGCTTTGCCGACAACTCTGAAAAATCAATATTGTATTATTGAGCAATGTATTGTATTATCAAGGTTAGAGATTGAATGGAATAATAGTTATCATTGTGTCACGCGTCCTTGACATTTTAAAGCACTAACTGAAACCCTTGACTTCATCCATGTTGAAAAATCAAAAATATAACATCTTCAAAATATATAAGCAATATAACGCCTGACTTCTTTGTTGTTGTTATTTGTTTGTCAGGCATTAGATTTTTATTTTTAGATAATCCATCAGGAATAGTGGTTCTTTTTTTTCAGGATGGAAGGTGTATCACTGACAATGTGTAAGCAAAATTTCATGATGATGGTTTTAGTAGTTAAGGTGTGAAAATGTAAGACAGACAGACAGAGTTACTTTCACATTTGCAATATTAGTATGGATTTTTTTAATGTTGCCATCAGACAGGCTAAGATTCCACTTAATGCCTACCATCGCCTACAGCACAAGCAACTATAGCAACTATAGTAGTGAAATGTGCTGCCAACTATAGTAGTATTAAGGAAAAGTGGTTAAGAAGGTGCGAAGTGGTAGCGAAGTGGACTCTCACTCTGGGATCCCTTTTTCACTGAAACATGTTTCACAGAAATTGATGTTTTATTTCATGGTGGTCTTCTGTAAGGGAGTGGTTACTGCCACCATATGGGCTGCTCAAAAGACTGCGAAACATAGTGTGCCCTACTAAAAAACTATTAAGGAATGTTTGTACTGTGTATTATCTTTTTGTACTTAAAGTTTAAGTTTAATAGCTACTGAATAGTTTTTGTTTTTCTATGTAAATTTCAATAGACAGACAAGGTCCACTATACACAACAAGCATCATCAGGACTCCATGGAGAAGATGAGGATAGGGAGATGGGCTCAATCCCTTACTCACAGAAATAACAGCACATGAGCAATGTTATTTTTCATAGTGGTATTATGTAATGGGGTCATTGCTGTAGCCAGATGGGCTGCTCAATAAATAACTGCAGATATATATGTTTATAGCTTTGTGAGCTATACAACTGATTTAACATTTTAAAGAAATATAATCTTTGAAATGTTAAATCAATATTTAGTAATCGTTACTAACTGCATATAATTTTAAGTCTTAAATCTTACACAATTTCTTTTAAACAGAGAAGAATAGTGTCAATAGAAATGGAATCAATACCTAAGTAGTGGATGTAACTGTCTCCACTGATTACATTCTTCAATAATATCAGGTCGAGTGGACTTCTCTCCTTCTTCATCATATAATGTCCTCTCGATTCTATCCCACTCTGCTTTTAGTTTATTTGTAACCTCTGCTGTATTTCTTCTGAGAGCAGATCCTGCACTGCTATCACTCTCTTCGCTGTTAAGATCTGGGGTGCCTGTTTATTTGAAGTATATTAATTAATTCAAAAAAATATCAATTGTGTTATGCTTATGACTTATCGCGGATATGTGGTCCCTAACTGATGCTCAAATTTCCTAAGTATAGTATGGAAAGATCTACATTCAGTGTTCCTCAGTGTACAAGGATACACTATGCTTGAGCATTTTTTAATGTTAAGATCGAAAACAGGCTGACAGTACACTTGATGGTAGGTGGCTACCGTCGCCTATAGCACAAGCAACGCCACAGATGCTGCAACTGTTCTTCTGACCATAGTAGGATAAGGCAATCGGCTCTGGCATCCCTTACTCACTGAAACAAACAGCACACAGAACACTGGTTACTGCCATCAGACAGGCTGCACAAATGACTGCAGAATGCAGTGTGACCTGCAGCTACTTTCCAGATCCAGACCAGAGCCAACTTTGAAAAGTTTGTTTCCAAAATCATCCTTACCCATTATGTGGTCTTATATCATACCAAATGTCTTGAAAAACTTACCGGTTTCACTATCAGAAAAGAAATCAGAATATGGTGTCCCTGCTCTTTCTAAACAATTTTCACTAAACGGTTGTACTTCATAAGAGTAACTCAGATTTCTATTAATGAGACTACTTCTAGCAGACAGAACAGGCAACTCATGACCACTTCTGTATCCAAATTTTTGCGTCTTAATATTTGGCAGGTAATCTATTAATTTATTAACACTCTTTTCTCGTATAGCAAAGTAGTTTCTTGCAGACATAATAAAACGTTATTCACCCATTTTATATCAAATTATTCCTGATTAAGGTTAGCAATGATTAAGACTCGCATCTAAATTATTTATATAAGGTAAATTTATTGTGTAATATGTTTAAAATTAATAATGTATGACTATTCCAGTTGTATTTATTGATTATTTAAATTCAAGTGAAGTCAAACCTTGAAATTAAAACCGAAATAACAAATGTAATACAACAGACTAAAATAAAAGATACACTAAGTAAGCATGTCATTGTCAAATGGATTAATTAATTACCACTAAAATGTCAAGTACCTACCAAATCAAAAAATTAGTTTTCCTTATTGACTGCTCTGGCCAAATGTTAAGTAAGATTGCATCCACAACATCCACAATTGCATCCTCCCTCAGATGCAAGATGTGTGCAAGACTACATTTACCAACATAATAATCATTTCAGACAGAAGATGTCAAGTCCTGCAAATAGGCCACCCACCCTACTAATTTAAAATCTAATTTCTATGAAATACTCTAAAAAATCAATCGTATCGTATCGTAGTGTTTGAAATCTACTAAATTAGTTAATCTATGTTGGACAGGATCGCAAACTAAATAGTAGGTACTTTTAGTTATTATTCTATGGCTGGAATGGACATATAGTATTATTCTGTGAGCACCACAGATTATTATGTTATATTAATTATACAGAGAGAGAGAGCGCAAAGAGCACTGAGTGAGCGAGTTGTGTGGTGTGGTACTTGGTTTGGTGGTACGCGTGTTTACATTTACAATACCTATCTAAATTCACAATAAATATTTAAAATAAAAAACTATTAATTTATAAATACAACATGTCGCAGGGCATTACGAAAACAGGAGATAAGTTTCAAGATGAGGTACACACAATAAATAAATTTATATATTAAATCTTCATAAGTATTTTTTTAATTTCTTTTACAAGTGTTTTTGCTCGATTTTAATAGATTTTTTCCGAACCATGATGTTTGGTTATAATTTTATATTAGAAATGTTTTATTTTTAAGCCCAAATGAAAAATAAAAGTGACGCAATGTGCCGCATGCGGTATACTGTATTGACTTTATAAATCGATTTTTATTTGTTCGTCTACAATCTAGTACATCATTATGTTTTTTAATTACTTTGTATAAAACTTAGTTGCTTACTTTGCCATTTGTTCAATTTGGTAAAACTGTTTACACTGCTTAAAATATAATAATTAGCTTTATTTAGTAACTTGAACATAATGTTTTGTTTTTTAATCTGAGTACATGCTATTATTTAAGTTACTCGTCATTCATTATCCAGGCATCAGCATAGGCAGTTGTGCTTAGCAATAAAAATACAATTCTGTGCCTTGTCTATATATATTTAATTAGATAAATATTTCATTACTTTCATTTGGAATATTACAATTGCAGTCTGATAGATTAAATAGGTAAATATTTTGAAAAAAATAAAAATAATATTGAATTTCTTTTTTTATGTTAAGGTCGAAAGACTGGCTTATGATTCACCTTGTTGGTAGGTAAGGATAAGGACAACAACAATGGATTGGGAAGGGATAGAAAAATGGGTTCTGACATCCCTTAACTCAATCACCAAAACTACAGCACACAAGCTGCTATTTCAAAGTCTTGGTCTTCTGTAAGTTACTGCCGCCAGATAAGCTGCCCAAATGACTGGCACAACTAATGGCTTCAAAGAAGGAATTTTGTAAATGTTTTATTAAAGTGCAACAGACAAATTCTTTGTTCTCTTGATGATAGGTGAAGGCAACAAAAGGGGTGTTGATTAATATGATTTTTGGTCAAATTGAATAATATATTTTTTTATTATTTTAGAAAATCATGATGCCCTACACATACATCCTACAAGTTCCTGGGAAAATGATAAGGACTAAATTGACACAAGCATTCAATTATTGGTTGAAGATATCTGATGAGAAGTTGCGGTCAGTTGGGGAAATTGTGCAGATGCTGCACAATTCCAGTTTACTGTAAGTTTTAATGTTTTGTTATTTAAAAAAATAGTTGTAGATTTTTTTTGGAAAACTAATGTTACATTTTTTGAAATATTAAAAGGGTTGTAAGTTCTCTTACTCTCATATTGGAACACAATCACATTTAACAAAATGATTTCACTGTAAAAAATTACAGGAAAATAGGAAAATATAGGAATAATAAAATCAAAATTAATTATTGAATCAATAACAAATAAAGAGAGTAACAGCTATCTGCATTTAATTAAGAAAAAACAATAGGTAATTAATTATTGAGAAATAAATTATTGTGTTAAAAATTGTAAGTAATATTAAAAAAAGCAATAATTACATAGGATAACAAAAGAATGGATCACAAATAAATTACTAATGAATTTTTGAGTGATAAGATAACCACTAGTTCCTGAGATTAACGCGTTCAACCAAACAAACAAACAAACTCTTCAGCTTTATAATAATAGTAAGTATATTTCATACAACACAATATTTTTGAAGGGCATCCTTTTTAATAAAAACAAATGCACATCTATAGCCAGGTGCAGGACTAAGTTGTTTTGTCTGAATAAATAGGTAAAAAATTTATAAAATGACATAAAAAAATAAAGTTAAAAAAATCAGATTAATTTTATGCCAACCCTATTTCATCCCCACCAAAAGGTTAGGCAGTTGAGTCTCGAAATCTATTTAATTTCTGTGAATTGTGAACATGTGTTTGGTCCGGATGTCATTGTGATAAAATTTTGTTCTGCCATACATTACTATCACATTTTATTTTACATAACACAAGCGACCCAGACCTGGCTTCGCACGGATGCTTACATTATAAAATAAAAAAGCAGTGTTACAAATTTCAGATCTTTTTTATATTATTAAGAGTGGCAGGCAGGCTGACGTTCGACTTGATGGTAGGTGTCTTTAGAGACACAAGCAACACCAGAGGGGTTACAAGTGCGCTGGCTACCCTAAACTAATAGTCTATACTATACTAATAGTAATAATAGTAATACTATTAGTAATATGCAAATAGTAATAGTAAACTAATATATATGTATATACTAATAGTAGTTTTGGCTGTACATTGAGAGAAAACCGTATCAAAATAATTTGGATGGTTTAGACGAAGTTAGCTGAGAAACAGACAGAAGCAGAGAGCTGCTTTATTTTATAACTAGCTGTTGCACGCAACTTTACACCTTGGGCTACATTATTGGAGTTTTAGTAAGGATCCCTAATTTTTTTGAAAAAATATATAGCCTATGTTACTCGCTGATAATATAGCTTCCCAACAGTGAAAGAATTTTTCAAATCGGTCAAGTAGTTTCGGAGCCTATTCAATGCAAACAAACAAATCTTTCCTCTTTATAATATTAGTAGTATATAGTATAGATATGTATAGGTATAGATATATGTAGATTAGGTTAGTATGTAACCTTCGATCTATGCTAATATACTAATAATAAAAAAAAGAGAGATTCGTATTTTTTTATGTTTTTAATGAATAAACTCAAAAACTACTAGACCGATTTTAAAATTTCTTTCACCTATGTAAAGCTATATTATCAGCAAGTAACATAGGCTATATATTATAAAGTTACGCATACGAAGTCGTGTGCAACAGCTCGTATGTTATATAGCTACAATGTTATCCGTTGCTATGGATCCAATTTTGAATTGGCAAGATTATAAACATACATTAAATAACATTGGTATGTAACAATTGGGCTGAAAAGTTCGTAGGCTAACATAGAAAAAAAAAATTTTTTTTTGATAAAATTTGATTTTATTATTCAATATAGTTGCTTTCGAGGGCGATACAGCGATTATAGCGGTCACACAATTTTTCGATACCATTTTTATAGTACGATTTTATAGCCTCAAAATAGGCCTCAGTTTCCATCGGCTCTAAATTTCTTTCCAGTGAGCAATCTCTTGAGGTCTGAGAACAGGAAAAAGTCGCTGGGGGTCAGATCTGGAGAATACGCAAACATTTCGAAGTCCAATTCATGCAATTTTGCCATCGTTTTCACGAAATTCCTTTTTATCCATTTTCTTCAAACTAACAAAAGTTGCTTCACTCAAAATGCGCTATCCCACAAACTAATAGCCCGACAGCTGTGAAACTTGTACATGTGTCTTTTGAAGGTTAGGGTTAACTAGTAGCGCAATCTGTGTGTTAGTCTACGAGCCCAATCTTGTTGATCAAACAAATAAAACAAAGAATAATTCTTTCACTCGTATCACCATTTTTAATCAATACCTATACTAAAAGTAGGTATCACCAGTTCCTAAAAAATGACGTCATATTTCCCCTCCTTTAATATCGTGTGTGTGGGGTTTTCACTGTTTCCAATTAAGAGCAAATTGATGACTATCACGTTTATTACCGCGTCTAATTCATTGCATCGTACGCATGACTCTTAATACACAATGAATAGTTTCTTAGTAAAACATAGCTTTTCCTCTTATCTAAATATAAACGCGTCTATTGTTGAACTGTTTGTATGCAGCCGCCCACAACAATACAATACGCGTTCGTTCGGCGTGATAAGAATTTATAATCTAAATTAAAATGTATGAATTCAATATAATATCACCATCGGTCTCGTTTCTTCGAAAGGTATTCATATTTCAAATGCTTATTGTATAGGTTTTTTTAACACTCTTCTATCTGATATACCCATAACTATAAGAAGTAAGGGTTTTAGAAATAGCCTAATTGGAATAATCGATCGGTTTGACCTGGATTATACCATGGGTTCACATTGAGGTAGTCTCGTTGTTTTCAAGCCTATCACCTACCCACTGCTACAAAAACGTACCCCATTTCGCTCATACTTTTAACATTTCTAATATTGCTTTATGAGCATGATTAGAAACTGCGAAGCTTAGGACTTGTGATTTTTTTTTAACAGGCTTGTCACATTACGCCAGCAGTTAATTTCCCTCGTTTAAACTTCAATTGTTTTAAATTCAAGTCTTTGTTTCACTGCGAAAGGCTCCATCCGTTAGTGACACACAGATTTTAGCGCACTCTACTTTTTAAAGTAATGTCAAAGAATATATTGGTACCCTGGATGTGGGCAACTCTGGGTAAGGTCTAAATTAGATGGCAAGGTCTTACTTGCGCCTTAGAGCGTGTCCCAGATTATCCGATACAATATCAATGCTGGGCGCTGGACGCAGATATGGTATCTTCACATGTTTCCTTTTTTCATTAATTTCGAATGAGTGAATCCACATTCCATTATTTGCTAATTGATCTAACAAACAGTAGGTATTAAGAAACAAGACAATAAACTTTTCCACTAATAATGTTGTATCACTTCCTTGATTCCTGAAATTTTCAGTGCCGCCCTCGTATCGAAGGTATAATGTGAACGGCCAGGTACATATTTCATACATTTTATTTGCCCCGATATCGTATCGGATAATATGGAAAGGCTTATACCCAGATTATTCCATATAAGAGCTCATATGGAGTAGGTACTGTTCTAATTCTAACTTCTGGACTGGTGTGAAAATATCAGATCTTTTGCCTTGCAGCGTCACATGGTTATACTAAGAACTTTTGCTAAATAAATTTATAAATAATGATTTATTAATAAATTACTTAAAGTTTTAATTTTGGTTAATTTTAACTTGTTTCAGTATCGATGACATTCAAGACAATTCAATCCTTCGTCGCGGTATACCGGTAGCGCACTCGATCTACGGTGTAGCGAGCACGATTAATGCGGCCAACTACGTCATGATAATTGCACTAGAGAAAACCTTGGAACTGGGACATCCCATGGTGAGGTTTTGTATACGCACAAAACATGGCTATGATGATAATCACTAGTTCTACTCGTAACTGTAAAGAAACACATCGTTAGGGAAGACTACGGATATGGGAAGGCTTAAATCTGTGAAAACTTTGCAAGTCGTGCCAATAGGCACTTGACTGGGCACTGAAGAAGGACTCTGAGTCCAGCAATGGGATTTAATTTTATGGTATACTATTGATTTACATTATATTTATATACTAGCTGTAGCACGCGACTTCGCCCAGGTAACTTTATAAAATACTAGCTGTTGCACGCGACTTCGTCCGCGTAACTTTATAAAACATAGCCTATGTTACTCGCTGATAATATAGCTTCCCAACAGTGAAACAATTTTTCAAATCGGTCCAGTAGTTTCGGAGCCTATTCAATGCAAACGAACAAACAAACAAACAATCAAATCTTTCCTCTTTATAATATTAGTAAGTATATATAGCCTATGTTACTCGCTGGTATTGTGATTTTCCATAGTTGAAAGAATTTTCAAAATCGGTCCAGTAGTTTTTTGAGTTTATTCATTACAAACATACAAATCTTCTCTCTTTATAATATTAATATAGATATATATTCCAATTAAAGAAACATAAATCTGTCTTTATTATCAAGATAGGCAAACTTATTGGCAGAATAGGAACACGTGTGCTGTTGTGTTTCGGTGGTTGAATAAGGGATACTAGAATTCGTTTCCCTATGCCTTATCCTTAATCCTTATCTAAAGACGACAGCACACTTGCAGCACATGTGCCCTTGCTTGTGTTCATAGGCGACGGTAACCACCTATTTTACATTTTTATTAGTTCTAGATTTTGCCTGCGACTTCATCTGTGCCTCTTTTTTAGGTGTTTGTTAAATCTTTATTGCTAATATATTTTTGAAGAGCGTTGATATTTTTATTTTTAGATGATCCCTCGGGAACACTACTTTTGTTTGTACCCTCTATGTTCTTTTCTGTATCCCTGACAACGTTGTGCAAAATATCAAGATGATCTGTTGAGTGGTTAAGGCGTGAAACAAATTCACATTCGAACTTATAATAAAAAAAAGTTACATAAAGTTAACGATCATTATATATGATTTCTTTAATTATATTATATTATATTAATTATAATTATATTTTAAAATTTCAGGCCACGACAGTATATACGGAGCAACTGCTGGACCTCCATAGAGGTCAAGGTATGGAAATTTACTGGAGAGACAACTTCCAGTGCCCCTCCGAAGAGGAATACAAAGAGATGACTATTAAAAGTGAGCATTCATTAGTTTAATAACCCAATAGTCATTTAAAGGGAAAAGTTAATGTCACAATGCCATTAAAATGTTCATTTGGACTCGCTTTAATAACACGGTTTTTGTGTCACGTGATAATACAAATTTTCTCTCTTTTATAATTAATTCAAAATTGTTTATTAAAATATTTCTGCTTATTTCTACACTTAGTGTAGTGTACATATTTTTTTAGGATATTTTTTCACACTATTCTAAATCAAGTTCCATAAAAATATATTAAATGTGGTATAAATTTATAATTGTTTGTATATTATTTGCTGTTTACAGAAACCGGTGGTCTATTCATGTTGGCAATACGTCTGATGCAATTGTTTAGCGATAACAAATCGGACTTCAGTAAGTTGTCAACTATATTGGGATTGTATTTTCAAATACGCGACGACTATTGCAATCTCTACACCGAAGATGTGAGTATTTTCACTTCAAACATATTTGACGATAATAAGTCCATATCTGTCATAGATATGGACTTATTATCGTCACAATAATTGCATTGTTACCATATGGATGTAAGCAGGACACATTAGTATTCATATAGCGCCATCTCACAAAATTTTGAGGTAACTCTTTACTTTACGAGATGGAACTTTATTTAATAAAAAAAAAAAAAAATTTTGTGTAAAATTGCGTTTTTAACACGAAATACAACTAAATAGGTTAGTTAGAATCAAAATCTAAAATTTTATCCAAATCGTTGAAGCTATTTGTCAGATACCATTCTATCGAATTTACCTTCGTAAAGATGTGGCCAAAGAATTAACCTTAGTATTAGTAATAGCACAAAAGACGAAAGCCTTTACATTTAACTTTAAGCTCCTCTAAAATTGATTTATTGTTGTGAAACGCTGTCTATGGAATATTGTCTATGGAATACTCTGTGGCTCTTGTGGCACTCTTGTGGCGGTCTTGGAGTCTCGGCGACCAAAAAAAAAACCTACAAAAAAAAATACATTACTAAATAATAAATAAATAAAATAAATACTTAAATTATTTTTTTATTACGCATGTTTGTCTGTCAATTCGAAATATTCTGACAGATGTATTTCTCAGTTTGAACAAATTGTGTGAGTATTTTTGTTTTTGTGTTTCAGTACGCAAAAAATAAGAGTTACTGCGAAGACTTGACCGAGGGCAAGTTCAGTTTTCCTATTATTCACGCAATAAGGAGTCAGGAGGGCAGCAACAACCAAGTGTTACGTATCCTTTTGAAACAAAATTCACAATCTCTATTGCATTGCACCAGTTTTAACTGTTATAACCAGAACAGACAATTTAGCTTAATTTATGATGTTAAAGTACCTATAAAAACGACTTGTTATTAATTGTAGTGTACTTGTAAGGAACCAACGTTGACCATTCTTCTTTGATAAGTGATAATAAAAAGTAATATTCCTGATTAAGATGAACAGATATATTGCGTCAAAGAACACGCGACATCGAAGTGAAGAGATACTGCATCTCGATACTGGAGAGGGTCGGAAGCTTCAGACACACGCGCCACATTTTACAACAGCTCGACACCGATGCCAGGAATGAGGTAACATTTATTGTAAATATGAGAATATCGTACGCCGTTGCGTTAGACAGAGAGAGAGAGCGCGAAAGAGAGAGAGAGAGGGAGAGAGAGAGGATGCGTTTGCGTTCACTGACCTGTAATATACACCACTGGACAGGCTGCTCTGTCAAATTAATTTTGTTCCTATTTGAAAGACGCCATTTTGGCGCTGTACTCTATAGAACGAGCGTCCATCTAACTAAAATTAGTGATGTCCGCATGACACTAACTATCTATCTACACATATATATATATGCAATAAAAATAGGCAAACGTCTCGGTACAATCGAGGGCGGCGTTTCAAAATGGCACAAAAAATTTGCTGTCATTTGTATGGGACAGCCTGTCCAGTGGTATATATATATATACCACTGCGTTTGTGTTTGCGGTTTGCGTGTAGTGGTTTGCGTTTGTGCGCTAACTCACACAGACAAGCACTGTCTCTAACGCACGCACCGCGTCAGTTGTACGAGAGCAACGGGAGAGAGTGGACGTGTCGGGAGTCTGTACGTTGAATGCGCCACCAGTTCTTTGAAGTACTTGACGAGTCCCTTGGATGAGGGGTTAGATTCCTGGCAGATTCAACTTTGGAACTTAAGGCAGGCAGACAGGCTGACGGTCCACTTGATGGTAGATGGCTACCGTCGCCTAGGATAAGGGATTGCGAAGGCTCCCTTACTCAATCACCGAAACACAACAGCACAGAAGCTCCTGTGGCTTAGTTATGGCAACATTTCACGGTTGCCATAACAACAGTTTATGTATGAAAATTATGTTTTTGTTTATAAAACAATCGGTTCCGTTAGAATTTAAAAAAAAAATGTATTTAAGATTATTCCTCTGTTTAAATGCAATGTTATGTAAAACTTTCCAAGTCAATCCGTCGGCTAGTTTTCGAGTTTTTGAAGCATACACAAACCAACATAACATTTATATATATATATATATACACTTAGTTGTTTAGTTCCCAAGTAATGCATTGAATTTGAAACTTAGGTATCGCGTTTGGGAGGCAATCCTCACTTAGAAGCTTTACTTGATGAACTTCTAAGTTGGCGACGGGAGACCAAGCAGCCACCACGCGACGACAACGAGGTCTAAAGCCATTTATTGTACATATTTGTTTCGATATTATAATTGTTTTTTTAAACGGGTAGCTTCATTTTACAAATATTTGTTTTTTCAATTGTACATTTCATGGAACGTATGAACGTAGCAACGGCCTTAGAATTTATATGTACTTGTTGTTATAATAATTCGGTAAAAAACGGAGTAACAGGTTTAAACAAAATATATTAAAAATAAATATTTTCGAGCATATTCTGAAATTGTGCTCCCCTCGCAAAAAAAAAACCACAAAATACAATTACACTAAATTTTAAATAATATAGTAAAAAGTTTTTTTTGCCTATTACGCTCTCACTGACGAGTGAAAATAAACATTCAAAATGTCTTAGATACAAATTGAGACTTTATAGTTTATGTACTGATTCTAATAATATATTAATTATATAGATCATACAATACTATGTATATACATGCAAAAAATATATTTTTCCTTTAGTAATAATATTATGATTACCTTCAAAATGTTGAGTTTCCTAAGGCCGATGCTTTAGCATATCTTTTTTTTTTTAATAATTGAGAAGGATTTATTGAATATAGAGTTATGTACTTACTTTTTTTTTTTTTGTTAAGTTACGGTTCGTATTTAATATTTTTTATTAAGATAACATCAGAGTTTTCTTAATTGTTACAAAGATCGATATAATCAAAGTGATAATATTATGTACGCATTTTAATGCGTAGCAAATGACATGATTTTTATCAAAAATGTGTTTGTTTTAAATGTTGCTTTGTATGTCTGTATATTTTTGTCGTGTTTCAAGGCAGTATTAGTTACGTTAATAGCTGATTTATTTATTTTTTATTAATAGTGAAATTAGTTTTGTTATTAATGAAACTGTTAAAATACTTATATTATGTCTCGTCATCTTCAATAAAAAAAAATGGATTATATTTTAAAACTTTACCTGTTACGAAGTGTAGGTGTTTAAAAAAAAACGTAATATTTCATTCATAGATTTTGTAAATTTAAATTTAAAAAAATTTTTGTTAACCTCGTCAAAGTTAATACAAGTTAATATTCATTTCCTAAACTTTGAAAGAAACATATCACGTAAATGTTGTACTACCTATTAATAAAGAGCGGATTCGTGTAAGTTTGTTTATATGTGCAGTGCAAGGTGATCTCCGGAACCAGTGCGCTTTTGAAATTTAAAAATTATTTCACTATTTTCAAAGTTACATTGACATTTATGTGTTTATATTATCCTAACGGTCCCAACAAGTCACAAGTTGGATTTTTTTATTTAATAATTCCGAAATATCTCATTTGCATAGGTCCATAGGATTTATTTATTTTTATCAGTTAATACACTTTCAAATAATCTCGGTATTTTAATAATAGTAGGTACTTACTCGTTTACAAAATCTCTCCAAACAAGTATAGAAAACGTCACAGAATTTTGAAATATTCACGGTAATTTTTTCACGAGAAACTTTATATTTTCACGATGAAATTAAATCTAACCTAGACTCCAATTTTTGAACCTCAAATAGGTTGGATTAGGAAACCTATTTCAAGTAACTTTGGAATCGAATATTTGATAAAATTCACGACAAAAGAGAAAATTCATGTGCGTCATATATACTTTCTGATTAATTAGGACACATATTCAATAATAATATAAAATTGTAAGTTAAGTATAAATAAGCTATGTTACTTAACCAAAAGCATTCACTGCCGAATAATAACATCTTTGTAACAATTGGCTCCATAGAATGAAAATCTTGGATAACTTAAAATATCAATAATCATTGATGAAAAACCAATAATAATTATCGTGCATCAAGTATAAGAGTTATCACAGAATTTTAGCGAAATTTAGTCATTTTATTATAGATGCTTACATAAATTTGATCTCTGCAATTTGAGTATTAAGACGTACTTAATATCTTCGTGTTGCACTGTGTTTTTATTTTATTTAGGACACTCAGATTCACTTTTTGTCAAGTAAAGTTCAAATATCGAAGGCTTTTGGTGACACTTTTATTTGAACTTTTTACTGAATAATGCAAAATATTATTGATAAACACAAAATATAAAGAGTGAACCAAAGGAGACATAACATAACATACATAGCCTATGTTACTCGCTTATAACGCAGCTTTCTATAGGTGAAAGATTTTTTTTAAATGGTTCCAGTAGTTTTGAGTTTATTCATTAAAAGCATACAAATCTTCTCTCTTTATAATATTAGTATAGTATAGAAATTTGAAAAAAAAAAACAGAGTTCCTCTGGTCAAAAATAAAATGAGTAATTTTGTTTCTGACAAAAACTGAATCTGACGAAAGTGTCTTATAATTTTTTATACGATTTTTCAAACTACACGTGTGTGAATTAAATAAAAACCTTGTGAGACTAGAATTAGTTTTTTGCTAACTCAGGATTCATAGACTTTTGAATCCTTAGTGAGACATAATATAAAGTTTATTATAGAAAATACTTCGATGATTATAGAAAGAGTTAAAATGTAAAATTAAAATTTAAGATTTCTATTATAATTTCGAAATTATTGCTTTTGCTTTAAATATTATATCAATAACTGTTATTTAACCTGAAGCGTGTTCCAATTTAATAAAATTATATACATGTCGTCTCTTAATTGTTATTATATTAATTTTTGATTGTAGTCTGTGTAATTATTGGTTGTAGTCTGTGTATAATCACAATATTTTGAAAATTGAAAATTATGATCACCAATTACTTTAACAAACATCTTGTCAAATTGTTATTATAATAATGCATGAATCCATTTTCTTTTATTTATTCAGCAAGTATTGACGTGCTTTAGTATTATAATGTCAATAAAAATGTTTTTTTGTCGAATTTCGACAAATGGGCGAACACTAGTACGTATAGTATACTAGCGTCTCTTAACAAGTCCTATAACAGGTCTATAAAACAGGTCATATAACAGGTCAGGTCATTGTCTAGTTTAAAGAAAGGCTGTAATCTTAGTTCACTAAAATTGAATTTCAATAGATTTATTTAAGTAAAAATTTTGGACTTTAAACTTTTTTTTAGAAGTCTAGAGAAAACTTATTTTGGACTTTTAGACTTTTGTTTAGAATCAGATAAGTGAGAAAGGAAGATCGAGAAGCGTTAATATTTCCTAACTAGGGAAACTCGCGAGTCTGTTTAGTATCTTAAAATATATGCCATTAATTTATTTTATTATAATAAATATTCTATAATCTGTCACATAATATAAAAATATATCAGCAATAGCCACACAGTGTTTATGTAGATTTTTCCAGCATATAAGTGTGCGATAATAGTGTTTTGAATTTTAGAATAACCTATATCACATTATGTAGAACCAAAGCGATATATTTATTGTAAAAAATGTAATAAGGTGGGTTTTATTCCTTGTAAATTATATGTAAATCTTATCTTTTCTTATATTTTTGTTATTTTAAATATAACTTAGTACATGTCCGTGTTTTTTTTTATATGTGAAGTGTTTTAAATTATATTTTTATTTTCATACTGCAATTTGCTTTTTTTTTTCATCCTTACTTACATCAAAACAAACTTTGGTGAAGTGAAATATTTTTTATTGTTTTTAATATTATTTTTTCCTATAAGATTAAAGTAGCATTGCAACTTGTTTATCGCCATCTATAGCTTTGTTAGCGAAATGACTGTAGCTCTAGCCTACATAAGTGTATCTTCGGTAAGTTAGGGTCAAATTTAAGTTAGCAATTATTTACTACACTTAGGGCCTCTATCACCGTCTCTGAGCAAAGTGTCAAGTAGGCTAACCGCCATTTAAAGTCTCCGGTCGCCGGGAATGATATACCTTTGTTTGTACGGTAAAAGTCCCAAACATTAAAAAGAAAATAATAAAAAAATTCGCCTATCGAAGGATGCAATAAAACCGAGTGCATAATTTAATAAAACATAAAATTATTTCTAAAAGTAACTAATCAACACTTTACTTGTATTTGAGTACGCAAAAGTGTTGGCGTCTCGTGTCGGTGTGAACAGGCCCTTATAGTGCCACAGATGTAACGATATACCTGCGCAATTATTTACAATTTGAATTATAAATATGAAATTTGCGCAATATTACTCTATACTTTATGCAAGTATAGGTCTTATTCTACTATGATGGGCAGCGCATTTGCAGCACCTGTGGCGTTGCTTGTATAATAGGCGACGGTAGCCACATACCATCAAGTGGATCGTCAGCCTGTCTGTCGACCTTAACATACAAAAAACAACAGTCAAAATTATAAATTAATAGCTTGAGCTTGCGATTTCACGACATAGATCAATTTTTTTATATGAAAGTTACCCTATGTCCTTTTTGTATGCAAAATTTCAATGGTCGGTTGAATAGTTTATTACTTTGGATCACTCACTTACGACTAAAGTATTTTATAAGGTGTTATCAATACAAAAAAATTAACATTGTGACCACAGTTATCCTTTTGATGTTGCTCTATAAAAGCGACAGTCTTCCATTAAAATGACAATAATAAAATATAGACAATTACTAGTCACTATTATATAATCTAGCCTAAATTTTGTCGTGTGTCTTATTGAAATTGACAAGGTATTCTCAATTTATTTCGAAATCATCTCTTATACTTAGTGGTGGAATTATTTCAAGATATACGCGTATGTTATGCAAAAATCTTAAACTTACGTTTTTAAGTTTAAAATTAATACCTAATATTATTTTTATTTAACTAAGTTATCAATTTTTATTATACGTCTATGACGTATTAACTTTGCAAAAGTTCAAAGTCAAGAATCCCATAATTGAGAACTCTATTTATATAAAAACACTATCCATTTAAGTACCGGTAAAATCAAGCGGTTAACTTACTAGCCTGAAATATTTATGTTTTAAATATGATTATATAAGATTCCAAAGTATTAAAATTGACAAGGTACAAGTAAGTACAATTACTTGTACCTTGTCAATTTTAAGTAAAAGTGCTTCATTTTATTATACTTATATATAGGTTATACGAATGTTTAAAACATATCTTGTAGAATAAAATGTTAAAAAGCTTTCAAGCAAGCCTTGTGTTTTATTTATTTCCTATCAACTGTAGAAAATCCCCCCCCCCCTCCCCATTTTTCATGTTGATACCTAACTTAACTACGACATAAGCACAACGCCTAGCTAGGGAATAAGAATAGACATTGCAAATAAGAATTACGATAATAATTTAAATAAAAGACATTCATGTGTTTACGTGATTTATTTGATTTTTTTTACATTCGTCACAAACTACGGAACTGCGACTCTAAAGGCTTTTGTTGGACCAAAATGCTCCTGAACCGTCCACCAATATAAATATAAATCTAATTACAAATAAAATTTATATTAAACTTTTTTTTTTTGTAAATCGTTACAATAAAAGAATATTACATTTAAACAAATCTAAATTCATATACAAATAATCTCTCTTAAAATACGACAAATAAAAATCGAAGCAAATATTTCATTTCAAATGGAAAAACATGATGTTTATCACAATGTTATGGACACTTAGTTCCTCCAGTAGATTTACTATCAAATATACATCAAGATATAATAATTAAAAGTTAATAAAAAAAAAATCTCAACAAAGCAAAAGGCTATGAAAAATATATTTTATATAGAAAGTCATCATTAAAATGTTCGCTACATTCTCAAACCTCGTGCTTTATTGAAATGTGTCAGTTAAACTATGCGACTACCCTCGCCCTCCGTTGAAGCAAAAAAAGAGATTTTTCTTCTTTTTTATTAAGCATTATATTTCAAAACGTGTACTAGTAAGGTATAACTCCACTTATTTATAAGTCACATGAAATAAAAAGCCTTAGTGGCAAAAAATAACCTTTTAAAATGAAAACCATATATTTGACATTAGTTATACGTAAAATAAGGAAATTTCGTTTTTCGTAACTGTTCGTATAATATTGTTGACAGATTTATTCAAATAAAACAAATTGCAGAGCTTCTTAAAATTTTTGTAACCAAGCCGTAAATTAATAATAAAAAAATAGAAGCATGTTTCACATCAACGGAACGCGAGCGGCAATAATACAATTACAATTATCATGAATAAAAATTAATAAGATTTTATTAGCACACTAGAGTAAAAATTAATTATAAAGAGTATATACTAAAATACAATCGGACACGGGCAAAAAGTGCGATTTTACCTCGCGATATATATCAGTCTATGGTCCTGCCATAGACAAGAACTATCGTCTTTCTCGTTCTTCACTGGTAGCGCAAAGAAGTAAGCGTTTCAGAGTAAAATCACAATTTTACGCCTCATTACAATCGCACATCAAACAATCATACACAATATTTAAGATTCCGTTAATATAATTAGTACCTTTCGATTGCGTCTTTCCTTAAGATTTATTAAAAGGTATTTGAGGCGTATTGTAATGTCAACAATAAAACATTACTTTAATAATTTTAAATTTCATTGAAAGCTACATAGCAATTGTCAATTGTTCAAATAATAAAAAAAAGAATGTCAGTTTTACTCAAAGCCCTGAAGCAAGAGCCTCTTATTTATTGGCATCGAATATCTATGATCACCCAAAGTACACAACCGCAAGATACACTTTATATGAACAGTGTCGTACATATGCGTACGTGGCCAGCAAGCGAGAGTCAGGAGAAAGTATTATTATAGTTAAGGCGTGATAAGTTATGGGATGTATCCCACCACGTAGCTTCGGCTTCGGGTGAACTGCGTCAAGCGGCGAATGCGTCCACCTGGAAATACGTTATCGACTGTATTCATCACTAGCCGTTGCGCGCGACTTCGTCCGCGTAACTATATAAAATATATAGACCTTGTTACACGCACTGATAATGTAGCTTTAAAACGGTCCAATAGTTTTTGAGTTTATACATAAATACAAATTTCTGTCTATTTATAATATTAGTATAGATAAAATGGGTGGCGGCGCACTTGGTGGTAGGTGGTTACCGTCGTCCAAGGGCAAAAGACTAAGAAATATAAATGATTCGGTGACGAAAGGCTGAAAATAAACAAAAAAAATATTTATCAAAAATAACTACTTAATACGTAGGCAATATATTTTTTAATTATCATAACACGTCTTAAAAAATCTCTAAAAAGATTTAAAAAAATATCTCCGATAAACTCAAAAGCAACGGCTGTGTTCATTAAACTAATACACATTAAGCGAATAAATAAAAAAAATACAACTCCTTGAAACATGTTTCAAAGAACTTATTAGTTTCAAGTTATTATTGAAGGAGTAAACAGTGGGGAGTTACATTTCGAGGGTGTTTATACAATTATGTATATATTTATAAGAACAACAGGTCACCAATCATGCACAAGATGCACAATATATGTATAGACAAATTAAATGTACATAATAAATTAAATAAATATTTAAATTAAAAATTAAAGCAATAAATCAAAGTTATGCATCACAATTACCGTTATATATATATATATCTGTAATACGCGAGATATTTTTAAATGAAATTTTTTAAAAAATTACTCCCAAATTAAAATACAAAAAGCATAACATTTTTAGAAAATTTAAATGGAAAAATATTAAAAAAAAAATAACCGAAGAACACAGTTATAATAATTCAATTCAAATAAATCAAGAACTGGCCTTAATGCAATGAATTTAATAACTTTGAAATCCTATGTAATTATATAATACTAGTTTCATTCGCCTTTTAATTTAAATTGACGAAGGCATGCACATTTCGGCTCTTCTCGATAATGTTCGGTTCTTTTCGGGCCGCCCATGACCCATCGCCCGCACGCGCTATTACTTCGTTTTCGCTTAGCATTCTTTCTGACTTTTCTCTCTTTGCTCAGCTTATAAGAGTCATATTAAGAACCTTCTTTAAGAATGGGATTATCAAAT
Source organism: Synanthedon myopaeformis (assembly GCA_944738685.1). Classification (NCBI taxonomy): domain Eukaryota; kingdom Metazoa; phylum Arthropoda; class Insecta; order Lepidoptera; family Sesiidae; genus Synanthedon; species Synanthedon myopaeformis. Next base: position 9,562,550 of record OX122921.1, on the reverse strand, counting down.
TCAAAAAGAGCTTTTCAAATCCGGACTGAACAAACTCTTCAGCTTTATTATAATTAGTATAGCATGTGTTTTAATGAAAAGATTAGCCCCATTATTTCATCAAAACTTTTTCAATATACTGTTAATTCTTTAGTTTATATTAAGACTATATATAAAAAGACAATGGCCAATTATTTGAAGCTTAACTTCTATTTCCCTATTAAAAAAAAATACTTCCAAATGTGCCTTGAAAGCTATTAATCGAGGTCGCAAAGTATCTGCAGACTTACCGGTGGGCAAATGGTTCATAGGTCTACGCGCTGTTCTGGCTCCGACGTTGCTGGCGTACTGCAATTTAATACACACGAGCGACACGTCACGGGATATTCCAAACATAACTCACACCCTCACTCACACATACCATTGAAACGCACTCTCGAATTACTTGCGAGTATTTAACAATTAAAAAAAAAACTGTTGTCGAAAACTTCATTCAAATTATTTATCGTGAACTGAGCCATTTTGCTGTAGTACCTCAAAAAAAAAAAAAAATTAAAATTCATTTGTCAGTTTTAGGCTTTAGGAGAAAAATTTAAATTTTTTTTGTTTGTATTTTAAAATTTTAACAAATATGAATCACTATTTGCCATTAAATGTATCTCTTTTATTATACATTTTTTTTTCTTTGTTTAGCTTTTCTTAAGCTTCATATACGTTTTTTAAAACATAGAAAGGAAATCTAAAACAAAGAAAGAATTGGCTCTCTGTATAGGCTAAATTTTAAGTTATTTTTTAAAAATATTTTACAATTGAACTACAAAAGAGTCAAAAGTATTCCGCATTAAATCGGATTACAAATACTCACTACTCGCTCGATAAATTTTGATAAAAAAAATAATGAAGTTAAATGCATATTAAAAAAATTTTTTTTTAACAATAAAGACTATTTTTAGAAAAACAATAATGTCGCTTCAATAACAGTCTGTGAGTGACAGTTCGGGAAATACAATAAAAATGCATTGGTATCATATTAAACATAAAAAAATAAAATAGGAAAGGAATGTTTGATGATATCACACGAACACATGCTTTTGCACGAAGTGGCTATTAGTAGAGAAAAATTCACACTAGCAATCAAGTAATTTCCACATTGCGAATACTTCCTGTATATATCTCCATTTTAGAGGATATCTCATTTGGTATTACAATCTGGTACTATCATTATTTTTTTTAAACAGTTAAATGCCAACAATCATTCGACAGTTAGTTGAACACACGCATGCCTGAGTTAGTATTCATTCGTGAATATTTCTCAAACTATTTTGACTATGAACAAGTAATTTGACGGCGGTAAGTACTTGACGCGTACAACGAATTGTTTTTTAATCAAATATAATAAACTAACGACCCGCCCCCGGCTTCACAAGGAGTTAAAATTTTTAAAAACCCATACTTAGCCGGACGCTTAAGTTATAAAATAAACTTATGTTCCAAAATTCAGATTTCTAGACTTAGTAGTTTTGACTGAGCATTGATTTCATATGTATAGATTAACAGTTGAATTTGTATGTTTGTTATCACGGATAAACGACTAAGCCGTGATTAACAGACAATCGATCGAGATAGACTAAAATTTGGACATTTTGAAACTTCAACCTAATTATAGATAAACTTCTTTATTGAGGGTAGGATAAAAAGTCAATTTTCAACGCGAAATTCTAGCAAAGCGCCGTCAATACGCCATCTTTTTTGACGTCATCTCTTTAGTGTTTTGCACAACACACACGGGATAATGTTAATAGAAATATATATATTCCTGTCGTAACGGTTCACTGCTATTCGCTACAAAGCGCAACTTCATAAGATTAGCGAAGCTTTGGGGCTAGAACATTACTATCCGAAAAATAACAAGGCAAAAGACTTTAATGGCCTTTGTTAGCATTCGCGGCAAGAATTTAAACAACCTTTACCGACATATGAGGCCATTTCTATATTAATCATTCGGTTCTACGCTCCTCTCTCCGCTAAAAATCAAATTGTTAATGTTAGAATATAGAAAACACATCAAAATATTAGTTTTTATCGAGTACAAATTTTATTGTCTTAATATTGAAAATATATTAATTAAATAAAAAAAAAACACGAGATCATTTAAAGATATAGTTTTTTTAAAAAAATTTGAAATAAGAACAGTAGTAGTAGTAATACGTGTTAAAAGTTGCATGTCATAATATATTACGCCACTTATGTCAACCGCATCAAAGTGTGGTATCGACAAGAGGCTTAATAGAGGTGCAGTTTTAATTCAGACAGAAAACGACTTTGACGTCCTACAATAAAGGTTTCAAATTACCTAGCAAAGATCTTATAAACCACAGTTTACCAAATCTCAGTGGGTCTGCGGAAACTGTTGCTACTGTTTATTAATGGCGAATTTAATAAACATATTCATTAATTTTATTGAACAATATTTAATTATTGTTTATTTAATTTGGATTTAGAACCATGTAAATATAGAAAATTAAAATATTAAAGCATATTTTCTTGTTAATTTTTAGGGGACCGCGAGTTACGGCTAGGTTGCGATAGGGGTCCGCCCTGGAAAAAAGGTTGAGAAGTCCTGCTATAAACTATAAAAATGATAAATCTCATCATACTCATTTTTATTTTGAATCTATTTTAAATTTTAATTAAAAAATTAACACGAGAGTTTGATAAAATCTTTTAAGAATGTCCATAATAAAACTGCACGTGAACTGGTCAGTGTAGAGACACTCAATACGCTGTATTTTGTGAATAAGCTGTAGTCGAAGCGAAGTGGTTATTAGGCAGCCGTGCCAACATTTAAACGCGAGACCTGACCTTATCGTTCTCTATTGGCTACGCGCCCCCTTTTGCAGATTGTTAAAGAATCTGAACTGAAGTCGCAGCGTTAGGTCTTTCCGTACTGCAAATGGAACAGAAACCGTCACTATGGCGTCATTCGTCAATTACACCAATGACACCATGGGGTTAGCACCGACTAGTGCCGAATCGGACCGAACGAGCTCCAACTTAATAACGCCAAATTTATTATCGTCTTTATATTCTTTCAAACTTATATTTTAATATGAAAAACTTTATAATATAGAAAAGGAATAAAAAGACAATGGAATATTAAAAGTTATTTCGGTGTGATGAGCATTTAAGTATAAATTACTTACAAATTATGAGAAAATTAAATTTTATTTAGATCTTTGATAATATAGAGCTAGAATAGTTTTATTGTTATTATTTTTTTATTAAAATTGTAAAGCTGAAACAATTCTAAAATCGTATATCAGAACGCGTCACGCAAATTAATGTCCGTATGTTTACATTCTTACGAATAAATCATACTTGATACGATTTCAACTCTAGTGCAACTTTTTATCTCTTCACACATACGATATTGCTCACGTTCATCTGATTATAAAGTTAAAGACTTTAGTAATCTTTAACTAATTGATTATTACTGGGTTTACTGGGCGTTATCTCTTGAATCGCACGCCCGTCCGATCCGATCCGATCCTATTCTATACGTCCACACTATGCTTCCATACAGGTAGAGTGGTGGCTGTGGGTGGTTGTGGGTGGCTGTGGGGGGGTCACGCTTGCGTGTTTCGATCCGCGCGTGTACTCACGAGTGGGGATTGGGGTTTGTGTCGGGTCGTTGGGCCAACACGAATTCCTCTATAGTGTCGGCCAACGGAGGTTTCTCTATGTCCGGCGTGACCGCTTCGGCACTGGGCGGTGTCATGTTGAAGAAACTGTTGTCGAGGCCGACGGCCGGCGGTCGGCCCCTTGGCAACCGAAGACTGAGCGAAGCGCTAGTCTTCTTTAGCAAACGGCAATCTGCCATCCAATGCATTCTCGTCTTCATCCCACACTTTATATAAGTCAATTTGTGGGCATTTGGGGGAAATGTCTTGTTAATAAATGTTAATCTCTATAATACGCGAATGACACGCCTCGTTAACAAATTACTGTACACTTTTATAACAATGTCACGATATTGGTCGTCATTATTTAGTTATGTATGACTAATATCTGACAATGTAATATATACATAAAGCATATTTATTATTAAGACTGAATTATGGGATATTTTAAGAAATGGAAATTTATGTCATGAATCCAATATGATTAAAAGACAACCTCTTGAAAATGTGTTCGAACTTTTTTCAATGGAAATAGTAAGAAATATTATTATGATTGTATTTATTATATTTTTTTTAAAAAAGATGTAATTTTAATGCTTAAAAAAACATCAGACTTTTCACTGACCTTAAAAACAGTTCTAATTAAGGCGTGTCATTTTATGTGTGATCGATTTTGTTCTAATATATTATTATGATGCGAATATGGAAAAGAGATGGACATAGTTGACTCCAACGCTGTGCATGGTCAAATGATGATGACCTAATCCTTCTGTTCACTTAAAATCTTCTTTCAGTTCTCATTTTGAATGACTTCAGACTCTTCTTTTATGACGTAAGCAACGAAGTATTGCCAAATGACGTGACAATGACGATAATGCTAAAGCTGTGTGCTACAAATATTATCCTTGAAATGATTTTGCGCAATCAAAATGACCTGAAGTGCTGAAGTGATCTGGTTACATACCATTTATAAATAGTTCGTATGTTCGCTAAAATATTTGTAAATAAATTAATACTTAAAACTAACTTAAAATAGGCATAAAAAAAAGAAAAACATATGTAAAGTATACTTTGTAATATATAGGATTATTCCTGGGACTAATCAAATTCTTTTTCAATATATTGCATTAAAATCGACGATTATTGTTGTTAAATCACATTTCAGTTAAATGAATATCAACTTTATAGTGATGTAATAAGGTTAATTATTTTGTCCAAGTGTCATAGAAACGATACTATATTTTACAAAGAATTAATTGTACTGTATGACAATGAGATATAATAACGCAAAAATGAGTGAAGGAATGAAAAAAGTATTTATGTGAAATCATATGTAACGATATGTTTTATCTACAATACAGTTACAGTTATAGAATAGACTCGTTTTTCTTTTGAAAGAATCATTCAAAATATATTTTCTATCGAATTAGTGGATAATTTTATAAGCATTTTACTTTGCAATTACATATAACTAAAAACTATTGTGATTCGAAGAGAATGAGCTTTTTTTTTGAGTTTTATAGTCTGTATACGAGTCCTATAAGCTAAAAGTTACTTAAGTTATTATAATAAACTTTCACAGATTACATAAACTAATGTGCGCGCTATTCCACTAAGTAGACGATACTGTGACTATTGTATCTTAATATTCAAAAATTTAAAAATTAATATAATTAAATATCAGAGAGCGACGGAAGAAAATGATGAATGATTGAGTCAATGAATAAACGAATTAATGAAAGAATGAACAATGTAACGGATGAATGAAAGAACGAACGAATGAATGAATAAATAAATGAATAAACGAATTAATGAAAGAATGAACAATTTAACGGATGAATGAAAGAACGAATGAATGAGTGAATGTGTGAATTAATAAATAAATAAACGAATTACTGAAAGAATGAACAATTTAACGGATGAATGAAAGAACGAATGAATGAGTGAATGTGTGAATTAATAAATGAATAAACTAATTTATGAAAGAATGAACAATTTAACGGATGAATGAGTGAATTGAATTAATAAATGAATAACCGTATGTATGTATGAATGAATAATGGAGTGAGTGAGTGAGTGAATACGCACTCCTGTCGATGTTGCGCTGCAGATGCGTGGCGACGCGGTGGCGCGCGTCGCTGTACTCGAGGTGCAGGCCGAGCCTGAGCAGCGTCGGGTTCTGCTCGACGAGCGCCGTGATCTCCATCTCGGTCTTGTTGCCGAGCACCTGCGAGCGCTGGTTGGAGGCGCGAAACTCCTCCACCGAGTTGGTCGTGAGCAGCGAACGCACGAGCCGCACAACGCCCGCCGGGCTGATGAAGTTCGTCTCCACGTTCACCACGCGCAGCGCCGTGTTCGCCTCGAGCGCGTCCGCCAGCAGCGCCGCCGTGCGGTCCGTCAGACCCACGTTCACCAGCGACACCACCTCCACGTGGCTGTTCGTCTTCAGACCATCGAACAGCTTCTCAAGCTTCTCTTCGCTTATATTCTGAAACCGTACACATGCTATTATTTCATACATTTGCCCAAACGACTGCAAAATACAGCGGGCTCAACCAACGGGCTCGTCCATTTGTCTCATTCAGTTTGTCAGAAATTACAAACGGACAGTACCTTAATATTATTCCAATTGAGATCAGTCAGCTTCTGGTCATTTTCCTTCACCCTTCGCAACGTTTCGTCGGGATCTGTCGAGTTTGGTGGGTCCACTGGGAAGACCTGGAATTAGTGAGACGGTCGGTTATAAACTACGCTCTCCAAAAAGACAAAGGAACCAGTTAAACATGTTGGCATACTTTTTGTTTAGAGGCTTTAGTGATGCCATCCCAACCGAGGCCAACGGGCTGGCCTTTGTTCAAGAGAGACGCGTGGTATTGGTCCTGATTCATCATCGAATGGAAACCCAGGATGGCTGAAATAAAAAAAAAATAATTATAATTTAACTAAATTTATTATATATAAGGGTTTAGACTTCGCTGTGCCAGAGAGAATATCTCACGAGTTGAGTTTTCTAATAAAATGTTACAAAATAAAGTCTGGATCTGTGCCAGTACGCAATAAAACCTAGAAACGAATGCATTAGCACAATAATCTCAATTTATCTTTATTAAAGAATCATGGGAAATGAAATACGACCAATAAATGTTATGTGCAATTTACTCCAACACTTTTTTATTTTAAAATAAATGTTCATTACTATATTGTAAAATATGTTTTTTTAATGTTATCCTTACGATTGAAAATTATTACTTTTCGCAATACAAAGAGTGCATTAGTAAATTGTTAAAAAAAATTAGCCTGCCTTGCTTTGCCGATTGTTGAAAACAGTAAACTAACATTAACAGTAACAACATTAAATCTAGAATATAAAAAAAAATTAGAACAGACTTATGATAATTTCTCAAAAGAAACAAAGACAAACAAAATAAGACAATTTCACAATGCATTCAAACAACGAGAAGATTATTTTTTATTTACAAAAAACAGCTTTTGAATTTTTTGACGGACAGTATGTGGGTTTATTTGTATGACTTTCAAAACTTTCACTGTTTATACAAGTACTAGTCGATGCACGCGGCTTTGTCCGCGTTGAAAACCAGGTTGTGGCATTAAACTATCTGTGTTTTTGCGTGAAAGAGTAACCAAACATTTCATCCTGACAAACTTTCGCATTTATAATATTTAGGGTTAAATAATTAAAAAAAAAAAACATGTTAAATAGCAGTAGTTTTAAAGTGAGTTGAGAGTGGCGTCTGTAAGGTGTGGTACTCACCAGCCAAATCGATGATCTCCTCCTGCGTCGCCTCCCCGAGCGCTTCTTCATACTCGTCGCCGAGATCTATCGCGATCTGTTCCTCCGCCTCTCGAACCTTCTCGGCAGGAGGAGGGGGGATCCACTGAAATATTCAAAATCACTTATTATAACATTAACATCACTAAGTAATTATAATGCGAAATTATATGCATTTAAAAAAAAGAAATATAACGATTGACCACTGGTTTCTATAAAACACTTTGTCCAGGCGTTACGTTTTATATTTTATAAATATGATCCCTCGGGAACAGTCCTTTTTTTTTTTCTAGATGAAAGGTACCCTATGTCCTTTCCTGTATTCCTAACATGTATGCAGCAAAATTTCATTATGATCGGTTTAGTAGTTAAGGCATGAAAAGGTAAACAGACAGACAGAGTTGCTTTCACATTTATGATTATAGCTTCAGAATATACTATATCTCAAGATGTCATTGTCCTTGATGTTGTCCTAGGGGACAACATTATCGTCTATTGATAAAGAATAGATAATGTGCACGTCGCGTCGTATTGAATAGCTCTTATATTAGGAAATATTCACAAAACAAGTAAACTACCAATCAAATATAAAATAAGTATAATTGTATAATATTATATACCTTTTTGCCTCTAATGACCCCTGCTACATAAGGTTTAACTTCAGGCCGGTCTGGGGTTTCCAGTGCCTGTTTGTTAATGTGTTCAATTAACTTCTTGCGATTCAATGGGCCCGTTGGATCTTTCTCGCAGTCATAGTTGTTACGTTGCGATGGTGGCAGAAAGTTGTCCTGAAATTATTTAATGAAAAATATTAACATAGATTTTGGTCACCGACATAGGTAACTCTATGCATTTAAGTACTAGAACAGAAATTCCAAGGAACTGGTAACAAGTATATAACTATTTCAATTCATTTCCTTTCTTCTCCTAAGGACCAATTTTATTCAATAAAGAATGTATTAAAAAATATTAAATTTAAGTTAATAAGACCACTGGATACTCCAACTTTGTTCGAAGTGTCCCTACATTTTTAATATTTAAAATAATAATACTAATAATGCATTTATTACATCCACACAATCACATAAAACCACACAAATTTACAAATAATATTCACCTAACTTGTGTGAGAGCCTGCTGCCCTTGGTAGGTACTGAAAAATACCTTAAACTAAAATTAACCTCTACAATGTTATAAAATGTTTATAATGATCCTTGTATTACTAATGCACAAGGCTCATGTTATTTTCATTTAAAAATAATTTACAAAAAAGGCCTTTGTTCACTCAAGACACAAAGCAAATGACCTTATTAATTTAGTCACACTTTAATTATTAAATTAACCTTGTAACTAAATTATTAATAAGAGAATGGATTTTGTAATCAAAACATTAAGTTTTAAGTTTGTGTAACATCTGTTTGAGAAAAGAATCACTTTAATTAAATGATGACCTTGAAGGTACCTTAGTAAGGGCACATTGATAACTTTATTATGATTATTTTTAGACATACTTAATAATATTGATATTTTGTTTTATAAAAATATCTTTTTTTAAGCATCATATTTTGGTATAAATAAATAAAATAATAGTAATGAGTAACTGGAAAGCTCATCAGGCGGCAGTTAATCTTATAGAAGACCTCCGTGAAATAACAGCATATGTGCTTTTTGTGTTATGGTGTGTGACCAAGTAATGCCAGAGCCCAGTTCCCTACTATGGTCGACAATGTACTTGCAGCACCTGTGGCGTTGCTTGTGTTATAGGTGACGATAGACACCTACCATCGAGTGTAGCATCAACCTGTCTGTCAACCTTAACATAAAAAACTCCTATATTTATAAATTCAGCAGTATATTTATTTCAATTCAAGATATCTTAGTGCATTATTTTCAGATTAGATTAATACAGACAGTAAACAGCCTTTAATCTAGGTATGATTGATTAGATTTCTGCATTATTCCATTGAATTTTTTATACCTAATGATTACATCATAGGCCAGTGGACTTACATAAACATTTACAATTCTAGTAGAATAAGGAAACCGGTATATATGTTATGTGTGTAAGCATGTTATGTATGCAATATTTCCTTTTACAGTGTATTCATTTACAAACTAGTCTTGGTAGAAAGGCTCTACTAGGACATCACTTCCCTGATCGAGGCGAGTTCAGAATCTCCAATTGCTATTATACATGTAATTTGGAGAGAAAGGCCATGTAGGGATGAAAAATATACATTATAGATAATATAAATATCGAAAAACATTTCTCACTCAAAAATGAGTAAAAAATTTTTTAAGTAATTGAACCAACTTACTGACATGGTCATTGTCAAACCAATATTTGCTATGCTATGTGCAAAAGTAAACATACTTTTGAGATATTAAACAAAATTATTTTATTTAACTCACGGTTGTTATGTGTACACTTATTTGTTTTTTAAACATAAAAATTTTATATTTATTATTTTGGTAACAGAATAAATTTTGCAGATAAGAAATTTTAGTCCCTGCACATAGCACATTTTAATATGATGTCGTACTTAGTTGACAAATAGTGGTCACAAGGACTTAGCAGTTTTTTTATGTGATACATAGATGAGGCAGTGAACTATTCAGTAACATTTAACTTTACTGAATAGTTCACTGACTATTCAGTAAGGTCAAATGTTGGAATCTCATAAAAGTGTACATATCAGATTTTGGTTTGATAACAACAATATTACACATAGGTAATTTTTTATTGCATAATACCAACATTTTTTACTGTGACTGGTCAAATAGTCCTTTTTTTAAATACCTATACTCTACAATGACCTTCAATTATTCTAGTAGGTATTGTTGAGTGTGAATTACTGTTAATATGCTAGCCATGGATGCTTACATAAAAAATATTACACTACATATTGCAATAAACATACTATGTATAATTGGGAAAATATTGATATTAATAATTAATATTACATTGTATATAATTCAGAAAGCATTATATTGTATGTTTATAAACTAATTGGTTTTTTTTATTTGCACCTAAGTACTAGAATACTTCATTCACTAGGATCTAATAGGATGGCCTAACATTAGAAGTTGTTAATTTAATGATACTTATATGGCAACTTATACAGTATTTTGCTTTAAAAATATAGCCATGACTCCATGTAAGTATATTTTATATATTTTTATAATACATGTTTATATATTTTGTAATGGTAGGGGAGCCCGAGATACTAAATGTGGAGTAACTCGAGCGTTGTTGCATTGAATTTTGTAGATTAGATGGTAGGAAGAAAAAAAAGGTTATATGATGCCACCATTGGGCGGGAGCGTCTACAGGCGTTCAAAAGTTTGTAGACGCTGTATTAAGAAAAATTTTCCAAATAATAATCAGATTAAGAATCCACACAGTCAGGAATTTAGGCTGAACTGTCTGTATGAAAATTTGATGTGATCAAGTACTTTAAAATGGCAATCACCAAAAATCTTTTTTGCATTTTCAAAAAACTGCCATGAGCTTGCATTACATCCAAATCGTCTGTATTTTAAATGGGAGCTTAGTTTAGGTTCACATGGGGCATATACATTGGCAATATCTGACACACTCGAATAAATCCCAAAATCCCCTCTTGGGCTCCTAGATTATGGCAAAATTAGTTCTAGGTATTCTGTTAAAAGAAACAATTTAACTTCAAGCTAAACATTGTATTGTTATCAAGGTGGCCTTAATTAAGTACTTTACTTTTCATTATCTTTATTAGCAAAGATATGACTCACCAAGTTACAAAAACAGTATTTTTGTCTGTTTATTGAGTTTATAGCACAATTTTAGCAAGACTAGCACAAGTAAGAAACTAATCTAAATCTAAATATGATATCAGATATAACATATTATCAAAATTATTAATTATCTATATTTGAAACTAGTTTTATTTAACCAATAACCATTTATAAATCTAACACAGATGTAGCTATAATTATAGGAATGCATATTACAATATTTTTTCTGTAGTATTTTATAATATTTTTGAGTAAACACACGTGCTTTTACTGTGTTACAGCATATACTAAAATTAATAGTAATATATGGTTATAGCAACCTGAACTTAGTATGACACTTGTAGGGTTGTGAAGGCAAAATTATATTATTTTACAATCATACACCTTCTGTGTTAACATTGCTACAATATATTTTTATATTTTGGTCTATTAATATATTATATATAGCCACATAGTCGTTAGTTCAAACAAACCTAGTGCCTGAAAGCATATTTCAACAGGCTCCTTTCAAGTGAGACCTGAGCTAGATAGTAAGGAAAAATTACTCACATCTGGATCAACTTCCTTGGCAAGCATTGTGAGTTCCTCCTGTGTCAACTTGGACAGGAGCTCATCCACATCTACCTCATCGTACTGGGAAAGTTCTCGTCCATACAACTTGGCTGGTGTGGTCATCGTAGTCGTTTTGGTCGACGACGATTTCTATAACCAATAATAACACTTCAATTAACACCTTTTTCCAGTTTCACTTAATTAAAAACGAACACAACGAACAAAATAATCATAAGTTTAGGTAATCAAATTGATTGATAAGTTAAAAATTCGGTTTTATAGTGGTTTTCTGGTAAAACATTGATTTTTGTAGTGTTTAAGATTCGGCGTTTACCACACCCTAAGTTTTTAATTGATTGAACACACTACTTCGCTTTATTAGCCTATTATAGTTAATCTTAAGTTAAGATTCACACAAACATTTGAGTATACTTTTATATCAATTTCTTACATTGAATTAAAAAATTACTTTTTGACAAAGAATAGCGAGCTATAATCAGCGTCACAAGCGCCCCCGTGCAATAACAAATGTAGACTAAAATGTTAGAGCGAGATAGCATTTCATTGATAATAACACGAACAATACTGTAGGTAAGAAAGAGACAAGTAATAAAAATTGAAAGGAGAGAGTAGTGAGCTAGTGAGTTGAGTATAAACACGGCTGCAGGAGTGAGGTGAGGAGTGAGGCGTAGATTAATGAGTCGAATGATGTGACTGTCTGTGACTCTGGATGATGTCAGACAGCAAAATTGAGCGTATAGAGGTGAGATTAATTTAATTCAATTGGACACCTACACATTAGAAAATTTTTTTGAGACAACAAACCTATGACAGCATTAACAACCTAAACACAAATTATTCTTAAGATTTAGTACCTACCTAATCTTAAGAAATAATTAGGTATTAATGCTTTATGAAAATAAATAAATACAAGCTAAATTAGCGCGAATATGAATATGCTGTTTTAAGGGAATTCCACCTTTTTAATGAAATTTTAATGATCCATTTGCGAAAAATCACGTCCGAATTAAATTTGTAGATAAGTACTTAGGTATATTCTTTAAAATGAAACTCTTTAATTTAAAAGTTAAATGAAAAAAGAGTTAAAGAGACGTAATAGCTGTCATAGAAATAATATAAAAGCTATTGTACTTGCAACCTTCATTGCTTGTGGGTGTGTTTAAAGGTCTTTGTAATCACGTTTTAAAAGAGAAACTAATGGTATAGGAGGTTGCATTAAAATTCATAATCGTTCCTTATCAATTATCAATTGATCGATATTTAATAATCGGAAAATATCATGAAATAGATATAGTTATAATAATAATTTTGCAGTTATATTTTCATAGGGCATGTATTTTTCTTTAAATGTTCACCTGAAAATTTCCAGGCCACTTGTAAAATTAACTGTTTGCATAAAACATAAAACATTATGAAAAATGTCTTATTATGAAAATAAGACAACTAGGAACATACTAAAAAGTCTGCAAAATATTTTTTTAAATCATTTTATAGGTAGTTATTCTAAGAACGGCTCCACGCCAGTTGATCACTTGCTTCTTTAGAATCATTGTGATTTTATAACTATTATTGAACAACTGCTTTTTGGTAATAAGTAATTATTACCTAACGAACGAACCTATTAGTGAGCATGTAATGTACCTAAGTATATACGTACAAGTATTCGATGCAATTTAGATCATTAACTTAATTAAGTTATGAATGGTTGTCTACATCAATCATAAATGTTGTGAAAATATCATTGTTCTAGAAAATTATGAGATAGTTTTCTCTTTACTTCTTGTATGCATTTCAAAATAACAATAATAACTATAGCTACTAACTTTCTTAAAACACAAAATAAGAAACCGACTTAGTCAGATTACGACCTCCTAAAAATCGGACCTTCTCGGTTTTAAAGACTACCTACCTATAATTTAGAATCACGATTTAGTACCAATTTAATACATATAAAAACGATCTATATATAAACGTTGAATATATTTGTTAACGGTAAGTGACCGTAACTGATTGATTTGCACTGATAATGTTTAGTTCCTGATGACCACGTGGTGTCAACAAGCGATGCCCGCTGGCCCGAAGCCAGCCTGCTAAAATTGGTGATCGCCGCATCAGAGGCAAGACGTATTCTTAGCTAACCATTCGACCACTGGCCTTTCTGATCGATATACGATAAATAATGCCTACATATATTTCACACTTGAGCAAGGCCCGGGGGATCCTATTTGTTATCTGAATTAATCTTGAATTAAACTATTAAATAAGAAAGTACTCAAATGACTTAGAAAAGCAGTGTGCTTAAGCACACTGCGTCATTTGGGTATTCCGTCTAAGCGACAGTAACCAACCCTTTAACATTAATAAAACATTAATATATATATTAAATACATTGAACTATATGTTATATTAAATATAAAAGTATGTTTATGTTTGTCTATGCTTCGTTGACATTTTTACGGCAAAACCATGAAGCTGTTTTTTTTTTATGAAATTTAATACAAGCTTGAAACCGTGGAGATATAATATGCTATTCTGAATACCACCTCCTTTTAGATGAAAGTTAGTACTGACCTTAAATTGTTTCCTTATAGTTTTTTAAATAAAATCTAATTAAAAAAAATATTTCAATCATTAAAATATGGGGTTTTATGACGTTTCGTATATTCTTTTCGCGACATACTGTCTCAAACATGTCAAGTGACGGCAATTAGTTAAATAAAATCTAGCAAAAATGTCTTTGCCTTATGGACCTCCACAACCAGTGTCGCCTTTAATAAGGGGCGCGAGATGGGCCCTTCTGATTGCTGGCATCATTTACGCTCGCGGAAAACAGAAGCTGTACAATTCAATGGAAGCATCATGGCGTGAAGAGGAGGCGAAGAGAAAGGTTATTCGGGATAAACAAAATGCCATTTTGAAGGCCAAAATCGCAGCTGAGGAAAAGGAAAACGTTCGGCTCTTCGAAAGCGGAAAATTGTTTGATTGATGGGTAAGGAAATGAAATGAAAATATCTAGCAATCAATGGAAAAATTGTAGATTCTCCGCTAACTTGAAACACTCAACCGATTTTGATACTTAACATCGAAATAATTCTAAATAAGCTGAGTAACCATGAACATAAAATGCTCTTCTAAATATTGCAACGGTTATAAGCATCCGCTAACTAAGTATATGTATGTGCGTTTGTGCACTTTAATCTCAGAAAGGTATAACAGATTTGAATGCGATTTTCACTGATGTATTGATCATTACCTGGATTAGACTAAGTATAGGAAAATGATGGTCCATGTGGGATTTTCAAAAAACTAACAACAGCGCATACAAACTTGCGGGAACTAGCTAGTATTCCATATTTCAGCTAGCTATCCAGCTGTGGTAGAATTCTTTTCTTTTGAACAGTTAGGTGAATTTAAAATTGTTATACTTATCTAAAATTTCAATATTTACAATATTCATGACAACAAAATTTTCTTTAACTACCTAGATATTTTCTGAATCAAATCTTACTTTGATTTTGATATACAGGTGGAAGGTGCATAATAAGGCTATTTTTTTTTTGTTTTAGTACCTGCACTTCCCGAAGATCACGGAAAAAAGAAGTAAAATTTAAGCATTAATCAGAAGAAATTCATTTATAATAGATAATGTCTGTGTTCAAATAAAGAGTGATAATGAAAGTTAGAAAATGTTTGATGTTGACTTGTTGACTACTTAGTTAGTCGTAAAACTACGTGCTATTGTTTAATAAACACGTGTTAGATCTTGTGTATTCACATGGTTTCTATTCAAGTGAGAGTGACTTGGAAATGACGTTAAAACAACCGCGTACTTTTTGCCAATGAGATTTTCCTTTTGACGAAGATTAGCTTTCGAATAAATTTGATCAACTTAATGGGAGACTGTATACAAAAGTCTTTAGGTTGTGGTAGATAACATTGTTGGGTTTTTCCAACAATTATCTCTACCACTAATAGGAATAAATGTTTAATATATATCTATAGTACTATTATACCATTATATAAAACTAAAGAGTTTGTTTGTTTGGTTGAACGCGTTAATCTCAGGAACTACTGGTTCGAATTGAAAAATTCTTTTCGTGTTGGATAGTCCATTTATCGAGGAAGGCTTTAGGCCATACAAACAAAGGTATGGTGAAAGAGGTCTTAAGTGTACAAAAAGTTTAGATAGTAACAAATAAGTTGCCTGTCTATAATAGCGGATAGATTATAGGAAATAGTTATAACACGTCGCTTAATTTTTTTTCTTTTTTCGTGTTTTATTATTCTACGGGGCCAAACCGTTAAAAGTTCCCCATATCTGTACTAATAAGTATTATAAATGCGAAAGTATGTTTGTATGTGTGGATATTTGTAACTCTTTCACGCAAAGTCTACTGAACCGATCACCATGAAATTTTGCATACACATTGTCTGGGACACCAGAAAGGACATAGGGTACCTTTCATCGTTCAATGTGGACGAAGTCGCGGGTAACAGCTAAATTTGAAAATTCAATCAATAGAACTATGCGGAACTGATTTCCGTTTAGTTCTACGGTAAAACAAAACTAGTTATAACTAAGTATACGTTATAATAGACCATTTCTGTTAGAACTTGCTCACGCAAGTCAGAACTGGAGTTCAGAGCGAATTGCAGTTTTCAATTGATGTTTTCAATAGCAGAAACGGTTCTCTTAGAAATGGAACGATTACGTTACAAATATAAAACAAGCTAGCGGAACGGACGATATGCGTCGTTGGTTGCAATGTAACTATGTTGAAAATGAATACAAATTAAGCAGAAAAACAGCGAAAAATCATAGAGAAAAACAGTTAACAAAAAAACGTAATTGAATACGACCCAAAAATTAACAACTTTTAGCATTTAACGTGTTAGTGTTTGAAACTCGGAATTTATTGGCCTAGTTGTTAATAAAATAGTCAAATGTTTAAAATCTTTTTAAGTAATTCCCTCCATGTAACAGGAAAACCTAGGCATCAAATATAGGTGAAACGAAACTACTGGGACTCGTCTAGCGAAACTATCATGTCTTATGGCAGCATTCTCGTTGAACCAGTTTTTGAAGAAAACTACCAGAGAAAAAATCGAAATCAGGCTTTTTATATTTGTTTGATGGATAGTTTGCATTAAATTTTAAATATTATTTAAATGCGAATGAATCTGTAAGTGATTTCGTAGCAAGATGGTGCTATCGCTCTATACATACGAGTATGTTGGTTATACATTCACAATATATCCCCGGTAAAGTGTCGAAAACATTTGGTTAACCACAAAATAATTGAAATGAGTTAAACCACTGGGAACCTGTTTAAATATAAAGGAGCTTTTCCTTACACTTTTGAATATACTACCTAAATCTGATCAAATGTTACAAATGTAAATTTGTTTGTTTTGAGTGTACTGTTTTTAGGTAAGGTTTTATTATTATAATTTTTTTACATACAAATACAAAACCTTTCCTATAAAATGAATGTTTATAGCATAATACAGATACTTACTCGTAGTAGATATTGAAATTAATTGTCTCTACGATCAGTCGGTTAATAGACGATTACGAATATTATTCAAGAAAAAAATGTTATCGGTTATTATGAGAACATATATTTTAGGTAAGTGATACAATTACTTGGAACCTAATAAAATGATCCATGCAAATCAAACCTTTTCATAGCGGAACGTAGTGTAATTTTTTGCTGTTACCACGCCATGCAAGCAGCGTAATGGGCATACACCCTACGAATAAATAACATGCACCGTTATAATCAACCGGTTTGCAGATGAATGTACTTTATTTGCCACACAAGTTACTTGAGTTTTTTAACTTAAGGAAATAAACCTACTTATACACTAACTTACTGAATGATAATGAAAGTATTGGTCGAAGCTACTTCCGGTTAAAAAAATTTTGAAAGATAATACATTTGTTTTGTATACAGTAGAAACCGGATATAAAGACTTTGGTTATAACAACAGATCGGTTACAATGACTAAATGGCAAGGCTCCTGCCAAATCCGTCATATATAAGTATAGATACGAATATCATGATACTCATAAGAGAGTCCGATGATCGGACTGATGAGACTTTTTCGTCTCAATTGGATTTCATTGGCTACAACTACCAATGGTCATCGGTAGTTTTAAACTATCTTATTCTAATGACTATTTTCAATCTTATTCCAATGACAGAAAGAATTCGTTTTATTACCAAATTATTATTAACAGATATTTTGATTCGCAAGTAATAAATTATCGTTCGCAAGTAATAAATTATTTAGTGCAAAGAGTTGTCAAAATATTCAAATATGGAAAAAATCGAGTTAAGTGCAGTGATAAAGTACCTGTGCCTAAAATATTCAGCAAACATTAGGGGATAATGTTTTACCCTATTCAACAGTTGCTTACTGGGTTGGTGAATTTAAAAGGGGTAGATCGAGCTGTGAAGACGATCATCGCTCCGGGCGGCCTTCAACCTCTGTTACGGAAGAAAATGTTAAAAAAGCTGAAAATTTGGTTTTGTAAGACAGAAGAATAACAATTAGCTGAGATTCTGAAGATTTCATTTGGTAGCATTCAATCCATTTTAACAGATTCACTGGGGTTCAGCAAAGTGTCAGCAAGATGGGTACCTTCGAATGTTAACGGACGAAAATAAAAGGCGTCTTTTGGAAATTTCAAAGCGCAATCTCGAAATGTTACAGCGTGATCCAGATCAATTTTGTCGTCGTGTTGTTACGATGGATGAAACACGGGTTCACCATTTCTATCCCGAAACTAAAAGACAAAGCATGTCTTGGAAACGACCGTCATCTCCGCCAATGAAGAAATTTCGGGTTGCTCCTACCGCTGGCAAAGTTATGGCCTCTGTATTCTGGGATAGTGAAGGAATCCTATTTATTGATTATATGCCGAAAGGACAGACGATCACTGGACCATATTATGCAGGTTTAATTCCAAAAGTGTGTGATGCGGTTAAATATAAACTGTTCTTCATGATAACGCTCCCGCGCATCGTTCGGAAGTTGCGCTCGAAGCAATCCGCAATGCTGGGTTTGATATCCTTGACCACCCACCATACTCACCGGACTTAGCCCTTAGTGATTTCCACTTATTCCCAAAATTAAAGGAGCATATCCGTGGAACTAAATTTGACGATGATGACGCGGTAATGGCTGCCGTAGATGAGTTTTTTGAGAGCCAAGAAGAAATTTTTTTTCGGAATTAATAAGAAAGTTAGAAAAGCGGCAATCTAAATGTATTGAGTTAGATGGAGATTATGTAGAAAAATAAAATATTTTTGTTTAAATTTTCTTATATTTTTATAGTGATTCCAAAAACTTTTTATTCACCCCAGTACAACGAAGTACTTAAAATGGAAAAGATAGATAAGTTTGTAACTAATAATTAGTTTTTATTTATTTAAGGTATCTTAACAAACAAAATAAAATATGTCATACATTTGGCGAACGTTTGTTTCAAACTACATGTAAACTGTATTATTTTTAGAATGCGCGATTCCCGACAATAAAATAAATAGAGTGGACATTCCTTTGTGGCGGTGGCCGTCGCATTGCGAAGGCCACACCCGACGGATAGACGCCCACCATACGCAATAATAATATTTTGACTCACTTCCTAGCTAGATGTAGGTCTGGGCTATCTAGTCATTCCAATAAAATATTGGGCCGAATAAAAAAAGCGGTGTGTCGTGAGGCTGTCCTAAAATGAATCAGAAGGACGGCGATCACGGAGTTTGACAGTATTGTAAGAATATTCTTGTAGAAATAGATAATATTATGTCTACTTATATTTGTTATCTATACATTTATGTCTATATAATGTCCACAACTTGATCTTATATAATATTGATCCTACTAATATTATAAATGCGAAAGTTTGTGATTATGGATGGATGAAAGTTTGTGATTATGGATAAGGGGTGAACGGATTTGGATGAAATTTGGCACGCATACAGTTTATTACCTGGATTAACATATAGGATACTTTTTATTGTAGAAAAATGTTAGGTTCTCAAGAGATTGTCTAAAAACATAAAAAATTGGTTGGCACTGTCGCCGTGGCGGCGCCACCGTCGTCACAGCGATAATGATGTCAGGCGTTATTTATTATTCATATATTTTCTTTTTCAATGCGAACAAACAGGGTTACCTAAGATTTAAATACTTAATTTTTATGCGAAATGCTTTCGCGTCCTTCGGGAACAGTACATACATTTCTTCTGGATAAAGGGTTGCTTTGCCTGTGTCCTTTTCTATACCTTTGAAAACGTGAACGTAACAAACAAACAGAGTTTATAATATAATCAGCTATTGCTCGCCACTTGGTCCGCGCGGAATATTAGGTTAAGCTGTATGTAAAATTTCACAGTGTTAGGTTGAGCGGTTTTGAAGAATGTAACAAGTACGCAACGCAAATAATGTAAACAAAGTTTCAAGGGTCGTCTGTCATGAAACAGACAGCGCCGACTGCTTCATTTGACAGGACAGAGGGCTGGGTTTGTTTACACTGAGGGCTGGGAACATACATATATTGATTTTACAGACTATTGATATATAATTCTATAGTGTTAAGTGTTCTGTGATCAAAATCTTGCATTATTCCAACGTAGTGCATCCACACTTTATCCACAAAAGGATTTTTTGTCCTTATGGGTAAAGGTCTTTTGTCTGTTTGTCAAATTACTACATTAAGAAAATACTTGTTAAAAAACCTACTAAGTCAGTACGTGATCGGCTAAAACTTTTTATAAAGTTCAATAACTTCAAAATTTTACTCATCATTCGCGTCGTTTCCCGTTACGACAAAATTATTTCTTTATTATTTTAGCACAAATAGAGTTTTCCAAAGAAAAACAGTAAACTGTGTTACAAGAGTCGTATTTCAAAAACTCAAACTTTCATTGAACACATTAAACTTTTAGTCATAAGTCTTTTTTTGGAAACTGCTAACCTAATTTCCTATATTTTATGCTTAGGTATACCCAACTGTGGCAAAGCACACTGGGTTTCACATTTTTAAATTGGGAAGCCTATCTGATTATAGTAACCACCTCCATACAGAAGATCACGATAAAATAACAGCATGTGTGCTGTTATGTTTTTCTGTAAGTGAGCAAAATATATTAGAACACATTTATATCATGCCGATTGGACGATAGGCTTGAGTGTATGACTGCCATTAGAGAGTACCTAATTATTTCGATTGTATCTAATACTTATTTACAATTTTCAAACGATCTATGTATGTATATGTTAATTTTAGGTCACATTTTGACAAAACGATCTTGACAACACTAGGTCACATTTTTATGATTTTTTATGATCCTTTTTTATGAATAGTTGCATACTAGTAGCAAAAATAGGTAGGTATTAACTATTTGTTTTATTAAAAAAATGTTATGAACCCCTAAAAGTTTGTTTACATTGTTTGCGTTGTCTCCGTGGCCTTGTTTTAGTTATATTTATATTACAATGATCAAGCTATAAGTTTTTAACATAGCCTAGCTCAACTCTATACAGAAATATTCTCAATTTATTGTGTAATATTTAGATTATCAAATAACCACCAGTCACAATAATCATATTTACTAACTATAAATACAAATCATTTTCACATGAGCATGCGTGTACGCAACACTTCATTGGACGCTTCGACCATAGAGTATACAATTGTCTCTGTCACGTCAAATGCCAAATGAAATGATTTACATTATAAATAATGACAAGCTTATTTATTTATAGAAACATTTATTGTTTCTATTCGCAAATGCAACTTACAAACTGGTTTCTTTTTAACTATTTATATAAAGATTAGCTTTTGCGGGCGAATTCGTCTGCGTCCCTCGGCAAGACTCCTTTTTCTTAGCTTCTTGGATTCTTTAGTGTCCACTACTTTTTTGAGCCTGTAGTTATTGTTCTGTTAATTTCTTAAGAGGTTTTTTTATGCAAAAGCTGTCAGACAGGCTGTCAGTCCACTTGATGGTAGGTGGCTATACCATTGCCTATAACATAAGCAACGCCACGCCACAGGTGCTGCAAGTGCGTTACCAACTACAACAGGATTAATGATAGGGGATTAGGAAGGGACAGGGAATTGTTTTACAATTTGCTGGCGCCACTGTACAGTATGCTGGCGCGCGAGTTGATGAGTTGATGAAACAAACATGATAACTCGCTGGTTCGAGCGAGATAAATTCCAGCGAGTTGTCCAGTAACTCATGCATTCGAGTAGTACCCCCAATTCCCCGTTGGCTTAATATAATTGGCATGTCTTCGGACGGGACACGCCTTTAATTTATAAATATCATTTTATTTCGCGGATTCATAATTAAATTAAAAAATTATATTTATTTTTACGGCGCACGAATGTAAAATGACGCCAAAGCAATAAACCCTCAAACGCGTTTATTCATAATATTTGGGTTTACACGTTATTTCTAAATGACTTACATTTATTTACCTGAATGTATTTTTACCACGATTTACGTTAGTAGCGGCAAGGTATACTGCATTTCGCAGTTTGTTATAATAAATTGAGCGCAGCCAGGCTGGCGGCTGCAACCACCCTCTTACAAGAATGAAATAACAGTGAGTAAGTAAGGGATGCCAGAGCCCATTTCACTAGGTAACTCCTCTTAATAATCCCTTATCGTTTATCATAGGTACTGAGCTCGGCAGCGTTCATTCCTTTATTAAGTCGTAGACTATTAGTACCTTTTGAAACTAAAGCACTAAGCAGACAACTGACAGACGTTTGAAATGAAATTTTGGTGCAAGCAAATGTCGACTTTAAGGTGACGAACCTTTTCTTACCCCGACTGTACCTACTTGCAGCATGGCATTTGTTAATTGGAGAATTTTTTAAATCAATTCTGACAGGTATGTGAAACAATCAACAGCCTAAACTTCACATAGGTATCTCTTGGTGAGCTTTAGTCGCTTTCTTGCCTTTCATGTCACTATGAAAATAAAAAAGATGCTTATTTTGCACTCCATGTCCGTATACTGACAGTTGTAACACGGAATTCATTTCAATACCAAAAATTCAAAATTGACCAAAGAATAACGGTTTAGTAGAGGAACACCACGCTATCTACTGGTGCAAACCGAAAGAACTTTCTTGCCAACCCAACAACCTTCCTCGTTTATAGCTCTGTCAATTTCCTATATTAAAATCCGTTGAGTGGCTTAGAAACAGACAGACACGGACATCGACTTAAATTTATAATAATTATGTCTGTAATAATACATTCAAGAAAGAGTCTGTGAAAAAGTGAACTCCACATGAATTTCTCGGTCTTCGTTCGACCTTGAACCTTGTTCAGTACACGGTGAAGTCTATTCTGCTTTGACGCTTTGTCGTGACGTAATCTCTTTTCAGTCAGCCGTAACACAAATAGACATTACCTACGCGGTATTCATCACTTTTTAAACAGCCACAATAACAATACAATACCTATCGATGACGTCATCATTTTCACCTCTTTCCGCTTATAAAGCTTCAATATTTACTGCTTTGTTTTGAAAACAAAACGTGCAGACGACAGGGAAAGTAAACATAATAATATAACAATAAACATTAAAAAATTCAAAATTCTCGCTTGCCACTTGCACCCAACCTTGCTTTGGTATTTTTAGACACATTGCTTTTATAGGATTTCCAAAAATGTACGTATCTCGCTCGGCCAGAGCCGTTGGATCTATTTTAGAGTCGACTACTCGTAATTTAACAACGTTCTATATACCGAGTAATGTTAAGCAAATTTCAACTCTGTGCGCCCTCAATTACAACTGCTTTTCAACCGCATGTACTTTAAATGTATTAGATTTATCCAACTCTTTAATTTTGTTTATGTTATAGCGGTTTCTTTTGTATAGAAGTTCAATAAGATTTCTAAGTACCTTTTCATAATTATGATAGGTCATAGAACCGTTTAAAATTCAATAAGATCCATCCATCCATTAAATAAGAATTTGATTATTAAGTTTACAAATATAATTACATTATTTTATATCTTATATTATTTTTCTGTGTTATGTCCAATGAAATATCAAATAAATTGACAGTGAAGCATCTGTCTGTGATTTAAAAATAAAAGCTTAAAAAAAATAATCAAATTTCTAAAATTGAGTTAAGTAATAGAAGTCTAAATTATAAAAAAAAACTTTTACATGGACTGATTTTTTTAAAAATAGCGGCTGAAATATTATGCTGCTATAGGTATTAATAAATTATTGTAACCATTTTTTGAATGTGGTTAATAGATAAACCTAGCCAAAGGTAATTTTTGAACTTTTGCAGTATTGATATAAAAATAACCAATCAAGAAATCAACTATCAAGTGTTATAACCACGTTATAACCGTTTCAAATTCGAAATTAAATACGTTTTAAAAAATTGTCTCAACTGATACGTTCAACTAACAATTGTTTATCTGTCTTTCTGTTTGTGTTTATTTTGATGGGACCTTAACTGGAAGAAGATGCTGATATTTTTAATCACTTAAAAAAAAACAGTACGCGACCGAAGTCGTGGACGATAGTTAGTTATTAATAAAAACGAGCATTCCAATGCGTTTAAAAATTTGGCTACAGATCTAAAAGCTTCGAACTTTCAACACGCAACAAGATAAACAAAATCTCTTTGCGCAAGTATTTTTTTTTATCACAAGTTTTTTATCATTTTTTTAATCACAGAATGTAATTCACTTGATGGTAGGTGGTTACCGTAGCCTATAATACACGCAATGCCATGATTAGGGGTTAGGAAGGGATGGGGAATTGGACTCTGGTAACTTTACTCACTCCGCAACACAACAGCACACATTCTGTTATTTCAAAGTGGTCTTTTTGTAAGGGGGTGGTTATTTCCGTCACTCTGTCTACCCAAGTGACCGCGAAACTCAGTGTGTCCTCTGCCGTTACTTAATAATAATAATGTTTTTATATCACAAAGACAATTCAGTTATTTATACTAATGTAAAGAGAGAAGATTTGTATGTTTGTAATGAATAAACTCAAAAACTACTGGACCTATTTTGAAAATTCTTTCACCTATAGAAAGCTACGTTATCAGCGAGTGGCATATAGGCTAATTCAGTTATTGTATTCAAATTGGTAAATTTTTATTACTTTTGATGTCGATGCGTTGCAGACCTTAGTAGGAGAAAGAATGAGGGATTTTTATTTGATTTTGATATGAGGAAATGGGCTCTGGCATCCCTTACTGACTAAGTGAAACACAACAGCACACGTGCAGTTATTTCACAGTGGTCTTCTGTAAAGGCGTGGTAACTGCCGCTAGACGACCTGCCATTACTAACGTATATTACCTGTTTGCAATAATAAAATTACCATAATAACCACACTTATTGTTGAAATCGAAGGCAAAGACGGTCTGGCAAAAATTGAATTAATGTTTACAAAATTGATTAGATACCCTAGAAGTGTACTAAGTATGGATTACGTTCAAAGTAAATTCAACCCAATGAAACCCTTGAAATTAGGTTGAACAAAAAAAAATTTTGTTTTTGTTTGGCATCATCATACAAAATAGCAGAGCGTTCAAATCGATATAACGTACTGTTTGGCATACGTTTTGTGTTTAGCTGGACGTCAGGCAATTAACACTTAGCGATGGTTGTCATCGGCTCGTCGAAGATATGTGTAGTACTGTGACGAAACTGTTTTCAAGTAAAACTTGCCATCTATAACGTCATTCAAGACAATAGATAAGAGTTTAGCTGTTACAAGGTTTTGAATTATTCGGAAACGAATACATCAGGTCAAGTCAAAGATATCCAAAAAAAGTCACGTGCGTCCGATTCATGCAGTTTTATTGACATGTTTTTTTCAACAGAAAACAAAAGCAGAAACAGTAAATTAATATAAATTAACAGTTATAGGACTCTGTTATATTATTGTAATATCTAAGTAAATTTTAGGTGTATTGTATTAATTACCTAAAACTAATAAAATAGGAAGATAGATTGGCGAATTCAATCATTCAATTGATTCTGATGTATCTAAATATTATATTTGCACAATGGTAGATATTATATTATCTGTTTTATTTTTTTTATGGAAAACATACAGAAATCATAAACTTAAATATTAACAAATTATAATATTTCAACATAATAAATTTACATCTTTCCGAGTACCTATAGAAACCCTATATACCCAAAAATCCTGCTTGAAATCAACACTAATAGATTTCATGTATTTAAAAAATCCGTGAATTTTTTTGAATTTTTATCTTTAAATATCTTCCTCGGACTCCAACGAATAATTGAAAAAGAAATTAGCCCAATTGGTTCAGCCATTCTCGAGTTTTACTCTTAGCAACTCATTTTAGTTTTAGTGATTCATTTTCATTTATATAAATGCTTATGGATGTGCTTCCAAAACATAGGCGTTTACATGTTCCTTAAATGTGACCTGGTCTCTCGTTGCCAAAACTGTCGATACATTCACAACGGATGAGTTATCATCGTACGACGTGCCGTTGAAATTCTCGCATATTTCCAGCGTCCCGTTCCGCTACAAATATAAACATTTCTCTGTTACAGAACGACGACCCCATAGAGACGGAATCTTCACACTTTCTTGACATATTGTTTCTTGACCTATTTTGTCTAACCTAACCATTATCATTGTATATTGATTTGAAAGTGAAAGGGTCTAACCAATGTAACAAATACTAAACAGATGTAAGGCAGTGGCGAAAGATTATTGATGACTGATGATGCTGATGATCACTGTGACGAAAGAGTTTCTATGGAACTATTATATTTTTTCATAAATAATTAATTTAAATAGTAATTACAAAGAACCGAAAATTAAAATTAGCTTTTAAGTTTAAGCAAGTCACGGAAACTTTGAAATTTATTTAGTCAATAAATAAGTTTCAAACCGTTAATACATATAATATATTATATTAATATGTTTTAATTATATTAATTATTAAATTATTTATTTATTTATTCGTTCGTTCGTATTTATTAAATTACTTATTTATAGTTCGTAAGGAGTAAACTCCAGTCGTGCGTCGGAGCTGACACACACACACACTTTTTTGGTTTAATTTCTTTGGTCCCTTTCTTTGACAAAGAGAAACGTCTAAAGGAGAGAAAGGAGAGAATAAATGTTCTTTGTTCCAACTGCCGCAGAATTCTAAAACGTTCACAATGTAGTAAGTGGAACAAGGAAATAATGAATCACAGCGAACCGTGTTTATAGTGGATTTTCTGCGTCCATCATTCTTGGTGGTACGGAATTAGAAAAGCCTAGAAAATGGATCACAAAATTATAACCTATGTTTAATCGAAAATCCTGATTCGGCTGAAGAAGATTATTTATTGGATTTCTTATCACTCGTATTAATGGTTATTTTCATTTACTTTTTTATACTCGTATGCAATTATGTACATGCCTCATACATAATTATAAAGTATGTTTAATTACAACAAGGAAATAATAAAAGGTGACACAACTGTGAGATTCCGACTCAATTATTCGATTATATCTTTACATGTAAATAGTAATTACTAGAAAACAGCTAAACCTATAAAACAGGTAATGACTTGATTAAATATTCTCAGTTCATTTTTTATTAGCGTCTTCAAATTATAATTTTTTAAAAAGTCGTCAAATTGGAAAGCGCAGCCTGCGCCCTGCGGCCAGATGGACAGACGAGCTAAAAGGCTTCGCAGGAAGCGGCTGGATGCGAAAAACAGAAAACCGTGCGTGGTGGCAAGCCTTGGGTCAGGTCTACATCCAGCAGTGGAGGGACACAGGCTAATGATTAAATAAAAGTGTGTGTGTCAGTTCCGAGGCACGACTGGAGTTTACTCCTTACGAACGTTTTAAATTTTCACAATTCGAACGCGCCGAAAGAACAACATTGTTCTTTAAAAAAAAAAATGTGTAGATGGCGCAATATCTCTGAAACTTCAGAGATATTTTAAAATATTCAAAAAAAGAACGTAGGTAACGCATACAGTGTGACAATTTTGATTTTACTCCCATAAATTTTAATACCACGGGCTTATTTATACGAGTATATGCAAATCGATTCCCAAAAGTTGTCAAAGCAAATATCTTAATAGTTTTCAACAACTGTAGTTTTATTAATTACTATAGTGACTCGCTCTGGCTTCGCCTAGGATGCAATTTTATAATATAACAAATATAACAAGCCTTCCTCCCTTATCCATCTTTCCATCAGTGAAAACCGAATTACAATCGGTTAAGCGGTTTTGGAGTCCATAAAGGATAAAACTTAAGGATAATTGACATTGATTTTTATTTAAATATATAGAAATGATAGTTATTAAATGTGAATATTTATATGTCCATTCGTGTGTGAATTACCTTAATAAATGTGTAAAGACAATTAATCGCTTCGTTGAAGAGCGCATTATACCCATACACAAACAAAAAGCCATTGTCTGCAAACAAAGGGGAATTTACTCGCTACTTAAAGGCTTATAGTAACCATGTTATGGCACAAAATGCGATTGCAGCGCCTGCATTGTTTTCTTAACTAATTTAAGATCTATTTTCGATCTTCTTCAATTTTGTAGCTAAACGATTACCGAAGATGTACCTACGAAGGTAGTTATTAGTAACATACTTCATAATAGTTAGAAAATTTTGTAATACCGAATAAAAAAGAATTATCTCTCGCTGTGATTTTGAAATTATGATTTTTAACTCATGTGCACTATAATAAGGTTTTTAACTAATGGAAAAATTGCGTCCGTTTGGGAAAAATAGGAAAAGAAACTAAAGTAAAAGAAGTCTCTACACGTCTAAGTATTGAATATTTTCTCTCTTTTATTTGATTGTTATTTTTGTTTTATTGATTTGATTTGATTTTGTGTTGATTATAATATAGGTAATATGTAAGTTGTTCTAGGTATTTATATTTTTGATCTCGTTGACATTTTTTGATTCATTTATAATTTAATTAATCCCAAATAATGTTGTGCTTTCCTATAATTTCAATTCATTCTTGTGATGTTCCTTTCAGTGAGTGTTGTATATTTTGTTGTCTTTGGTTGGTAAGCCTTTTCAAATAAATAATCAAATAAATAAATAAATAAATAATCAAATTCGTCTCGAATGTATAATACTTACATAATGTTATGTTGATATTTTATTCTGTGCAACGCGCATAGCATTTACTAAAAGTCATGTCATTGAAGCCAAGTCACGAAACACGACTCATGGAACGAAACCGTGAGATTATCATGAACATTCAC
The DNA here is from genome assembly GCA_944738685.1 of Synanthedon myopaeformis. NCBI lineage: Eukaryota > Metazoa > Arthropoda > Insecta > Lepidoptera > Sesiidae > Synanthedon > Synanthedon myopaeformis. The sequence continues at coordinate 9,533,448 of OX122921.1, read as the reverse complement.
CGAGTGTGTACACTTCGTGGCTCAATGACGCGATTTGTATTACAAATGAGGCTCTGTTTATTATGATGTCTTGCTATTAGGTAGAAATAATAATTAAAAAAATTAATTAATGTTATTATTAATTTTATATTTTAATAAAATTGATTTAAATTAATTATTCCTAATTAGATGTTGCTCGTGACTTCGTTCTTATTGAAAAATGAAAAAACGCTTGACAATCGCTTTGACGACGATGAAGCCATCACTCGTTTAAACTGGAAACTGGAAACCTAACAGTTTTCCAGTTAATCCTATATGGTAATAAATAAATTTAAGCCAAATTTCACCCAAATCTGTTCAAGCGTTTTTGCGTTATATTATTGAAGAAAAAATATCCAAACATATAAACTTTTGCTTTTATAAAATAATAGGATGTTAATAAAATAATAAAAAAAATAACGATAACGTCATTTTTATGTCTTAATTAAATTATTATTGATGCGAAATGCTGGCAGTTTTATTATAACTGGTAATTTTTTAAGCATTTTTCATAATTGGTAGTAGTATCAGCGTTATACGTACAAATCTTTGATTACATTTTAAAGGAACAAAAAAGATTTATAAATCAACAAAATTATTTGTGATTAAACAAAAGTCACATGATCGTTGAATTGGAATTGACCTCTCAGTCGATCTAACGAGAGTGCATTACCCTGGGCAGTATTCTTGGGAACGGACTTTCGAAGGAGACTGAGCATTGGATAGGATGAGTAATAAACGCCTACGTGTTATTCTTGAACATTTCATTTTATAATCTCCGCACACTTTATGTTGAGCGGTCATTATCTTTAATAACTTAGTCGTGGGCTGAATTTCGTTTTAGTACCTACCTACTTTCTGTAATATGACATTACAAAGATAGTAGTTTATTAACTTAGATACTTAACTTGTTTCAATTTAGTAGTATAATAGGTGTTATTACTTATTCTTTTGTACAGTCATCATCACATATAAGCACACCAGCTAACATCCAAATAATTCTAAACATTCAGAGTTAACATTAATAAAATATTGAAACGGTTATTAGAATTCGCTAAGTTTATGTCATTTAAACACTTAATTTTCAATTGTAATTTTCACGAGTGAAATTTATAATTTATCAACAATCAGAAGCAACCAATTAATGTAAAATACACTGATTGAAAAAAAAGTGTTCATTTTTCCAGTTTGTGTGTTTCGTGTGATTAAATTACTTCAGTTGATTGATTTCGTGTGAGGTCTTTTTAAAACAATACTTATCCAGTTTGCAAAACAATGATGCACAGTTGCCTTTTAGATATTAAGTAAAAGAAAAACAGTTTTTATTTATGTTGTCTTCCTTGAAAACGGTTTAGAAAATATGCATAGAGAGAAGAGTTAGTTGTATCCATAAACAAAGGATTAGGTAAATATTTTCAACAGTGTTTGTTTCATGTTATTATGAGTAATACGTTAATGGAAAATGTTAATAGATATAAGAATTTCACTTTGAACTTTACTTTTCGGCATATTCAAGAAAAATAAATTCACATTTTTTTATAAAACTGAATAATAATATAAATATTTTTGGAACTATTGCATTGCATGTGCAAATAGATTTCAATAAGAAGTATCGTCGATACAAAACAAAAGTGTATGGTTAATTCAAATAATTCATTATAATTCAAATAATAATTCAAATACAATATAAAAAGTATACTTATTGTATGTAATTCAATGATATATACAAAAACCATTTCTCTATGATATTTTTCTTAATGAGATGCAATATCGTTCTAAGTATTTATGCCGGGTTGTTTTAAGTCGACTAGTCGTCGAATTTCGACAATAAACAAAAGAGTATAGGGTCAAATACGCGCTAGTGTGTATAATGTTTATTTTAATAAATTTAATGTATATTTCTAATGCATATTACATGAAGATATTAGCTTTTTCAGGTCCTCCTCCATATAAACTTTCAAGTGTACCACATTTCACACTCCTCCGTATGCGCAATTTTCTTAAAAAGAGATCCAAAGTTTTCGCTTTACGTAAAAATACATAATTATTTCATATGTAAAGGTCGTCAAACAAGCTGACAGTCCGTTTGATGGTAGGTAGCTGCCGTCACCTATAACAAGCAACGCCACAGGTGCGGCAATTTCGCTGCCAACCATAATAGGGTTAAGGATAAGAAATAAGAAAGTGATAGGAAAATGGGCTTTCAACACAACAAAACACATTGTTGTTATTTGACAGTGGTCTTCTGTAAGAAGGTGGTTAGGTGGTTACTGCCATGAGATGGCCTGCCCAAATTATCTGCGAAAGTATGTCCTGCTACTTTAATTACCTTACTTTAGCACATTTCAAGGGATTTTTATTGGCGATTAAAACATCAACTTACGAGAGACAGTCAGACGAAATTATTAAAAAAAAAAAGTTTTTTGGGCGTTCAAACACTTAAATAATTACGACATGAAAAAAATTAGAAATGTGGAAAAATCGTCCAAGATTTGTAATCTTGTATCCAAGCTGTTTCTAGTATTAGTCAATATATTTTTAGAATTCAGAGGTGGTGTGCGTCAGTTGATTTATAAAAGAGTTGACACTTGACGGTTGTGCGGAGGTATGTTTCGCCTTCACCTTGGTCAGCCTGGAGCTGTTTTATATCAGAGCTTGCATAATGAGAGCCCGTGACATCTGCGCTCTGGATTTGTCCAAAATAAACATTTGTGTAAACGATGCGGACGAATAAAAATATATCTGTCTCCAGTTTTCCTCTCGCTTCAAAGCTACGCGTTTGATACAAAGGTGTAAAGGAAATCGTTTGCAGCTGGTTCAGATTCTAACCGGGTTGTTAGTACAAAATCTAAACGGCTTGTTCAAATGTTGACCAAGTCGTTAAAGCGAAAATACACTTTATGATTGAACAAGGTAAGTCATGATCAAGGATTCCACTCTTAAACAATGCACATTGACTTACTGATAGCGGAGGTAGAATTGTCTTTGATGTGGTGGTGGTTTTGGTGGTGATTGTTTGCACAGTTTCCACTGTCTCCGTCTCCTCGATGTCTGTTTCGTCGTCCTCTCCATCCTTCTTGTTGTCCCATGGCCCATAGAACTCCGTCATGGTATTCAATTCCTAATTCACCCACAACACTAAACTCTAGTATACCTTCCGCACACATTCACTGCACTGTAACCTTCGGCTTCACAGATATGTCGTCGTACACTTTTTCGTTATTTAGTCTTTAGATTGCGTTTTCGAATTGTCCTTTTACGTCGTAGGGCTGGACACCCATTGTTGCAATGATCACTGATTTCTAGATACAGTCTATCCCCAATGCCTAATGTTGATCGCGTTACGTGCCGCTGCACGCTTGAGACGGCTAGAGCTGATCTTGTTCAAAATCCCACTGGAAAACTGAAATAACCGCCGCGAACAAAAAGCACCAGCCAAAAACATTTCACGTGTGCGAGTATTATTAGTTGGACGATCTAGCCGAGAGCGCTAAGTGTCTCCGTGGCCTTTCACAAATTATATCAACTTGATAATAATATTGTTTTCCACGCAGAATTTAATAGCCGCTGTTGTCACAACTTTTGCACTCTCCAAATTGATTCCTCACGCATTTCGCGGGATTATCTTGACGTTTGATCGCTTCTAACTTACAGTGTACATGCAATTTCACGTAACACTTTAATCCTTCTGTTACCTTCTCAGATACACTTTAAAAGCGACCAACATTTATTTATGTAGATACCTAATTGACAATATCTTTTGCAATGTAAACGTAACTGGCTCGATTCTGTAGTTTTTATGATTGTTACTTACATTGATTCAGCGATTATTTTTGCTCTGCCAAAACGCTGATGTTTATTTAGATGTACAGAACTGACATTGTAAAAATGTTTAGTTAATGTTATTATGAGAAACATTTTCTAGAAACTGCGTCGTGTATTTTAAAGATTCGGTTGTGTGTATACATTATTGAGTAAATCTGTCAAGTTTTACAATGGGAGAGCAAGAAGTATTTTCCTATTACCCAAGTTAATTTAACTCTAAGAATAGGCAAAATATTGCCAGGGTTTTTAACTTATAGGGAATCATCGTCACCACCTCAGTCGTAGGACGTCCACTGCTGGATATAGGCCTCCCCCATAAGGTTCCAATAAGACCGGTCCGAAGCAGACTGGATCCACCATCGACTCGCGGCCCCTATCAGGTCGTCTGTCTACCTTTCTTTAGGGGATAAGAAATCCGAAACTTTTCACTTTTGAAATAAGAAAACTGTTCTTTATCGACAGAAGGCGCTCTTGTATGGAACCGTCCAATGCGGCGTCGGCGTCAGGCGCTGACAGCTCCACCACTTAATATAAATACGCAGCTCTCCTAACACTAGCGATAAATCTGTAACACGCCTCAAAGGATTATCGCCCAAGAAACTATTTTAACTGCCTATCGATAGAGTCCTCTATTGGTTGTGATCACACCATCGGTTAGCTGATATTTTCCGGTTGGCGGTAGCGAGAAATGCTAGAATGCATCGTGTATCCGATATAGTAAGATCCAAGATTGTTTGTTAAATATTGCAGGTCATTTCCGTTGTACATTTATTCGGCATTTCAGCAACGGTCATTTCTCCTACTTTAAAAACCATTGAAAATATATTATAATATGCCATTAAAGAAGATGCTAGGTATGTTATTGGCAATTGAAAGGAGTAGCAAGGTTGAAAGAGCGCTTGGTACACCGTCAGAGAGAGTGAAAATTATTTCAAAACTTCAAGTATTTGTTCCACCCGAGAAGGGTATGCAAATATTTGTATTTAATTGTTACTTTTTTTATTTCTCCAATGTATGTTTAGGGCCTCTTTCACCATCTCTAAATAAAGTGTCAAGTAGGCTAACCGCCATTTAAGGTCACCAGTCACCGGGTATGATGGAGCTGATATACCTTTGTTTGTACGGTAAAAGTCAAAAACATTAAAAAGAAAATAGTAAAAAAATTCGCCTATCGAAGGATGCAGTAAACCGAGTGGATAATTTAATAAAACATAAAATTATTTCTAAAAGTAACTAACCAATACTTTACTTGTAATTGGTGAAAGAGGCCATTAATATAATAAATAAATCAATTAATGTGTTTTACTATACGAGTAATATTCCTTAAAGTCATGGTAGCAACAGTCTAATAGAATCATTCTGTTAAATTTCTTTTAAATTTAGGATCCGCCATTTCCTTTATATACTTTACCTCGTTGTCAATAGATACATAGTGTACCCAATGGATAAACAAACTTTCACATAGAAACGAGGTACGAGTGTGTGCATAGGTTCCGGTGAAAGACTGCAATTGATCGATGCAAGCAATGGAAATTAGGCTAATGATATGGAAAATGGATTTTATAGGTCAGCAAACGGTTGGTGATTATAAAGATTGTGCATATCGTTCGAAACCATCGCAGGTTTAGGACGAATATACATTAATTACATTATCTTAAAAATAATCTATGCTGTGTGATATAAAATCATATACATTACATTTTTAAGGCCACCGAATTGGATTGTTTCTTTGTCTGAATGTATTTGTAGTTAAATTGCATTCCTGTCTGCTTTAGCGGTTTGTTATATAGGATAAGCATTATGGTCTAATATAACCTCAGAAATTACTCTTTCTATTGCTGGATAAAAGCCTCTCCCAAGACTCGTCACCACGCACGGTTTTCGTTTCACACTCCGCTTTCCAACTCTTCTACTCCATCGATTATCCATTCTGAGACATATGTGACCACATCAACTTGCTAATTCTCTTGGCTATGACGAGAACTTTGATTACTCTTAGTTATTTTTATTCGCGATTAAGCATGTCAAGCATAATGAGTGGTTGAAGTTAGATAAACCAGCATAATCAAGCATAATGAATAGTTGAAGTTAGATAGTTGAAGTGTGAAAACCATTCATTTGCAATAAGCTGATGATCAGTTATTATTAAAATTATTAAATCATCATTAAATCAGTTATTACAGGTTATCTAAAGTTAATTCCAGTCGGGAGTTATTTTTTAAATAAAGATATAAAGGTAATGAAACATGTAATTACTAAACTATGTTCATCGATCGCCTGTTTAAAAAAATATTATACTTTTTAAAAGTATACTTACTGAATTCCATTATGGAAAATTCATTTCTAAAACTACGCATTTAACTCCTCACGTGGTCGTGACTCCAATTCTTCCTCGTTCCGACGATTCAAGGCGACTTACCTGAAATTATAAGGAAAATTAAGCATCCCGGATGCACGTGACAGGTATATAAACGGGGTGCGAATGTGGGAATAAATGTGCGACAAATGACAGCGGAAAAATTGTAAACACAGGAAGTGTGCGCTTGCGACGATTTCGCGCCCCTGTCATTGGACGAGGACAGGTGTCGTCTCTCTCTCACCTGTGCACGCGCCCGTGACCTATCCCCCTCCATTTCCGTCCGCACTCTATAAATATCGCGACACATCCGCAGTTTTTGCATAACGTTATGCAATGCAGTGGCGCTCGCAACATCTCTCTTCAGCAAGGCTATATGAATATTTACAAAGTTTCATGAATAGCGATTACATGCGAACACGTTGTCATCAATTTCTGTTTATTAAAACAGTTTCGTAGTTTTTGCTATCCAATTTGGGTCACAAGCGACAGAATTAGCGAAATTCTTCGAAGTCTCCTTTACATAACACGAGAAAAGATTCACTGACAGTATTCGTGTTGTAATTTGTGTTGTTTCTGTTTTATGATATTTCTGACAAATAGTTTACAAGCAGAGGTGATTATTAGATTTCTATTCTTGTAATAAAACATCACAGAAATATTAGATGTTATAAAAACATCTTTAGATTTACTAATGAGATGACATTAATATTTTTAACATTTATAGATATGTTTAAACGTTTACTGTATTCTGAACATTTTTAAATGTTAACCTAACATTTTAGACTTTATTTTATAATATGTATAATTAGACTAAATAAATAAATGGGATGTGGACGTTTTAGGTATATGAATGCATGTAAGTACGTTACGAGTAATAGGTATTATCTTTGAGCGTATATGCATATAAATCCAACAAATTCGAATATGCCATACACCAAAAAAAATCATTGATACTTTAGCTATCGAGTGGTGTGATAAAATTTTGAATGTATATAATAGGTTTTGTAGATACAGCATCGAACTGTATCCCCTGATTTTGTTATATACACTTTTCTGAATTGACTCCCAGTGTGGAGTAGGGTTATCAACTATTTAAAAAAATAAAATAAGAATACGCAACAAAAAGAAAGTAATTTTCAAATTTAAGTTTTTATTGTTTTAAATACATATTTTTTGGTGCTTTTTGGTGCACGCTAACAATTTTTGGTTGTTTTTAAAAGTTTTCACGGTGCAGAGAATAAATACATTTTGCAACATTTTTTTTTTGAGGATTCTTATCTTTTCATATTGTTTTTTACTTCTTATCCATTCATATTGTTTTTTCCATTCAGGTTTATATTTTTGTAATAATATTGGTTTTATCGTATTAGATTTTTTTAGAAGTAACAGCTATACCTATCACTATCAGAATTACTTGTCATTTTAAGAAATTTAAAACAATATTTATTTAAATGGATTCTTTGTTTCTTCAAATAAACAAAAGACGATTAATTATCTGTAGATGTTAATGCTGCTAACTGAGTTGTATCTTGTATGCGATTCAGTTAGTTAGGCATGTTGATGTTGATAATTTTATAATTGTAATGTGTGGTGTAGTGTTGTTGTGTTGGCGTGAAGTGGAATGTCTAGCCAAACCTAATAATGGTTTCCAGACATGGTAATCATCGTGTGTGTAAATACGTGTGGATAATAAATAAATAAATAAAAGTCGACTATCATGATCTTTCATACTTGACAGTGACATCATCCGTTTCAATCAATAAATAAACAATCAATAATAATAAATAATCATTCTAATCATGTGTACGCCGTTCTGAAATTAAGGAAGGTCTGAAGTTCTGAAAACCATTCCGCATAAAGAGTGTTTTGTTTTGCGCATCATAGTAAAGATTCGAAATAAAGTATTTTCGCATAGGTACTTTATGCAAAAGTATAAAGTATGTTTATCATAAATAAAGTAGGATAAGTTATAATAAAGTATGGTTTCAACCCTAAGTGTGGAAGCAAATTTAAAGTCCATAGATATAGGGCCCAATGACCATTAGGTTCTAGTCAGATAGTAATAGTAACTTCAAATAAACATGATTTTGTTTTGATTTGTTGCTGAAGTGAAGATGATGCCAAATATTGTAATTTATATTTTGGCCGATGTAATCTACAATAAGGAATAGATATTATGCGTTTATCAACAGATAACTCGTTAAATGTTACGTGCCAAACGACGAAGGTTTTAAGTTGTGTTGTTTATTTTGTGATTACAGGGTGTTTCCTGCAATAAATGATGATAATATTTTATACTATATTAATTGAGATTTCCTATTATAAACTAAATAAATATAGTTAATTATTTATTCAAAATTATAAATCAAAATCAATATTAGTCACCCAACTGCTCGTGAGCTGTTTTTCGGTCCAATATACTCGTACAGAGAAGGGACACATTCTTTGTAAGATAAATGTCCGAGTAACTTAATAAATAAATAAAGTGAGTACCCAAACACAACAGCACGCGCCCTTTTATTTCATGCTGGTATTCTGCGAATTACACCAATGACTTAATTATAGCGACATAGTGTCTCTATATGGGCCTCGTAAGAAAGTTCAACGTCGCTCAACGACCTTATAGGTAGAGGGCTATCCTCGGGCTTACACTGCGAGATCGAATAAGGATTGAGGAGATCCGTGAATAAACAAGAGCTACCAATATAAACCATCCGATTAATAAGTAAGTTGGTGTAGCATTGGGCCAGGACATACAGTCCGACGTCCGCTAGGGCCGGAAGATTCTAGAGTAAAGCAAGCACGGTACAAGTAAGCGCACCCACAAAATGAAGTGATGATTTTCTTTTATACATATACACCTACATACTTATATAAAAACCTGTGCTTTAAACGTGTCTTTCAAAGCGCGGAATGGCTTTAATTTTTCAGTCAATTTTATTGTCAAAGTACTTAGTGCTTACATCCATGAATTTGTTTTCTAGACTCGAAATTTATGAAATTTTTAATTTTCAGTAACAGCTTTACGTCGTTCAAAGATATGTCTTCGTTGTGTGATTGACAGTTTTAATTATCAAACGTTCAAAACCAACGTATATTTTTTTGAGTAAGTAATTAAAAAATATTATGGATGAGCATTTTCAAAATATTAGCTGGTGCCCACGAAAAATAATAAATATTATATATCGTTGTGACGACGAAATTTATATATTTTTTTCAAATTTTATCCGAATTCGTTTAGCCGTATTGTGTTATTGAGAAACAAACATCCAAACATACAGACTAATTTAGGTATTTATAATTTAATATTAATATGATTTTCATGTGGTTCTGTTAAAAAAAAATTAAAGACTTCTATTATATTGAAAATTCAGTTACAACAAAATTAGTACATTATAAAGTAACGGCTTCAGTTCAGTTTGCGTCCGGTGAAATATAACCGGTCAGCTGCGTATGCGTGAGTGACGCGTTGTTTATGAGATATATGTAGGTTAATGTGTACAGCGACATCTAGCCAACACATTATGAACTCGCTCCACCATTGGGTTCATAACCAATTAAAACAAACATTATTTTCCACGGAATGGGTAGATTTCAAACCGTTTCATCATATAAATAAGATACAGTTTTGTGTGTAGATTGTATTTATGAACTGCAAAGGGAATATGTTTGGGATTTGTATTTTTAGCTTTTACGTGTTGCAACGTAACGTCCATAACGTCCAAATTAGAACCAATTCATTGGTTAAATTGGTTGTTCGTTTAACGAAACTGGTGCAATATTATTTAAATCCGAAGCGTCTGTATTTACAACACTCAAATTTACAATTTGCGCTCTAAGCTGTTTTATTATATAAGGGTAATTTAACGAATAAACGACATTTTAGTCATTTATTTAGCAAATGATGTTTCAAAAAATTATCCACTGGCAACAATCCATCATGGGTAAAATTCATAAATTCCAACACCATTGAGACATGAACAAAAACATGAATGACGAATTGAACACAAGATGTGCAACAGAAATCTTTTCGATAATATGCGGCACTAGATGGAGACACTAGGCCACTTGACCACTATAAAAACTTTATATAATATATTATATTATGTTTTAAGATTTCTTTAGGATTTGTCCATAATAGTTCTTCAATTCAGTCAAATTCACAGCCTTATATTTATTGTAATTTGTTTTATGTCCTTTTTCTATATGTTCCTTTGCTACAAATAAAACTTTATCTATTGTGTTCTATTCAAATACTGTGCCTGCCTTAAAAGGATATAAAAAATAGAAAAGTTTGGTATATAGTAATGGGTTTCGCATTCCTTACTCACTTGTTATTTACAGATATCACAAACATTTTATATTTAAATTCGTAGGTGATTTGCTAGGTCTGTTCTTATGCTCTATCTTGTTAAAAACTGTTTATATTGTGAACAATTAGCGACACGCTATCTGCTTCGCTTAATTGCAACTTTTCTGCAAGTTATAGTACAAACCTTTCTCGTGAAAAGTGAAAAGTTTTCCATTAGTGAAACCCTTTGGGTTGTTTAAAAGTTATTAGCGGTGAAACATACAGCAGCTCTATTTTATAACTAACTATTGCACGCGGCTTCGCCCGCGTAACTTTATAAAATATAGCCTATGTTACTCGCTGATAATATAGTTTCCCAACAGTGAAAGAATTTTTCAAATCGGTCCAGTAGTTTCGGAGCCTATTCAATGGAAACAAACAAATAAACAATCAAATATTTCCTCTTTATAATATTAGTATTAATATGTATGTATGTGTAGATATATATGTGAAGGAGAAGATTATAAAAAGGGCCAAGTGTTTAAAAATAAAGAGTATTTAATTTGCTAGTCCTCATCTTGTAACGACCATAGTAATGTAATTGTTATGAGACATTTTCAGTCAGTGAAATGTGTTGAATTTATTTAGTATTGTGATTGATGTCAGTCATTGCAATAAATCAATATGCTTGTCGGTTTGTCCGTCGGATCTATATTGGTTGGTGCCAATAACCTTTTCAATATAATACGAACGCTACGGGGCGAGCTATTAGATTAGTTAAACGCTATATTTAATTTAATTTTGAAAATGTAGTTCTATGGAAACAAAATCCTTTTTTTAATAACGAATTTTATTTGGCATAAATATTTTGATATATCAAAAACATAAACTATTTATCTCTAATTGCTATAACCGTTATTAAATTTAAATCAAAAAGATTTTAAATTGAGGTCATGAAATAAAAATGTGAAAAAATACATAGGCAAAAATATAGTTAGGCCATATTAAAAAAAAAGTATAAATTAAAACAAAAGTACAAAAAAATTGCGGTGAAAGTTAATAAGTACTCGAAATTTCTCGAAAGAAGATTTTTGACGAGATGATTGTCACTTAACTGTAATCTACTTCAATATCAAATCATTTTCACTTTTCTTACCGTAAAGAATTAAATTCGTCACGATCTAATAGTTCTGAAACAGTTATTACCTATTTTCTCGCCTACTTATGAACCTTTGTGGCAATGAAAACATTTTCTTGTACTTTTTTAGTATCGCTTGTGCATTTTATTTTTTGGTTAATTGGAAAAATATATTATTATTTTTTTAAATTAAAACATAGTGTGGCTTGACTTAAAGTAATTGGGACGTATCTATACCTAAACGAACCTAACCTAAATTGATTAATCTATAAACGAAATAAGAATTTTTATTGAAAATATGTTATCTCTAATTAATTTGTTTTAAATTAATATGTTGACTTTAGTTTAAATATTATAATCGTTTCACTATAGATAAATAAGAAGCCCTTTTTACGTTTGTCATAGTCATAAACAAATTCTCGTAAAATTTCAAACGCTTGATATTTAAGAGAAGTTGCGAAAGCTTTTCTCAAGGCGTTCATTAAAGCAACTGTGCTTTTATGAATTCCCTAATAGTGATTGGAATAAATTATGAAAAATATAGTCACATTTTCAGTGTACTTCAGGTTTCAATGTGAAAATTAAATAGAATATTTAAGAAGGAAAGAAGCTTTTAAAAATCTATGTCATTATTTTATGTGAATTTTGGACATATTAAAACAAACTAATTATGCTGAAATGTGTACACTAGGCGTCTTAAAATAGTTAATTCGAAAAATATTATACTGTAAGTACCTACTTTATGGGGAAGGTTTCTAGTTCCATAGCAGGATCTTTGTGTTTTTAATTAAAAGTCGTACGTCACTCAGGTTAACGGTTTACTTTATAGTGATTGACCACCCACCATAAAGTGGGTGAGATGGGTTGACCTGATGCTGCAGCATCAAGTAGTCTGCGGGATACCCAACTTCTTAGCAACACACTTGCAGCAGAGCAATTTTGTAATATTTTGTTAATTTTGGTAAAAAAAAATTTTAATTGAGTCAAGGCAGAGCTTGGCCGCGATCTCACTTGATGTAAGGTGCAGATGCGGCCGAAATTGGACCACGCTTACCTAGTAAGTGCCCATTTACCCTTGATTTGAAGACCCCGAGGTTGTAATTTTGATGAAACACAGACGCAGGCAGTGAGTTCCACTCCCTAGCAGTTCGGACAAGGAAGGTGGAACTGTAACACCTCGTGTGTGACCGAAGAACATCAACCACGAAGGGATGAAACCCCTGTCTGCGCCTCGTGGTCCGCAAGTGTAACGGTTCCGGTTGGATTAGATCGTATAGAATGGACGCACACTCTCCATAGTGCAGACGATAGAAATATTGTATGTTTTCATTTGCGTTTATCATCTATTAGATAATAAATATATTTATATATGTTAAAACATATTATAATGCTGTGTCGCAACAGGAGACTTATTGTATGCAAGGCGGCGGGTTCGCATGGTGTGGGCGAACGCACTTTGCATCTGCACACAAATTAATTGCAGTATGTACTCTTCTTGTCGCATTATGCAATTGATAGCCGACCAAAAATAGCCAGCAAGCGCGTGGAATATTCGCAGATTGATTACACGGTTTTCGTTGAATTCGTTTAGTGGAAATTTTGAATAAATATCTAATAGAAAACAAGCAGTAAATAAAATAAATAAATCACGAAGCTCACAAATTAACCATTCCTATAAATAAACGATTGAAAACACTAACTATACGAGTAAACACGTTTACCAAGCTAAGAAAAATAATCTGTTATTGTAATCTATACTTATAAAATTGTTTATCCTAACTGATTATCAAGTCACATCTAAAAATACTAAGTCTAGAAAGCTGAAACACAGGTTTAATTTGTAATGTAGATAATCATCCGTTATGAAAGGATTTTTGAAAATTTCAATTCTAAGTATGCGATGCCAGGGGTGGGTTGCTATCTATTTATATAGGGTAGTAGCAATTTTCTTCTGCAAATTATATACACAAACCTTCCTCGTTTATCCCTCTTTGAAAACTTATGGTTTCACTTATGATACTCACAGAGATAGATACGGAAAGCGACTACAATTTATACTATGTAAGGATAATATTATGTACCTAATAGAATAGATATAATTAGATTTAAAATTTAAACAGCCGTACTATTTAATTATAAATCTTATCTATTTATTACTTACACAATTATCTAAAATAATATTTGAAAAAAAAAAAAAGCCTATATGACTGTTATGCCACTCATTCTGCTTCCTTTTGCACTATTATTAGTATAATTATGTGAGCATTTCTGTACAAAACGAGATAATTTTAGTCGAGTTATAGTGATCAAGACGTCAGCGCTCCATTAAAACACGATGTTTCAACTGTCATCGCGGTGATTAATTAGAATTATGTAATGTGGCCATCTTTTTAGAGCACTCATATTTTCTTAACAGCTAGGCAGTACTATGAGTCATTATGTTTAATTAAAAACTTGAAAATAAATAAAATTGTGAGCCTTATACGAACTAAATTGAAATTTTACTTAGGACATTTATAAAGTCGTTCGTCCTGACTGACTATCAACGTATAGCCGAAACTTTTAAGTCCAGAAAAGCTATATTTTAAATACTCGTATACTAAGCATCCGCTAAAAAAGAATTTTTGAAAATTTCAATTTTGTGCGAAGCTGGGGGCGGGTAGGTAGTATGTGATAAGACACATGGATACGGCGAGTTACCAATTTTGCCTTGGTCTTCTGCAAATAATAATAATTGAAAAGTATCACGAAAAAGGCGGTCAAATAGATGTCGTGATTATGCAATATTCGAGATCGAACTGAGATAACAAAATCTGCCAAGTTTGTAAAATTTATAAATCGAATAAAATAAGCAGAGCTGGCTTCTAATATTTATTTGCAGGCCAAGTACAATGAGGAAGAGATACTTAGTCAATACTTAATACCTGTAACAGGTTCTCTTTGGGTAAAATGGGTTCGACCATCATATTACATTTGCTAAACCAACAGACTTCGTCCTGTCAAAATCTAGATGTGGTTGGTATACAAAAAAAAAAAGATCAATTTTTCAATTTTTCTCTTCATAAGAAACCCCCTCGTCCTTTTTCATAACGAATATTAGAAAAAAAAGCCGCATTAGTAGTTTTCGAGTTTTGCGCTTAGCAACAAACACATTTAGCGCTTCATTTTCTCATATATTTTGTATGGAACGGGTTTTTATACTGAGGCAGTACGAAGTTCACTTATGAAGTATGATGATCTATGTCTGTAATGATTTATTCATTGGATTTTCAATTTTCCATATGAAATATATGTAAATTGTAAAGTTTACAGACCGCCTCATCCGCTTCGCTGCCGTAAGCATTTAGGTCGAACGTAAAACTTTAATGTCTACTTACGTGACTATTTGAAACAATTTTATTTATAACTAGCCGGTGCTCGCGACTTTGCTTGCGTAGAACCACCCAGAATGTTCCTAGCCTAATTTTGTGAAGATCTGTTCAGGCGTTTGAGAAGGCCATCAGACCATTTCCAAATTGACGAAGAGATTTCACTAACTTCCACAGGTTCCATTGATACTGTTATTTCGGTGTGGCAGAAAAAATATAATAAAGGAAGTAAGAAAATGGTAGGTACAGGGGTCTCGAGTTGTACGTTGTCTATAGGGGGCATGAGTTAGGTATATATTAAACATCGGGGGGCCCGATGTTTAATCCGGTCTTGACAATGAACGAATTATTTCTTGAGATTTAAATAATATAATTTTTGTAGGAACAGGATAATGTCGCGGTTTATTGATATATTGAAAAATGTTTACCAATTGTTTTGGTAAACTTGTGACAGTCATTATGAGTCAATGACCTGATGCGATGGGAATGTGTAAGCTCGCACTAAAAGGATACAAAAATATACTCTACGAGAAACTACTATTTTTAGTAAGCAGGATGGTGGGGGAAGCACTAAATTCCTTAACTAAAAACCCAAATTTACAAAAATTACTTCTTCCATATTATCTATACTAATTTATATATACTATTATATAAATTTGAAGAGTTTGTTTGATTGAACGCGCTAATCTCAATAACTACTGGTTCGAATTGAAAAATTATTTTTGTGTTGGATAGTCCATTTATCGAAAAAGGCTTTAGGCTATATAATACTGGCAATTATAATTTAATACTGGCAGACTGCAGTGGCAAAAGTCTTATTTTCATCCCATCAGATGGCGCAAATAGCAACTGATTTTTAAATTTGTTTTTGCGATATCGTATAATAATTACTCATATATTTTCTTTTTCAACGGGGACAAAGTCGAGGGCGCCAGCTCGTAATATTATAAATGTGAAAGTTACTCACGCCTCAACTACTCAACCGATCATCAAAAATTTTTATACACATTGTCAGGTATATAAAGGACATTAGGGCAACTTTCCTAAAAAAAAAGTACTGCTCCCGAGGGACACGGACAAAGTCGCGGACAAAAGCTATTATTGTATAAATAAATAATAAACCGATGCTCTAATTAAATCCATTATCTAGAAACCATACTGACTTAATGGTCAATTTTGTGTTTTTTTCGTAAGCGATTGCGCTTACGAATACGATTTCTAGATATAAAAAATAATAAAAAAATTGTTCTTTATTATTTTTTATATCTAGAAATCTAGGTTCACTTTTTTTTAAATATACTTTTGGAGAATATAATAGGGGTGAAAGTTTGTATCGGCCTCATACGGTGTTTCTTACGTTATTATGAAAAATAACGTGAACCAAACGAAAAAGTCATAAAAGACATTTTTAAATAATACCCAAATGGAAGTAAACGTCGGATTAATTATAGTTTGATATTATTTTGAGATTTTTTTTTGTGTAAATTCAAGACGAGCTCCATTTTTGATCTCAATTTTTTTTTTCTTACCATTAAAAAAATGCATAACGTCTTTTTGTCGCAAATCGAATTCCAAGCATGCCAAGCCGCGCTTGCAGCTAGTAATAACAACAAAACAAAACCAACAAACTGATATCAATGAACTTTTGCGAATTTCAAAGTCAACGTTTTTCGAATTTTCTTCCAAGAATAAAAAGTTTCATTTCAATTTGGAGTTTTATCGCTTGATAAATCTTTTTAAAAAGTATACACCGAATTCTTTTAGCGCATTTTTTTTTCGTTTTTCAAAACACGCTTAGAGTTATAAATCTCTTTATAGTGTATGTTGAACAATGCATGAGACGATCACCTCGACATTGGTGCGAGGCGTCGAGACGCGCTATTTCTGTGCGCGCGCGCACCTCGTTATTCATTTTCGTTACACGGCGCTGTTACACTATTGCATATGCGACATATGTAATATAGTTAACAAACTATATTTATACACTTATTTTGATATATTTCAATATATCATGGCGAGTGATTAATGTCAATACACATAACGCAACCTCTCAAAATTTTTACCATTATTTCATATTATTAGCCTTTTTTTTACAGAATTAATTTATCTTTCTATTAAAATACCCAAAAAAAACTAAAAAATCGTTTGTCCTTAGTGACTATCAACGCATAGCCAAAACTACTATAAGTGTAAAAAGCTTTAATTTGGAACATAGGCTTATTTTATAACGTAAGCATTGTCTAAAAAAGCATTTTAAAAGATTTTAACTTAGTACGAAGCCGGAGCGTTTCACTAGTTTAAAAATAAAACTTTTATTTTTAAATATTTATTGTATTTAATAGAAAATTTGATTGGTTTCGGAAAGATTTTTTATCGAAAATGATGTGTAATTTTACAACTAAATGTAATTGATTTTGTATAATCCACACAAAAAATATATTACTACTAGCTAAACTGACAGACGTCGTTTTAATTAAGTGTTTGACGTCAATATTTGATTGAAATATCTATTTGAATTTTATTGTTAGCTAGGAACTCAGGATGGGAAAATCAAAAAATGATCTTTTGTAAGGGGGTGGTGTAAGGGGGCGAAACGCAGTGTACCCTGTATTGCCAGATCCAGATCGTAGCCAACTTTGAAAAGATAATTTCCAAAGTTAACCCTGCCGGGAATCGAACCCGGAGCTCTTAAGACAGAGCGTTAAAGCAAGCACTTCCACCACTCGACCAAGAGGCTCGTTAAAGATCTAATTATTTTAGCTGTGAAATGTTCGTTTTTATAATTTTTGTCACATCCTCTTTCAATGTTGTGCATAATAAATTTATAAGTGACGTTTTATTAAGACGACAAGGTTGTAGGAAATTTTTCTTTTAATTTTATCGGTGCCAATAAACCTATTTAAATGCCTAAAACAAAACTGTTACGATCTTGTTTTCACTCACAAACAAATTCAAACACTCTATTGAAACTTATTAACAAAAACATCAATTAGAAACCTCATTCGGAATTATACTTATAGAAGTTGTATTTTTATAAAAATGTGCCAGCCAAAGATGTTGGCTATATTTTCATTTCATATACACATACAGGCTGTTTGGAAAATGAATTCAAATATTCACGGCGATAAGAGTTTTAACCGTTTAGAATTTTTAGATAGTCTGATTATTTTTTATTATTATTATACAATATAATAGTTTTATACGATTCATCGTTATCGTTTATTATTTTAAAAATATTAGATTAAACATATTTTAAATATTATGTGCGACATTATTAAAAAGGTTTTCTATCCTTTCTATTAACGTATCACACAAAGAGATATCTATATTTACTCGAATCGAAAAGCTAATATGTATTAAATTTTAAGAGTACCCATACTTACTTCATTTTAAAATTGTTTTGTGATGTTAAACTACATTCGAGCATGTACGTGCGAGTAAAGAGCATCCGCTTAGAAAGGATTTATGAAAACTCCAAAGCTCGGCTCATCGGCTTAAAAGGGATAACTAGCTGTCTTTAAAGGGGGGATGAGAGGGGGAAGTTTTTCATGAAAGTTTTTGTTTTTAGGAAGTTAATAGAAACTTGAAAATTTGAATTACAGCAAACGGTACTAAAAACAATTTTAAATTGAAGTAAGTATGGCTATTAATCTACTACTATTACCATAATCTATTTAGATAACTATTAAAAACCGATATCGACCGGTCCGTGACATATTCTCTTAAAATAATATAATTGTAAATTAGAAAATTACATTCTAAAATTATTGTAGCTGGTTCGGTGTCGACTTGTATTTATAACCGAAATATTAGACATATCCGTTGGATGGTTGGTTCCTCCATTACGGTGAACATGTGCGTGGTAGATGACCTTCCAACTGAATCATATTCAATAAATCAGATAAATACGGCCATATGGTATCCAACATTATTATTGGAACTCACAAATAGGTGACATAAGGGCCAGATCACGATCCATTTTGGCGAGCCCTTAGTCTAGTGGTTGAGATGCTTGCCTTACTGCTTCACTCAGAAGTTTTGGGTTCAATTCCCGGCAAGGTCAATTTTGGAAATGAACTTTTCAAATTTAGTTCTGATCTGAGTGTTTTAGTCTGAGTGTTTTAAAATGACTGCAAAAACGCAGTGCGCCTGCCATTTCTAAATGCCACTCTCATCTTGTTTTGTTTGTATTTATAAGCGCAACGTCAACTCGTTTGCCGAAATTCATCATAAAAATATGTGTTTTTTTTACTTACTGCATATTGAAAATTAATATAGAAAATAATTAATTGTTTTAGACAACCCACTAATTAGCTACAAACCGACAACGCTACAGAAGCAGGAAATATGAAGATCATTTTAAGAGAATATTCATTCGTAGCTGTCATAAAAAATTACATGTAAAAATAGTGCGTGCTGACTAACTAAATAACGGGAATGAAAATCTCGAGAGGGGAACGATTAATATCCGACGGCCTGCCAACTTGAGTTAACACGAATATTAATTCGCTTTCGTTTTTAACAAAACAAACGGCAAAAAACATCGGTGGCCCGTTCCCTCCGAGCGATTGGTGACCGAAATCGCGTCTTAATACGCGCCAAACATTTGTCCGTCCAGTTTTAATTATATCCGCTGCGTTCCATTTTCGAGTTTCGCGTCGCAACCGCATGTTCCGTTTTATATGCGTCTTCCGCGAGTCGACGCTTCACCAATCACCAATTGGCTGTCGAATGCGCAACCAATCACCGATCCGCTGTCGAACGTGTGACCAATCACGTCAATCAGATCAGAAGCCGCGCGCCGGCTTCAAAAATGGAACGCGTTTAATCGAATTTTAAATTTCATTCAACCTAATTAAACACCATGCCAATTTTTTAAAATATAATTTACAGGTCGACTTGCGTACTGCTTTGACCGCGTGAAAATTAAAAATACTAACCAAATTCATTAAAAAAAAAAAACAGATCCAATAGACTATATGTGAAAACTGTCAATTTGACGAGCCCATGGTGGAGTGGTTAAAGTGCTTGTCTTAGG
This sequence comes from Synanthedon myopaeformis, assembly GCA_944738685.1. Classification (NCBI taxonomy): domain Eukaryota; kingdom Metazoa; phylum Arthropoda; class Insecta; order Lepidoptera; family Sesiidae; genus Synanthedon; species Synanthedon myopaeformis. The sequence goes on along the minus strand of OX122921.1, from coordinate 9,513,411 downwards.
GCTCTGTCTCAGAGGTCCCAGGATACATTAGTGGCAGGGCCAGTTTTATTTAAAGCAACCTAAAAGGGCTGGTCCGCGTCTCTGATTAATAAAGAACACGGGTTAATCTAATGCAGGCTGCTTCTGACTGGTCCAACAACAAAATTTTTGTGGAGACTTATACCCAGCAGTGAACGTTCTATGCCAGAGATAATGATCATTTAAAGCAAACCTAAAAATAGAAAGCCTATTTGAAAAATTGAAGGTTTGAAAAAAAATTCAAAAAATTTCAAAAATATGTATAATAAGAATAATAACCTACGTACAGAAAAAAATTTCAAAGAATTTAAGACATTTCGTGTAGGTATATATGTGTGTGTACCTACTGTGTACCTAAGTTCTTCTCGGTATAAGGATTAGATTAGATATTATTATTTCTAATCACGGAGAGGTCTATTCAGTACACTACTATTAGTATGGACACGGGCAACCCAAGATAATCTTACATCTGATAATATCTGCAGGTAAATTCAACATAAAAATTCACTACGCTATCTTGCTCTGGCTTGTTCAAATGAATATTATAATTTGCTCATATAAATGACCTTTTATGAATAAATATACAAACGAAAAAGGAACAATATTTTTGACAAATTTTGTTTAGCAAAACTAGTTAGTTAGTCTCTTGTGAGTCTCGTAACTCATTTCAGCCATAAGAGGAGCCCATTTACTATCCTAACTAATATTAAAATGTAAATAATAAAATAACAATACCTATTAATAATACGAAAGTGAGTTCTTTTTGTGCTGGTATACTTTCACGCCTTAAATTTATTATTATTATATTTATTATCAATCAACAGGTAATTATGAAATTTTGCATACACGTTATCATAGGTAATAAATATCGGGTACCTTTGACCCAGAACAGTATAATATAATAAACATGAAACTGAGTTTGTTTGTTAGGATTTCACGCCTTGACTACACGACTGATCATTATGACCTCTTGCATACACTTTGTCAGCGGTACAGAAAAGGACATAGGGTACCTTTCATTCAGAACAGTGTTTACTCCAAGGGTTGAAAACAAGTCGCGGGCAAAACAAATTTTGCAGCGTTTTGCCGGTAAAACACCGGCATAATGAAGACTAACCAGTAAAATCTCGATCTCCCAATAATAATTATGACGTGCTAACTCACTACAGATTTGTAGAGAGTCGAAAACAAGCGACCAGGTTTTTCTTGTACCGAATAATTGAAACATGAATGACGAGGTATATATTTTGTTTTCGGGCACTTGTTTCATTTTATTATCGAGTTAATGGCGGACGAGCGTTTTGCTGGAGCGTGATCAAACGGGCGGGGTGTTCCGCGCTCATCAATTAGCCAAAATCTTACATTTGGCACTGTTCCCGGACACTTGTTCAGTATTCTCAAGAAAGTTTTGCGTTCTTGATTCAATGCGCGCCCCTGAATGCGCACATCCATTTAAGGGGCTTTTTATGAATGCACAAAACAATAATATCAGATCACTCCAGATGGTGTTGTCACTCACGAGCACATCTTTGTTCTCTAAAACAAAACAACACTTGTTGTTCTAATTAATCATCGTAAGAGGAACATTGTTGTCTCGTGCGAAATGCTTGCACGTGCTTTCTTCGTCTGATCTGTCTCACTGCTATAGTTCTCAGAATGGGAAGTTCTATACAACTACCTATATTGTATAGTTTCCACAGGGAATGCCATACGTTATTGATATGCAGTATAAAACTAGATTACTGGATTTAGTGCTCGCTAGTTATTGATAAGTAAAGAGTAAACAGCAATAAAATTTTGCTTAGTGAAGACTTAAGACAGATTTACCCAGCGAGACAGAATCCTTGACAAGAGAATTAAATAAATATAGTTCACATTAAATTTATAAGCTGAAATGGCTGTAAGGATGCTACACACCTTCAACCAGAAGATGCGGGTCGTTTATAAACATTAAAAGACAAACTTTGTTCTAAATAACATTCTTCAAATTAAAATATATCTGACAGAACGGTGTGATATTATTCACATAAATATTTTTCAGCATCAAGGCAAAAATTAAATGCTAAAAAAATCCATAGAATTAAACTTTTTATTCTATCGCTAAAATATATTAAATAAGTATCTTATTACCTACAGTGTCTCTATTTTATTGACGTAATCACACATCATCATCATAGTCATAAGCATTAGGTACCTATAACCATAATACAGTCATTCTAACCTCTATAAACTTTCACTGTTGGACAAATGGATCGTTGACTTTTCGTCAGCCACTAAACCGCCACAACATCTGTGATAATAGTTAGGCGACTTTCTTTAACATTATTTGTCCACTTGGGTTAGTCCAAAGTATAGCACGTACTCTAGCCCTCTGGGTAGCCTTTCTCAAGAACGTTTCTTTCTAAGTGGAAGTCAATTTAAACTAATCTTATTTTAGTAAGACTCGGTTTAATCTTGTTGCTCGGAGAAATCTCAGACAGTTTCATAGCGCACTGTGTGGCTCATTATAGTAAGTCTATTTACAAGGCCAATATAGGTAGGTACGAGTACATTAGGATTTGGCCAACATGACTGAATTTCCTGCTGAACTTTCAGATGACTCATAGAATTTTCCATACTAACAAACAACACAATAAAATTCCTAATTCTAATTACGCTTTAATTCTTATAAATAGAGAGTAGCACGCAGCTATACTAGAATTTAATAATACTTTGGATATTTTTTTGAATTTATATACGAATGACATGTATAGAGTAAAAATTATATACATCGTTGGCGTTGAAAAATTAAAAATATTACACCTGAGATAAAATATCGGTAGGTACTTATTATAACGCCAGACATTTTTTCGACACAGCCTATGTAGAGCCGAGACGTACCTCAACCTGAGAATAGTGATCATATAAAAATTTAATTTCAAAATATTCAAAAAAGACAACAAAGTAAAGTTACCTATCGCGAATCTCTTTGGAATACACAAAACAATTTTGATGCATATTTGGTGTTCCAAAAAAACTAATATTATGTCTTCTATGCCAGCCATACGAATACGATCATAGGCACGATCCAATTGGCTGGATAAAAAAAAATTGTTATTTCGTCTAAATTTATGAAGATCTGTTTAGACATTTGAACATCATTAGCTCATTTCCTAGTTGAAGGAATCTTGTTAACTTCCACAAGTTCGATTGAAGTGATCGATGTGAAATTTGGTATAAGTAATGTTATTTTGGTGTTATGTCTATGACATGGTAACCTTGACCTGATGCTGCAGCATCGACGCAGCATTGATAAAAACTGTAAATCATATTTTCATAATTTGGCAATTATATAATAATAAACTAAGGAATTTTTCGAACAAAATGTAAAGCTGTTATGGATCAGGCCCAAAAATGGTGACAAACACATAACTTTTGATAATTTAAGTATACGATTTTTTAAAATTTAAATTTTTAAATTTTAAATCGATTTTTTAAATGGAAAAAATATGTTAGTGAATTTAATATATTGGTAAAAATTCAATCACATGCCAGATTCTTCAAAACAATTTCTGTGTCTCATTGAGTCCGGTATGCAAGGACAAACAAATATATAAATAATATAAACAAATATATGAATTTATAGCTTTCCATTTCTACATAGCAAACTTAATCGTTAAATAAATAACAAAGCAAGGAATATTTTTACTCAATTTTTTTAATAAAGTAGCAATTGTGTCAGATAAAAAGTTTCAAACAGGTTTTAGTGAAATATATTGATTTGCTTTTGCCCTTTATCGGCATTCTTTATAAATTAGGGTCTATTTTAACTGTAATTAAATATTTTAACTGAACTATTTTCATATAAAAATTTCTTCAAAATCTTCACAAACAATTTCATAATCTTTCTCATTTATGAAATTAGTTATATGGTTCTCGTGTAATTGGTGTAATTTTGCCTACAATTTGTATCAAGCAAAATAATTCTTAAAAAATGTCTGAGATCACTTTAGGGCAGGGATGGGGAAACTTTTTCCTTCGTATGCCAATATTTACTAACGAAATATATGGCGGGCCAAGTTGTTGCATTTTTGGCTATATTATTACTGAAATAAAAATATTGATAGGTATTTTCTGAAACACTAATTTATTGTGCAATATTACAAAATAACTATTGAAATAAGAAAGAAATTGAAAATTGCAATTAAATTAAACTTTTAAGTTAGCTGCGAAGTAGAAGGTCAAGTCCGGGAGTCCGCGCGTAGTCGATAGCTTATCTTTATTTTCGGTTTTGCTCACGAAAGTTGTTGTTATATGCGAGCTGCGCACTTCCAACGAGAATGAAATTTCTAACAATACGAAAACTTCATTTGATTTTTGTTTGATGGTCGCGGGCCGGATTTCAACGCTTCACGGGCCGGAGATGGCCCGCGGGCCGTAGTTTCCCCATCCCGGCTTTAGGGGCTATACGTCAGTAGTGCATACTTGGCTGGAAATTCCTTCTTTTCTTGTAAATCTCAAGAAAAGAAAGAGATTGTTTTTTACAATTTGTTATTTAAATGGTTCAACCACATAATATTCTCTTATTAGCTGGGCAGGCTCTGGCAGCAGTAACCACCACCTTACTTGGTATCAATCAATAGGCGGCGGCGGTAGCCACCCACCATACCATCAAATTAACCGTCAGTGGGCATGCGGATCTTTACATGAAAAATGTGCTAAACTAAAAATATGAATTAAAAAAACATCTTCAATGAGTAGGTAAGTAATACTTATTCCAAAGTGGAATAAATTGGGATATTATGTTAAAATATTAAATAAATCAAAACTGCGTGCGAAGAGAGCTTTAGAAAAGTTCTTTGGGAATCATACTCGTATTTGCTTTTAGTCAGGTTTTTGTAACTTGTACCTAAGTTATGGTTTGTTGTGATGAGTTTTTTTGTTTCAATACATAATTTAGGTATATGCTAGTTTACCGAATTTTAACAAAACTCTTGTAATTTCAAGCCTACCTTATTCGGTGTCAAATAATTCTAATTTATTTTGGCTAAAATGTGTTTCATTTTACTATTTTTGAAAACTATCATTAATTGGAAACCCGATCTACATATTTAGTTTTTATGAATGATTGTTTATTTGAAGGATAATTTTTTGATGTTTCTTTGCACGACTGAGGTCATTAATTAAAAAACGTGTAAATAAACTATACTCTGAAAATATGCTCAAAAGTGTTTGACCAAGCATTTTCTGATATAGCAGCGTCTTCAAAGGTCTGTCTGCTTTAGTTTTTGCATCAAAAACAACTGTAAAGAGCCATACACGAGTAACTCGGACGCAAACATTTAATGTTCGCATTCGTATTGTGAATAAACATCGTAATAACAGATAAACTAGGATTGGAGCCAAGACGAAAATATTCTACAGCGAGTTTTTCCATCGGGTTTTGCGATTTGGAAACGAGTAGCAGATAGGACTGACATTCATTGTTAATTTGCTGATAAAACGTTCAGATTAAAGGAACAATGATAAATTGCAAGATTTCTAACCGATATTGATTGTGCTATATTCTATTTATTTACTGTAGAGGGCAGTTGACAGGCCGACAAGCTGATGGTTCAACATGATGATATTTGGCTGACGTCGCTTACAAATATAATTATGGTTTAAAAAGCTATAGAACTTATTGATATAAGTGCTTTTACACATATAAGTGATAACAATTTGATAGTTTTGGGACCTGGAGTTTGCAAAAAAAAGTGCAAATGCATTGCCCACCTTCATAGGGTAATGAGTGTATAGGGGAATTGTTTCTACATTCTCTGAGTGTATATGTGATCTATGATAAAAAAGGCAAAATTGTACCTATTGATGTGGATTGAGTGATTGTTGGTGTGATGTATCATTGTGTGTGTTGGCTTATGCTGTTTAGGTCTTGCAAGGTCACGTCAATATCCAAACGACAAGAGGACAGGTCGATGCACACGCTTCAAGGTAGCCGAGGAAAATTTCATTCAACTGTCCGTTCTATTTGTATCGCCACAAATTATAAGTGGCGTTTTGCGCGCGCACTTCCTCCACACTGACGTAGTAACTGTGGGCCTTCGCATACCGTAGTACGACCACCGATATCCTGAAACCACTCGAGACTAATCGTGTGTTCTACTTGTTGCGTTTCTGGAATACATTTGGACGTCCATCAACGCAAAACGAGAAGATAAACGCGACAAAACCATAGACTTTCAAATAACAGACGCAACGATAAAAGTGACAGTTTTGTATCTCATTCTAGCAACTTTAAAAATGTAAATAACCATCTCGTTCTTGCTGTGCAAATTCGTAAGTGACATTAGGTTTAATTTTTTTTTCACAACATATATACACAAAAAAAACACTTAATAGAATGGTAGTGTAGTGCCTTGATCGTCATATCACGAGGTGAGTTTTTAGTTTGTTTAATTGCCGCGGTCTCGCCGGCCTTAGGTTGCGTCTGCTATTTTTACGAAGTCTGTGCACAGAACTAATTTGAGATGTTTGAGTGACGGGCATCGTTTGCGGGTTTTCCGCGTGGTGGCCGGCAGGAAGAAATCTAAGCGCTGTTGAGTTCAGGACGGTCGTGTTTACTTTCTTGTACGCTGTCAAAGCGTGTTACGCGAGCAGGTGCGTCGGGCGCTGTCGTGGCCGGCGCGGCGGCTATATTTGTTATGCGCGGGCGTCGTTACATAAAAGTGTCGGGACCTCACCTCCTCTATCTTGAGGTTGGTGCGGACCACCTTGCGGGTGACCGCGCTCTCGTAAGTCTCCTCAATTGTCTCCGCCATGGTTGCGTTGCGCGGGCGCAGCGAGCGACGCGCGCGATTGTTGCGGCGGTACTGAACTGAACGGGTTTATTTTTAGTGACAGGCGACTGTGCGTCCGACAGCCGCGTCTCTACTGATCTGATCGACTCACGGGACTTGGCTTGGGGTGGTGTGGTGATTGTTCGTTATGTTGGCGCCGACCACTCGCCATTTCACCTCAGCAACCAGGACAACGGACGGAGTCGCTCAGGGGTCGGCGTTCACTCGGGACGATGCGCTCAAAGTAGAGGAAATGGAGCACCAAACTTTCGTAGTAGGAAACGATTCTTTGTTAGTTGTCGATTGCTTTGGTTTCTCGTGGCCTCAATGACCTGTCCCTACATTTTTAACAGGATAAACACACAAATTTTCATTATAAAGGTCAATAACTGTCAGAAACCTCAACAAACTTTGTTTGGTCTCACAATTGAAGCGTTATTTTTTTGAGTTTATCCACTACAAACAAACAAACATATAAATAAACATACGAAAAATCCAATATTACTTTATTATAATATCAAGGGAACAGCACGAACAGAACGAAACTGCCGTTTCGTGCTGAAATATTAAAACGGTTTTGTTTTGAAGTATTAATATTTGACTGGATCAAGCTACAATATAAAAGCTACAGGTACTGTAAGCTAGAATATAACTTATATTGTAGCTTACAGCACGAAGTAATCACAAAACTGTTACTTACCTCACCTTTATATAATAGGTTGTTGTGGCATTATTATGGCGCTTGTCCTGGAGTCAGTCAGACTTTGTGTTGTCCGCTTGCGATTATCGTATAGATTCCACTTTTCATCACACGTCACAATTCGGTCCAAAACCCCTTCTCTCTGAAGGTCAGTCAAATTATGAGGTACCTACCCATTTTCCAAGTTTTTAAATTTTACCTATTTTCTGCAAATGTTGTGCAAACTTGCAAATATTATCCAAAGTTGTGGCGGTTGATACTGCCCAGATCGTCTGTCGCATTGAAACCCCCAAAAGTGGGCCTATATTATTTAGCATTCAATATTTTAGAATATGGTTTTTAGATACCAAATATTGATATTGGAATTATTGTATTTTATCACGTCACAGACCCTTTTTTCATAAGCGTTGAAGAATACAAAAATCAACGCTTGACCAAAATATGAGCAATAATTTATTCAGTCTTTATTACTCATATATTTTTGTCAGTTGATTTTTTTCTTTTTAGATGATCCCTCCGGAAAAGTAGTTTTTCTGGATGAAAGATACCCTATGTCCTGACTTCAGCTGTGCTCACGACTTCTTAAGGTTGACTCTAGTAGACCGTGTCGGGTCCGAGCCGAGTGTCGGCCGTAGCACGGTCAACTAATATTACATACGAGCAAATGCTACTTCATAAATTATCAGCAAATTATGAAATAAAGTCAAAACTTTATTTAATAACTGGAACATTGTCATAACGGGAAATGTACCAGGATGTTTTTTTTTAAATTGATGTATGAAATGTTTCTCTAAGTTACTATATTGTGTATTGTACCTCACCTTGTATTATTTCATGGCACGAGGACGAGGCAGGAGGTTCTCCACTTTGCAGACCTAAACTGCGGTTTTTTCCAGCCATCACCGGCATTCTAATTTTAATTTTTTAACCCCCGACGCCCAACGCAAAAACTTGCTTCTAAATGGATGGTCCGATTTTGATCCGTTTTTTCTTTATAAAGATCTGTTCAGTCGTTTAAAGACCATCAGCCCATTTCCTATGTTGAGGAAGGGATTTCACTAACTTCTACATGTTCGATTGATGTGATATTTGGTATACTGTACTTAGGTGGTATTTCCATGACATGGTAACCTTGAACTGATCCTGCGGCATCAAGTAGTCTGTGGGTCATTCAACTCCTCAGTAACTTACAGCGTGTTCAATAGAAAGTCGGGGTTTAGTTTATAATTTTAATTATATCTTATTATGATACTTATTAAGACACGTTTGGTCTAGTGGGTAGTAACCCTAGCTATTAACCAAACGGTCGCGGGTTCGAATCCCGCTAGGGGCAAATGTTTATGTGTTAACATTTTACCTTTTAACCTGAATCATGGATGTTTTGTATTTATAATATGTATGTATTTACAAAAAAAAAAGTAATCTATGTAGTATATCAACTGTCTGGTATCCATAATACAAGCATTAGTTGCTTAATGTGGAACTAGATGGTGCTGTGTGGAATGTGTGAAGATATTTATTTATTTATTTATTTATATGTATTGCTTTATAATTCCATTTCAAATAAAAAGATTTGTTAAAAACTTTATTGGATGTTCATTGACTGTTTTGAATGGATTCGTGTGCTAGTGTATTGGAGATCAGTGGCGCCGCGACAAGGCAAGGTATTAAGTTAGTATATATAGGTATTGCAATTAAATTTCTCAACTCTTAGATATATGACATAATCGGAAACTAAAATCGAAATTAAAAAAATTAAATGTGTTGCCATTAAAAAATAATATGTGTGGTTTGACGAAGAGTACAATAATATCTGGCAATGTACTGGCAGAAACTGTAAACATTTGGATCTTTCTTTATTATTCTATTTATAAAATGTTTTTCCTTCTAAACAAGATAATCTTTCAATATTGTTTTGGTCATTCATTCCGCACACTTCTATAAAGTTATTTATGTGACGTTTTCTGTTTGTATGTCACAGTTTTATTTTATTTTTAATTGTTTTTTTCTTTCAAATTTCATGTTACATATTCTATGTATCTTTACCATCGATAATATACTCTTCAAGCAATCTTTACATATTAGCATACATAAATGTGTGAACGGAATTCTATTTTATATTTTTTAAATACAATTTTGGTCGCAATGATGAACGATAGGATATTAATTTTAAAAAAGGTGTTGATTAAAAAAAAAAACAACATAAGAATGTTTTAAAAGTTTTACTTTTATTTATCGCAAACATACAATCGACAATTTATTTAAAATAAATAATTTTTAAACAAGTAAAAATTTTAAATAATTAAAATACCTAGGATATATAATCCTAGTGCTAATCTCTTTTGAGAAACATTTTATAGGTACATATACAATATTCATATCACGTCTAGTAATACATTTAATGCTTAACAAAAATATTTCTTCTATTCATTATTCTTCAGCTTATTCCACTTGGCTGTAAAACAAAATAATATTGAGTTAATTTCAAATAAACCTTTACAGCACCTGTGACGTTGATTGTCTTTTATATTATACTAGCTGGTGCCCGCGACTTTGTCCGCTTTAAAAAAGAAAATAAAGTTATTATTTAAAACTTTTTTAAATCTTTAAGCTACAAGACCTCATAAGAGATTTAGAATTTCGATGAAATGTAATAATTTACGTAAGACATATTAATTATTACTCAGAAAATTAAAACTGCATTAATATGGGAGTTTTTTTTAAATGATAGGAAATAATTTTTTCTATTAAAAATATTAAAAAAAAAAATGTTCCACAAAGTTCGTTGTGTATTTTGTATGGCGTGCAAAATCCACAGTTGTATTAGGTATATTGATAAAGCTCTATTGTGATATACTCACGTGATACGCAATGTGTTTGTATAACCGGAGCCCTGTTTCCAGCCAGTGACAACGATCACGTTGTCGCCGGTATTCAAGAATCCCCTCACTTTTCCGAACTGCACTCCGTGCTGGACACGAAGGTCGACGTCCTTCAGCCAATCGCCGGCGGCCACTGGCTCAGAGTAAACGATCGGCAACACGCCGCGGTACAAGTGCGCTTGGCGGGCTGTTTGCGGGACGCGAGTCACGGCCACTATGGGACAACGCGGCCTATACTTGCTCAGCAGATGTGCGGACCTGCCCGACGTGGTGATGACGACTATGGCGGCAGCCAAAGCCTTAGTGGCCGCTTTGACCGCAGCGATCGCCACGGAGTGTGTCGGATCAATCGGCGGCGTGACCTGAGCTACGAGCTCGATAAACAATTGTTTATGCCAGATAGCAGCCTCTGCCTCCTTGCAAATGTTGGCCATAGTCAAAACGCACTCCAACGGATAGTCCCCCTTGGCGGTCTCCCCCGAGAGCATGACGCAATCGGCGCCATCGAGGATGGCGTTGGCGACGTCTGAAACTTCGGCGCGAGTCGCTCTCGGCTTTTTCACCATAGACTCGAGCATCTGTGTCGCACAGATCACCGGCTTGCCCACCTGCAAAACGTTAACAGTGCATTATGTGACACGAATTTATGGACCAGTGGTGTGAACATTTGGCTGCCAAAACGGAAGACTAGGAAGGTAGGTGTGCGTGCTATTCGACCTTGTCGTTGTAGAGGGGCTTAACTCTCGAGAACAATCCAGGCAGTTGCAAGATTTGAAAGAGTCACCAGCCTTCGCTTGGCCGATTGGATTGTCGCCGGAGACAAGTTTCTCCATTATTCTTTCATACCATTATTAATGGTCCTTTAGGCTCACCCATCACTCTTGAAATGGAACCGGGGTAAAGATCTTGCGTTCATCTTACATGTGGAAGCTAAATTGAAACAATTTTGTGATCGTATGATGAATTTTCTATCAATTAAATACATATATATAGATAGATATACAACACAGAATACTTTCGACAGAAAGTTTCTCTTGTAAAAAGCGCCATCTAGTTACTGGAGTTAATTGGCATTCGCTTAAGATTTTTCTGAACCTAGATTATACCTAAACGAGTGGCTTACAGCCAAGAGAAACCTGTTAAAAGCCTCGCAAATTGGTAAAGCGCTTGGCCTCCATTTTGATGACGTAATCTCGTGACAAACTCTGTAGCATTAGTCACGTGGATAAACATTTTGAGGGGATTATAATATCCGAAATCAACTTGTCCAATACATACACTGTTGCAACGGGAGATCATGGTCTTCTGTGCCAGGAACACTTTTTCTGGCGGAATTTCAATACCCAAGTCGCCACGGGCCACCATAATACCGTCGGATGCCTGAAATCACATAACATTTAATATTACTATTTAATTTTGAATGTATGAAATGCGTTTGAAGATTTAAACGAGTTTCCGAAAATATGTGAATATCTTCATTAATGTTAAGTATGTAAGTTAACAAGTAAGTATTTGTAAAGGCGTTGGACCCAGCGTGTTGAAGTGGAAATTGTTTTCAATTCAAGCTAATGTGAACCAACACTACCTGAATATGTAAGACAGGTTTCTTATTAATACATTTTTAGAAACAAGTATTCTTTATGGTAAAAGGCTAACTGTAGTCTAGCTGTAGTTTGAACTACAGTTGAAATGTTACGTGATTGGATGGATGCGATGCTAAATTATCAAATTTATCTTTATTAGGATTTGCTATTAGGGAAAAGAATTATACTAAAAATAGTCTACAATCCTGAGGCAACACACAAAAAGGTAAATAAGATACATGTAGTTAAATCCAGTCTGTCGTTTCACGCTCTAGGTCTAAACACATCGCTCCATTCAACCGTAACTAATAGACGGATGATAACAATTTGGTATGCAAATTGTCACTGAATGTACTCTTACAGATCAGATGGGTTAGTTAGCTAAATTTACCTTGGTTTCGTTAAAAGCAAACGGAATCATGTTGAATTATTTAAATGTAGTAAAAATTGTGCTTTTATTTCAACGAAGATGAGTTCAATTCTTTAAAAAAGAAGTTCAAACACATGACATCTATATATATATTTCGCGTCACGTTGTTTGTGAACTCCTAAACTACTGAACCGATTTTGAAAGATTTTGAAAATTCTTTCACCTAGGACAGGATAGGATATATTTTATAAAGTTACGCGGACGAAGTCGCGTGCAACTGTCAAGTTTTCTTTTTTTTTTTTTTTTTTAAAAGAAAACTTGACTATTCTGTAGATCTTTATTGACTGTAGTATTTATTTTTTAGTACTGTATGTTTACTACACTATTTCAAGTCCCCATGTGGAGTTTCTTTCCACTGTTCTACTGAAGCAATCGTAGCTAGTATGTACCATATACCTAATAAATAAAAAAAAACTTACAGCGATGATCTCGTCGAGATTAAGCATGCCCTGGTGGTTCTCGATCTTGGAGATGATCTTAATGTTCTTCCCCTTCTCCCCGAGGATGCCCCTGATCTCCGTCAGAGCTGCGCCGTTGCGGATGAACGACGCGAAGATCATATCCACCTATTAAAGTTTTATATGCGTAATTGCTATAAAAGGTAAATAACACGTTGTTCGGTTGAACGCGTTAATCCCAGGAACTACTGGTTCGAATTGAGAAAAATCTTTTTGTGTTGGATAGTCCATTTATCGAGGAAGGCTTTAGGCTATATAACATTTTGAACGCGGGACGAAATCGCGGGCAACAGCTAGTCTTGTTATAAATCCTGGATTAACACCATGAAATAATGATTTTTACAATAGGTAATTATTTAAATAATTAAGCAATGAGATGAAATATCAATTTTATTTTATTTTATTTTTAGTTCTGAACTTGTCGACAGATGGCGCTAGCGGAACTAGAAAATAGCTAAACCTACGGTTACTATCATTTCGTTACTATAATTAATCTCTCAGGCGGAGAAAAATACGCCGCTGAGAACCAGTGACAGTCTATTGACAGTAATGCTCGGTTGTCAGACAGTAATACGGTAGACGCCGGTTCGAATCCCGGTTGATGCACCACATAGTTTTTTTTTTATTTTTTATTTTTTTATTTCTTGTGTCCCATTTAATTGTTCACTTTAACTGTGAATCCCAGCTTGTGTGAGAATCATCTATTATCCCACTTCACGCTGAGAAAAGGCCTGTAATATAAATCTATACTAATATTATAAAGAGAGAATATTTGTATTCTTGTATGTTTGTAAACTCAAAAACTACTGGACCTATTTTGAAAATTCTTTCACCTATAGAAAGCTACATTATCAGCGAGTAACATAGGCTATATTTTATAAAGTTATGCGGGCGGAGTCGCGTGGAACAGCTAGTACCTAATTTATATAGGCAGGCTGATACTTTAACACTGACAAATCAAATTTCTAATAATAAAACATTAAAAAATTAAACCTTATTGACATGCTTATACGATTCATTATATAATATTAATTGAAAGCACGTGTTTGTCGATCACACAATGTCTGATTATAACGCAATGTGAGGCATCATAAATTAACAACTATATCATGAAAGGTCATACTTGTTGTAAGTTTTCTTATCTTTGCAATGAATTAATAACAAAATTATCGTTCTTCCTGAGGCGAGGTAGAAACGTGACAGTTTTAAATACTTATCATTTATCATTATCTATTTATTCACAACTAGCGACCCGCTCCCGGCTTCGCATTTTTATATATATTTTTTCTGAAAATATATTACACTAGCTGTTGCACGCGGCTTCGCTCGCGTAACTTTATAAAATATAGCCAATGTGACTAGCTTCCCAACAGTGAAAGAATTTTTCAAATCGGTCTGGTAGTTTCGGAGCCTATTCAATGTAAACAAACAAACAAAAAACAAACAAATCTTTCCTCTTTTTAATATTAGTATAGATAAAAACCATCCACTTTGAACGCTTTTTCTATTGATTTAAACTCGCATTATGGAGGGTAGAGGGGGGATAAAATAAGGGTTCTAAAAGTGGTAACAATGGCGCTAGTGTAGCATATCTTCTATCTATATATATTTGTCTAATTTACACTATGCTACACTAGCGAGCGCCAATTTAAATTTACTGGTATTCTGGGACCAATTTTTAATACATAGAGTAAAAAGAAATTAACCCGTGATGTTGTCTTTGAGTAAGTAAAGTAATCCATAGACTATCTCCCTTAAAAAAGGAAAACTACTTAAAAAGGTAAAGGTAAAAGGTAAAAAGGTAAGGTAATAAAGGTAAATTAAAAAGGTAAGGTAAGGTAAATGTTGACGCCGTTTTTGCTACACACCTCACACATGCAAACAAACGCATCACACGCATATCTACCTAAATATTTATCTATTTTTTATTCCCTTTCCTACCCTTAAAACCAAGACAGACGTTTACAAGTTGTCACCGCGCTCGCATATCGCTCCGCTAAATTTAACTCTTTACGCGTGAGTGTGGTATGTGATATCTTAAGAATCAAACGCTTAAAAATCAATAAAAAACTCTCTGTATTGTGGTGGAACCGAACCAGCGCTGGAAGAGCAGGCGAACCTCCATTTAACTATCGGTAAGTCTGTCTTGACCCTTCCAAAACCTGCCACAACAGTAAATCTTGGTATTTCTTCTGTTTAAAGGCAACGTTAACCATTTACCATCAATTGAGCCGAGAGCCTCTACATTGATATAAAATTTAAAAAAAAAAAAACATAATATCTAACTTATGATTTAAACAGTATGACTATGTATTTTTAAATATAATTCTTTTAATAGAATGGAATAAAAAAAAAATCAACTCACCCCTTGTTCAACGCCGAACAGCAGATCGGACTTGTCTTTCTCAGACACAGCGGGCAGATCTACGGGCAGTCCGGGCAAGTTTACTCCCTTCCTTGACCCAAGCATACCTTAAAATGTAAATTTTGATTGGGTTAAGTTTGTAACAACCTATAATTAAACATTGTAAGCTAACTCCCGAATTTATATTGAGACCGAACACGCTATATTCGCTGTAAGTTGCTGAGGAGTTGAGTATTCCGCAGAATACTTAATGCTCAAGTTTACTATGTCGTGGATTAGAAAAAAAAAAAACCTGTCAAAATCGGTAAATCCGTTTGGGAGCTACGACATCGCAGACAGACACATGTTTCAAACTTATAACACCCCTTATGAGCGTCGGGCGTCGGGGGTTAAATAGAAAAGTCATGATCAAAGTCAACAGTACACACACATTTAAGACATACTTTCTAACATTAAATTCTCCATTATTTTTAATTGATTTTGTTAGAAGATATGTATATAAAATTATATTTTTGACAAGACCTGTGTCAAAAATATAATTTTTGTTCTAAACTTTACTTATTATATCAGAACAAACAGTTCTTCTAAGCCTATAAACATAAACTTCTTGGTTAGTTGGTACATAAAAAAAGTTACCCCAATAAAGATATTTCCTTCTAATGATTACATACCTCCGTTCTCAATAGTGCATGTCAAAGTGTCTGCGGTGGAAGACTGACAGATGACAGAAATGAGACCGTCATCAATGAAGATCCTGTTGCCTTGCTTCACAACGTTGGTGATGTTCTTGTAATCAACGTAGACGGTGTCTTTGTTGCCCTTCTCTTGGAAGGCTGGGTCCGTTGTCAGTTTGATGGTCTCACCTTTCTTGAGCTCCACTTCAGCGGAACCACCCTATGAAGGCATAGGATAGTATGTTACAATGGCATGGAAACTTAGTTGATCTAATAGTCCAATAATATTAGGTCTAATAGCAGGTCTAACCTTAGTATTCACACTACTTAAACCCTAAAGAGAACAACATACAGTCGAATTGAGAACCTCCTCCTTTTTTGACGTCGGTTGAAAATGTCAGATATTTAACTTACGCCTTCCAGAAGCCCGGTCCTGATCTCAGGTCCCTTGGTGTCCAAAGCAATGGCCAACGGGAAGGGCATGCCCAATTTGGCGCTATAGTTCTTCTCAGCTTCGCGACAGTTTTTGATAGTCTCGGCGTGGTACTCGTGCGAGCCGTGAGAGAAGTTCATACGGGCTATGTTCATGCCTGTCTCCATCATTTTTTCCAACATGGCTACGTCACGAGACGCAGGACCTGGGTAGAAAAATTGCGAATGAAAACTGATCTGTTTTTATATCCTAGACAAAGTTTTCTAATATGTATAGTAACGTAGTGCTTATATAAGTTTATGCAATTCGTAAGTCATTATAAGCAATATTAACTAGTTGTAGGAACTCGGCAGGGACCTTGCGTTAGTCGTAGTAACAGATCGGTCTCTATTTTACGCAACGGATTTTGATGCAGTTCCACTACACTTACAGGAAAGCCTTTAAGGAAGGATTATTTTCGTGACTTTTAACTTAGGGTCTAAAATAATCTAAATGAATATTTATATTTATTTTTAGCTTTACTTTTCAATGTCACGATTAACTATTCTATTCTACAAGAGGTTGATATCAAACAGCGTTCAAAAGTCTCGGTTTAGTAATTACTTTCGCGTTTACGCGTCTTGTAAGACTTCATCAATCATCTTGTTGTATAGGTTAAGATAGAGGGCACTGCATAAGAGTAGACACAGAGAGAAATATAGAGAGATGTCGAGACTTCGCCATTGCAAGAAAACTATTAAAATTTGCAGACATTTACTCAGAGACTGGCTAGAACTTAAAGCCTTTGCGAAGCTTGGACAAGTCAGTCGTAATATAAAATAAACAATGTTCAATCATTGTATGTATGTTTTTCATTAAACAGTATAAATTACTGCATGAGTTTAAAAATAGGTTACATAACACATTATGCATTATGTAATAAAAAAATGTAAAGTGATCTTTTGCAGAAAGCCTAATAAGAGTTAAATTACAATTAACCATAATAAACATTATCTGGCGTGAGTATTCAATTCTTTGAATTGTTATAGCCATTTGAGATGTTGAAGCGCATCGCGTATTATTTTTTATTATTTAATTAAAAAAAAAGTGAACATAGCTCCTTCTTCCCTTAACAAAAGTAAACTTTTCTGCACTTTTTGCTTTTTAAAATTAACTGTAATAACACCTTTTTCGTAATAACAAGCGTTGTTATATGTTAATATAAATACTATTATTTCCTCGAATACTTCCATTTTTATAAATAAATTAAAGTATATAGTTATTTAGTACGTAGTTGTACCTATGTAGGCACATAATTTAAAATTATATTCATGTCAAATACATCCTTATGTTTATGCAATTGTAATTTACATACAATAGCACAATAGTTATTATAGTTCAGTGATTAAGGCATGCCTTTAATGCCTTATTCTTTATCCTGTTAAGGTTGGCAATGTTGTTAATAGGCGAATTTAACTGTATATCTTTAAGTGGACCGTCAGCCTGCCTGCCTGTCCGCCTGCCGGTTTGGCAGTATTTATTAATGTTGCTTGACTATAATAACTAAAATTTGTCGAAATCAATTAAGAAACCTTACCGATGGTACAGATGATGCCAGACAGACGGACATAGGAAGCCTTGGAGTCGATGTTCAGTGCACAGATGTGCTGAAGATGAGTTGCGGCATCAACCTTGGCCAACTGCTGTCCTGCCTTATCAATGGAGATCGCCTGTACACAAAATACACAAATTATTAAAGTATCCTTAATAACTGGTCTAATAATTATATTAATTTTTATTTATTCTTTTTATACTTCAAAGAATGTAAATTAACTTTCAAGGGTTGTCAAGATAGCTTTCTATACCATGAAACAGATAATCTCGACCGCTTCGTGTAAGGGAAAAGGTCAGAGGGCCGGGTTTGTTTACATTGTTTGTGTTGTCTCATTGGCTTTACTATAAGTAATTTAGAAATAAGTTAGCACTCTTACAGCCGCACTCAGAGTCGTTTTAATGAGACTCTTAGAATAAAGTACTCTTAGAGACAGTTTATGCTTAATCAGTGGTCTTTAATGACAGTTCAACTCTCACTAAAGCTTCTTAATGCAGCATTATTATTATTATTAAATTATTAAAAATGTTTTGGACATTTTTTCAGGACATGACATCCCTTTCAGAACTGTATTATTACAAGCAGTAATCGTTGAAAAAATATATTATTTCAGCGATGCGTTTTATTTTGTAGTACATTGGTCAAATAAAAATATATTTAGACAAATGTGTTTTTGTGTTATTGTTTTTTACGGATATCATTAATATTTCAAGAGATTGCCTCGCGTACCCCTTGACGTAACTTCGCGTACCCCGAAACACAGAATTAGTGGGATAGCCATGTCATTAATCGGCTGTTTTAACCAGTTGGCTGCAATGCAACATAACATAACATACAAATTGTACAAGTTGGAGAATCACTTTTCATTAACATCATTTGATAAGTAGCGAATGTTTTGAGAGGCTTTATTATAATGCTACGTAAGACTTGCTAATCTATTATCGTGCCATACTTAGTTGGTCCCACTGAGTCACTCACGACTTGACTTATATAGGTGTATAGAATTTTATAAATATAATTAGGTTTACAGGAAAAAAACTCCGTTTATGACACTTAGGAGGATGAGTATTCGTGTTGACTCTATTGACATTCATTTCTATGTTAGTTTAGTTGTTGGTAGCATAATAAAAGCTAATGGACTTGACATTGAAATAATTATTATGCACATACCTATTTCGTTGTTTCACTGACGTGATAAGATATAACGGTTTCAAGGATTTTAAAAAAAATGGCAAATAAGATTTTGTTTTGTATTTGTATATACTTAGTGCCATTAAATTAAGTATTTATTTAGTGGAATAAAATTATAATTGTATAATTCTAGTGAGAACTTATTAAGTTGGAGGTAGGTACCTCATTCAGTTAATTTCATTTTAATTTAATTTAATACATAAATAATTTCCGTTAATTAAACCTTCCTGAATATGTGACACTTGTGCAAGTAAAAAATATGGCAAACAACACGGCAATAACAAAACCTTGACAAAACCAGTTGTCATAAACATACATATAGATGTTACAAAGACGTAGAAATCTGGTGCATTCGCGTAGAAACAGAGTTTTTGTTTTTTGTAGCGCAAATATAAACACGGAGTCTTTCAAATTGAGACCTTAAAATTTACCGTAAAATTTATTATAATATTATTGAGAGTCTTAAAGTTGTTTGTTTGTAAATTTTAAAGTTGTTTGTTTGTCTCGGGCCATAACTTCAAAAACACTGCGCGACATAGGTAAGTAGGTACAGATACCAAAGTAGGTAGGCTACATATTAATATCGTATGATATTGTAGTAAGATTAAGAAGTATTTTACAATATTTATTTATTTATTTACAGATTTACTTACTCTAATTACATTAATACATTTATTGTAAGTAGGTACTTAAGTAAACGAGTCTTTTTTTAATTAAGTAATTTTTATTTTTAATATACATATATAAACTCGTTTTTACATGTCAATAAGACAGAGTAATAAAAATATCATACAGTGTTAAAGGAGGGTTGCTAGGCAATTTTTTATTGATTAAAAGACAGATAAAAAACGCTAATTTTGTCACAAGAAAACAACGGTCAATTCGTACGAAACAAAATCGTGCAAAACCTCTACTAAACCGAAAATGTGTGGTAATATGTCACGGCAAGGTAATGTTAAAAATTTTACAGAATTCATTCGTAACGGTTGACGTAACAGTCAATCGAATGTAAAAATAGATTAAACACCGTAAATACCTCGACTTTTCCATCGTAGACAGTCGGCCAGCCCATGTTTACAGTGACAATATGCAAGAATCTAACGAAAAACTCTAAGTGAGGTAAGGCGGGCGGCGATTGTGATCTTGAACTGCCCTTTGGCGTGAAAATATGCTTCCCACTACACTGTAAATCTGACTTGCGTATTAGACGTCTAGTCGCGACCGGCGCGCGCAAGAACGACCCAGTCCGAGCCAGAACCACGAAAACTGTGGATTCCCTCCTAGTCCTAGCTATTTTTTTTTTCAAGATTTCTAATCACCACACACAGTGTACCTATACCTAGATATTTTTATGTTATCACAGTGAACTGAAACATAGTGATTAGTGGCTAGGAGAACAGCAGTCTAAAATTAGACACTTGAAAACCTGCCAATACATTCGACTTACCAAAACGTCTTTATACACAACATAATCTAAACATTGAGACAATTGAAATATTGCCTATATATAACGTTTTAAAATGTTTGTAGTGTTTGATTTTGTGGCACCTTTTGGTTTTACATAAATATGACATTTGTACATTGATTAAATCTCTTTAATCGAGGAAGTACCTTAAAAGTAAGTAGACATGTGACTGTTTCTTCATGAATTCATCTTATCCTTATAATATTTTAACCGTTGTAAAATTTAAAAAAATAAGCTTTTGCCTATGTACCTTCCTACCTATCTCACTCAAGTGTCAGTATTCAGAAAAATAATGTTTCTAAAATTATAAATGTTCTAAAGTTAAATAACTTGTCATATAAGAAATTAAACTGTGTATAGGTATTGTATTTAACTGGAAATGATGAATACATTTATTTTTTAGCAATTTGAAAAAACAGGATTTATTCATGAGGCCTCCTATTAAGTATAAAATGATACTTATGCCAAGACTCCCCTCTCTTCCACAACAGTTATGTTCATTACTTAACTAAAACCATGTTTTATGGTACAAACTTACAAAGAGTAAATGTGAAAATATACATAAAGGGCCGATTTAACCATAGACTGTTGCCTATACTACCTAAATGATAATATGGCCTAATTTAATAGCTTTAATTTCATCATAATTTTTAGTTTTGAACCAGTATACAAAGTATATTATACAGATGACAATTTTTATTTTAAATATTAATTTTATTTATTAAATAATTATACAGTTTTGCAGATTGGAAGCTATACTATCTTCTTCTAAAGGTTTACTATTAGGTTTCTTCAGAATGTAAGTATTAATGTCAATATTAAAGTAAGACCCTTATTTTGAGGCCCAGGAGCTATTTTCAGCCCCCTAGGACATATCAGAATCTTCTTATTATAAAATGAAAGATATTTTTATTTCATTTTAACAAATTTAAGTAAACTATTATAAACTTATACAAAAATATATAATAATATGTATTAACATTTTCTTTATTATTCAGACAATGTGGCTCACGAATGCCCAATAATCGTTCTTCCTTTTATTTTAATTTTATTAAATGCTTTCGCTGTCTTTCAATTTCTTTTTTAAGAATCTTAATTTTTTTTTCATTTAAAAATAAAGAAATCATTTAAAAAATAAAAAAGATATAAGTAATAGGTAATTATTTTTGTCAATATTTACAAAGTAGTTTTTTTTGTGTGTTATAAATACTTCTTATCTAAGTGCATAAAACTATCATCTGGAGTACAGTTAATCATAGGCTATTTTTAACCCATTTTAATCAGTACCAGTACTTTAATCAGTAATCAGAGATTAATATAAATTGTATATATGCGAAGGAATATATTTGTATATAAACTGTATATATCTAGTGGCAGGGCACACTGTGTTTCGCAGTCATTTGGGCAGCCCGTCTGGCGGCAGTGACCTAGACCCCACTTACAAAGACCATTGCGAAATAACCGCATTTGTAGTCTATACACTTGTGTTTCAGTGAATGAGTAAAGAGATACCATTGACCTATTGACCTGTTCCTTCCTAACCACTTATCCTTAATCCTACTATGGCCGGCAGCACACTACAGCACCTGTGGCATTGCTTGTGTTATAGGTGATGGTAGACAATGGACTGTCAGCCTGTCATCAAATGGACTGTCAGCCTGTCTGTTGTCCTTAACATAAAAAAAGGAATTTTCTTTTCTTCTTATCAGAAGTCATTATGGCAAAACAAACACCCCACTGACATTTTAAATTAAGCAAATATGTATTTAAAAACTATTATTTATCTAAGTGGGCATTTAAATTATACTATGTTAACCTAATTTTAAGTAATTATTTAGTGAATAATGCATTCAGATTTTTTTTCTTTGGCTAGTGATACCTAAAGAATTCATATTCACAGAAAGTACACTGAAAAATTGTATATTGTAATTTAAAATAAAAAATAAATTCCAAACATTATAATTAGGTACACGAACACTCAAAAGTTGAGTTGATTATTTAGAAAATATGAAATTGGATTCTAATAAGAATTGTTTGTCATTGACATAATTGATGTAGGTATCAATACATAAAATCTGTTATAGACTAAAAATAGGTGCCTATTATAGCTATTGTTTTATTATTCTGTCACCAAGCAAAATTAAGTGTTAGTTTATGTAAATTAAAAGAACAACTTAAAAAAAAACATGTAGGTACCTATAACTAAACATTTTTTTATGAACTTTTTTTAATTATACCTATCGTCATTAGCATTAGAATTAAAAGAGCCTAAGGTTATCAATTAGGACAATTGATGTTGAACTTTATATTACTATCAATTAACACCATTGTTCTGTTGCTACATTTGAAACTATTAAATAGTATTTCATTGGATGAACAAGTGTGTAAACGTCTGTTTACTTTTAACTCTTTAAAGTTAATTAATAAATAAGGGTAAATTTATGAACCTTCCGAAAGTTACTTGTAAGTAGTTTTTTAATAGAAAAAATAGGTTATTTAGATATCGGCTTTTATAAAATTATTATTTACTTACCGATGCCATGTTTAACTAAAATAAAAAAATTGTAAACTGTAACTTGACTGTAGGTAACTTTTAATATGAAATCACGATGAATAATATCACAGTAGAGTAGATGGAATATTTGATTTTATTATGTTTCTTGGATTTGATTGATGAACAGGACTTTTTGTGATGACTATGACTTTAGAGGTCAAACAATGTCAAAGTCAGGTTAATCAGGTAGGTGGGCAATCATTTCAATTTTTACTCTAGCCACATTGTGAAACTTACCCGATTAAAAAATTCGGATAAAGAATTTCTTTAACTTTCATATTAAAATTAATATATTAAAAACCTACTTCAATAATTATTTTGTATTTGTATAACTTGTAAAGAATGAAATTATCCAAATACAAAATATGTTGCCAACATAAAATATTAATGGTTTGGTCCACTTTGATCCCATAACGTCAGTTTCAAAACGTCAGAGTTTCAAATCGTCAGACTGAGTTTCAAAATGTCGAGAGTTTTAAAAGGTCAGTTTCATTTGGTCAATATACAATCAAACATAAATTATAATTCAAATTTTATTAAAGAGAATTAATTACAATAAATCAATTTTAAAATAAAAATAAAACTAATAACTACAATATTTCTCTTACAGAAACCTACTCATGGCGATAAAAAGAAAATTTTAATTCTTATAAATAATTCATTTTTTGTTCTTTATAAATTAATTAAATAAATAACAGGTTGTTTTTATAAATAAACTACAACTTAATGAAAGATAAACAGGGCTT
Organism: Synanthedon myopaeformis; assembly: GCA_944738685.1. Lineage (NCBI taxonomy): Eukaryota > Metazoa > Arthropoda > Insecta > Lepidoptera > Sesiidae > Synanthedon > Synanthedon myopaeformis. Next base: position 9,489,506 of record OX122921.1, on the reverse strand, counting down.
ACAAGCTGTTATTAAGAATTATGAATTAATGTCATGGAAATACCACCCAAGTAACAGTACACCAAATTACAAATAAATCGAAGTTGTGGAAGTTAGTGAGATCCCTTTTCAATTAGAAAATAGGCTGATATGGCTGAACAAATCTTCATAAATTATATAAAAACTACTTCGAACCAGTTAGCTTTCAAGCAAAAAAAATTGTATCAAAATTGGTCCATCCGTTTGGGAGCTACCTATGATACCACAGAGAGGAGTGTTGACGTACTCGCCAACTTTCTCACTTTGAATACCTAGGTACTTTTATAGTAACTCATACATGTTGTTCTGTTTTGCCAACTTTTATATATCTTCATAGAAATGATTCCATGTTGTCAAATTTCTTAATTGCTGAGTGCTGAGTGCTATAAACAATCCACGTTTACATAGGAAACCCAAGTAGGTATGTAGTAAAATTTTACAAGTTCTATAAGACGACGAAAAAAAAACATATTATAAAAAAAGCCTTTATTTGTCTAATCAATAACACACAGAAAACAGTTAAAATATTTATATAGTTTATTTATTTGGCTAGTTTGCCTCCGAGGCAAATGACAACGACACTCTTGCATTGCATTAAAAATAACGAGAATGTATTGGCTGAACTTGAAAAATATATTAAAAAAAAATAAAAATAACTGGCGAAATTTCTAATATAATTGATTTTTAACGTCCGACGCAAAAGAGGGGTGTTATAACTTGATCTGTGTGTATCGTAGCTCGTAACTCCCACACAGCTAAACCGATCTTGATTTAGTTTTTTTTTGTTTGAAAACTGACGTGATCAAGATAGTTCTTAGCTATAATTTATGAGTTTTTAGCTACATGTTTGAAGATCATCAGCTCATTTTCTAATTGACGAAGGATTTTCACTAACTTCCAATTCACTAAGTATTGCGGATTTTTATGATTTTTTGCCAACATTGTTCTCCAAAAAGCGATTCTAGACGCATAAGCACGAGAGCAATAAAATCATGTTTTTTGTTTCCACAAAGAAATTGTTTTTGTTTATTTTTTATTATAAACTAGCTGTGGCACGCGACTTCGTCCGCGTATCTTTATAAAATATTATTATTCGATTCCGCACACGACCGCTGCGTAAGGAGCTTTATTTCTTGACATTGACACCCCTCCCATACCCCAGTGACATCTACACTGGGGTACGGGAGGGGTATCTGCCGAGCTAGCCGAGCGGGGTGAGCGGCGACCACGCTACGTTTTTGTAATACTTACATTTTTAAACTTGTGATATCTTTCGAATGAATAATTCAAAAAGTTATATAAAGATATTGAAGCAGTCTTGAATATGAAGTAATTTATTTTGATAAAGATTAATACCAAGATACAAATAAAGATCCTTTTCTAGCGGCGGCATTTCAATTAAATTTTTAAAATAAAAGCACTTATTGTGGCATAACTATAATAGTTAGACATACGCTGTCGCGACACTTTGTGTAGATAATGATGTTGTGTTTGCTAAGTCGTAGTACATTATTTTGTTCTATCACCAATAGTTTTCGCAGCGCACGCTATGTAAGGAATACTTTAGGTCATTTTTCTTCACCTTGGGCTACATTATTAGAGTTTTAGAGGATCCCTAATTTTTTGAAAATATAATATAGCATATGTTACTCGCTCATAATATAGCTTCCCAATAGTGAAAGAATTTTTCAAATCGGTCCCGTAGTTTCGGAGCCTATTCAATGCAAACATACAAACAAACTGTAAAGAGGATATATGTTAGTGTTTATGGTTTTTACGTTGCTATGGATATTATATAAATAAGATTGATCTGTCTGTCAACGAATGTAAATATTCAAATTACTTTATCTAAAAATATATATGTCTTTACTTGTTTAATCCTTTATTTAATTTCACATCAAAAACTTAATATGGTAGCAGAGCGTTAACTGATCCCTGATTTATTTATTATTTTCGTCTTTTACGTGGTGTTAAACTCGTGCACAATAATGCCGAAAACAACATTCCACATCGAACCGCTGGATAAGGACAATTACGACACGTGGGCGATTCAAGCCGAAGCCGTGCTAATAAAGAACAAATTATGGAAGTATGTAAGTAATTCTTTACCTGCATCTCCTAGCACTGACGAACTTGAAGGCGACAAACAGGCAAAAGCAGAGCTCATTTTACTAATTGCACCATCCCAGCTGAAAGACATTAAAAAATGCACTACTGCAAAGGCTTTATGGGATAAACTGAAGGATATTCACGCAAGTAAAGGCCCCGCAAGAAAGGCTACTCTCTTAAAGCGGTTAATACTTACAAAACTCGAAGATGATAACATTCGTGAGCATCTTAATAAATTCATGGACACTGTTGACAAACTATCAGAAATGGATGTCGACATAAACGAGGATCTTCTTACAATCCTTATGCTCTACAGTCTGTCCACTGCATATGAGAACTTCAGAGTTGCCATGGAGTCACGCGACACTCTACCCAAACCTGAAGAGCTCAAAATTAAAATAATCGAAGAAAGTGATGCTCGACATCGTGACGTCGAGGTCAGTCCACAACATGTAGATGAAAACGCACTATACGTATCGTGCAAAATCTGCAAGAAATCGGGACGAAAAATTTTTCTAAAGAAGAATCACAAGATTTGCTCAAAATGCTGGAAGAAAAATAAAGACACAAACTCAAAAAGTTCCTATTACGCTGAAGAGTGCTTCTTCACTTCGAACCAAAACGACTGGGTTCTCGACAGCGGCTGTACCTCACATATGACGTATGAACGCGAAAACTTCAAAAATATAAGAACAGTTTCAAGAAAACTTAATTTTGCTTCAAAACAGCACTCAACCGAAATTAAAGGAGAAGGCAGAGTAACACTGAAAAATAAAGACAGGATAATTAATCTTGAAAACACTCTGTACGTACCGTCACTTTGCAAAAACCTACTATCAGTGCCTAAAATGACTGAACATGGAGCTTCTGTCACTTTCGTTAAAGACAAAGCACTGGTATATAATATTAAAGGAGATATAGTTATGACTGCAGAGAAGTCTAAGAACAGTGGTCTTTACTATGTAAAAATGCAAAAAGTCGAACAAAACTATGCAGCTTCGCCTGAAGCAGTATCGATCAATACTAATAAAGGATCTTTACTAGACTGGCACAAGAAGCTTGGACATATGAACGACAAAGATCTCCATCTAGCGCTCAACAATGAGACTTATATTGGATTAAATTTCGATAAAAAAGAATCACTCTCCGACTGCGACGCATGTATTCAAGCGAAAATGACTAGTGTACCAAGACCCCCACAGCGAACAACTCCTCGAACAACTCAAAGATTGGAGATTGTACATAGTGACGTGTGTGGTCCTGTCGCAGCTTCATATGGAAAAAACAGATATTTCGTCACTTTTATTGACGATTATAGTAGATATGGACGTGTCTATTTCATGAAAAATAAATGTGAGACACTAAACCATTTTAAAATTTACAAAGAAGAAATGGAAAATTTTACTGGAAATAAAATTAAGTACTTACAAAGTGATAACGGCACAGAATATATCAACGATAAATTCAAAGCTTATTTACAGGAACAGGGGATTGCAAGACGTTTATCTGCACCCTACACAGCACATCAGAACGGTCTTGCTGAACGCAAAAATAGAACATTACTGGAAAAAGCAAGGGCAATGCTGATTGATGCGAATGCACCAATGCACCTATGGGCAGAAGCCATCAACACGGCGAACTATCTATCCAACAGAAGCATAAACAGTTCTATAGAAAACAGAACGCCGTTTGAAAAATGGGTACAAAGAAAACCATGCATCCATCACCTCCATATTTTTGGAACAAAAGCATTCGTACTGCTAAAAGGCCGTGCCAAAGGCTCCAAATTTTCGCCTAAGGCAATTCCAGGGATATTCGTCGGATATTCTGAAAATAGCAAGGCATACAGGGTGTATGTTCCAACGAAACGCAAGTCATTTATTTCCAAAGACGTTAAAATTCTTCAAACAAAATTTTATTCGGATTGTAATGGCAATTTAGAACAACTTAAACATTCCGTTTCGATCCCAACTACAAAAATTGAACTTAACGTTGAAAATACCGAAAATGAATCAATTCCAGATCCAGTCTTCAATCAGCAAGTTGATATTACAAATCAAGGTCATGAAACAGATGATGATCAACAAGAATTTTACGAAACCTCTAATCATGAACCTGATGATGCTGTAGTCGAACCTGAAGATGAACTGGGTGAACACGAAATGAACGAATTGATTCAACACGAAAACGAAGAAGATACTCAAACAGAACCTGATCATGAGCGATATAGTTTGAGAAACAGATTAGCCATACAGCCACCACAACGGTATGATGATTTCATACTGGCAGCTGTTGCTGATGTAGAAAATCTAGTAAAAGATCCAGAAACTTACAAACAAGCTATGGAATCACCCTACAAAGAAAAATGGTTAAAAGCCATGTTGAGTGAGATAAATTCACTACACGAAAATCAAACTTGGGACTTAGTGAATTTGCCTACAGGAAGAAAAGCACTACCTTGTAAATGGGTTTATAAACAGAAAATGAATCCAGATGGCTCTATCGATAAGTTCAAGGCAAGAGTTGTTGTTAAAGGTTACTCTCAAAAACAAGGCGTGAACTACGACAAGACGTTTAGTCCTGTGGCTCGCCTTAGTACCATACGCGCAATCATAGCAATTGCAGCCAAAGAACAGTTAAAGCTACGACAATTTGACGTTGCAACAGCCTTCCTTAATGGATCGGTCAAAGAAGAAATATATGTAAAACAACCTGAAGGTTTTCACGATGGAACCAAACGAGTCTGCAAACTGAAGCGCAGCTTATACGGATTGAAACAAGCACCACGATGTTGGAATTCATGCATTTCTGATTTTTTAAAAGTAAATGGATTTCAACAAAGTGACGCAGATCCCTGCCTGTACATTAGAATTAGAGGGCAATCCAAAGTCTTGATCGGATTATACGTTGATGATGGACTTGTAGCGTCAAATACGACAGCTGCAGCGGATGAGTTCATCAACGAACTTAAAACAAGGTTCAAGATAACCTTTAAACCTGCCTCCTATTTCTTAGGCATGGAGATTACAACTAAAAGTAAAGAAATAACAGTTAACCAACAAAGTTACACAAAGAAGGTTCTTGGGAAATTCGGCATGTTGAATAGCAATTCAGCACCGACACCGATAATCAAAGAAAGTGTGAACGATTTAGAACCAAATGTAGAAAGAAGCTCATTTCCCTACAGACAGGCTGTTGGAGCTCTAACATATTTGGCAGTGGGCACGAGACCCGACATAGCATACGCCGTCAGCAAGGCATCTAGAAACTTGGAGACACCTACAGCGAATGACGTCATACAAGTCAAACGGATATTCCGTTATTTAAAAGGAACCATAGACAAAGGACTAGTTTATCGTCACAGTAAGGAGTCACCCACAAAATTACTATGCTATTCTGACTCTGATTTTGCAGGAGATCAATCAACTGGACGATCAACATCTGGGATGGTCTGCTTGCTCTCAGGAGCTGCTATCAGCTGGAGAAGTCAGAGACAAACGATCGTATCTATTTCTTCCACCGAAGCAGAGACTATCGCTGCAAGCGAAGCTGCTCAAGAAATATTGTGGTTGAATGGCCTATTTAAAGATTTAATCACACTAGAAAGACCTGAACTCTACCTGGACAACGAATCGGCTGTGAAGCTCTCTCATAATCCAAAGTACGAGTACCACAAACGTACAAAACACATTAAACTCAAGCATCTCTTTGTACGTGAATGTGTCACCAACGGAGAACTCCTAGTGAAACAAGTTCCTTCCAATAATCAACTGGCAGATATGTTCACTAAGCCACTCTTCGGTCCCAGACTAGAAGAATTAAGTGAGAATATTGGTTTAAAAAGAATTTCTAAATAGAATTTACAAATTCTTAAAAGTTCAGAGGATGTAAAGAGGATATATGTTAGTGTTTATGGTTTTTACGTTGCTATGGATATTATATAAATAAGATTGATCTGTCTGTCAACGAATGTAAATATTCAAATTACTTTATCTAAAATATATATGTCTTTACTTGTTTAATCCTTTATTTAATTTCACATCAAAAACTTAATACAAACGAATCTTTCCTCTTTCTAATATTAGTATAGATTAAATTGTCGAAATAATAATATTAATACGAATGCCTACAAAAGTTGGCAAAACAGAACAACATGTATGAGTTACTAATGAGTTAGGTACTACAAAAGTACTCAAAACAAGAAAGTTGCCGAATACGTCAACGCTCACAGAGAGATACATAGGTCAGCAGGTCAAACTTTGTAATGTAAATAATGTCATAGGATTAAAAAGTACAAGAAGGTTATATACCTAGGTACACATTATTATATAAGTTACCAAATACACTGAATATAAATTTTATCCCTTAGTACCTATAATATTTATAATTTTTGAAATCGTAGTTTCTCACCAAGTGTACCTTGCGGTTTGAAAGTATGACGATTTGAAACTCTGACGTTATGGGACCAAACCATACTAATGACAAATAATTTTGAAATTTTTCAGATGACAATTTGAAGAGTAAAATCGTTTATTATAGAAATTTCAATTGAAAATAAACTAATTCATTATTTATCTTAAGAAAGTAAAATAGAAAACAATCAATTGTATAATTGTATGTAATAGTAATAGTCACTTACATTTTTATAAAATATTTTTCTTTCTAATGCCTTCATTATGTAAAGATATTAAATTCACAATGTTTTATTTTAAAAAAGAATTCTCCACACAACTTTATCAAGAACACTGTCGTCTTGTGTTACGTCTCGTTTGAGTCTAGCGACTTTACCTTGGTATTGATAAATATATCTATAACTTCTTATCTCATTGACAGGCAATAAATTTAACTTAATCTGAATTTTATGTAAACAGCTAGCAAGATGCGAGTGACTTTGCTCGGGCAATTTTAATTTTTTAAATTAGTTTGTATATTCCCTAAAATATTAATAAAATTTTGAGAAACAACTATCAAGATTAACTGACTGCTTCGGTGGCATTTAATCCCAAATTGACTGAAATTCAAAAGATCTTTCCCTAATCGAAGGTTGAAAAATATTGTGCATGTTAATACGAACATGCAAAATAAATGTAGTTAATTCAGGTAAATCTAAACTAAAAACTAAATAATGGGTGGCGAATTATATCTATAGATTTTAATTAAGTAATAATAGTGAGTCTTGTCCAAGGCCTTTGATTGCGTTGATCACGAGACACTGCTAATTAAGCTTGAACATTATGGAGTTAGAGACAGATCTCTTAACTTGATGGGTTCATATCTTAAAAATAGAATTCAAAGAGTTCAAATAAACGGCACGAAGTCATTGGGATCAACTGTCAAAATTGGAGTACCACAGGGATCGATACTGGGACCGTTCCTATTTTTAGTATATATTAATGACTTGCCTTTTATGGTACAAAAACAATCTGGGATGGTGTTATTTGCTGACGATACTTCTATTATATTTCAGGTTAATAGACATAATCAAGATATTGACAAAGTAAATGACGTTCTCTCTCAGATCCATGACTGGTTCACTACAAATAATCTAATGTTGAATCCCAAAAAAACTAAATGTGTGAAATTTTCTTTGCCTAATGTAAGGAACACCAACTTGGATGTTGTCCTAAATAAAGAAAAATTGGAATATGTAGATGAAACGGTTTTCTTGGGAATAACTTTGGACGCTAAATTGCAATGGGACCCTCATTTAAATACATTAGCCGCTAGGCTCAGTTCGGCGGCATATGCAGTTAGAAAGATTCGTCAACTGACTGACGTCGCTACTGCAAGAATTGTTTATTTCAGCTACTTTCATAGTATTATGTCTTACGGCATTTTATTGTGGGGTCAAGCTGCAAACATAAAAAGTATCTTTGTATTACAGAAGAGGGCGATTCGTTCAATATACAAATTGCGTGGTCGTGATTCCCTACGAGAACTGTTTAAAGAAATTGATATTCTCACGGTATCCTCACAGTACATATTTGAAAACATCTTATATGTTCGCAAAAATAAATCGTTATATCTGAAAGGTTCTGATATTCACAGCGTAAACACTAGAAATAAAAATAAAATAGTGCAACCACAATTTAGACTGAGTAAAGTAAAAAACACATTTATGGGTAACTGTATTCGCTTCTATAATAAAATACCAGATGATATTTTAAATTTGTCCGATGGCCAGTTTAAATATAAAATTAAAAAGATTCTGTATTCTAAGGCATATTACAAAGTAGATGATTATTTGGAAGATAATGACGTCTGGTCTACGGTTGCTCCAACTCAGCATAATGAATTAGAATAATATTAAGTTTACAATTAATGTAATGTAAAAATAAATAAAGTAAAAAATATGTTTTTTTAGAAATGAAAATATAAAAGATGCGATTCCTGTGGAGTTTCTTTGGCCGTTCTTCTCCACAGAGGAATGCACACCGTGGTAGTGAACGTGCCATTCTCTGCCATTCTCTGACGTCGAAAAGCGATTTTATAAATCTTATTTCGAATAAAAATGTTTTGAATTTGAATTATTACGATTACCTACGGTTGTTGCAGTTTCTAACTTCCGCTGATTAGACTGAACTTCCGCGAATGCGAATTTTTAAGTGCAGAAATAAATGATTGAAATTGATTAAGTAATTAAATTTTTAAACTTAAAAAAAAAATGTCATTAGCTTGACTTCAGAAATGAAAACCATGTGAAAACATTCAATAAAAAGTTTAAATTTTCTATTTTCTCGACGACAGATGTCGCTACGTCGGCAGGTTACAAAAATGGTTCGTTCAAAACCCCTCACACATTTCATTCATTTCACAATCTGAACGAGACTCACCGAGTGAGTTGCGTGTCGCATGTCGGTCCGAATTTACTGTTTTATCCCCTACTAAATTGTCGGTACAAAAATTACAAAATAGAAAACTGCTCAAGCCTGCCTAACCTAAAGTAAAGAACCATTGTTCAATCTTCATGCCATAGAGCCGCAATGCGCCACCTAAAAAGTGCTAAGTTTTCTTGCTTCAATAGAAAAATAGATCATAGATGTCACTAGGAGGAATATGCGACTACTGGTGAAGGCTAGATCCTTTTTTGTTTTTTACCGATTGGAATGAAACAAACATTAAATGTTACGAGAGTCAGCGTGCACAAACAGACAAAATTTCAAATAAATTATCTTTTGACCTCGGTAACATCCATTTTTTGAAAAAATGTTTAATGTACAGACACGACTTGTTAATGTTTTTATTAATGTATAGTTTACTCTGTACATTTCCTAAAATATTATACTTTTATTACCTGTATAGGCTGTTTAAAAGTAATAAAACAATAAACATGCTTGTTCATAAACTAATTTTATTCTTAAAATTCGATTTACAATGAAAATGAATATTTCGTCACAAAATAATACAGCTACTGACAAGAACATCACCTTTTTGAAAGGTTTTGGAATGGCATCCATTTAAGTATTTTTTATATATAACTTTCACACATTGTAAAAGCATTAAAATCACTAAAAAAAATTCTCACTCTAAATGTTTTGCTTAAAACTAAACATAAGCTTTTCAACTTGTTTTAAATAACATTTAAGTGAAAATATAAGACAGAAAATAAAAGAAACGATAATTTATATAGACATGTTTTCCTTTTAGACAATACAAAAAAAAATCTAAAAAAAAAAAATCACTAAGTCGTTGTATTTTACATAAATTATTATTGCTAATACAAACTATAATTATGCGTATAATTATAGTTATGCGTGCGCCATCTTAAGGTCCAATAAAAAATTATTTATATATTTGTTGTATACATACTTTCTTATTATTGTTACCTCTTTGAACTGTGAGTGCTATGCTTATTACTTACTCAGCAATAAAAATCAAATTTAATTAAAAAATTGCAATGCAAAATACTTTCATATATCGAATTTTCAAGAATTACAAGATAGACATTTTTCAAAATTCATAAGTACGATACGATACAAATAGATATAGGCATTTTGGTCGATAATATATTTTTATTTATTAAACAATGTTACCATAAAAGCCTGGTTAAATCATTTGATTTATAAATCATTTTAAAATGCACTATGTAAAAATAAGTAATTTTTCAAATATTTAAAATATAATATTAAGGCGCTATCTGAAACGATTGAGTACACACATAAAATCCATGATAATTATGTTAAAAAAATAAAACCATAAAAACGTTTTAAAATTAATTCGTGTTTTCTCAGACAATTTGAACATATACCATACCGCAGACTTTTACTGTAACATAGATAGTAGTAGGTATTAGAAACATACACAGTGTTTAGTTATTAGGCCAATACGAGTGAATTTCCATTTAAATATATAATTATCTGATGGTTTACAATTTCACTATACATACATACTTACATTCAAGTATACAATGGGAGGTATGTTTTTTTTTATATATAATAATAATATGAGTCTATATTGTCTGTGTGTATGTCAAAATAATGCAATACTCTATCATACATTATACAAATATATATGTATTGTACACTCAATGGATTTCTGTAAACTAACTTTATATAATTTTAACTAGATATCACGTGTTTGTTGCCATTTAAACGTTTAAAATTGTTCTTTACAAGCGTCTAACTAAATGGTTACTTTAATTTTTTTTTTCTTTTCACACTAAAATTGTCTTCAGAGAACTATTTCTTTCTATCTCACTCTACCATACAAGAAAAATGTTACATCACCATATGAATAACTTTCCTTAAAATTTCTCCAGAATTTATAAATCGAAATTATCGAAAAAAAAAAAAAGATCTCTGTGAAAATGTTTACGTATTGGGAACTAAGGCAATTTGTCACTTTTTCACTTTAATGCAAATATTAAATATATAAAAAAATAATAAAAGAAATTAATAAATAAATTATGTAACGTAATGTGATGCTTTGTTCCAGTTTCATTGTTTCAATTTTCTTCCGACATTTATTGCGTTTTTTTAACTAATGTGAAACAAGAATTTGTAAGCCAACTCAGTGACATAGTATTTCGAGTGCCATATATTCGAGTGTCTTTTTTTACGTCACTCAGTAGACACCTCTCATACAAAATCTATTGACGCAATATAAATAGCGACATGTCATCCAAGTACACAAATTAAGAAAGAGGCGTATTGCGAGGATCAACGTGCAATGAGTCCAGTGAATCCAGACATTCTTTTGCCAGTAGAATTTGGCCAACATGTACACTGAGTATTTTTTTATGTTGATTTTCCTATTATGTCGAATTTCCGAAAATTAATATCGCGTAATGTCGAATTTTCCTAAAATGTGGGAAATTTTTTTCCTTTCACTAAAGTCCAAAAAGCACGTAACATTTGCAATTAGAGAAAATATAATTTTATGAAAAAAAAAAAAAAAATTGGTTTGACGACTATTTGAAGAAGTATTTCTAGTCGGAAAAAAGTCAACATTGTGGAAATTCAACATTATAAGAAATTGATTAATTTATAAACATAATCAATTTGTACTAAATTCATTACACTGAAACTATAAAATTAATTAAACTTTCATCATTCAAACGACCATACCATACACTTATCACTTTGCTATTATCAAACTCCACTTGCAATAGATCATTGTCTACGCCCACAACACTACAACACAACTGTCATCATCATCATGTATTGTCTCGAGACCAGCTAGCCGACTTCGCTCTTGACGTAGAAGAGTAAGTAAGGCGTGGCCGCCGTACGGATCTTGGGTTCGGGCGAGAGAAGGTCCTCAAAGTCTTCGTCCGAGATCGGCCTCACTACGTCATCGTCGCACACGAGCCAGCACGGTTCGCTGCGGGGGCGTGGCGCGCAGCAATCGCGGGCGTTGCATCCGGCGGCCGTGGGGCGTGGCCTGTTGAACAGGGTGCGGATGAAGCTCGTCGTGTGGGCGGAGCTTGCGTCTCCGCCGCTGTCCCTCTCGCACGCGTCTGCCGTCGCGTTCGCACTCGATCCCGTGTTCGCCCACTCGCCCTCGCGCGTGTACGCCACGTAGTGGCCGCCGGTCAGCGTCTGTCCGAGGTGCATTATCACCGCCCACAAGTTGTAACTGAAAAGCACATAGATGGAGCGTTAGACTTCTGCCTTCGTAACTTTCCAACTTTCAGAAGTTTAGTACAAGAAGTACAGTACATAATTTGTAAATATATGACCAAAAAAAAAAAAATATTAAATTATTGAAATAATGTTTGTATATATGTAATCTTATTTTATATTTTATGTTTTAATGTTTTAGCCCTCTACAACAACAAAATGAAAAGTGTATGTGTACAATTATTTACCCAAATATTCAAACCGCAATAAAGATAAATAAATATAATGTAGTAAGAGTAGATAGACGGGAATCCCACCCGTTATAGTATGAATGAGTGATGAATAATAGAAAGAAACAGTATGAAGAATAAAAGTGCGAGAGGAAAGAAAGTGAGAACTAGAATGAATGAGTAGAAAATATAGGCTTCAGCGCAAAATGCTGGAGGGATTTAAGTAAAAAAAAAAAAAGGTGCAATTGATGGTAGGTGGCTACTGTTGCCTATCTATAACACAAGACATGCCTCAGATGCTGCAAGTGCGATGCCGAACATAGAGGATTAAGGATAAGGAATTAGGAAGGTATAGGGGGGTAAAGGGCTCTAATATCCCTTACACACTCACCGAAACGCAACAGCATTTTACGGTGGTCTTCTGTAAGCGGGTGGTTACTGCCGCTTAAGGACGGGTTACCCAAATGACTGCTTCTACCACTGCTTTCTAGATCCAGACCAGAGGTGGTTTCACCCTCCTAACCACTCGTCCATCGGGCTCGGTCCCTTGAGATTCGCTATAAAGAGTATAGTTACGTGTGCACGGCGCTGCGCTCGACGCAGAGGTCGCAGAAGCAGGGCATGCGCAGCGGCGTCGGCGCGTAGCGCGTGATCTTTTCCATGCCGCCGCTGAAGCGCTTAAGCTGCATGACGAGCAGCGGCGGCAGGCGCGAGTAGGCGACGCTGCGACGCGCCTCGTTGTAGCGCAGGCAGCGCTCGCACCAGTACTTGTTCTGGTCGCGAAGCAGCTCGCTCGTGAGCGACACGAGGCGGAAGGGCTCCGCGCCGCCGCCCTCCTCCGCGCTCGGCACCGGCACGCACAGCTCGCACACCGCCTGCGACCGCTCCGTCACCGCCTCGCACTCCAGGCACACCGTGCGCACCACCATCGTCCCTGCGCATCCACCACACACACATTACGAGACTGTTTTGATAAAATAGAAAGACCGCAAGCGCTTCTTCTCACTAGAGTCACTTGGCATAACTCACCTTCAAAATCCTCACCAACAAAATCCCAGCCCGGCCTCGACCTCTCGTCTCTTTCGGGTTCGGGTGAAGGCGCCCTGTCGTCGGTTGGCGAGTTCCGTTTGTCGTTGCCCTTAGCTTCTTTGCGTTTCTTCCATGACTTGCGCAAGTTGCCTAACATCGCCTTCCCCGTGTCGTTATCCAGACTCGGTTGGCGAACACCATTGCTGGAATACAGCATACAAAACACTAATGAAAAACAACTCGTATTATAATATGAGCTGCTGAGAATGTCTTCGTTTCCTTGCTAGTAATGACACAAGAAATAAGTAAGCGAATTGTAGCTCTTTATTTAGGAATACCAACTATTATATAAAGAGAACTAATTTACACCCCCTTAATGCTGATCGCAAGTGACATATCAACAAAAGCTATTTAACTGGAACAGACTCCAGTTAAATAGCTAAGGATGCTTACCTTAAGCATCCTGCTAGACACCGAGTTCAATCACTCACAAAGTCACCTACATCGATTTGTTCTTGGTTTCTTTATATTATAAAGGGTGGCAGGCGGACTGACGGTCCACCTGAGTACTTAGTTATGTCTCCAGTCCTTGGTGTGGTGTCCCGCAATGTTAGTTTCGATGTATTATGTAATTCTTTCACGCAAAAACTACGGAATGGATTTTGATGAAACTTTACTGTAGTTATAAAAGTTATACGAACGAATTCACGGGCAAAAGTTAGTAAAAAAAAAAAGAGGAAATATCTACCTGTCGCCATTTTCTTGTAACTTCAATCTCGCTGCGCGTGTGCTGAGAGCTCTGCACGTCTCACGTATAGTGTCCAACAGACATAGAAGCAATTCGTGTGCGTCCTGTTGTCTATTACCTTCATGGAAGACATTTATATTAATCATTAGGTAATTATTTATATAAATTATGAACAGCGTATGTAGGATACATTCAACTTTCTAGAGACGAACCAAGCATTAATACACAAACCGATTAATTCTTGTGTGAAATGATCTGGTAAAAACGTTTAATTATGAAAAAAAAAAAGATATACATGCTATAATCAAGTATCTCTTAACGTCTATTAATTAATCTATTATTAATATTATGTATATTATTAATCAAGCCTTTTTTTGGTGACATCCAGCTGACTTTAGAGACTGTGAAGCCTATATCTTATTACAGGGTTGTTTATTACCTTTTAAAATGTTGATGTTTTAACTAATTTTATTTGTAAACTAGTTAACTCATTCGATTATTTGGTCACTATAGAAGCCAAATTAATGTTTTAATTAATTAAAATAAAAATATTTTTTCATTTTTACAAAAAATAAAGAGTGACAACCCTAACGATCCAATGGTATTTATCTCAACAAATACGTATAATATTTTCTATACTGCTTTAGCTAAGTATTTCACTGTACTACAATATAAATGCCTTTAATTTCACTTTAGGTTTCTGTAAGAGTTTGGTTACTGCTACCAGACAGAGTGCCCAATTTATGACTGTAGAGTGGTGTGTATTTCTACATCCTCAAACTTAAACTATTCTCATACTTTTAAGTGAGATGGATACCTTCAAATGTAGAGTTGACTTCTCTCAACGCTGCAAGAAAAGGGTCCGCAGCATAAGGCTCAGGAGTTTCGGCTGAACTATTTAAGCATTTGCTTTCAGCTGTTCGCAGGTTCATGTATGTTTCGTGCAATTTCTCTGTTGTTATCTGAAAACAATTGCATTAAAAACTAATTAATGCTTATTAGAAATGAGAAGTAAAATCTATTTCAAATGTAGATTAAATTGAAATTACATTATAAAAAATTAATACTCAACATTAGAGGTAACAGATTTATAAAAAAAAAATTCATATGAATAAAACTATAAGAGAAAGGATTTGTATTTTTGTTTGTAATGAATAACTCAAAAACTACTGGACCAACATTAAAACTTTTTACATCTATGCAAAGCTACATCATCAGCGAGTAAAATAGGCTACATTTTATAAAGTTACGTGGACGAAGTCGCGTGCAACAGCTAGTCAGTAATATTTATTTATACAAGATTTGCATGTACTAAATGGTACCAAATGATTAGAACTAAGATAACGGTTGCAGCTAAAAGTGATTTCACTGTTACAGTTTAATACTTTTATCATATTTCAATGGCCGATTGTTCTCAATACTTAGATAAATATAATCTATATGGCATGAGATAAATTTACATATTATTTTTGTCAAAAATATCGATATGAATGAATCTTATAACTTTTCTTGATGATCGGATATGGATGAAATTTGGAACAGATATTCCAAACACGGCATATTTTTATCTCAGTAGCAAGACCAACTGGACTTCACACTTTTTTTACCCATTAGATCTTAGTCTTATATCTATTAAAAACTTAGTTCTCAGTTATTGAACTACATAGATGTCATAATGAATAGTTAATGTAGGATAGATCTGTGAATCCTTGGGAAAGACAGTGATATTGGAATTCATAATATTATTAGATATTTTTCCTAGAAAAGACCTTAATGGTGACTTAAATTGAATATGTATGTATATGATTACAATAAATATATGAATAAAAGTGTAAACTGTTACCTGCATTTTACTTTTTCCACTACAGTTATCAGCCTGTCCCAGTGATAATAAGTCTTTATTGCTCCATGATCTCGTTCCTGACGATGCGAGCCCTACAGCACTTCGCCCCAACGATGAACTTTTCAGCCTAATGCTGCCCAGTTTTTGTTCCACACTAGCAAGGTCTGACACCAAATGATGAAGGTTATGAAGAAACCTAGGTGCATATCTGTAAAAATAATCATAGTCTTAGCTTCATTAAAATTATTTTTTAAAATAAAAAAATGATAAAAAATATTTCTAAATTATTAGTTCAGTTAGAAAGAAGCTTTATAATCATATTTTTATATACATATTCTATAAAATTTATATAATTAATCAAGTTTTGAAACTTTGATATTATTGTACATAAAATCAATGTACATCAAGTCATAGGGGAAGTCACAAGCCAGAGTTTATAGGGTTTTAATCTGATTAAAAAAGGCGTGAAGGTAACAGGTCTAGCGATAGAACCACCACAAAGTTAATTAGATTTGTGTACAACAATGGAACTTAATACAAATTAAATATCAATAGTACTTTTTTTTAATTCATTGGATTTTTTTGTCCAGCTAAACTGAAACATAATTGTTTTTTATCATAGGGCTGTCAAATTAGACAAATTGTATATGAACAAGTATATGTTCTTAAAACCTAGCTTTTTACAATAGGAATATCAACAAATATGTTGCTATAATGACATATAAGACCTAAAGTCTATTTTTTAACTATCCTTTGAAAAGTTAAATTCTATTTTTAAAATGAGAGCTTTTTTTTATTTTAGTCGCCATACACCAGAGACATGTTTCTAAAGTAGTACAGCCATTATTGCTTTCCTGTTATAGCTGATTAGCTTTAAGTTTACTGTAAAATTTGCTAGCAGCACAGCCTGCTAGTGGTGCTGGAGGTTACATGATATCTTAAGCTATAATATTCTATCTGTAAAACCTGTGGCCTTACTCAAGAATCTAGAGACAAACTTACAGTATGTGAACAGGCAATGGAGAGAAGTATGCTTTAGATATCCATCAAAAACCACATCCACAGTTCGACCATTAGACATAAAACGAAAGTTATCTATATTCTGACTCATATAGACCAACAAAAATGGAGGACTGGCCATATGTTGTGGCCTTGAAAAATGGTCTAAGCAACTTGGTACCCACGCGATGGAAAACGCATTCAAGGTCGACCCCAGAGATGGTGGGAAAATGAGATCTGGAGGCCTTTGCCGAAAGGAAGTTCGAATTAAGAGATATCTTATAATCTCAATATAAAATTGTTTATTAATTTATTATTCGAAGCAAATAAAAGGTTATTTTATTTATAATTTTCTATCTACAATCAGATTATAATAGGAATAGTGGGTACCAGATAATCTTGATTGCTTTCTAAATATTTGAAAATATTACTCACCGCAATGTATAAAGCACGCTGTTGAGGAAGCAAGTGTTTCCAAGATTGGAGAGAGTACCAATTGGTATTTTCTTCTTGTCACCACCATAGTGATTGTCCGAATGGTGGCCATTCAACATGGCAACAACAATTGGCTTCTTAATTATCACTAACTCTGCCTCTGTTTATTAAAAAAAAAAATTTTACAAAAATTTTTATTGCAAAGTGCAGTCGGGTTATGGAAAAATTCCATCAGTTTTCAAATTCATTCTTTTAAAAGTCAAAACTCTTATTCTGAAACTAAAGCACTGACAGGTATTTGAAATGAAATTTTTGCATGACTGAAACTGAACCATGGTGCAAGAAAATATCGACTTTAAGGTGATGACCTTTTCTTACCCCGACTAAAATTTAATCAAAATAATTAAAAAGACTTAATATGACTGTTTTTCTATTAAGATTTTTTAGAACTTTGATGAGTACACATACCAAATGCAAATAATTCAAAATTTTTTGAAAAATGAAAATAAGAATTATATAATGTGTTTATTGCATAAATAAATGAAGTCTTTTAAGTGTGTACTAATAACCTCATTAGAACTTTTTTAATATGATAAGCTTGTGTTACAATTGATCAACACCTTTCGTATATTATAAATTATTTTTTAGATGATTAGAAAGCACATTACGATTTAAATTTCGTGATCGCCGGTTAGAACGATGCATTGAAATGTCTTTACCTGCAGGTATTGGTGTTTCACTTAGGGGCTTGAGTTTTTTCGCTGCGTTTAATGTATTCAGATAAAAGTTATTGGAAGGCCGCTTTAAGGGCTTGTTCTCTTTATTATTGCTGTTAGAGGGTTTACCAGTTTTGCACTCCCTCACCTCCTCATTAGGTTTCTTGTTTTCGTTGCTCAGATATGTTGCATTATTTCTTTTTAAAGAAAGTGAATATCTATTTTTATCGATACCTTTTTTCGTTTCAAATTCAGAATTAACTGGCATCTTCAGAATACCTGTAGAATAAAACGTTAATGTAATAAAATGCGCAGGCCACGACTTCGTAACTTTCCAATGATTATGTCAAGGATGATGACAAAAGTAACTGTCTTTTTGCATTGACTACTTACGAAGATGTTAGGATTAACTGCAACGACTTACATTATACAGATAAACAATATATTCCACTAACAATTTACTCAAATAAAAAGAAATAACGTAAAAGCTAACCGCAAACACTTGCAACCATAGCAGTCCGCCATATTGGATTATTTATTTGGTTGATGTCGGATGCGTTCCATTTCACGTAAGTTTTATTGCGTTCCGTTCCAACATCATTATAACATGACAACTTCAATTATCTTCTTTTTACTTTTTTCAAACTTAAATCGATTTCTTTTAAATACTTATGCTAAAAAGTATTTACTCTTCATCCGCCCTTTATTCGTGTCCCAAAGAATAAGGGATAACGAATTGTTATAAAAAAAAATAGTATTTTATTGAAATATTATACTTACTCTTTAATCGAATAATTATTTTTCACTTAACGATATTTTCTTAATAACTTAAGAAACCGTGTCTTATTAAAAATTTAATGAACACTTCTCAAATTCCATTAATCAGAATTGAAGTAGTGACTACCACTGCTTTACAGAGGTCACCACTGAATTAGTAGTCACGATTAAAGTAGACTTGATTTTGTAAAACGGATAATATAATCCGAAAATAATTTAAAGAAAAACTGACCTTTATAATTTTAACCTCTTAACGAAGTTAGATAAGTTCACTCTTCTTACATCAGAATAACATAATACTTAGGTCATGATTTATAAAGATACGCGGACAAAGTCGCGAGCAAAAGCTAGTAAAGTAAAGCTACGAAAAGCCGCAAATTGAATTATTTATAACACTTCTTTGTTTATTTACTAAGCCAATGCGTAAATATTATTTATTTCAAAGGATATAAAAATATTTTCCTCTCTTTTAGCTGTATTAGCAAGCAAGGGAGTCTAAGAAAATTATTTGATACCTAGGAGCAATATGTCTAGGTCTTGCAATATTTCAGATAATAACTCTCCTGACTCCGAGAGTTGGAAAACGTCGTTATATACGGGGGGTATATACCGGATTAATTGGTAGGTAATTTATTAGTTTTTATAGACAGCAATTCAAAATTTAAAAATAACATAAGCTACCTAACTTACCTAGTTAGTGGAGTAAAGTAGTGTAGTTAGTTCTTTACGTTTTTTTTTCATTCGTTGTTCAAAGGAAACTCGATTGTTTCTTGTTGCAGATCAAAGCCTCTTCCTGTTTGAGCGTACTAAACTTTTCCTGGAAGATAAAACTTGATCGTTTGTTTGTGTTTTCAAACATATTTTATTTTTACTTTTATTTTTATTTTTTAATGTTCTACTTCTTTAGTGTTCAGAATTCTATACGTAGGTCTATATGTGATTTTGGCAGCTGCTATATAATTTAAACAAAGAAAACCTTGAAATTTTTTCAATTTTTTTTTTTTATAAAAACTCTACAGACCAACGAATATGTGAAAAAAATATTAGCTGAATTGGATCAGTCGTTCTCGGGTTTTGCTCTGAGCAACACATTTAGCAATTCATATTACCTATTTACTTATTTCTAGTTAACGATGTCAATATTGTGTTTATATAGCATATTTATACATATTATATATATAATTAACTCAGTCTTTTCTTTTATAACTTCTTTTAAACCGCCACAACGGATTTTGATCCGGTTTTCACTAATGGAAAAAGCGAAAAGCGAGAAAGGTTTGTATATATAACTAGCTGTTGGCCGCGATTTCATCCGCGTAACTTTATAAAATATAGCCTATGTTACTCGCTGATAATATAGCTTCCCAACAGTGAAAGAATTTTTTAAATCGGTCCAGTAGTTTCGAAGCCTATTCAATTCAAACAAGCAATCAAATCTTTCCTCTTTATAATATTAGTATAGATTTGCAGATAAAAATGCATCTGCGAGAAGTCGGGAGCAGGCGTTAGTATTCAATTGAAAATAAAAATTAGGTATATTATAATAAATTATAAGCCTACTTAGTACGGGAAACTTAATATTTTTTCTAAGTTAATCTTGGTAACTCTAATAATTGTGTTCATTTGGTTCGGCTCATTATTGTAAACGATGGCAGTAACGTTGAACGCACAGATTTGCGGGAATTCTTCAATTTACGACAGCCCTTCTTTACGATTTGCAATTAAACAAACACTCCCGACCTAATTGATTCTACACTCAATTAATTTCATTTGTAGTAAAATTGCAATATTTAACTGGGTACTTAATATCGTTCTATTTAAACGAGAAAACTGCAAACACTTTTCAATCGATGCTGGTTAGTTACACATATCATTATTCCTAATAAATTGAATATAGAGCTACTCAATATTATGTATTCAGAACAATACTCGTAATTGGTGTAAGTAAATTGTAATGGTACGTGCTCGATTTCCATATTCAAGGACATTCTCTCTGGCTATCAGATCGCACCATCCATCATTAAAACCTATACGCACCCTACTATTACTTATAAGATATCTACTTGTTACTATGGACAATGATATACTATATGTAGTGTGAGGATCTTTGAATATCTATTGTAAAAAGAAATATTTACATTATAAAAATAATTTGTCTTGAGAAGTCTTGAACAAAGAATTCACATCAGGATAAAGGTATTTAGTTTTTGGAGTTATAAGCCCGTGGTATGAAAATTTGTGGGAGTAAAATCAAAATTGTCATACGGTATGCGTTATTTTTGAATATTTTACAATATCTCTGAAGTTTCAGAGATATTGCGCCATCTACAATCTACACAATATTTAAAAAAAAAAAAAGAACAATTATGATCTTTCGGCGTGTTTGAATTGTGAAAATTTAAATGTATTTTATAATCGTTCGTAATGAGTAAACTCTAGTCGTGCGTCGGAGCTGACACACACACACACACACACACACACACACACACACACACACACACACACACACACACATTTATTTTAATATTAAGGCCTATTGACAGGCTGATGGTTCACTTGATGGTAGGTGGCTACTGTCGCATATAACACAAGCAACGCCACAAATGCTGCAAATCTGCTCACCGTAGTATGATTAAGGATAAGTGAATAAGTGATTGGGAAGGGATAGGGAAATTGGCTCTGGCATCTCTTAATACTCGCCCACCGAAACACAACAGCACACATGCTGTTATTTAACGGTGGTCAAATCTAGTCGTAAGAGAGCATTATAGTCTAATGATCTAAGTCTAATGTGCCTCACACTTCCTTCCCCTTCTAGTCCGGAAGCCAGGTCGTTAATGTGAGTTGACAATCTATTTTGATAAATTTGCTGTACTGTATAAAGAAATGATAATAAAATTAGATGCTGACAAATTGACTCTTATTTATTTATTTTTTTATTGTCGAGTAGACAATTCATTGAGACAATAAATCTATTGAAACAATCCTTACTAATGAAAAGTGGAAGAATGTATCCGATTTAATTTCGCTTAGACATCCATCTAATTCAGTTGTGTTGGTGTTAAATATTGGTACAACAGATTGGTGGCCGGCTGGTTTAATAATAGGAATGCAAATGGCCCTGCGAGTGGCTCTGAGCTCCATTTCAATTGTTCCACAGTCAATATTTGCAAGGAAGTAAACCGACCGACGCGCCCTACGTCAACCAGTTACATATTATATTTTTCCAATAATACATTAGACATTTATATATAATTGCTATTGCTCTACAATAAATAAATTGTTCTGCAATTGTGTTGATTCTTTACTTTATTTGTTGTATCTTCAACTTTGTGGTATTATTGCATTTTGGTATTTTTTTTTTTGAATTATATTATATAATTTTGATACAAGAAAATAAATATAGATTTATACTTACAGCCAATAACACACACACACTCAGATGTAGCGAAGATGAGGCCTATGATGGAGCGAGCTCATCCTGAAGATGCCTATTCACTCGAACTTTGAAAATATTTGGGTTATATGAGCCCGGAAACACAGACGTTAGCAGGGAGTTCCAAAACTTGGCAGTGCGCATTATAAAGGATGTTTTAAAGCTCTATTGGTCCGAAAAAGAGTGATTTCGACAAGATGAGGATGGTAACCAGCCGTACGTCTGAACATCCGATGGAAGAAAGAGGAAGGCGGTATGAGCTCATGCAGCTCTTGAGCACACTCTACATCTTATAAAATACACAGACAGGCGAGTCATCTTAGTTTTTAAAGGCGTACTGCTAGCTCTGCGATCCACCGATATGATATGATATGATCCAAATAAATGAGTTATTAGACATCATAGGAAACATGTTTTGATGTTGCACACTAGTTAGTTCTATTACGTAAAACTACGTGAAGCGCGTTAGAAGGTCAGCTAATATTGACAATGACGCAAACTCGGATCGGGTTTCGCGCAGACAAAGTGTAGCAAGTTACTCGTATGTATGCCCTCAGTTTCCCGATATCACTCTTTCAATTGAATCCAACCAATTGAATCCTATTCTAATATTTGATACGCATATTTGTAATACTTCAAAACACGTGTGATGAAATATATTATATATAAATAATAACATTATAAAAAAATGTAATGGTTGTAACCATTACCATGCAGAAGTAAGGTTATTTTGTTTACAGGAGGCAGTGGCCAGTGGGCAGTACAGTAGAATTTTTGGAATTTACCCATTAGGTATATACGGTTGAATAGAGGGACGAACAAAGATATTCTACTCTACTCGGACTTTTAAGAAAAGTGTCCATCAAATAACAAAAAAATAAGCTAATATATATGTATATT
Organism: Synanthedon myopaeformis; assembly: GCA_944738685.1. NCBI lineage: Eukaryota > Metazoa > Arthropoda > Insecta > Lepidoptera > Sesiidae > Synanthedon > Synanthedon myopaeformis. The sequence continues at coordinate 9,466,205 of OX122921.1, read as the reverse complement.
GTATGTAGTACTGCTACTATATTATAAACAAAAAAGGGTATTTGTTTTGTACTTTTATACCAATGCTTACTTAATTCTGTATGGGAAAAATCCAAAGTAATGAAAAATATACACAGTCTGCTCAATTAAAAAAGTTTGTGTTTTTATTCAAAATCAATGAAATAAACATTTGGTCTTCGAGCCGAATTAAATTTGCGAATTCCTGCTTTTGTACAGTATTGTATAATGTGTTTATATTTATGGAACTGGTCTACTGTAAATTAACGAATAATATTGACTAGCTTTTCCCGCGACTTCCTTAAATGATATTTATTCAATCTTTATTGCTCAGAAATCATTGTTGACGATTATATTGACGAGCCCGTTAGATGAGTAGTTAATATGGTACCTGTCTTAACGTTTTGTTCGATTCCCGGCAGGTTCTTGGAATGAACTTTTCAATGTTGGCTCTGGTCTGGATCTGGAAAGTAGTGGCAGGGCATACTGCGTTTCGCATTCGTTTGGGCAGCCCGTCTGGCGGCAGTAACCCCCTTACAGAAGACCACCGTAAAATAACAGCATGTGTGCTGTTGTGTTTTTCGTGAGTGACTAAGGGATGCCAGAGCTCAATTCCCTATCCCCCTTCCCCATCCCTTATCTTTAATCCTACTCTAGTCGGCAGTTTACTTGCAGCATCTGTGGGGTTGCTTGTGTTATAGGCGACGGTAGCCACCTAACATCAAGTGGACAGTCAGCCTGTCTGCAGACCTTAACATAAAAAAACCCTGAACGGATTCGGTTCTTAGGATTCGTGTAGACTTTTCTGAACCATTCAATCTAAAACTGTTATATATAGTCGTAAGAAAATCTATAAGAATAAATTTTATGAATTTTCTTTTCGCAGTTAGTTTAACGCCTATTTGCCGCAGCGTTTTAGTGTCTTTTACTTTGTAATATCTAGTCTTTTGTGCTTACTTTTGTTATCCTTTGTTGTTCCCGATGTTAGTTTAAAGGTCTGTAATGTCCTTTGGCCGGCGGTACGTTTAGTGTTTATTTACTTAGAGATTGGTCTAAGTATCAAGAAATAGTGCTGCCCTCAGACCGACAAAAAGTATATCTTTGGTCGGCCTGAGGCGCTGCCAGTCGCATTTTGTTATCAATTTGTGTATGTGGGTCATAGATACTTCGTTTTCATTCTACTTAGCATTACGAAATTCTGCAGAATCAATCATTTGACTAGCCCATTGGTCGAGTGGTTAAGGTGCATGCCTTAGCGCCTTGTCTCAGGGGTCCCGGGTTCGATTCCCGGCAGGCCAGAATCCAATTTCAGGTCCTGGATGTTATCGAAACACAACAGCACACCTGCTATTATTTCACGGTGGTCTTCTGTAAGAGGGTGGTTACTGCCGCCAAACGGGTAAAAGCTAAATTAATTTACACGCACACAAACCTAAATTTAATATACTTAAAGTTGTACTTAGAAATAGTATTTTTTAAGGATAGCATCTTCTTGGAAATAAATAAGAGCATAGAATGTTGTTTGTTCCTTGCTTCAACTGTCATAGTAACTTCGCTTGCGTTCAACATATTTGAATTCTGTCACACAGAACTGACAACACATTTCGTAATGTTGACATATAATAGAATATAATATGAATTTTCTCAACGTTATTTGAAGAACGTTCTGCAAAATGAATCAAACTTCAATATCTATGAAAATCCGTAGTTTTTTTTTTGGTATTATTAGTATTATTTTCGCGACACTGTGGATTGATTAGTGCCTGTCTAATTTTTTCAAGCTTTTATCCTTAATCAACTTTAGGGGTATGTGAAAGGGTAGAGGTTGTTGCGACTATACTCATTTTCGTTACCAATCTTAAGAGTACCTATGTGAAGGGGTAGAGGTCTGAAAGCAGCCGCAGAGGAATTGTTGTGACCAATTAGGGTTGTGTGAAGGAGTACTGGTCGCCTCGAATGCCTCGTGCCTAAGAATGCAAGCAGTCCGCAGAGGTGGAGTATTTTCACGACACCGTGAACTTTCTAATTGGATCAAGCTTTTTTTCCGTGATTAACTTTGAAGGTGCGTGAACGGGTATTGGTTACGCGCTGCCGCGGGCGGCAAGTATCAGTTATGTGTGCTACGGTTTGATCTTGGACCATACTTTACCACTTTTAGAACAAATGTCTTTTCTTTTTCAACTATTGTTACACTACAGAAAAACGAATACATTGGAGTGGCCAGTGTCACTATTTTATCTTTCATAATCGATGGTCTATTATTATCCACTGTAAGTTGTTTCTATAATATTGGTGTTTCATTCTCAATGGTCTGTCTTTATCACACGCTTCAGGCAAAGCTCAGTAAAATTCGCAAGCGTTCGTGAGTCCCTGTGATAAAATAAATCGCTGCCTACTAAAACCCTTTATTAAACTACTTACAATGTTTTGTGCGAAAGGTTTCTTTTGTCAGTCGCGTATTAAAGACGGTCTTTTCTTGTAGGCATTCAAACGATGTGTTACTATTGTGTTTTAGTTATATCATATATTGGATTCATTTCTGTATAATTTGATTTAAAAGTTGCATTGAAATGTTGTTTTCTTTTACTTCCTACTAATTAGAAGTACGTGCCGGTATGACCTAGAAATAGTTACAGACTGTTTTAATGTTGGTACAGACAGAATAAGTATGGTATGCCAGAGTTCATTTTCATGTCCCTTCCTAATCCCAAATACTTCTTCCAAGCTCAGCAGTGCACTTGCAGCACTCGTGACGTTAATATGTGACGGTAGCCATCTACCATCAAGAGGTCCGTCAGCCTGATGACCTTAATATATTCATAGCATTAAAATTTAATGCTATGAAGACCATTAATTTAAATGTTTTAGTGCCATTAATTTAGCATTTGAAATACAGTTATGAGCGCTAAAACTGTAATAAAAAGTAGTAATAAAAGGAGTTATCCATAAAAATATTTAATAATATCAGCGATGACATGAGAACATTAGCGGGTTTTAGTGTTTGAAAAGTTTTCGTACGACGTCAATATTGGAAAAGAAACAATAAAAGTTATTTTGCCTATATTTTGCCGCAGGGACGCTCAAGAAAGCACATTTATTAAAATAATGTTATTTTCTGAAATATCTTTTGAAATTTCATTGTTTCTATTAAAAATAGTTGGAGTTCAAAGAGTATGTGTAAATGTTGTAGGGTTATTGTAAAAGCTGTGTTATTATAATTTCACTAGTGATGTTATAATTGTATGGACTTTTGTAAATAGTCTTCATTTCATACAATATTATGGGACAATCTTCCTGAGGGCAATCAGTGTCATTTTTATTTTTTATTTTATTTATTGGGAAGCCAATAACACAATATACAAGAAACCATACACTTATTCACATTTAAACAATCTTTTATAATAATGTATACTCCACTTATAGTCTATTTAACTCAGCATACATTAAAAACGAACACAAAAGACATTTTCTGTTTACAAAATAAAGCTAAGAATAAGAAAAGTCATGATTAGTTAAATATCAATTCTAAAATATCATCACTTAAATGTGGTAGGAAATCTAGATTTCTTGGTTTTGTATGGTCGGTTTTCTGTAGAAAATGTAAAATGTAAACATTTGCATTGAAAACTGACCAATCAGGGACCGTCTCAGAATCAGATGGCTTGTAAATATATTAATTGGCATTGTATATCTACTGAATCTACTGAATTATCTACTATATCTAAATATATCTAAATATATCTACTGAAATATTAAAGCGTTACAATATCACTGTATATAGGTCTAATGAAATTACAATAAAACTAAAAACAGCCCGTTAAATTGTGCGAATTTGTAGCGATTAACAAATTCCCGAGTAATATAATTTAACCAGTGAACTTATAACATCACTGCTATTACAAAAACCCTGCGGCACATACAATACTTATTACACGCAATTCATAAAAGTTATTCAAATATCTCAAGTCAGAAAGGGTCTAACTTTTTTCAATCAATATTGACATTCAAAACTTACCCTAAACTCGATTTTGTTCAATCACTGAATAGAAAATAAATTAAAAGCATTTTTCGAATTTGATCTCAAGAGAAATAAGAAACTTAAATACTTTTGATTTTTGTTTTAAATAATTGAAAACCTCTGTCAGCTGTAAGAAAGGCATTTTAGATGAATTTAAAAGTATAATTCTACGTGCAATGAGTTCGAACTTTGATTTTTAGCTTAAGCCGCGATTTCACCATACTCTGTTAGTATTTAACATTGCTGTTAAGTCATTTAACGTTGTCACTGTAAACGTCTGTTAAATAACTTAACAGCGATGTCAAATACTAACAGAGTATGGTAAAATCGCAGATGTATTTTGTTAGAGAATTTGGCCTTTCACCTACATGAATATATAAATTTTATATTTCTAGCACTCGCTAGCGAGAGCGTAAAAATATGGAAAGCTGTCAATTTGACATTGACAATTGACAATTTCCGATACAAACATTTTACGCTCTTGCTAGAGTATTCCATAACATAAATTTCTTCTATTGCAACTTATCTAGTTGCGAACAAAGAAAGTAATAAATTACTTCGTTCTCAACTCCAAAGTGATTCTCGTCCAAAGTAATATTAAATTTATCAGACAAATATAAGTCTGAAGAAGAAGAACGTTAGAAAGTTAGTTTTGTAGCTGTTTAATAGATTTTAATTAAATTTTATTTGCTTCCTCTAATCATCCATTTATCTTACATGGACCAATATCAAACTTTGAACAGGTGTGCGTCGAAATTAACAGATGGCCCTTCGTTGGATAACTGATCGATGTTAGGGTATTAATTAATGTTACATATATCGTAAATTTGACTCCTTCGAAAGTTATGGTAACTGATTCAAAGTGAATGTATGCGATTTATACTAATAAATAAAATTTAAGAGTCTGTAACTGCTTTTTACTAAATTTATATCAGTATATAAAAAAAAGAATTCTTAAAATTTCTATCTGTTGTCTGTTTGTTACGGGTAATCTTGAAAACGGATAGACAGATTTTGACGAGAATTTCACTGGCAGTTAGCTGATGTTATAAGGAGTAACTTAGGCTACTTTTATTTTAGAAAAAATAATAATAATAATATAAGCAGTGTCCATTTACCGCACGCGCCTCACGCGTACGTTGCAGCGGGGTCAGGTTCAGCTAGTATTGTACACTCGTAAATGTAATTTACGAGTAATATACAATCTAAAATTGAAACAAATGAAATTTACAATTAAAAAATGTTTGTTATTTTAGTGAAAATGCAGAATACTTAGTGTATATATTTAATTGCAACAAATTTAAATGTGAAATAATTGTGAACGTGTCTATAGATGTTCTTTAATAACGCGGAAATGATAACGCATAAACTTTTATTAAATTTTAAATGATGCAATATTTATGGTTTGAACAAGATATATTATTTCGATGTTTGAACCACATAAAGTTTAATAATAATTGGCATATCTAATCCTCCAAAATAATTTCACCATTACACTCGAGGGTCTAAGTGGATTTAGTATTCACAAGAGACGCGGCCGTTTCTGATGGGCCCACTTAAGTATTGTTGTAATATAAAGAGAAAAACAAGGACAATAGGTACCAGTGGCCCTCGCTCAGTAGACGAAAGTTCTCGAAAATAAATTGGGTATTAATTTGTTATCGGACGATTTATGTTCTTACCGATCTTGTTGTGGTAAATAAGGTTTGCGTTTGATTTAATTTTAAAATATAATAATTGAATTTTCCTTTTAACAATTAAGCGAGTAAATATTTATTTTTTATTTTATTACAAGCGACACCCTAATTCGTACGGAAATGAAATTTTCAAAAATCCTTCTATTGAGTCCAAACACGCTATAACGCTGCTGTAAGTTGCTAAGGAATTGGTTTCCAGCAGACTAATTGATGCTGCAGCATCAGGACAAGGTTACCATGTCATGGAAATACCACCGAAGTAACAGTATACCAAGTCACTAAGAAATGAGCTGATGGTCTTCAAACTCCTGAACAGATCTTCATAAATTATAGCTAAGAAAAAAACGGATCAAAATCGGTCCATCCGTATGGGAGCTACGATTCCACAGCAGACTCACAAATACACACGTCAAACGTGATGTACCTCGTTTTTGCGTCGGGCGTTAAGAAAGATGTCAACACAACCAAGATTAACGCGCACTTGTTAAAAATTCAACTTACTTAACGGGGCGCCAGAGATTAAACACTGTTTTTTTTATATATTTCTGTTAGGACCCAGAAAACAAGACTAAGGTTTCGAAACATAGACTTACGAGTAAGTATTAAGATATAGCTTTAAGTAGAATCCCTCTTTATGTGCGCATTTATTGTAAATAAATAATTTTGCTTTTAAAAAACAAGGCAAGACAGAAACGTTGTAACGACTGAAGTAGATTTTCACTTGTGTTACGTAACAAACATACAGTCGTTCAATCCTCCAAATCTTATTACTTTTTGATAGCTTTCACCTAACATTATTTGACGTTTGACGTGTTATTATCTCCCCATATTTGTGATTTATATTCCATTGGTTTGGTATATACGCATTTCATGTTTATGTTTTACTGAGATTTTCTAATAATTTTTGGTAAGACGTTTCTTAGGAATCATGTTCTTTTGGATTTTATTAAATATTTTTTCACAAAAAGAAAATAATATTCAGCTGCTAAAACTAATTTAAATTTAATCGAAATTGCACAAAATAAATAAATTAAATCACTATTTCACTATGACTTCTTAGTACCTACTAGCAAAATTTACAAAGAGACTAAAATAATGAATGTCAATCATACATATACTTATATATATTTTACTTGTCTATTAATTCGTAAAATACTTAATAAATATATTTACATATTATAAAATATAATTTTTCTTTATTCGATGATATAGATACTCGTACAATATAAGTGTAGATAGTGTTGCAATTATCGTCAAAGATGTTTTTTTAGTTAACGCGAAACTTTTCTACGAAGTTACGAAATTTCCCATTTTTTTTTTCTATTATCTGGACGGCGCGTCAAGAACAGCCCTCCAAGTTTTCCAATCTCACTAACAATGCCTTTTACCTGATGTCCTCTTATAAAACTCCATTTTGCGATACTTACCCCTTAAATGTTATCTGGTCGTGAAATATAAAGGCATCTTTGCAATATTATCGCGTTATTAATATTTTTCTCATAGAAATAATGTTTTTATTTTACACGTATTTTTTTAAATTTTGCTTAAATATAATTATTGTTCGTGGGAAAAAACTTAAATCAGTACATAGTATAAAGTAAGTACGCCTTTTTTCTGTCTGTCTGTATCGGCTTGTGAATGGATTTTGTTCCTGATTACATAGATGGAAAGAAGAATTTCCGATTATGGTTTATATGTATACCTAATACATGAATATCTTATTTATATTTGTTGAGTTATTACGGTTTTTGTCAAAAGAAGGTGGTCGTCCCACGCGCATCACGCAGGGATATGTGGCGGGTTCAGCTAATTATTAATAAACCTTAATCAATTTGTGATGCTTTTCTAACCATAACAGGACTATTAAATATCTTTTTTTTTTTAATCCACCAAATGATTTAAAACTATTCGTAGGATTTTGTTAAAAGAAAAACAATGTAATTTTCACCCACCATTTTCTTGTAATTAAGATAACCGATTTTTTGTAAATAAAATAATAAGTACTTATTTTATAAGTATGTACTTTATAAGTACCTAAGTAAATAATAATAAGTACTTATTGCGTCGGTATTAGTGAGTTTAAAGTTTATAATAGTATTTTCTGTAACTTTACATATTGTGAACCCACCCCTTGTCCGTCAATATGGTTTGGAGCTGAAATATATACGTAACTTTCTAGCTGTAGACTAAGCTTAGACACTAAATATCCATTTAGTTTAATCCCGATATATATAATGTACGAACTGATTTATGTAAAGGTATAGAAAGTAACTGCGCAACCAAGTAAGTCATTGTTCATCTTGCTCGTATAGTTTATGGCTCGCCATTATAACTCACGCTCGCAACTTTAAGCGAATTGAGGGGATTTACAGCTGGATATTATTAGGTGAATCGACCATGTATAAAATGCACAGGTGTACTTAAACGTTCATTTGATACATAAAAAAAATGTTTTTGAAGATTAAGTTTCTTTTAGGTTATTACCACGAAAATAGCTTGAAATTAATTTATTTGTAAACTAGCTTTTTCCCGCGACTTCGTCCGCGTCCCTTTTTCTTAAGTGTTTAAAGATTTATTCAAACTTTATTGGTCATATATTTTTATTAGACGTTGAATTTTTTATTTTGTGTTTCAAATAATCCCTTGGGAACAGTATTTTTTTTTCTGTATGAAAATCCTATCCTATGCAAACTTTCAAGATGATCGTTTAAGAAGGTTTGGTGTGAAAGCGTAACAAATAAACTTACTTTCGCATTTATAATATTAATTAGCATACAAAGCACCCAATTATTTATCAACAGAAACCAATAAGGGAATGGCTGTGGACCACTGTGAAATGACAGCATATTATTATATGCTGTTGTTTTTCAGTGAATAGAAAGGGGCACTAGAAAGTATTTCGTTGCGCCTTCCTTGTCACTTTTCTTACGTACGTTTGGCTTACTTCTATTAATAAGCGACTGAAGTCACTTACCATCAAGTACACTGACTCGTCGAAATTCGACCATGGTAAATAACAAAAACTTTAGTAGTTTTTTGGCTGTATATTGATAGTCAGGAAAAACCATTTATGAGTATAGATAAATGACATATCTTCTATATATTTAATATTTATATATATTATATATAAAATTATCGTGTCACAGTGTTTGTAACCAAACACCTCCGAAACGGGTTGACCGATTTTTATGAATTTTTTTGTGTGTATATTCGGTAGGTCTGAGAATAGGTCGTAAACCTTTTTTTAACCTATAGGCCTGAGTGATAAGGGTGGCCACCCCAAAAATTTTTTTTGGTAAAAACGTTTGCCAGCTAGTTTTTTTTCATATAAAAATAAATCAACAGCATATAAACAGCAAAACTTGAACGCTCTAAGTTAATCTTAGTTAGCACTGTTCTCGTGAACAATTACAAGGGATCCCGGAGCGTCGATAAAAACAGATAGGTAGCTGATGTTTAAGGGAACGTTACCCCAAGTTAAATCACTCGCGTAGATAAGAGAACTTCGGTATAATTACTTGTCCCAAGGAAACTGGGAAACAAATGGAAACTGCTCGAGCATTAACATGTTCCTCTTCCACTTGAAACTAAACACAAAACGTGTTTGAACTACTGATTACGAATCTTAATGTGCGGCCTGCTATTATTTGTTTGCCGATATAATAATACATGTATTATTGACTGTTTTAGGTAGATTTAGGAACATAGGCTATATGTTGGTTCTCAGTGAATGTGGATTTTTTTATAAATATATTACTTCGATTAGGGATGACACCTGTATTTAACGTTTAAAAGTAATAAAACAAGGTGCAAATATTATGTACATCACCTATATTTATTTTTTGTTTTCACATAAATTTTATATCTAAGCAACATATTGGATTAATTTTTTTCTTATAAATAGGAAACTTATACATTAATACATTAAAAACAATTTATTTACAATATACTATATAGTTTATTTGTAACTTATAGTCACGCAAATTATTATATACATCACAGATAATGTTTTACATTTAGATTAAAAAATTAAAACACCTCAAACTTTCGACCTAAGTTTTCATAAATTCTGCGAGTTATTTTTTTAAACATTAAAATTTTACAACAACAATAAGTTGGATTTTATTTACAGTCACCTCAAAACTTTATTTAAATTTATTTTCTTACTTAAAACTTAAAATATTAATGAAACTTTGTTATACTGTACATTATAATATGAACTGTAAATAATTTATTCACATAAAACTGATAAGCTCTTTTCATTTGTTTGATAAAAAAATACTCAGATAAAAAATATTCAGAAATTTTTATTTATGTTGATGACATATTTATAGTGATTTAATTTGGTCGTTAAAAATTAAATAGGTCATTTGTGAATTAAATTTCTTAGGAACTAACTTTATATTAATTAATTTAGATTAACACTACTGAATATTTTATGTATTATATTAACATGTATTATATCTGGAAATATTCAAGAAGTTGTATTTACAAAATGTTTTACATTTTTAATAATAACACATACAATCTTCACAGATATACATATTGCGTTCAACGCAAATTAATAATTAAAAATTAATTTAATATTTTGGGTTTTTACCACATATTTTGATAATAGCAATGTGACCGTGTTGAATCAACTCTTCAAAATTCAGTGACTCTTCACTCTTCAAGATACATATGTATGTTACATGTTACAGCAACGAAGTCATCGTCCTTTAGTTTGCTCATATTAATGCAGAATTAAAAACTTATTGTAAAATATTACAATATTCACGCTATTGTAAATTAATAATTTGACACTAAGATAAGTTATTACAAAAAGCAGTACAAGCGGAATTTTAAAGAAAATAATATAATACAAGTTATAATTCAAATTATAAACTAACCCCTGACTTTCTATTGAGTCCAAACACGCTATATCTGCTGTAAGTCGCTGAGGAGTTGAGTGTATCGCAGACTACTTGATGCTGCAGAATGAGGCAAGGTTCCCATGTCGTGGAAATACCATCGATGTAAAAGTATACCAAACTTAACATCAACCGAACATGTGGAAGTTAGTGTTAAATCTCTACTTTAACTAGGAAATAGGCTTATGGATTACAAAGGCCTGAGGAGATCTTCATAAATCAACTAGAAACAATCCCGATTACGTCAGCTTTCAAACAAAAAAACCCGGATCAAAATCGGTCCGTCCGATTGAGAGCTACGATTCCACAGACACACAGATACTCAGACGCTAACTCGACAAACTTATAACATCCCGTTTTTGCGTCGGTCGTCGGAGTATAAAAGTATACGAATATATGAAGGTTAAAAATAAGGAGTACAGGCCCAAGATTCAAAGTTAACGGGAAAAAAAACCAACCAATCAGAGAGTTCAAGCGTAAAGATCTTGTGGAGTGGGGTTGAATCGCGGTGGCCTACTCGCGCGTCAAATCCACGTGCGCTCAATGTGACCGTCATTTGGTCCGTAGTCGCCTTGCGCGCTGGACGTCACGTGCGCGCCATGTCGCTGTCAGGCGGAACTCACCATGGTGTTGTTGTAAGTGCTGTGCATCGACATGCGAATCGTACCTGTTTAATAAATAAATTTAATTTACTGTTTTACCGTTAAACTCTGAATAAGAAGGGGTGAATTTGTCGCGAATTTTCTTGCGTACACGCGTCCATAAGGTAATACCTGATTTTTAAAAATCATACTTAAATTATTTATTATATAAATTCGTTAACTTCTGAACTCAAAGGCCTTCACGCTAAATTCCCCCTTTCCTGGAAAATTATTTTACGAAATGAATTTTATGGAAATTCATAACATAAACGCTTATTAACCATATTCATGTGATGATGCGTTTAGCAAAAGCTGCACAAAAGTAAAAGAGCATTTGGATTAAAAGGCAATAATTAAGATATTTAAAGGAGTAACTACATTTATTTAGTACAAATCAGTTTTTGTTCATCGAAAACAGATGGAGATGCTTACGCGTCCGTTCAGTTCTCCAAATCTATTTAGCTTTCACCCCAAACAGGCGAAAATGAAGACCAGTGTGTTTTAGAATCACATGACCGCGCGGTACCGCACGGATCAAACTGAACAGGTCGATACATGTTTGTAGAACTTGTACCGCGCAGTTATGTAAACAAGGAACACTGTTTAGTTTGATCTTGTACCGCGCGGTCATGTGAACCTAGCCTTATGATTTGCATGCAAACCGCCGCGTTCAGCGCTGTACGTCAATAAGTTACGACTTGCATATAAATAGCATGCGATGACGGTGCGCGGCCGATAGATGCGGAGCTGTATAAAGCACAACACACACCGGAGCGTTCCGGAGCGAGAATTTTTGTAATTCTCGAGTTTTGCCGTTATGCACCATGCCGTGTGTATGGCATGGTGCATAAAATCGCATGATGACAGTGCAAGACAACACCTCCGACACGGTCAGGAAGCGGGATTTATCTAATCGAATAAGCGCTGTATTCTGTGTGAAAAGCACCGGAAAACATTCATTTCCCGCATTCCCGCTCCCGGACCCCTTACCGCCCAGTGTGTTTTGCGCTTATGTGTAACTAAAATCAACCAGCGAAACGCGAATAGAGCTAAATATCTAAGTGTAGTTACTCCCCAAAGCGTTTCGTTAAATCACAAATGGTAGCCGACGAACGTTGAGACGTGACAATACGTTTCTAACTACTGAAGTTGTCTAACTACTGCCAATCCAGTTGGATGCCACGGTTGCAAGAACATCCATAAAGACATTTACCAAAGTTGAGAATTTCTCCCGAGGTATCTCCTATTTGTGTATTTTGTTTGCATGCAGCAAATGGGGAGAGCTGGGCGGTTTTTTCATGAATTTTGTCGTTTTTGTTGTCGTCATAAATATACCTACGAAGAAGAATTATCTGTACATGATATCGCCAACTGAACAATAAGTAGTAAAAAAAGCATATTGTTAAAAGTAAAAGACACGAAAATTAAAGTGGTCTCTAAAAATAGAGAAAAAAAGTTGACGTGCATTTTTTTGTCGAAGTGTGCGCGAGGGAAATTTAAAAAGTAAACGAAGTGAAAAGGGTGGCTTTAATCATGGTCCAGTACACTAATGAATCTAAGGAAGACTTAAAACATTCAGACTTCTAACTAAACGATCTAAATCGTGCTTCTCATAGCTATTTTGTTATTTATATTATGGTTCATGCTATTTTCAGCGTTTATTAATATTAACTCAACCTTTCAAAAATTTAACTACTTTAGTGAAATACAAAATTAAAATGTTTGCAAAACTATTTTTATGCATACACAAATCAAAGTTTCTATACTAGTTTAAAAAAATAGATTATGGTATTTTTTAATATACCAGTACAATTTTCTCTATAACAGCTGACTAAAATCGCACTAGAATCTAATAAATAAATTTATCTATAATTACAATAAAGCTACACTACTTAAAGTTAGTGAAAAGTCTAATATTAATCTGATTTAATCTAACTTTAATAAGCTATTAACATTTTCATTATGTTAAGTGGCTTTATGAAGACTAAGGTCAATAAAATATTCTATTAAGTTTCCTTTTCATCACTCATGCTCTGAAAGTAGGTAATATTTATCTCGAAATGCGGGATATGAAATTGACTTAAAGCCCTTAGGTACGTAAGTAAATTTGAAATTGAAAGCGAAAGAATCTCCTTTATACATTGATTAAATAATAAGCTAATACTTCTCTAATCCGGTTAAATGCAAGGAGCAAAATTATTATCCTGCCTAATGGCCCAAGATCCCAAGGGTCGCCAGAAGTAACATATTTTCTAAAGGACAAAATGTTCGGAATCGAGTAGTGTTTCTATGTATTTTGAACGTATCTGCTAAGTTGGGTAAATGGATAATTTACAGCTATCAGGTGAGAAAGGTAAGTAAAAATAGAACTAACGTCACTTATTTTCTAAATGCTAATTTTTATATATGTCTTATAGAATATTATAACAAAATAATATTCAGCACTGCCAATGTTGAAAACACACTCACAATTAATATAAATGCAGAAGTATTTTATTCTGGTGTAAGTGTTTAATTATACCTTCGAACTATTAGCACACGCTTATGAAACAGCTTCAATAAGAATCTTACTATTTGAGTTCATTTCTTGAATTTTGGTCTTTATTGAAATTAGCAAAAGAGATTTTTTATATTGAAATATCATGTGAATATAGAGAAAGCTTCAATTTAAGGTCGACAGACAGGCTAAAGCACCTGTGGCGCGCTGTCGACCATAATAGTGTTCAAGGTAAGTTAGGATTAGGAAGGGATAGGCTTGTGTGCCAGTGGCACATGTGTAAAAAGTATAAATGTGTCTGTGTAAAAAGTATAAATATAATGTAATGCGCATACGTTCTATAGGAACTAAATATACGATTCTAAAAATGTTTAGTACATCTACAAAAAGCTCTACCGTCTAGATCTAAACTAAACAGCTACTTACTCGTACCGTTCCTACGACTGGGTGAAAGAGACCTGACAGAGCGATCGAGCCTATCTGTTCCAAAACCTCGATGTCTGCTCAAGCCACCGCCTCCAAGTGCTCCGCAACACCAGAAGAATTGCTTAAATCCGCGTCTGAATCTAGTGGTTTAGAACAAACATAATAATTAGTCATTCACAACTCATTAAATTACTATAAATAGGGGAAACAAAATTAAATAATGAGTTAACCGGTTTATATCAGTAAACTGTCTCTTACTGAAAACCACTTGTAATGACAGAACGTTGATGACCTCAGTGGCGGACCGCAGGGACAACAATAGATTTGAAGCGGGTGGGATAAAAAGGTTAAAGTAACGTGTAGCATTAAAGACTCATTTTGCGGTTTCTTAAGCGCCTCATATAATAGAACTCATATAATGAAGTGTCATTACACTTCTATTAAATGTTCACTGGTGATATGGTTTGCTATTTTTTGCAGCAGGTTACTGTCCGTGGTAGTCTTAGAAGAGACCTAACCAAAAATGATGATACACACTGAGAAACGAACTAAACAAAATACCAGCGACGATAATGAAGACTAAACAACATTAGTCTAGTAGACCTTAAAACAACATAGATAAATGAAAGGGCTGACGCTGCTGTTAGCTTTATGATAATCCCAGAACACTATGCAGCATTAAACCCGTGATAAATTATGTAGATAAAACTGTCTTAATAAGAGGGCGGAGAACTTTTTGCACTAACCTTTCGTACATGTTATTATCGAAATTTGTTTAGTTTCATTCAGTTAAAACAAATTGTAACTTACAATGGTATTCATAAGTTTGTTTACCTAATTATAGTAATATAACAAGGTTTTACTACAAGATTACTTAACAAGTACTTAAGTTTTATTAAGTTTAATCAAGTTTAATTCGGCAGTCGTTTGGGCAGTCCATCGGTTACAACCCCCTTTTTTATTCTTATTTTTGCCAAGACGCAATTCACCCACGAATTCAATAAGACTGAGGTGTATACAATAGAAAAATAATTAATAATTTATTTTATAAAAACAGCCAAGTAGTTAAGAAATGCAATAAAATATGAAAGTATTGCAAAACAAGAGCTCTTATAACGGACTCCAATAATAAGGTTTTGTTGAAGAATTTTCCTTTGTCTTCTTGGCAATGCCTACCCCGCAGATTAAACAAAGTAACATCCACTTTTATTGTTCAAGCCATTGAATTGCTCGTGGCAACATGATGAATAAGAAATATACATATAGTTATACGAAACCATAATACATTGTTTATTAAACACATCCAAGTAATAATTAATGTTCACTACTCAACGTCAACCACTAATAAATGTTGTTAAACAATTCCATTAGAGTAGTAATCTTGTACGTACTTGTACGTACCCATCATTTTCATTTAAAATTTGAATTTAATGTAATTTGTAACCAAATCTACTCAATATACCAAATATACTCATATGATGCAATGGAAAAAATTTTTACGAGTAGAGTGATAGAGCCCAGGGCAATATCAAAAGTGAATATTTTGTGCATGCATTTGTAAATCTTATTTAAACATAATATATATAGTTATGTAGAAAAAAAAAAATGTCTTTTCTACGATTCAAGTTATTTGGCATGGTTTTGTTGGTTTTGTGCGAGAAATAAGTTTTAGAAAAAAAAAAAAAAATTTTTTTTCTTCGAAAACTTGTTTTACTTTAGATTTTGTAAGCGAAAAGATTGTTTCTACAAAAAAAAAGTCACGACCTGAACTTACTTGGAATTCATCCAGCAGTATATGATTGGGTTATACATGCTGTTGCTCATAGCCAACCAATAGATGCCAAGGTAAATCTCCTGTATGTGCTCATAGTTGACCACGTCCGGGTAGTATGATGTGATCACAAAGTACACGTGAAACGGTAGCCAGCAGACAGCGAATATTACCACGACAACTATCATCATCTTGACAACCTGTCATTAAAAAAAAAAAAAAAACAATTAAGGCTCTAGTACCAATTAAAAAAATAAAAAAAAAGATTTTTTTTATTAATATTTTTACTAACTCTTCGTTTACTTTTAACATTATCCAATTGCCTCTGAGTGCATTCTCCGATGGACTGTGAACCCCAAAGCTCAACTCCGACCCTGGCGTATGTGTAAGTCATCGAGATGATCGGCAAAAAGTATGTAAGCACCATGAAAGCGACGTTATAACTGAAATAAATACATGTCTATAGCTTCAAGGTTATAAACAATGTCTACAAAAATGGTTACGTGGGCTTACAAAGAGAAGTTTTATATGAAAATTATGGAATTTTTAAACCTATGCTCAAAGTTACTTAAGTTTAAACGGTTATAGGAAAACTATCATTGAAAAGTAATCATCTTCTGAAGTAAATTCTAATTATAATTAGATTTACTCTACTAGTAATTATAATATTAGTAGAGTAATAAAACTACATCCCCACAAACTTTCGCAATTATAATATAATATTAGTATTTTTTATATCGCCAATTTTTTATACCGCTCAATTTTTTATATCGCAATAATATTATATTGTAATTGCGAAAGTTTGTGGAGATGTAGTTTTATTACTCTTTTACGCAAAACTGTTCAACAAATTTGGATCAAATTTGGCACACAGATAGTTATTGCTTGAATAATTATATAGGATACTTTTTATCCTGGAAAAAACGTTAGGTTCTCGAGAGATCGTCTCAAAATATGAAAAATTGGGCTCCACTGTCGCCGTGGCGGCGCCACCCTATGTTATATAACATATAATAATAATAATAATAATAATAATAATAACTCATATATAATAACTTATATATTTTTTTTTTATAATAAGTCATATATTTTAATTTTCAACGCGGACGTAGTCGCGTGCAACGGCTAGTATACTAATAACGCAGACAAATTATAAAGCAGTTTTTAGTTCCACACATAAAATTTTATAGAATAAATTTATTTGAAGAAGATTATATGTTTTTATAAATAGAGAATAATACAAAATAAAAAGATTTCATTATTTAAATGTGAAATGACTGCTATAAAACTTGAATTAAAAAAAAAATCGTTCATTGTATTATGAGCACAGTAGAGTCCGCGGTATTCCCTGAGGTCGATTAACTTGGATTTTATAATGCATAGTCAAATAACATCCCAAAGCGTCACTTCTCAAAATTCAATGTGTACGTTAATTAGACTTAATATCCATTGAACCGAATGTAATGGAAGGAATATAATTAAGTTAGCAAGATTTGTTTAACGTGTCAATAATCTTGAGAGTTTAGAATTTCCTGTTTCAAGTAACAAAGCACCACTGGGGAAGTAAAATCTTATTTGAAACATAAGATTTTACAAATGGAAATGATTCACAACAAGCAATTTGGTTTTAGTGTAAGCATAACTCTTATTATCTTTTTCCATATTAATTTAAGTTTTTAACAATAATCATTAGCTTAAAGAGAACACTGCTGTGTTGTGTATTTTAAAATATAACTTTGAAGCTGCAGTTTGTAAGAGACGTACTGTTCAGTAAATAATCGATAATTTAAAAAAATACTCCAAGAGTTAATATTTAATGTAAAGAAATAGAATTCAGATAAAATGAATATTTTGCTACCTAAATCGACAAAGCTTTCGTACCTAAAACACTTTTCTAATTAAACCTACACAAATGGGCTTTAACAAAAAATTGGCGAAATTGAAATATTGTGTGCGCGCGCCTATTTATTGGCAAGAGGGCCTAAATTACGATTGGGTTCCATAGGGACGAATAAAACACTTTTTGTTAATACAAAAAGCAGAATTTTAAACCAAAACAAATAGTGAAAGGTTTTGTGGGATGCTTTTATAAGTACAAAAGGAAATTAAAAAGAGAGCGCCCGTTTTCTACGTTTTATGTTACATTTTGGCAAAATCGCGAGGTGATGTCTATTTTTTAATAATCTATAAATCTTACTTACTAATAGTATTATAAATGTGAATGTTTATATATTGCAACTATCAAATTTATTTAGTTTAGTTATTTAATTTAGTTTTAAATAATCTATACTTACTAATATTATAAAGCTGAAGAGTTTGTTTGGTTGAATCTCAGGAACTACTAGTACGAATTGAAAAAATATTTTTGTGTTGGATAGTCCATTTATTGAGGAAGGCTTTAGGCTATATAACATTTTGAACGCGGACGAAGTCGCGGTCACCAGCTAGTTTCTAAATATTTTTGTCAACATCTTCATCTCAGCTGTAGGACGTCTAAACGTGTTACGAACACTTTAAACAAATACCTACTCTGTCGTACTATGTTAATTAAACTACATACGTTAGTAAGTATTGTTTATTATTTTTACAACATTAATAGATTATTATATTTTAATATTGTATACAAAGTTTTAATGGGACATAAATCAGATTTCCGCAAGCTAAGTAACTTTTAATGTTATAATTTAATATAGGTACTCGTAGGTACCACCGAATTCTAAATTAGTGTAATGGACGGAATCGTTGATCGAAATTGTGTTGAAAATACTCACATGTGCTCGAGACGGGACCTTGTGGTTATTCCGTCAGGCCACTCGGGGAAACACACTCTTCTGCAAAACAACAGTTTTAATTAGCAAAGTTATACCCGCTGAGAATAATGCTGTTGAAGCCGATAAGTTTCTAATGAGTTTGAATAGTAGCTATTTCTATTCTCCGCGATGTTAGCGGCTTTCTGGATTATTATGTCAACTTTCATCGCAATTTATTCAGCTAATTTTTTTACTTGTTAATTTTATTTATTATATGGCATGTAATTTTTTTTATGTTAATGTCACTTGATGGTCAATTTCGCCTATAGCGGACGCGGAGGACGCCAAGAGGTTTAGTCAGTAGGTCTACCCCACTATCACCTAAGTCCTACATAAGTCGGACTCCCGCCCCGAGGTGGTAGTGGTGGCCACCGGTCTGTTCCCAGGCCGGTGGGTATCCATGATGGATTCCTCTTGTAAAAAAAAGGTGGCTGCTGTAACACAAGGAACATCATAGTGTTGCTAATAAATATCCTTACATATTATAAAACAAAGTCCTCCGCCGCATCTGTCTGTCTATTTGTCAGTTAAACTCAAACGCTACTGCACCGATTTTCATGCGGTTTTCACCAATGGATAGAGGGATGGATAATCAGGGAAGGTTTTTACGGAAAAAAATGCACCCCGGGCGAAGCCGGGACCGGGAGAGCCAGTAATAAATATATATAAATTGAGAATTTTAACACTTTTAAAGAAAATACAATGATAACTTTAATTGAAAAACTAAGTCGAATTAATCTAAATTACAAATTGAATAAAAAGCAGTGTTTAATAACTTTGAATTAATAACTTTTTTTTCACTCACCTCGTTCCACCATCAGGAAGAACGTCAATGTCTGTTGTGAAGTACATAAGGTTCGGGCTGCTGATGAAGGAGCTCCAAGCCCATATTGCAGCAGCTATGCCAAGGGTCGCTCGCTTGCCAAGTCTCGGTCTTAGAGGACTCATGATTGCCACATACCTGTATCAATCAAGAAATCACATCACTATCCATTAGACCGAGAAATAAATAAATTCTCGGCTGAGATCGACACCGGAATATTAAATATTAGAAAAGGACTTTGAAAATGGTAAAATAAATATTTTTATTGAATAAAATTAAAAGAACAACTATTATTGAAACTATTTATCTCTCTAAATACATATAAAATGTTACTTCCTTACTGCTTTGATAAATTATGTGTATTGAAATTTTATTAAATGTTAACTATTTTTGGAAGCCGTGTCCCAACTTTTATCAATTCATATTTGTTTTTCTTTGTGTTCTTATTTCAAGTTAATATGTTTGTTTGTGACTCTTTTTTTTAAATACTTAACCAATGACCCAATGATATTGTGTATTTATATTTGAATTCAATATTGACTTATGATATTTGATTGAATTAGATTTTGAATATGTACAAATGATTAATTAGATTGAATATGTGCCTAGGAATCAATGAATATGCATGCTGTGGTGGCCTGTAAGTGTGACTTGTGCAAGCTGAACTGTATTGTGCAATTTGTTTTGAATTTTATGTGCACATTGTTACGTTGGCTATCCATATTATATAAAATAATAATAATAATAATAATAAGAACGCAAGGGCAAATTCAAATCAAATTAAGTACCCATAATTATACTCTCTAGTATGGCTAAATATCTCGGCGTGTTTTGACCGAGACCGAGACCGACTTTAAATTTGGCAGAAAATAGTCAAGACAGACCGAGATCTCAGTCGGATGGGACTATCCACCTATCTTTGTATTTCCGCTTAGTTTTTCTAAAATATCTTAGTTTTGGATGAGTGGTTATTAGGATGCTTACCATAACGCACTGTCTCAGGGGTCCCAGGTTCGATACCCGCCATGTCAACTTTGGAAATGAACTTTTCAAAGTTGGTTCGTGGTCTAGAAAGTAGTGACAGGGAACACTGCGTTTCGCAATTACTTGGGCAGCCCGTCTGGCGACAGTACCCACCCCTTAAAGAAGACTACCTTAAATACCTTAACACCGTCCCCAGTGAGGCAGTTGTCCCATCCCCTATCCTATCCCTAATCTTCTTAATACCTTCTAATCTTTACATAGTTGTCAGCACACTTGCAGCATCCTGTGGCGTTGCTTATATTATAGGCGACGGACCTTAAAGTGGACCGTCAGCTTGTACGCAGACTTATTTAAAAATAAGGCTCCTAATTTGCTACATAAAATGTAAATTCATATGAAATTTGGAGTCCCTCATGAAACTTTTTCCATGGAAAGGATAACAGCTGTGAAATTTAAATGCGCAATCAGATGCGATCTTGAATTTTCACACTTTGAGAATCCAAATGTATGAATAGTAAGTATATAAATGTTTGATTAAATTATAGTGGTTATATAATATCAATAGTAAAATTATCGATATTTTTTAATGGAGTCGTCCAAAGATAAAGTACATACATAAAAAAACTGTAATGAATGTTTTATGTTGAAGTAAAATTAACCTTTATTGTGCATTAAATACTTTCTTAGGAGTTCAATAAACTAATGCCGGTCGGAATTCACATGAAAAACGAATCTTGTATATTACAATTTTGTTTTTTATATTCGTAGGAGAATATTATTTGAACTCAGTCAATCGGAGTGGATATTGAAATTCTAAGTACTTTGCCATATAGCCATATGCTTTAAGAGCTTTAAGGAAAAGCTACTATACTAGCTGGTGCAAGCGACTTCGTCCGCGTTGAAAAATAAAAGATATAACGCCTGAAAAAATATGTAAATTTCATGAATTAATAATTAACCTAGATGATAACAACACTCCTCAGTGTTTAATCTTGAGCTATAATATCATTCTTTTATATAATAATATATTTTATAACTTATTAAAAATATTTTAAATACATAAATATTTTAAGTTGTGTCACTACATCTAAATGTAATTTAAAAAAAATTCTTTAATTAAACTTTAATATTTTAATTGTTATTCTGTTTTATCATTTACTTGTTGTAATTATTATTGTGTTTTATCATTTAATTGTTGTAATTGTTATTCTGTTTTACAAATCTTCCCCGTTCCCTCATAATAGTGTCACAGAAGCACATTTGTTGTGTCGTAAGGTTTGATAAAAAAATTAATATTTATAGGTAACTGATAATCATACAAAAAACTTTATACTACTAGTTTTATCTTTATACAAACAGTCCTATTTATACTACTAGTAAGAAGAAATATGATGGAAGATTTAATATTTTACTGTACACATTGGACGCTGCCGTTTATTTGCACTTGTTGGACAAACAGATATTTCAAAGTGAATATATTTTTTGCGATAAAAATGAAAATCTTTTTGCTAGAAACATAATTCGAACACATACGTTATGCTTTATGAAAGCGTCCTGTAAAAGACATGTGTGTGAAAGGATTTTATGCATTAAAGATTTTTTTTAATAAGTACACAAATGTAAAAGACCTTATTTATTCAAACTTGCCCTTTATTTAAGACTTCTAAGTATGAAGTTCAAATAGTGATAAAAAAACTGATTTTATTTTACACAAACCCGAAAGTCACAGCATCATTGAGACTTAAGTTATTTTAACAGATTTACTCCCTCGAAGATAAGCAAAGAAATATTATTAATTAAAGATTTGTGAGAGTTGAGTTTTAATTAAAAATCTTTTAAGACTTTGCAGCTTTTCACATAATTTTATCTCCGTTACTAACATGTTGATAGATTTAAATATGTTAACTTATTTTTAAGTGATCTCTTGGGATCATTTGAAAATTAAAAAAAATCCACTCCTCAAAGAAATATATGAGCATTTATTTTTATCAGGTGTTGAATTTTTTATTTTTCAACGCTTCAAGTAAAATACTAAAATCTAGTCCTATGCTATAAAGAATAGAATATTTATTGCACTTCAGTACTTTATCATTCCATGCAGAGAAAAGTATGCCGTGTATGTTGACACACAAGGTAAATAATCAAATATTTGACATAGTTACCTGTCAATACTGATAGCCATAAGAGTGAAGACAGAAGCGGTTATACTGAGCACGGCAATGAATTGGCAGAATTTGCAGTAGAAATGTCCGAAGGGCCAATCGGAGTTGAGCATATACGTAAAGTTGAAGGTCACGTTGAGCGTCGATACCATCGCGTCTGCCACCGACAGGTTCACTGGAGAAGAAAATAAGAAACACAATAAAAATTGAATGAACAATTTTCTCTTATGTAAATTCAATTATTTATCTAAATGTAATATGTTCATTCGAAACTAGACAATTTTATGATTTTATAATGAGTACAAAACGTTTAAATATTTTTATCTATTTGTTTTAATTTTAACTATGTAATTAAAAAACCTGTTTATACAAAATGTACAAGAAAATGAATTTTATTCATAATTTTTTTCCTGAATATATTATAATAATTATTCTGATATTCTGGGTGGAGAAAAATTGAAAAAAGTCAAAGATCATAAAATCGTAATGTAGCTTCGATATGCTATAGGTGAAAGAATTTTTAAATCGTTCCAGTAGTTTTTGAGTTTATTCATTGCAAACAAAATACAAAAATACAAATTATCTCTCTTTATAATATTAGTATAGATTATAAGTTTACTACTTGCTTCCTTATTTCTTCTATTAAAAAACGATAACTAATAAGGTTTTTACGTGTAAGTACTTACTATATTATTTTTAACTTTTATGATTGTAGAAAAAAGTCACATTTGAAGTCACACATATGTAAGAATAAATATAAGAGACTCACAGATAACATTATCTGTGCTGCATTTCTTTTTCTTTTTTTTCAAAGACAATACAAACAATTCATGTTGCTTGTTAGAGCCATGTAATTGTTATAGAAATAAAGTTTCGAGAACAAACTACACACATGCGAACAATACGTTTCAGATATTCGTTTTTCAGTGAATGCTTTGTGAATGTTTGTGTCTATTCCATGTCTATTCACAGAAATAAACTGAAGTTTCGTCGATTTAATGTAAATGACGATCAAGCTAGAACCAACAGGAATTTTTCACTGTATTGGCACCGGACCAGATAAGTTTATGTTTGAATTATGGGGTAATTGTTGATGATTAAGTAGCCCGAGGGACAATAAAAATGAAAAAGACTTGTTTTCTTTTGGCTCGTGACTAATAATTTTTTTTGTCCATCTACTCTCTATGAATTTAGTGGTGATCTTATTTTAATAAATTTACGAAGTAAAAACTTCTTTAGGCGGGCTTAGGCAGTTTGTAAGGAGATAATGGCAAAGGAGTAAAACAGTAAATTCGACATCAGATGGTTTAAAAGGGAAAAATATGAATCTTGTATTAAAAGTGTAGTTCATGTTGAGGAACGAAACGATAGCGCGAAATAACCTGTCGGCGCAGCGAAGTCTGTCGTCGAAAAAATAAACTATGCGAAAATAGAAACCGGTGTAGTGTTATCTTGTTTTTGACAGACAAAAATTCTTTTTTGACCTTGGTAACATAAGTACATATACAAATTGTTTCTTTATTTTTTTTTGAAAAAAAAAAGATTTTTTAATGTACAGTCAATGCTCGTTTATGATTTTATTATATGTATGTATAGATATAATTTCAACTTACCTAAAAAATAATTAGTTACACTCCTCATTCTCTTGTTTGCGAGTACTATCCATATGACGACTAGGTTCCCCACGGTCGCCACAATCACCATACCGGCAAACAAAACTGTCCATAACACTTGCCTCCACCATGGCAGAATAAATGATTGGTATGACTGTCAACAAACAAACAAAACATATTAATGTTTTTGGGACACAAACAGAAATAAAGACAAAAATATAGTATAATGTAATAAATATCATCCTTATAAGGATATAGTAAACAATTTTATAAGTTATAAAATTGTTCGTCCTGACTGTTACAAGTATCAACGCACAGCTACTCGTAAATCTGCTAATAAGTATAGAAAGCTGTTTGGAACAAAGGTTTATTTTATAACGTAAACATCCGCTAAGAAAGGATGAAATTTCCAATTCAATGCAAATCCGGGGGTGGGCTGCTAGTATCTTATATTTTATCGTTTAAATTAAGGTATTATTATATTTAAATTTAAGGTTTGAAGTTAAAAATTAATTTAGTTTTCATAAAATGTCGCTCATAACAGAAATTTATTTCGTAATAATCTTATTCATTTATTTTAGAACTAGCTGTCCCGCTCCCGGCTTCGCCCGGGGTCATTTTTTTTGTAAAAACTTTCCCTGATTATCCCTCTATCCATTGGTGAAAACCGCATGAAAATCGGTGCAGTAGTTTTTGAGTTTATCGCGAACAGACAGAGAGACAGACAGACGCGGCGGAGGACTTTGTTTTATAACATGTAAGGGATAAGGATATATGGATAGGTTTTTAGAATATATAGATGCTTGTTACTCTTTTTAATTCAAAAACAAAACCTTTAAAATTATTATATTAAAAATAGTTCTAACAAAACAAAAAATCGCTGTTAAATGCTACAATTTATCGCTAGATGTAATCTTCCAACAGATTTTTCAGTCTGACAAATAAGTCCTGCATTTTTAACGTCTCTAGATGGAATACTCTATTTATTAAGATAGAGATATTTACTTATAGATGTATCTTTATTTATTCTTAAACTCTTATAGAGTAAAAAAAAAGCAATTTGTTACCACAAATTATTATTTAAGAGCAGAGACCGTCATCAATCATTTAAATAAAGCAAAAACAAGGACGATAACGAGACATTTTATATCCTGAAAGTATTGAGTTTCGTAATGCCTTGAATTTTGTACATCTTACGAAAATAATTAAAAAAGGTCTCTTTGATTTATGAAAGGGTGTTCTCTCGTAAAAGGAGAGAGTTTGATTAGAGATAGAATCATGTTAATCACTATAAAAGCAAATATTGGCTGCTAAGTATAGTTTTCGTTAAGGATAGTGCAGTCATTTGGTAGTTTTAAATAAAAAGTTTACTTGGAGGTTAGAAAATTGGTGATTTTATAAATTTCCATGTGCTTTTTCCGAATTTCTATTTTGCCACCTAGTATGTCGCGCCGTATTAGAAAAAATGGCGGCTTAGAATAATAGTTTTTTGACACTATTTTCTTTCCGACACATTTCATAATAAAAACAGTTATACAACAAAATAAACTAGAGAATTACCCATAATTTAGGTTTTTTTTTTGCAATATTAAGTCTTTGCGGCATTTTTTAGCACCAAATGACTGTACAAACCATTTCATTTAAAAAAAAAAAAACAATCAATACCCGTCCTCGTCCTCGTTTCGTCCTCGTTGAAAATGAAAATAAATTAATAACATAACACCTGATCTCCCTTTTTTATATTTATTTTTAGAAGATCCCTCAGTAACCTAACCAACAATATTGTCACAGCATGTAAGTGTAAAATTCAAATTGGGCATCCGTACATCTAAACACGTTATTTTCACACTCTACCAGGAATATTTCAAGGAAATTCATCTGTTAATCTGTAACACATACAGTGGGGTCTAAACATGCAACGTCGTTAGCCAATGACGTCATACTTATTTGGTAAATGTTTTTTCGTGGAATTTAATGAACAGCTTTTGGGTATCAGTAACATTAGACTAATTTATAATAGGAAAGTGGATGCCGTTTAAAAGTTTTCACAATTATTTATGAATAAAATAGACAATGTTCATTTTATTCATTAATTATGTAGTACTGATTGTATCGATTACTTTGACATAGAAATAGAACATGTACCTATTTCTAATTGATTAACCAGACACTCATTATGAATATTCAAATGAACAAGAATTACATTTTTTAAACTTTTAGTTTTTAAAAACATGAACTGAAACTTGTATTATAATATGTATATTAAACGGTAAAATACAATTTTTTCAGTCAAATATTGGCAGGAATTAACATGTCATATATATTTGTATTCTGAAACTAGTTAGAATTAGTGAACTAGTAGAAACTAGTGTCAACAGAAAAAAAAACATGATAAATAATATATAAATAAAAATATAAATAATAATATTTTTTATTATATTTATAATATTTATTGTTTTTTATATGTATTGTAAAAAAAATAAGTGATTAATAATAAAAATAGTAGAATAGTTCACATTAGTATAAAAGCTTTTAGAGTAGGTACTTTTGTGTCCCTGTTGGAAGGTGATTAGCCTGAAATGACGTCACTGAATCTCATGAACCACTTTACGTAACCGAGATTGAATTACTAAGAAGAAATGTTGCTAATCAATCCAGTCTTATTACCAAATATCAGCTTTAGTAGAATCACATTACTAAAAGAATAGTCTATCTTTTATATTAGTGATTAGTCTATAAAGAACTACAGATCGAATTAGTTCATAGCACAATACAGTTACAAAGTTACATCCTCTTTCTTCCATCGGACATACAGACCATCCTCATCTTGTCGAAATCCCTCTTTTTCGGACCAAGTGCTTTAAAAAATCCTTTACCAAGGCTTGGAATTCCTTGCCGAAGTCTGTATTTCCGAGCTCATATAACCCAAATCTTTTCAAAGTTCGAGTGAATAGGCATCTTCTGGGTGAACACGCTCCATTCATCCAAGAGCAAACGCATCTCTAATAAAAAATAAAATAAATAAAAAATAAAACTAGGACTAAGTTCACAGTCGTTTATGGCAAATTCTAAAAGTTCTGTTGTCAACAAATAATAATTAATAATTTCAATATTTCAATCCTTACATAGTATAAATTGAAGTCGCTGTCAGCGTCTGTCTGTCTATCTGCCTGTCTTTATAGGTAACTCAATTTTTTTTTCTTCTAATAAAATACAGGCTATATTACTCGCTGATAATGTAAATTTTCTGTAGGCAAAAGTGAATTGGCGATAATAATATTAATAAATCAATTATTTGACTCAAGAAGTAATGAGATTTTAGAATACCTCCGTGTCGTCAGACCCGTTGATGTATTGTTTGATGTCGTCATCGTAGGAAACATAATAATTGTGCACGTCACTGACGTAGGTTGAGTTGGATACCGGCGTTGGTATCGGCTCGTCCAGCATCATATCATTCAGGCGTCCTGTAGACAAAACAATTACAATTTTAGTAGTGGCATAGGGCATACCGCGTTGCGCAGTCATTCGGGCAGCCCGTCTGGCGGCAGTAACCACCTTCTTGTAGAAGACCACCATGCCAAAGCCCATTACCTGATCCCTTCCTTATCCTTAATCCTTCTATGGTCGGGAGCGCATTTGCAGCACCTATTGTGTTGCTTGAGTTATAGGCGACGGTAGCCGCCTACCATCAAGTGGGCTGTCAGTCTGTCTGTCGACATTAACATGTAAAATTATCTTCCTAATTTTTATTTCCCACTTTTCATATTGGGTAGGTGTCCAATACTCTAAACTAATATGTATTTTGTATTGAATAGGAGTAAGTTGTTTGCCTCTAGACTTGTAATTGCTCGTAACGTCACAGTGAATTACGACTTTAACTATACCTACCTAACTTAGCAGACTCCATAAATTAGACTTAGTTCACATTTAGTACGAAGTGTCAAATAAATGTAAAATCTCTGTTCGTTTGTTAGGCACTTGCTATTTTTACTTAACCCTCAAGTTAAGCAAAAGTTAAAAAGCGCTAAAGTGCATTATTCGCTTGACACTTACTTACTATCTAAGTTTCTTTATCGATACTAATTTAATTTATCTATCTATGCTTAATTTGTGGTAACAATAAATATTTTTTAAGTGTAATTTTATTTTAAGTAGTATAAAATAAAAAAAAAGACAAATATCAACGAATTTAACAATCTAGGTTAGGTTTTTAGAATGAAGATTACGGACAAGAAAAATTGCCCGTGGTCCACCCAGGTGGACAAAGTACGACCAATACCCGAAAAATCATGTGGTAGTTCTATCTTAGATTTCAAGAAATGTCCAATATGCGGCCAGATATAATGGTTATTACAAGCCTTGATCAATTGTTACCTGGTGGCATCTGCATCTGAATTATCTGATGTATAATGTTAAACGATTTTTTAGAGACAATTAATCACTCTAACAATGATGAAACTGTGAGTATGTTTGGCTGAAATTTAAGCCGATAATGAAAATGTTGGGCGCGACGCGTTCGCGTTGTCGTGATGTCGTAAAAATTTGTGTAAACAGCCATGTCGGTCGGCAGCGTCAATATTTCAGGGGAGAGGTGGCATTATTTAAAATCATTCTAACATTGATATGTAAACATTTGGAAACAGTATTACCAATGAAACAGGTTTCAAGAAGCTGTTGAAACATAGGTATACCATCAATTAGTTTCAATTGTCAAATTCTGACAAAGAAATTTAATTTAAAACAGAACTCGATTCTGTAATTGGCTCTTTTGAAACATTTAACTGGGAGCTGAGTAAAGATATGGCGCTATTAATTAAAACAATGTAAAAAGAAAAATACGCCAGGGTCGATTAAGAAATAATTAGACTTGTCTGCGACTTCGTCCGCGTTGAAAAATAATAAGTAATATATGAGTAATAATATATATATATATATATATGCTGACAACTTAATTGCCGTGACAATTGCAAGAAATCATTTCTGGTATGCCACAAGGAAGTATACTTGGTCCGTTGCTATACCTTATTTCGACTGCTGATCTATCAATGAACAATACCACCACAATTGTAACATATGCACATGATACTGCAATACGTAATATCTTTTCATGCCGACCCCGTTGTAGCTTCTGCCAACTTACAAGTGCACCGGACAGATGTTGAGAAATGGCTCGACCTGTGGCGTGTTACTCGTAAAAGAAGAAAATCGTGGGCAGGACACATAGTACGGCGAGCTTTGGGCCGCTGGGGCCGGAAGGTTCTCCAGTGGAGGCTATGGACCAGCAAGCGCAGCGCAGGACGTCCACCCAAGGTGGACAGACGAGCTGATAAAGGCTTCGGGTCGACGATTGGCTCCAGGCTGCTTCTGACCGGTCCTATTGGAAAATTATGGGAGAGGCTTACCCATATCCAGCAGTGGACTTAAAATTCAAAACATTTTGAAAGAATTGATGACACGTTTGGTCTAGTGGTTAGGTCTAGTGGATAGTCTAGTGGTTAACATTTTACTTTTGTACGTGAGTCATGTATGTTTTGTATATGTATGTATTTACAAAAAAAAAAGTAATCTATGTAGTATATCAACTGTCTGGTATCCATATTATAAGCCTATAGTTGCTTATTGTGGAACTAGATGGTGCTGTGTGGAATGTGTGAAGATATTTATTTATTTATTATTTATTTAACATAATTCTTATGTTAAAAAAAGTAATTATCATAATTAAATCCTACTCAGTATCCTTCTTAAAACATGTATTTTATCGACATACAACATATCACCAACATATATAAACGTTTATAATATATTTAAACGGCCATATATCTGTTTTGTCAGAATAGGAATAAGAAAAGCATTTGTGTTTTAAGAGTTCCACATATAATCTACTTTGTGCAACTCACTTTCACATTTTCTAAAGTGCACTTGAAGAGAAATAAGTAAAAAGTTACACGAACAACAATCTATTCGCTAGTTGATGTGGCTCCTGCAAGAAGTACGCCACAAGGAACACCAGTGACGTTGATGAATTAACTATCAGCTTGTATTGTTACCAGCTGTAGCGATTTATTAACTGCTCTATTTCATTTCACAGTTTTTTTTAGTGTATTGAAATTAAAAATACACTTGTAAAATTAAAATGACATTTGTATTTTGGTATTACCACTTGAGTGTTATCGTTAATTTAAACTTCATCAAGAATTACAAAATATATGTAAATATACAACTAAATATAATTCGATTATTCGCTAAATGACAGATTCTGGAAATGGCAGATTCTGTAGATGGCAAAAATTTAAATATATAATATAAAATAAACAACTAAATATAGAAAAATATCAACAATATTAGAATAAAACTTTTTTCATTATATTAGAAGCATATTCTGGTATAAATTTTGTAACTTGTCAAAAAATAAAGGCTTATTTTATTTTATTTATTATCGTTTATGGAACAAAAAGCCACTAACAAGTCTAATTTTTGTATTAAATATTTTTTTATTTTGTGGAATATGTTGTCATTGCTATATTTTGTAGTAATGGCAGGACACGCTGTATTTTACAGTCATTTTGGCAGCCCGTCTGGCGGCAGTAACCACAACCTTACAGGAGACCACAGTGTCCCATCCTAATCCCTATCCTTAATCCTACTATGGTCGGCAGCGCACTTACATCACCACCATCACATGGACTGTCAGACTGTCTGTCGCCATTAACATAATACAAAAATGTCACTTTCTTATTACCGGTGAGTACAATCTAGTATTGAGAATATTAATAAAATAATGTCAATAAAAAGGAAGCAACATAATTGAGTGATTAAATAAAATTAATATAATTTTGTGACGTGCTCTTTCGTCGACATTCTTAGCGGAAGGAAGTAGTGGAATTTTACAGAGATATTGGATATTAAAAGCGACCCCGTCCTGGCTTCGTGTGCAGGAATTTACTTTAATGATCTCTAAGCGCTCTTGTTTGCTATATTTATACTCGGTAATTGTTTTTGCGAGACATTTCATATTTCTGTAATGTTGTAATGTAAACAATATTTTGTTAACAGAGATATTTGTTAAGAGATAAATATTAACAAATATCTATTAGTCACTGCTTATATATTATCATAGAGTAAATAGTATTTAACCAGTAATCTATAATAGGTACTATAACAACTATTTTGTTTTTATTAAATGGATGGGGTAATGGGCTCTGGTATCAAGTGTACAGGACAGGTCATAGGTAACCTTTCATCCAGAACAAAAATACTGGCTAAAGTCACGGGCAAGAGCTAGTAAATCAATAATTCCTTTTTTAAATGCAGTGATTAAATTATTTCCCTAGATTCCGCAGGAGAGTAATAAATGCAAATATCTTAAAACGTTCAAGAAAGTAATAAAACCAAAGCCGATTAAGAAGGTTTAATAAGAGATATAATAAAAAGTTGAAGTTAATTTAAATTTATTAGGTATTTGTTGTAAAAAAAAAGTTGTAAGGTGCTGCTAATAAAATTAATATAAATTGGTCATATTATTTTTATTAGCAGATATGCGAATAAGACTAGGTGAAAAGATATTTCGTATTTTATGAGTCGATAATAAAACCCATTTAAGATTAAATTAATATTTTAAATAATATCATATTAGCGAACAGCACACGGCTTCGCACGGATATCCATTTTTTCTATTTTTTCTCTTCATAAGAACCTCCCTTGGGCTTAAAATCCTTTGGACCCACAAATTCGACCCCACCTACGAAAAAGTGCAAGTTTGACCCGCTGTTGTAAAAGGTACTCGTACAGTTAACGAATATTTTAAAAAGTTGCCGAAGTGGCCAAGCTGTTCTCTTGTTTTGCGGTTAGCAATTTATTTTTATTTTTATATATTAAACTTTATACAATTTATAATTTAATAAAATATAATATTATTACATTTTAGGTATTTTCTTTATAAACTACAATAGTCTATATAGTTATTTAAGTCTAAATAGTTTTCTATTTCGTTTAATTTATGAGGACGATTAAAGACTTTAAGATTTAACACTTGAAATTGAAACGCTGTGGTGTCTGTTATTTTTATGATGAATGTATGTTTTATGGTAAACAATTTGGATTTAGATTAATACATGACGGTTTATTTTATTTAGGTTTCTCCGGACGAATGATGTATTAATAAAATGTCTGAGCAAACATGTTCGATTAGAAAATAAATATCACATTAGATATATAAGTTATTAAACTACATGTAAATAAAACTGAAATGCTATAAAGCGAGCAGCTGAGATTGTATATCGTAAAATTTGTTTATTTATGTTTGTAGTAGTTGGAAGCGACGGATCTGAAACTTAAATTAGAAAATAT
Source organism: Synanthedon myopaeformis (assembly GCA_944738685.1). Taxonomy (NCBI): domain Eukaryota; kingdom Metazoa; phylum Arthropoda; class Insecta; order Lepidoptera; family Sesiidae; genus Synanthedon; species Synanthedon myopaeformis. Next base: position 9,433,507 of record OX122921.1, on the reverse strand, counting down.
CTATTCCATAATAATTTAACATAATAAAAATACGTCATATGAAATTATATGCGTGGTAGACAAAAGATATATTTTAGACTATCTAAGAAAGCGTGGCAAGTTCTAATGTCTAACTTTTTTTGTTTAGGGAATTAATTTTTCAGTAAAATATTATTTTTGTTAAATTCATATATGTTTCTGTTGCCTATGTCACAGGTGCTGCAAATACGCTGCCGACCATAATAGGGTTTTGAGGACAAGGGATTAGGCGATAGGAAAATGAGCTCTGCAGATCTCCCTCATTCACTCACCGAAACCAAACAACTCACATGCTGTTATTTCACAGTGGTTTTCTACAAGACGGTGGTCACTGCCGCCAGACGTGCTACCTAAATTAGATACGCTGTGTGACCTTTTTTTCGCGTGGGAAAATCTGCGAACTAGATCCCCACCGATCATAGGGATATGTGGGACTTCTACTCACTAAAAACCCACTGTACTATACGGCTTTTATACTCGTACTACACGTAGTGTGCACTGCCACTACTTGTCAGATGCAGACCAGAGCCTACTATGAGAATCGAACCCGGTTCGAAGCCAGCTCAACTATTCTAAAAAAAGCTCATTGATTATTTTTCATCAATATTAATTTTATTTATTTTTTAGACAATATTCAATTTAATTTGAATATTCATACCAGTCTTGACCTTATATCATGAATCAATGACTGTATTAGTTGTACACACACGTTTTCTCTCGATATTTTTTACCGTCAGAGCAAGTCATTTCAATCCTTGTGAAATCAAAAAGACTAAAACTGCACACTTGCAGAGATTCCAACCTGGATTCGATAAAGTCTCAATAGAGAAATATATGACCTAGTTCTATTGATATAATAGAATATATATTTTCCACTAAGCAAAGCAATATAATAACAGTGCAAAAAGTATAAAAAAGAAATTCTATACGAGTGATAAACCAACAAGTAAATCCATTTTTGACACAATGCTTTTTCAGACATTCAAATTTAACTTCAAACTAATTGACACTATTAATGTTAAAAGTCATAAGTGTTTTTGACAATTCTTTTGCAGTTAAGGTTACCCCAAAGCCCATACTTTGTAGGACAGATATGTCAAGTTTATACCCACTTCAGCAGACTGATTCTTTAGGCTATATCTATCACCTTGGTTCTCAAACGTGTCTGTTCGGATCATATTCGGATCAATTTATCCTCTCCATAGCTCGCTAAGCGACTTGTAATTTGTGGACGATACATTTAATTACTATCTACATCCAGTGTCTCGAAATAAATTATTTAAAAAAATAACATACAACATAAATAGATTTTTAATCGTCCCTAAATGTTTTAGTGACGTTGAAAGCTAAGCTGCGAGTATATGACTCACAGAGACGTCTACACTTAACACAACGTAAGTGTTCATTGACACGAATGTTGAAACCTTTCAACCTAACGTCACATATGATACATGTAGACACATATAAGTTTCCTTTCATATATCTTTTTTTTTCTTTTGGCAAGTGGCTATCATCTATAATTCTATACTAAAGGGCTGCTACTTAACTTTTGAGATAAACAAATAAAAACATTGTTTTTCAAAATATTCTCCATTAAGATCAATACACTTTTAAACCAATTTTCGAAGCACTTTTTCCATTCCCCTTGAGGTACTTCCAAAACATGTGATTTGAACGCATGAAGCGCTTCTTAAGGCGTCGAAAAACGTTGACCTCGCAATTTATTTTTGATGTGCGGGAATAAAAAGAAAATAAATCATTAGGTGCCAAACAAGGACTGTACGGCGAATGACCCATCAATTCGATGTTTTGACTGCTCAAAACGTTTTTGTTTGAGCTGATGTGTGAGAGCTTGCATTGTCGTGGTGGGGAATGATTCGTCTTCTGCGATTGGTTTCCCTGATTTTTCTTCTGGTCTGGCAACACTTCTGGCAAACAAATACAGGCAGACTGCATTGATAAAAGTCTTATTTACATCCCATCAGATGGCGCAAATAGAAACTGATTTTTTAAATTTGTTTTTGCGATATCTCATAGTATAATAATTACAACGCGGACGAAGTCGCGTGCAATAGCTATATTTTATAAAGTTACGGGGACGAAGTCGTGTGGACACAGCTAGTTCATTATGAAAAAAAAACAACTGGAACGCTCTGCTACCTTAATTTAGATCTCCAATTAGTATTCAAGTGTTCAATACTGATTCCTTCAAATAAAAATAGATTCATTCAAAGATATAAATAGTTCAGCTGTAAGAAACTTGGGCTATTACTAAACTACGCTTACTGATCCGCTTAAATCTATTGAACTCCAATGTGGCCCACATTGGGCTACACATTATTAGAATTATGTAAATATGATTAATTTAAAATACGGTTAAAATCAATTTAAAATACTTTCATTTGTAGGGCGTCCCGCCCCCGGCTTCGCCCGCATGTAATTTTCCTGACCATTTTCCCAATTTTTCTCTTCATAAATAACACACACATACATCATTTTCTCCTGTTCACATTTTTACACATACACCGTATCCTCATTATTACATACTTCCAAGTTCTTATTGCCTATCCTTCAACACGAGACAAACAAAACAGTAAAAATAAAGTACGCTACTCCGTTGAAACTCATAACTTCGTTCGAATTTGTATATCGAATATTCTTTTAGTATATAATACGAGTATAAAATATGTAATAAGTTATGTACAAGAAGAAACTTATAATACAAGTATTTTCAACAATAAACAATGTTTAATTATTTTATGGAGGGTCACCGTGAAATGAACGAGTAAGGAACGTGAGAATCCCTTATCCTAATAAGGTCGGAAGCACAATGCAGCACCTATGGCGTTGCTTGTGTTGACAACCTTGTGTTAATTCACCTGCTAACGGGAGCCGCTTACCGTTTCCATACTCGTACTATGTAAGACCATGATTACTACTTAGTTATTGGTAGTAGCAATTCATAAAAAAACATAACATTTCTGAGATACTAGGTCGCATCTCAGACCAGGTTGGATACCAAACTAAATACTATATTATATCTAGTACAATTATTTTCTAAAATTTCAAGTATTTTTCCTATATAAAATTGTTTATACCGACTGTCTATCAAAGCACAGCCATAATTACTAAGTCTAGAATCCTACAATTTGGAACATTGTCCAATTTTTAGCTATCGTCACGCCCCCGGCTTCGCATGCCTTTCTCGTTTATAGCCCTTTCCAAAAATGAAATCCATATAAAAATCCGTTGGGTGATTGAGAAGATAGCGGAGAAACAGACAGAGAGGCGGACATCTATTTTATTTTATAATATGTACTTATAGATATATAAGTATATTATGAGTATTTCGTTTAAAATTTTACACTCAGTCACTTAAATTGAATTCATATGTCGATTATAAATGCTATCCTCTCACTATTGATATTTCAAGGGTATCAATTGTTTGTTGAAAGAATTTACATTTTTTGAACAAACACATTGAAGTCTGGAATGCGTCCAACACATTTTATTTAAAAATAGTGTGGAGTTCTTCTCTGTTACTTACTGGATTTAGTCTCGAGTCTTGTTTCGAATTCGGGATAAGTTAAATCCATCCCAGTTAAGTCACTATCAGCCAAGTTTAGTTCTCCTCTTGAAATATAAGTAAGTCACGTTTGAAAGTTTTTAGCACGAATTTTAACGTCATTTCTCGAACATTTTCACCATTGAATCCTTTGAGCGTTTTACAAGATTTTTTTCCTTAATGTTTTATGTATATTAGTAAATAAAATCTCTTTTGAAACTCGCTTCGTAAGATAAAAAAGAATCTCGTGTCGACAAACGCCCTGAAGACACACTCTGAATGCCTATATTAACTTGTGTTCATTTTGTTAACTCTCATATATACGTTTATTCAAAGATTATATTAAGTAACCTTTGTTAGAATAAAATTTGTAATACTCTGAAGTTAAGGCAGATTGTACAGATGAGGTTTATATTGGAAAATTATGGTTGAGGCCTATGTTCAACAGTGGACGTCCTTTGGCTGAGATGATGCTAAAGATGTGGATGATTATGACAGATTGAAACAAATAAAGATAATAAAGGAAAAAAAAACTTAAAGTGCCGCTTCTCTAAGAAGGTTGGCGACCATCGTGGCACTCTCAACTTTGGAAGGCGCTGCAGGAAACGGAAAGAGGCAGCTAGTGCTCATACCAAACCATTCTTAAATTCTTCAACTAGGATGTCTTTCGAACAGGCAACTATAAAAATAGTAAGCGTATAAACGGATAAACGATTTTATAAGTATATATTTACCTAACGCATCGCATACTTAGCCTACAATACGACGCCTATAAGTGGAAGCCATACGATTGATATGTTTAGTCTTGGCGTTTTATTTATTTACCTATGTCGTAGCTCAATGCTAACGTATTACACGATTCTAGGAATTAAAATTAGTATTCCTATCTAATATTAATTCTTGATAAATTGCACGAAGCAAACAAAACAACGTTTTGATGAATTGATGTAATTAGGAGATATTTGAAGCACTCTTTTGCGTGTTCCCGTCAGGTGATGTCATTGCACGCAATATGACGGCCAGCCGAATGGTTACATTATGTTGAATATCTAAACACTACGAAAAAGAAATTTATGTGAATAAGTTTACAGAACGAAGAGTCCATAAATAGTTACAATAAATTAATTTAATAATAAAAAAATAGATAAATTAGTTATTAATTTAGATAAATTAATATTGAATTAAAAAAAAAACTGAAAGTTACAGTTTACAGTTACAGAAAGAGTCCACAACAAATAGTTTTTATTTGAAATAAGTTTAAAATAAATTAGTTAATTTTAAGTAAATTAACTTACTTTAGCTAACTTATCACATCTAATATTAATTTTGCCAAAATGCTCAATTAACATCACTTGCTTCGCTTGGATGCAATTTTTTTTTCTGGGAATTATATACACAACCTTCTTCGTTTTAAAACTTCTTCCGTTAGAGAAAATCGTATCAAAATCCGTTGAGTGGTTTAGAAGAAGTTAGCGTTGGAACAGACAGACAGCGACTATATTTTATAATAAGTATGTAGGGATCTAAAGTAAAATAAGCAAATGTTTTTCTTAAACTTACACAACACACAAATAAGTCTTTCTATATAACGAGGTAACGCAGCCAGCATGCTTGGAACCCTGCCTAGGGGACCGAAGCTCAATATTATATACCTACAATTTGTAATATAACTTAGTTTATTAAATAAAATTACCTTTTAATTTATTAAAAAAAAAAAAACAAACAAATAATATATCTACATATTTGTTTGTTTATTCTCTCTTGTCTTTTGCACTAAACGAAACCTGACTAAAGTCACCCAGGAGTTATTTAAATTGTTAACTATTTGGAGCGCTCTGAGAAAGGTATAAGTATTATGTGTCTACCCTTAGTGGTTTACAGACTTGAACCACACTATAGAATTATTCAACAAATGTGCGGTCCCTGTAAGAGAGGCGAAATTTACAAAACAGACGTGAGCCCATTTCCTCGGCTAACTACAGACACGAAATTATCACAATTTGTCTCAAGTCTCCTGTGAGGTTTGTGTTCATATAGTATAATGTATATAATACTAGTTGAAACCGTCTACGCTTTGCTGTGGCTCAGTCAGCAACGTTCCATGGTTGCCATAACAACGGTCAACGTCAACGTATGAAAATTATGTTTTTTTTTTTATAAAAAAAATCGGTATCCGTTGGAATTTTGGTAAAAAGTATCGTTCCTCTGTTTAAAAGCAATGTTGTGTAAAAATTTCAAGTCAATCCGTCGCCTAGTTTCGAGTTTTTGAATAATACACAAACTAACACAACATTTTTATATGTATTTTTATATTTTTATGGATACATATCTATATATACTTATTATACAATGGGTGCTTCTGTCTGTTTCTCTGCTAACTTTATCTATACCACCCAACGGATATTGATACGATTTTCACTATTGAACCAAGCGATAAAAAAGGAAGCAAAAAATTGCAACCGTGTGAAGCTGGATATAAAACATTTTTGTAATTACTCGTATAACGGAGTTTATTTTTTTAAAATATTAAATTTCTCAGTAGTTTAGTCAACTCTCAGTTCTAAGTTGACTTAAGCGGACTCTTTTTTTTTATGGGGTTCCTTAAATTAAGAGTTTATGGCGAACAACCGCGAAATTTACTGCAAATGAAAAAAAAAAATCGTAACGAAGTGTCATGAATTCTGCAAGAAATTTCTCATTTATTTTTCCTTCAAGCATTTGTATTGGTCTAGGCGTAATTACTTAGAATTTTTTTTAATAAAATAAATCCACTTTCGCCTGAACACTTTTTGATTTTGTTTGTGGATTAAAACACTTGCTTTAAGGCGTATATAGAAAATATAATTAAACATATAAACTCTGTGTTTCTTATGAGGGTTAGCGTTGTTAACATACATTAACAAACTCTAAATTAAAAATGGTTTTAGACATTACAAGTTAAACTAAGTTTTGTTTTGAATTCGCCTTTAAATTGTACGACGATTTCCTAAGGTCTCAACTGATGCCAAGCCAAAGAGTCGGCTATGGACTCAAGAATGCGATCACTAATGAGAAAGATCATTAGAAACTTAATATGGCGCAAAGAGCGATATCGCTAGCGACTTGTATATGTTTAAGGGCGGGCGTAACGTACCTGTGAAATCAGATTATCTTTTCCTACTAACAGTCTTATACTAATCTATTTAAAATAAAATAATCAAGTTCTGTTTGTTTTTCTCTACATTTTTGTAGCACAGTTTCTTTGTATCGCGGCTGCAGTGTGCTTAGGTACCTACTTTAAAAAGAAGAACTTATTGATAAATACGCAGAAAAAGAAAAGTTATGATTTTTTGTTATAAATTTTGTTATAAGCAAAGTTAAGTTAATTTTATATTTTTTCCTGGGTTGAAAATAAATTGTCAAATGATTTGAACGAAGTGCAAATTATTACTTGAGTGTACATCTGTCGTTTCAAGAATCTGCCATTTCCAGAATCTGCCAATTAGCGAATAACCGCAGTAGATGACCAGGTGGCTGGTCCACCTGGTCATCTACTAAATAATATCAGTTCAACATTGATAGCTAATGAAGCAAAATGTCGTTGATTCTAATTCAGTAAAGCTTTATCTTTATAGTAACATGTCTACAATCAATAGGATTATTTGACCGGCTTAAAGGATTAGGCCCAAGGGTACTTTACGGGGCGAATGTATGTACGATAAATACATTTTCTATTTTATTGTGTTGACTTACGAAAGGTTCACAAATTATTCAGAGATTAAGACGATATTTGGGTTAATTACACTACACTTTTATTTTCTCTCTAAATTGTACCAAATAAACTAACCCCCGACAATCTATTGAACCCAAACACGCTATATCTGCTGTAAGTTGCTGAGGCGAGTTAGTTATCCTGCAGACAACTTGATGCTGCAGCAACGGGTCAAGGTTATCTTATATGACACCAGCGAAGTACACTAAATTTCAAATAAATCGAACCTGTGAAAGTTAGTGAGATCCCTTCGTCAACTAGAAGATGATGATCTACAAACTCCTAAACAGATGTTCATAAGTAGTAACTAAGAACCATCTAAATAGCAAAAAAATGGTATTATAGACAGATACACACACACAGGTCAAACTTATAAATCCGTTGTATAAACTTTTGCGTTGTAAGTTATTATAAATATTCTCAAATGTATACTAATATTATAAAAAGAATTTTGTAAATTTGTTTATTTGTGGAGGGCAATCTCTCGAATTAAATCAAATACTTCGAATTATTCAAATTGCATTAGAATTGAAAAATTGTTACACTATTTGAATTTATATTAATAATATTTATTTATTACAGATTGAAATATTATTGTACCCGGGCAAAACTGCTGGGATGTATAAGTCTATAATAAAAACTTGTAAAAAAATTAATATATTACTAAGTATTATACAAAGTTAATACGTACAATGTGAAATACAAAATAAAAGCGACATCTTTCGACTTGGACTCTACTTTGTGCATAACAGCTTAGAGTTTTGTGTCATGTAGAATCTATACGTTTGATAATAATTTTATGATTGATTACTTAGGATCATTTTATATCAGACATCTATTTGTTTTTCTTGAGCACAAATTTAACGATGGAATTTGCAATTTCTACGAAATATTCCCAATCTAAATAATGCCCGGTATTCGGTACAAATATATATAGTCGAAATATTTCGCATAGCCTACATACACAATAAGACGATATTAGACAGTCAATTTACTTCCAAGCTGAGCTATCAATTGTCAATGATTACGTGATAAATAAAATATATTTTTATTTTATTATAATTGTTATTATTTTGTCACCCTCTTCCAAAAGATCACCGTAGAATACCAGCAAGTTGCGATGAATGAGGCATCCCTATGCCAAAGCCCTCCATTTTCCTATCGTTTCCTAATCCCTATCCTTAATCCCACTATGGTTGCAGAACTTGCAGAACGCAGGCGTTGCTTGTGTCAATAGGTGATGGTATCCACCTACCATCATAAAAAATAGTAATAGATAGCTAGGTTATCCGTAAGTTACATAGAGTATTTTCTTTATTGTTTTTTTTATTACCTATGCTCTTGGCCAACATCTAGCCGTGCAGCAAACACAAGGTCCACTATGGAGCGAGCTCACCCAGAAGATGCCTATTCACTCGAACTTTAAAAAGATTTGGTTTAATATTACTTCTACCCAACTCTCCAGTTTAATATTGTTGTTACATAATCCTGGATACAATAACATTATATATTAACTCTGCCTACCAACTAAATAGCGCAATTATGGCTACGTAGTCCATTTTGAGCACTGTGTAGTAACATAAAAAAAGAACTGACTACTTTACTGTGTTTTTAATTTCGTCCGATGAATACTCTGTATTCTCTGTTCAATGAGTAGGTACTTACAGAACAACGTAGAAACATATTGAAAGAGAATTTGTACACATCAGAGTTGAAATGTTTAGCACATAATGATGTCAATATCAGAGAGCACGTAAATGGATTCCTTTACCCGTTTGGTTTGTATAGAAATTTATACATTTGAAACGTAGACTTTTATCATATTATGAATTCACGTTATAAATAGTTCATATTCCTATGTAACGAATTAATCTTAATATAAGCAAATAAATGTATATCATAATTCAATTCGACTTCAAATTTCCTTTCAACTGTTCACGTTTAGAAGTAAATGCAAATAATAAGATCATTACATAAGTAACTTAGTATTTGAAAAGCCTATTGGTCGTAGGATTAATGTGTTTACCTTAGTGCTCTGATTAAAATGTTCTCACTTCTAATTCCTGTAGGATTCACTTCAGAAATGAACTTTTGCAAAACTGATTCGGTCTGAGTGTACTTACAGGTACGTATATTTTTCTTGAAAGAAAAATATAAAAAAAGGAGTTAAATGCACCCTGAACTGAGAGCTTAACACGGATGACATGCAGACAAAAATTTTAGGACTAACGAGTTAAGCCCTATTCATATGAAAATGAAAACATACATCAAACCTTTTTTAGTTTTTTTTGTTCGGGATTGTTATAGTTATAGAAAATATTCGTATATTGTAGTTGCAATCAAATATCTCTGTTTCTTACGATAGCATTGAAATTATTTTCAATGCAATTCAACGTTTCAGTCTTTTCCAGACTTAACGTGAAACACACACTTCTTTCTGGCGACCTGTTATAAAAGTCGAAAAAGTCGTTGGTGTTGATACAATTTGTGAAGAGTAGCAAAATACATTTAAGCATCGTAGAAGTTAAAACATTGCTAAAAGCTTAGAATTAAAAACTTAATTGCTTCATTTTAAAAAATCTGGCTGTTCAAAAAAGTTCGATATTTGGATACCACTGAAAGAAGTCACATACGAGTATATGAATCGTGTTCATTTGTGAGACTTTATTGAGCCTTTAATGAAACCGTCGGTTTTTTAACTGATTGGACCAGCAGCGGGCTGAATCCGGATTAACTAAAAATGAGGTGAAAGTCAACTAGTATATATGGAAGGATTGAAAGGGCATCGTTCACTGCCGGGAAAAACCATAGAAAAAAGGTTCGGGCCTTTAGTAGCAACAGCTCAAAAGATTAAAGAAATTAAGTCAAAACGGCCGGAATTGATAAATAGAAACTGCGTGATAACAGAAAACGAACAGCAGATCACATTTTTAATCTTTCTCTGTTGCTTTTCTTGTTTGCTTGCTCCTTACGCTTTCATGCCATAATCATTCGATGATGAATTATCGATCATAATTAAATTTTGTATACACGTTGTAAGAAATACATTAAATACTATAGTGTATCTTTCATTAAGAAAAAATATATTTTCCTGGAAGTATGCGGACGATATCGCGGGAAAAAGTTAGTCTCGACACATTGTTAATTAAAGTCGCTGTCCACGTCTGTCTGTATCACCGCTAACTTCTTTTGCACCAAGAAAATCAACCGTTGAGAAGTGGTTTGCTAAGTTTAAACGAGGCGAAATGAGCATCAAGGACGATGCACGCAGTGGACGCCCCAAAGAGGCTGTTACCGACGAAAACATCAAAAAATCCACAAAATAATTTTGGATGACCGCAAAGTGAAGTTGATCGAGATAGCTGAGACTCTAAATATATCAAAGGAACGTTTTGGCCATATCGTGCATGAATATTTGGGTGTGCGAAAGCTCTGTTCAAAGTGAGTACCGCGCGAGCTCACAATCGACCAAAAACAACAACGAATTTCCAAAAACAAAACTGAGGCCTATTTTGAGACTAAAGATAAATCGTACTATAAAAATGGTATCGAAAAATTGTGTGACTGCTATAATCATTGTATCGCCCTAAATATAAAATTAAATTTTATATAAAAACTTTTTATATAAAATTTTATATTTTATATATATATATATATATATATATATATATATATATACAAATTTTATATAAAATGCGTTGGGTGGATTTGAAGAATAAAAGAAATGTTTACTGTGAGTCAACCGTAACAGATAGAGATATATGCCATCGCAGTTTTTTTATGATTTTAGAAGAACTATATCTCTTAAGGTTTAGCCATGTAAATTTATTTGTATTATTGGAAATAGTTCTAACTGAAAGTAAGTACTGGCCAGTTAATCAAAAATTACATACATGCGTTACCATAGTAACAGTATGTTGTTAGAAAATAATATAAGAAAAAGTTTGTTTGAGATATTATTCAATGTAATTTGTAAATAAATAAAACACAGCTAAAGAACTGTGTTTATATCACGTTTATATTAACTTTATACGTATGTCATGTCAGCCATGTTAGCCATACAGACGCGGAAAGCGGCTTCAAATTAGATATTGAGTATCTAATTTCACGGCCACTCACTTCTCCTTATCTCTTAGAAGTAAGTGTCAATGACCTTAGTAGAAATTAAACCTTCTGCTTTCACCGGAAAGATCGAAATCCAGATGGCCTCTATTAACCTACAATAATAAAGGCTTCGTAACTACATAGGCTTATCGGACCTATCTTAGTTACGACACCGTTAATTAGTTTCAGAAACCCCCTTAGATAAGGATTAAAAGTTACAGGTCAGTGTTGATTAACCCTGCCTACATATATTTTATCAGAACTATAAGTAATTTTGTTGTCATCGAACTCAAAGGCCTTATTTTTAAATCCTAATAATATTAGGATTTAAATTTTACTTAAAAACTTTTATCTTTACAAAAGTTTTTATGTTTGGGTGTTTGTTACTCAATCATACAAAAACGGCTTAACGGATTTGGATGAAAATTGGGACACAGATAGTTTATTACCGGGATTAATATATAGGATTTTTTTATCTAAAAAATTTTTAGGTTCCCGAGGGATCGTCTAAAATTAAAAAAATGGTGTTACTGTCGCTGTGGTGTAATATTAGTCATATATTTTCTTTTTTAATGTGGAGGAAGTCGCGGGTATCACCTAGCAATATTATAAAGGCGAAAGTTTGTATGTTTGTTACCCAATCAAGCAAAATTGATATGGATAAAATTCGGCACGCAGATAGTTTATGACATGGATTAATATATATAATACTCTTTATCCTTGAAAAATTGTTAGATTTCTGTGATATTTTCAAAAAACGAATTACACCGCGTACGAAGACGCGGGCACAGCTATAGTTGATCAATAAATTGTGAAACTCTCTTTGCTTGTTGAACCAATTATTCAATATCGTTTATAAATTTAATTCACGATGATGATGTATGAAGAACATGTGGCAAAAAAATTGCGAGAAAACATGTTCACAGTGTTTAGGTATATGTTTTGATTTATGTATGTGTTTCTGAACGCTTTCGCGAATTAATGACTAGTATTTACGCTTTTAACTTTTAACTTAAAAAGTATTATAATTGTTTTTACTTTTAAAGTTTAACAATCACAGGTTAGCAATTGTTATGTGGTAAGATTGTGTTGTTTATCTTTAACCATATTCGTAACTAGTTATGTAAAAAAGTCTTCGCTGTTTCATAACTAATTATTGATCTAGATATTGTTTCACTCAACTCGTGGTGAGTGTCAGCCTGTCGACGTATATATAAAGAAATCGCAATTGAAACTGCACTGTCTCTTTGAAGACATAACATTTTTTAAACTGTAATGTTTTATAAGCAGAATATAGTAGATATGTATCTTAAAAAATATTATATCTACTACACAAAATATTACTTTTATTAAGTGGTTAGCTATCATCATGTAGATTGTCAATTAATTGCCGACCTTTACGTAACTTTAGACATATATCCAAGAACCAAAGTATATAATAAGTAATAAATAGTACAAGGACCATAATATCCGTTAAGAAATAATATATAATAACGGGCAGTGACTTGAGTGTCAGAACTACTTTTGGAAAATCACGCTCGCTCAACACATAATGGTGAAATGAAGTTTGTGACTAAAAATAGTTGGGTGATGTGACCGTGGCTATTGTTATAAGTACTCTTTATCGTTATATTACACGGTTTTTTTAGTTGCAATATGAAAAGGCATTTTTGTACGTCACGTCCACGTTCAATTAAACACAGAAAATATTTTTTGAATAACTTTCTTTGCATGTTGCCATATGTGTAATTTTCTTTGTAAATACTTTGAACTTACTTGTATTAAACTTTAAGGCTGTAATTGTAACTTTGTAAATTTATATTAACCTCAATTTTCTTTCTTAGTGTTAGACCTATTTTCATGGTAAACTTCAAAGTCGGTTCACAAACAGATGAAAACATTACAAAGAAATAGCAAGACAAACAGTTACTTTAGCATTTATGATGTTAATACAAATATTCGTGCTTATTGTTTCTCAAAATAGAAGGTATAATGAGAAATTCAAATTCGCTGAGTTCAAATAAAAGTTAAGGCTATCTAGTGAAGAACGCTATTTGCACAAACAACTGAGTTCTCGTAGGGAACTACGCCTGTTTAGAATACCACAACTAAGTACACAACCCATAACAAAATATAACTTAGCACTGGACAAAATCTGTGCGGTTATACATTTCATCTGTAAATGGTGTCAAATTAATCTGTCATTCAGTTATTAAGTAATTTTTTGTATAAATATCACTGAAAATAAATAAATAAATCTTCCACCTACCGAGCATAAACAAGTTATAAAATTCCCAGAGACCGCGTGGTCCGACTGCTTCGTCCGATTGATCGGACAACGAGAACTTTTTTCCTGTAGATTTGATCACAGAATACTACGAGGAAACCACATTTTTTCATATATACTCGTATATATGGTGCCATATTATATGGTGCCGAATACTAAAAAAATTTACAGTTTGGTAGATATTTTGTAAGTGGAGTATTTATTGTGGAAGAGCGTTAAAATGTACGAAAGAAAATCGTTAAATTGAACTATCGAAAACAAGCAAAAATCCCCGAGACTCCTGATTTCCAGGATAGTTGAACCAATTTGTACAGAACCATCAGGAGCACTATATTTATTTATTTTTGAAATTAAAACTTTGTTCAATAATAATGCTTAAAATCGGTGTAAACATAGGTAACGTCAATAAGTTTTGTATGGAGATAAATCATCAGTTTATTTTCCAATAGGTACGAATTATTTTACCAATAGGTAAGAAGAAATTATATAATAGATATCTCTGAAAAATATTAATGTAATTTGTTAATGGGGTTTCATAGATATTTAAGTTTTAAAGTATTAAAATACCGTGTATTTATTTCCCAAATGTAAAATTTATAATCTGAATTTTAGAATTCCGAAATATTTACACGAAATTGCTGAAATTGGGAAAGACAGAGATTAACAGATTTTCCAGTGTGAACTAAAAAAAACAATGGCCTAGTTTTGAATTATATCTTTTAACAAAAACATTATATATTTGAAAAATGGCAACTTGAAACTACGAGAGAATCTCGTAACTCGCTAAATTGGCTTTCCAATAAATTGAATCCTATCATAATGTTACAGCAGATGGCATAGGCCTGAAATACTTTTCCAATATGCTTCATATGCCGCGTCGTCGTCTCGGTAGTAGAATCTCTAATAAACCACATATTTTCAGTTGCTTCCATTGTTGGAAATATTAGTTTTTACAACAAACTACGACCCTGAAATAACGAACAGCCTGCTTATTACATAGTTCGTACGTAATGTCGATATTTGAAACATTGTTCTAATGTTTAAAATTCTGTTCTACTAATATTAAAAATTTTTATAATTTGTGAAATTTTTATACAATAAAATAAAAAAATAAAAACATGTGAATAAATCAAAAATTAAAACGAGTCGCACCTGCTTGATTTTGGACTTACAATGGAAGGAGGGATCACTAGAATACCATATTCGAAATATATAATACTAGCGATCCGTCCATGGCTTCGCACGGATTCAATTATTTTTTGAAAATTTCATACACGAACCTTCCTCGTTTGTCACTCATCTATTAGTGAAAACCGTATCAAAATCCGTTGGGTGGTTTAAAAGAAGTTAGCGTAACAGACAGAAGAGAACAGCGACTTTATTTTATAAAAAAACGGGTATAGATATACTCCTAATGTATAATTTATATTACCGGCATTAACTTTGAGTGAATTGTACTGAGTAATATAAGACTAAATTGCACTTTATTTTTTTCATCATAGAAGAGAAGTAACATCGTTTTATACTTGGGTCTTAGCCAAGAATATTTATATTTAATAATATTTTCAATGTCCTAAAAACATTCCATTGTTTTTACGTAAGCACGACACCTACATGTATTTCGAGAAGCCCCTTTTAAAAAACCACTTGTTCTTTAATAAACATGATAAGATAACTATTAATCCATTGATAACTATGTAGTTATCTCGTAAAGTTTAATTTTTGACGAACCCTTTGGATGAGTGGTTGGGTGCTTCATTTAACGCTCTGTCTTAATGGTGCTGGGGTTGATTCCCGGCAGAGTCCACTTTGGAAATTAACTGTTTAAAGTTGGCTCTTGTCTGAAACTGGAAAGTTGGGCAGCCCGTTTGGCGGCAGTAACCACCCCCATACAGGAGACTACCGTGAAATAACAGCATATTATGTAATGTTGTATTTCGGTGAGCGATATTTCGGTATAATATATAAATGTCAATTTAAAAAAGATTTGATTGAAACTTATATAAAAACAGAAAAAAAAGCTTTCAATACAATGTGCTTGTATTCTGTCATATAAAGAATTTTTATTGCCAGAGCCTTTCTCGGTCATTGTGAGGGTTGTATGGAGTACGGAGGCATTCTATTTATGACAGTAGTCGTGACCCTACTCGTATGTTAGAGGCTAGTAAAATAATACCTATATATTTGAGTATATGTACAGTTCTAACCCTTTGCGGTTAGAGGATTCGGAACATAAACATGAGTATCTTGTTCATAGTTCACATAGTGTTTATTTAAATAACGCCTAGAGATATCTCGTTCTACCAAAGAACGTGTGACAAATTTAAAGTATCGTGGAAAAGAAATTTGTAAGTCGATACATTATTGTACTTCAAAAGTTTTTGTAAAAATATTAAAATTTTGTAAAAATCAATTACTGTAAACATTTCCTTAGAATATAGTGTTGTTAGTTATTCTAATTTATACTATCTAAGAGTATTATAATGAGTGAAGGTTTGTATTTTTAATTTTTGTTTGCAATGAATAAGCTCAAAAACTACTGGACCTATTTTAAAAACTCTTTCACCTATAGAAAGATACATTATCAGCGAGTAACATAGGCTATATTTTATAAAATTACGTGGACGAAGTTGCGTGCAACAGTTAGTATTATATAATATAAGCAATGTTCATCATTTCGATATAAACACGCAGCGCATGCCGCAGCGAAGCGAATTTTTTTAATGAGTTTAATTAATTATTATTAAGATGTTTCGATAAATCAGTTATGACTTTCGTTCCGGCTTAATGGAACGTTTAATTAATTTAATTTATTATAAAGAAATATTAAAATTATGATATAAGACGAGAAACGGATAGGAAATCGATCCGAGATATCTAATGATTAAGTTGAACTATGTACATAAGTCTTAGCTTTTCAAGCTAATGGGTAATAGCCTATTGTGGCGCCTACTACAGATTTTATAAAGATTTATTACGTGATACGAGTACTTAATGAGTGGGCAAAAATTGCTTATGGAAATGGCAGTGACAAAAACGGAGCGAGTTTAGTGAGAATGACATCACCGTAACGCCAAAGTGAAAATAATAGACAGGTATTGACGGGTCCTCTATTTCTGAAGAGCAAGTCTTTAGCTTGTTCATATATATAAGATGAAGACTTTTTAGTAGTAGCAGATCACACTGCGGTCCATAGTCATAAATTGAGCAGTCTATCTAAAGAAAGTAACCGCCTTAGAAGACCATAAGTAAGTATCAACATAATTATAGGCTTTTATGGTAGCCTAATCTAAGTAATTTGACTAGAAAACTGGTAAAGTCGAAATGGAAAAAAAAATGGCGCCGTCTTTATAAAATAAAATTCCCATAAATAATAGGAATATCAGTCAGTGTATAAATTAAACAATTATTTTTATTTAAAATAAATTAAGAATAGACATATAGGTAGGTAAGTAAATAATGGTTTTCAAGTACCTACTCCTAAAAATCACATTAGGTACCTATCTCATTTCTCATTTCTATTATAAGATCGAAGGATTTTTTTTTTGTTAGCAAGTTTCTAAAATACTTCAATAGAAATTTACATAATTTTTACGATTTATAAACTTATTGATCTTAATTGAATTTTTAAGTTCATGAAAGGCAGGAGATTAAAGGATATTGATTTGCCTAAAAGCACAAGCAACTTGAGGGGTTATTTTTAGACTTTAATTGGATAAAGTTTAATTGACAAGGTAATGACAATAGGGACAAGGTCTTTATTTGTTAAAGCATCAATTAAAGAATTATTTGTTAAATGGTCTTAAATATAAATTTAATTATTAAGTATATAAAAGAAAAAAAAAAACGCTTTTTATACGTAATGCAGTCAGTTTTAGAGTATTCTATATCATGGCACGATCATATTAAGCTATATGAAATCTTGTTATAGTTTCATTGGGGGAGGCCTGTCATTCATTTTCATATAACACATTGTTATAAAGACGTCAGCAAGTCATTCAGTCAGTACAATTACTATAAACGGTAAAAATGCGCACACATTAACATACTATTCCGGCTCGCTGGGAACTTCACTCATATTAATTATACGACGAAGCTTTGTAGCATAATTTTGCAGTACGTTTTTCAGTCCCCTAGCACTTTTTACTCAGCAAATTTTAATATCTTTAATTATAGTCGTGCATGCCTTCCCTTTGGTGCCGTAAGAATATAAGAAGCTGTTATATTTAAATATAATTTTTTTTTGAACTTTTTTACCCTATTAACTAGGCAATTAACTAAGCAAAAAGATTTATACCTAATAGGAGATATTAATCTGGACCTAAAACAAGATAACCCTGTAAAACATTTGTACACTAATACGCTACACAGTATGGGTCTTGCATGCGGGATCTCTGAGTACACTAGAATTGAATTATCTAATGGAAAACTAAGTAAAACATGTATCGATCACATATACGCTCGATCCCGCTCACAAGACCTATACACAGCCGCCATCGGAACCACACTGGCAGATCATCGCGCAATAATCATTGCCGCCTTTGGCACGCGTATACAGGTTGCTCCAAATTACAAAACATGTTTGAATAATATTGTGGTTTCTGAATTATTAGACCAAATTGACTGGGATACCTCATGTATAAATGAAGAGTGTCCAATAAGTATCAGCGATTTTTTACATAACAAGTTTAATGAATGCTACTCAAAAGGGAAACATACAGTAAAAATTAAAAGTAACTACTCACGAAATAATAATTATTACGTGACTAATAAAATTAATAAATCATGTGAAAATAGAGATAAATTATTTTTAAAATGGATCAATGATGCCACTAACATGCAACTAAAAAGAGAATACAATACAGTAAGAAATTATACGAATAAATTAATCCAAAAACACAAAAACAAAACACTAAAAGCTAATATATTAGAAAACAAACAAAATCCAAAACAATTATGGAACATATTGAACGAATTAACAGGCCGAATAAAAGCATCTGTAGATAATGTCATAACAAACGCATTCGGCAATAAAGGCCTAAACGACTTAGATATAGCTAATAATTTTGCTAAAACTTTTAAAAATAATGTGACTGCTATAATACCAAACTGCGCAACATCTTTACTAAACAAAGCAATATATTCTAATCATTCTAATGTCTCAATGCGATTTAGACCTGCTACAGCAAAAAATATTCAAAATATAATCAAAAGTATTAAAACCAACAAATCACCTGGTATAGACGGTGTTAGAGCTGTTGACGTTAAAAGACTATGTACAAAAATTAGTAATATTGTAGCTAAACTTATAAATAAAAGTGTTGTAAAAGGTATATACCCTACTTCTCTAAAAACAGGTATTGTTAGGCCCATATACAAAAAAGGAAAGCATACAGATTACGACAATTACCGTCCAATTACAATACTGCCTGTGATTGATAAAATAGCCGAGAAATATATATGTAATGAAATACACAATTTTTACAAAACAAATGACATACTAACTAATAAACAGTATGGCTTCCAACAACACAAAAATACCACACAGTTGCTGACTAAATTCACAGATAAAATATATGAACAATTAGATGCTAAAAAACATGTGATGGTTGTATTTGTGGACTATAGTAAGGCATTTGATACCTTAAAACATAATATTCTCCTAGACAGACTCAATGAAAGTGGAATCAGAGGGAACATTCTAAACTGGTGTAATAGCTACCTAAAAGACAGAAAATATGTAGTAAAGATCAATAACTCAAGTAGTGAGCCGGTAAAGGTCACAGAGGGTACGGCACAGGGATCCGTGTTAGGACCCTTACACTACCTTACTTATGTTAATAGCCTACCGAATTTAATGACGGAATGTGACATTTTTCAATTCGCCGATGATACATGTTTACTGGCCTACGGTGATAATCCAAAAGAAGCCATTGACAGGCTCCAGGTGGACTTTACTAAACTAATTGCATGGTCACATGATGCTGGTTTGGTCCTCAATGTAAACAAAACAAAACTAATTTACATCAGCACTAGTCAAAATAGAATTAAACATCAAGTAAAACTAATAGCTCACACCATGACTGCCTCCACAAAAATTTTATACGTGATAGTCCATTTGCGTGTGACTGTGAACCAATTGAGGAAGTTAATAAACAGGTTTATCTAGGGCTTGTTATTGATAACCGGCTGAATTGGAAGGACCACATCAATGGTGTATGTGACAAACTGAGAGCCATGCTTGCTAAATTTGCTATTATTAAATGGAAAATTCCCTATCATACCTTATTGATGCTGTATAAATCACTGGCTGAGTCGGTGATTGGTTATGGACTCTCTAGTTATGGTAGAACTTACAAAACGCATCTAGACAAAATATATTCTCTGCAACTAAGAATTTTAAAAACAATTATACCACACAACATTATAAGACAACTTAAAGACGACGACAAAAATATATTTGAATTTTGTAAAATCATTTCTGTCCACAGAAAGGTTCAGCTAACTTTATTATTAGAAGAATACTTCAACGACGAACTGAAAAAAGTTAAAATAACTAATCCAAACAAAATAAATACACGCAGCAGCAAATATCAAAAACTAGAACTGCCAAAATATAATAACTTATATGGCAAACGTAGATTGGGTTTTTTAGTACCTTACCTTATTAATAATCTGCCAACTGATTTAAAAAATAATTTAAACATAAAAAATATTAAATATAAATTAAGAGAATATTTTATCCGTAATAAGTAGTATTTTAACGCAACTATATATCTTATGTGTATGCATGTCTGTGTGTGTGTGCATATATATTTGTATGTGCATTTGCATGTGTGTATGTATATACTAATAATAATAACTATAGCTAATAATAAGAATCTCAAAATATTATACCTAATTTATACATTATTAAATGTATAAATATTAAACTTGTTAAAATAAATTTAAAAAATAAATAAATAAAAACAGCCTGTAGAAAGTGTGCATTCTTGTTGTCAACAAGGATGCGCTTATATGAGTTAGCTGCATGTTAGAGTGGGACAAGCAGGTTCGTTGTGCTAAAGAGTTGTATTGAAATTGTATCTACCTACGAATATGTGCTTTATTCTTTTGTTAGTAATTCTGTAAATTTATATTATTGTTGACAACTCAGGTGTACGGTACAAACTTAATTGAGTTTATAGTGCATCTAAACTGTGTACCACCAATTGTTTTTTTTTTGTATGTAAATAAATATATAAAAATAAAATTGGAAAATAAAAAAAATCCCGTTCTTTCTATTTATTTCGCTATACATAGTATGCTGGTTAGATGCTGTGAATATGTTAAACCTCGATAATCTGAAATTGCAGAAACACACCACTGTTCGGAATCACGGAGCGTTGGATTTATTCAAAATTCAAAATTTATCAGTGATTTTGTAGTGGCAAGTTTGCGTTCCGTGGCCATCAATTGGACAGACTGTCTAGGAAGACATATTCTATTTAGTCCTACCTACTGTTAATTAATTGTCCAATTATCGAATAATTGGGACAAAGTAAATCCAATTTGTTCCACTGGCACTTCGGTCTGGCAAGCAGAACTAATACAAGTTTTGCTACCAATTGTGATATAAAAGTTTTTAGATTTAATCATAATTAATATTATAAATGCGAAAGTGAGTTTGTTAGTTTGTAACGCTGTCACGTCTTAACTCCTCAACCGATCATCATGATATAGAAAATGAAATCTTTTATCCGGAAGAAACGTGGAGTTCTCGATAATCGTAATTTTTTATCTTAAAATAAAAATAAAAATTTCAAAGCCAGACAAAAATATATGAACAATAAAGATTGAAAAAGGGACACGGACAAAAGCTAGTCCGTGATAAAAGAAATAGTGCTCAATACCTACAATAAAAATTGTTTAAGAAAATTGAAAAAATTATTATACTTTTAAACATTATCGTAGTACAGAATTTTAAAATTATTACTATCCTTAATATTTTTTTTTTAAATTGCATATTTTAGTATCCTCTTTGAATTCCTACACGCTGTTTGATCTCAATAATCTTGTCACAGTAACAAATATATTATGAGCGCAAGATGGAACTAAACTTTTTGGTTTGCAGTGCCAGATTTGAAATTGGTATCTGAAATAGATGTTGTCAAAGTCGGTCTATAAATTTAATGCAATAACCACCTATATTTTATGATTTCTGCTGCAATCATATCTAGAACAAGCAAATACAGCTCAAATAAAGAATCTGTGGAGAAAATAACCAATTATATTTTCTTCAAGCCGAAAATAAAGACAGATCCGACTTGATCAAAGAACCTTATTTTAAATTAAGCCACCTCCCTCCACCGTTTTCGTATTGGAAACATTTAAGTCAAACGTAAAGCGACGTGGCCGTCACGGGGAAACGCGTCGTCACGTGATCCGTGACATCGTCACGAAGTCAATATAAAATGATTCAAGTGACTGTACCTTCGTAATATTTTGAAGAAAATATAATCGTAACTGACGAATAATTCCATCATAACATAATACATACAAAATCACTTTAAAAAAATTACACAAAATAAATAAATAAATACATAAAATATATAATATAAAACAATTTTTTTTTATCACAATACAAGATAATGAAATGATTTTGTAAGGGGGGTGGTTACTGTCGCCAGACGGGCTGTGTGACCTGCCTCTATGAACGCATTGTGACCTGCCTCTACTAAATCGCTCTTATTTTATTTTGTATTGTATTGCTTGTAATTTGTGTAAATTTTACAATACAACAAATTATCGTCATAGAAAATAATAGCATGAACAGTCTTTTCATCATCGATGTCTTTTCCTTGATTTTTATACTGCACTAGCTGTCCCGCTCCCGGCTTCGCCCGGGGTGCTTTTTTTTCCTGTAAAAACCTTCCCTGATTATCTCTCTATCCATTGGTGAAAACCGCATGAAAATCGGTGCAGTAGTTTTTAAGTTTTGAATAGACAGACAGACAGACAGACGCGGCGGAGGACTTTGTTTTATAATATATAAGGATTCTTATTTTAACATGAGTACACATACTCTTAACTCTTTTATAGAAGGTTTTCGTAAATGGCACTGATTGATGTTACTGACGTCACAATGCAGCAATTGTTCACATTTATTGTTGATTTTGATATATTTCCCAATTGTTTCGGTTTGCATCGGTTGATTGTCTGTGTCGGTATAAATTTAATCTATAGATATTAACTGTTTTAGTTTCTAGTTATTTATGACCTCGTTTTCATGCATTGAGCCATTGAGCGAGAGTTATTTTTATTTAACTATTATTTAGTATTAGCGACCCACTCCCGTTTTCGCACAAGTGCATTTTTTTCTGCAAATTATATATACATGACTTTCTCGTTTAACGCCTTTTCCATTATTAAGAACCGCATGAAAAATCGTTAAGTAGTTTTTGAGACCATCACGTACATACATACAGATCAACACGCCGGGGGACTTTGTTTGCTTATGTTATAGGTGACGGTAGCCACCTACCGTCTAGTAAACTGCCAACTTGTCTTAAAAAATAATAATAAACTTCTTCAAATATTTGTATTGTTAAAAGTAAATACTTAAGATGTTTGCATATTATTATGTTCTTAGAAAACTGATATTATAATTGTGACTAAATCTGTTTCTCTATATGAGTTAAATCACTAAAAGAATCTTGATATAAAATTTTTAAGCTAAGATTTAAAGTTGGAGAAGGGCATAGGTTTTTAATTAAGTGAAATAACTTTTAATTATTATAAGTACATAATTTACAAATGAGTGTAAGATATTTCACTTTTTACCTCTTTGAAACCGTATTGTAAAGACAGATTAAAATCTATCGAAGCTTGAATCGGCAACTTCCATTGTCGCCTTCACTGATTAATATTTTGATAAAAACTATCTGTCTTATAATTAATAATATTCTTGTTAAGAATTCTTATAAATATTATTTGTTTTTTCAAAGTAATCTATGCTAATGTAATAAAGCTCAATAGATTGTTTTTTTTTTCACGTCAAACTTAATATATAACGCCCCGTTTATGCGTCGGGCGTCGGGAATTAAAAATGGAAGCTTTTGAATTTTTGAACGTTTCATTTCATCACAACACTCGTGATTCATATATCCAATATTCTTGTGAAATCAAATAAAAATCATGTTCGAAATCGATTAACAAAATTGGCGGCGGGAACGTTTCCCGTAGTTGAAGTTAATATTGTTACCGCCTGAACGCGTCCGATGAAGCCCGCCGCGACTGCTTATATTTTGACAAAATTCAAAGTGACGGCTTAATCAATATCAATTTATTATTTTCGTTGAGATGACTCTCCGAGTAAACAGGAAAGTGTGTTACCTGTAACAATATAATATTTTTTTAATACCTTACTTTATTGGTAAAATCTGTCACGTGTGTCTTCCCAATATGTGGAGGAGTAAACTTTACGTAGGGCAAAACTGGCGAAAGCGCTCTACTGTCAATATCATTGTTTTGGTTTTGAACTTTCTTATATAGGTACTTAGGAACCCACATAAGAACATACCTTATATGTTGCTATAATCGTTACTTGTTACACTTAGTAACACTGTAATCAAGCATAGTTATAAAATATATTAGAGCTATACAATATAGGTAAATTAAATAGTAGCACTATCAATAAAATAGTATAGCTATATAATATAGCAGTTACAATACCAGGTTACAAATGTTTGTGTTTAGTTAAATAGGTGTCATAATACAAAAAAATGTATGTTACCACACAATTGACTTTGATAAAGCCCGCGGTAAATGAACTGTGTCTTATGAAAGGGGGTGGCACTTTGCACTGTTGCCAACCATGTCGCATGATCGATAGATCATTTATCATCTCGCTTTCGGGTACGTCACCAGCTTTGCTATCAATCTGTGGAGATTTCAAAGTACCTACTAATCCATAAATGATTTTTATCTTTCACTTGGGTAATAAATAAATAAAACCACATTGTCAAAAATATAAATATTAGTTAAGTTGATATTGTTTTCGTAATTTTATTGTATTTAGGAGAAATTTAGGTTATTTTTCTGGATAATTTTAATCGACATTATGACCAATTTTAGGCAATACTAGCTGGTCGATCGCATTTGACCGTTTGAGCACCATTGTTATAGTGGATAATAATCCCATATTACCCAATATAAAGCGACACGTGACTAGGAGCCCGATGCATATTTGCATTGCATTCGGGTATCTCAGAGTATCTTTTGAAGATTTCCCCACTCGTAAAAAAATATTCTCAGATCCGTTGAAACTAGCATCCCTTAGTAATAACGTTTTTCAGTTATTACTAAACTAGTCTTATGTAAAAGTTTTTATTTATTTATTTATTTATTTTTATTATGGAAATATCATAAGTCAATATTGAAGTCAAATAAAAATACACAATATCATTGGTTCATTGGTTAAGTATTAAAAAAAAAAATACATATCAAACTTACACAAAAAAAAAAGAAATACACACAAACATAAGAACACAAAGAAAAACAAATATAAATTGATAAAAGTTGGGACGGCTTCCAACAATAGTTAATATTTATTAAAATTTACTGCTTTAATTTAATTGTGTGTATTAAACACACAATTAAATTAAAGCAGTAAGGAGGTAGCATTTTATATGTATTTAAAGAGATAAAAAGTTTTAATTTTGTTTTTGAATCTTTGGCTACTTCTTTATATAATCTTGTAATTCTATTAATTGATAAATTAAATAAATTATTAGTAATAAATTATTTAACTCCGTGAAAACCCGGTCGGGTCGCTAATTTCAGTTAAATATAGACTACATGTTACTCGTACCTCCCCCAAATGCACCTGGGCGAAGCATTAGTCTAGTAAGGCAAGAATAGAAGCAGATTGCTTTCTCAGATCGGGAAAACTATTTATAGAACAGATCGGTACATTAAAATGTCTTTACCGCATGTACCTACTCTTCCTATGAGAATAATATTTGCTGTAAAGTATGCGAACGTTGAACTCAGATCGAATGACGAAGCTGAATATATGGAATGACTTCTTTTATATTTAAGTCTAAAACATCGTGAGACAGCTAATTTAACGTGTCTAATGATTAATTGAGAACACAAATCGTGTCGTTGAAAATTTCCCCAGACACAAATTAAATATAATTATCAGCAACAATTTTCTTCTGTATTCGACTGTGAGCATATTAAAACGAACAAGTCTAGAATTCCAGCCTTTTAGATGGTTACAAAGAATGTTTACATAAGATAAGTGATACAGAAATTGCTTTTGTCCCTCCAGACAAACGTTTTGCATAAAATAAAAAACTAATATAGATATAAAAACTTCACACATTTTTTTGGGGTTTTCACTGATGTATTGATGATTGCCTGGATTAAACTATAAGATGCTTTTTATCCTGGAAAAATGTTAGGTTCCTGTAGGAATTTCAAAAAACGAACAGCGCGTACCTATACGAAGTTGCGGGCACCAGCTAGTATATCTAATATGTAGCACTAGTAAGTAGGTATTATAGGGGTAAGTTTAATAAAGTCAATTTAATTTGTATTGGCAACTGTTTTGTTTGAGTTTTTACTGCATTGGTGTATTGGCAAAATTTATAAAAATGGCGTATCGTGATGGGAAACGGAAAGGAGGCGAGTTTCCGGACAAGAGAGTAAGCAACGGAAAAGGAAGTATGAACATTGTTTGGTTATGTACAATTGTACATACCATCAACCTATTTGTTTTGTTTCTTATATACTCCTCCAAATGACATTTGAAATTATGTTATAGAATATATTTTGCAGGTTTTCATTAAGACCAGTTTATGCCACCAGCGAGGCAATATCTATACTCTCTCACTTTACTGTGAAATAAGCTGCACTAGCTTTTGCCCGCCACTTCTTTATTGCTAGTATATTTTTGTCAGGTGTTGAACTTTTATATTTTTATTTTAAACGATCCCTCAGGATCAGCACATTTTTTCTGGTTAAAAGACGTCCAAATGGACAAATCTGTACAGAAATATGTATACTTGACAATGTGTATGCAAAATTTCATGATGATCGGTTGAGTAGTTAAGGCTTGAAAGCGTAACAAACAAACTCACCTTCGTATTTGTAATATTAGTTAGTATTTCTGTCTGAGTGTGTTTGTGTGAGTGTAAGAGTTACCATAAGCCATTTTTCTATCCCCACCTTGTCGCTAAGCCTCTTCATGTTGGAGTTGTATTAAAACATTACTGCTAACAAAAAACATATAAATTTTCCCATCTTGTAATATTGGTATAGATACAGATAGTGGCTAATTATACCACCACAGTGTCTCATTACGTAAGCAAACTTCGACCTAATTTACATAAAATGAAGACAGATAGTCAATTGAGATAAATGGCAACAATTTGATTACATTTAATTGGATTTAGGTAAATGTCTTCAAGGAGAAGTATTCTCAAATACTATCTAGATGACTAAGAAGTGACAGCGTCAAGTGTCAAATGAACATAAATCAAAACCTCATGAGACTATTTGGTTAAGATAGTTTCATATTAAATATACATACGATTATAACGATGCTCATGAAACAGATCAAAATCATCGTAACTGCTAGGTATAGTAAAAAATATATTTATTTATTTATTGTCGTAATTAGTTACCAAACTGTCCGCATCTGTGTTAATATAAGCGGTAACATTTACTGCTTAATATAAGCGGAAGCAAAGTATAGTTGTTTGATCTAATTTTAATTCCTAACATGCGCACACATATAAACATCGATTATACGAGTATCAACTATTAACAAAATGTTACAGGAGACTTGTATATTTATGTATATTTATTTATCGCATCGCAGAGATATGGTTGGTTTCCGGGAACCTACATAATGTACCTTACATCCAGAAAAAGTACAGTTCCCGAAGGACGCAGATGAAGTCGCGGACAAAAGCTTAATGTATTCTACAAAAATTCAACCTTTTTTAAATATAGTGTGTGTGTGTGTTTTTTTTTTTAATATGCATTATATTTTTATCTAAGTTTTAATTTAACTCTAAGAAGTCAAATTAGGCGACGAAAATAACGATTTTCTGCTAAGTTCTCGCCTTAACATTTAAAAGCACAAACGACTACAATATACGTAGGTATATATTCTAATTGCCAAAAATACTATGAATAGACATTAATACCTTTAAAGTCTCCCAATCGTAATGGCCCATTGAAATTCCTCAGAAATTGAGCTATCAATTTCCTCTGAATTGAATGGTACGTGATTCCTATCGGTTTCAGTGCGGTTTTGCTTGTCAGATAACATTTAATCTGAATTAATAGAATCTGTATGGAAATTGTTGTGAAGAAATTTCAAACATAAAAAGAAAATATATCTAATAATATAAATGTTAAGATTTATGAAGCAGTTTTTACGTCTGTTAATCCAAAACGCTTAAACTTTTAGACGAAAATTAGTAGGTACTCTATTATGTAAAACAAATCCTGGTCACTTTATATTTCTTTACGTACTAGCGAGCCACCCTCGGCTTTGCACGGATGAATTTTCGTTTTGCAGAAACATTTTTCGTTTATCACTCTTCCTATTAGTGAAAACCGTATCAAAATCCGTCAGGTGGTTTAAAAGTAACTGGAGACTTTTCTCTTTTTGAAGTAATGTGACTTTCATTGAGTTGTAATTACAAATTTGTTTAATCTAAAGTAGGACTTATAGTTTCTTTAACGGGGCTCTCACGTTCCGCTTGGTGCAGGTACTCTCGGGACACATCTGTTTCGGGAGCTATCTCCACCAGGTGGCTCGTCGGGAGCCAACTCCAAAGTGTCACTCGTATGTATGCGCTGAGGACAGCGCAAAGCACACTCTTGCGGAGTGCCCTAGATGGTTGGCGCAGCGAACTGAGCTCGCTGCGACCATTGGACTGGACTTCTCTCTGCAGGCCGTAGTAAAAACTATGGTCGCCAAGCGGCGGCGGAGAGAGAACGAGAGGACGACGTCCTGTCTCACCCTTCGTCGCCGACGAACTGGACGCAGGCGGCTGGCGTACACTCGTCACCTGGATCCCTGACAGGACTAGGGCGGTAAATGGGGATTCTATCGCCCGCTTCATCCTGAGAGGCACGGCGCACTTTGGCAGTTCGGGTGCGTCGTCCCAATGAGCAGTGTCCGGTTACAGACACCCGCGGCGGAGTTGCGGAAGAGTGTTCGTCCGATTTCGCAACTTCACCTATAGCGGACACGGAGGACGCCAAGAGGTTTCAACTAATTCCATATCCTATATGCTATTAAGATCACTTTACAACACCAGCTGTTGTAAGTGTTATAAGCGACGGTACCATCAAGTGGACCGTTAGCCTGTCTATGTCGACCTTTACATAAATAAAGATTGAAGTCTGTGAATGAAAAATATATAAAAAAATTCCTGTAGATTGTGTTAAGGGTTGTTCCTGTCGTTAAGGGTTAACAAGTTGGCTAACTTTGACTGAAACCTTTTGAAAGCTCTCAAGAATCTCTAGAAGGATTTACTAAATCCAATTGAGAAAAGTTTCAACACCATTCAGCGTTTACGTACTTGGAAACTGAAATATCTAGCACATTTTTTGTCGATTTGTTATAATGAAATAATGTGTTTATTTATTTTCTATATAAAAGTCCTTTTACAGTGTTGTTATTTATTTTCTATGTAAGATACCGGTTTCTGCATACACAAAATGACAGGAAAGGGAGACGGTTTTGTCTTGACTACGTAACATTTTTATTTTTATTTTTCCAGATTGTGGTTGGTATGTAAATTAATGTTAATGTTGTAGGTATACATAGATATGGATGGATTTCTGAAATAAATTGCAATGATTATTATTATTATCTTTATTATTATTAAATTTTTTACAATATAAATATAAAATAAAAAAAACAATAAATATTATAAACAATTTAAGATTAGATTGCCGCAAGTTTATACTGTTTATTTTATTCGTAGTTTTTTTATACGCTTTCGAATTCAATGCAATATATAGCTGGCCGTAATAAATGTCAAAATGGATGACATCATAACACACATACGAGTCACGTTTCAGTCACAAAACATTTTTCTAACAAAGCCAGTTTATAAGAGCAAGTGACGAGCCAACTGTATGTTTTTCCTGCCCTAGTTTTTGTCACACATTGTTTTACTTTCTTTTTCCTTAATGGATGGACCCTTAGATAAAAGTGTCTTTGTTCACTTTTAAAACGTAACCTCTCATAATACGTAGGTATCAATTTGTTTCAATTCTTTTCAATCTTTCAAATTGAAAAGAAATCTTGCGTACGTAAAAATCATTAGTTAAATAAAATATGTTATTTTAATTAAACATGGCCAATGGATTTTTCCTAAGAAAGACTTTTGAGCTCAACATAAATAAAAAAAAAAACCTTTATTTGAATCAAATAACAAAAGTTTCAGTTCATTTTAGTTGTGGCAAGATATATTTTATATCGAACTAAGTATCTAACATTTATTAATATTTATATTCCAGTAGATATTACACACATAGCTGGCTTATAAATGTAACGGATCTACTGACGAGATTCCCAATACCGCAAATATAAACTCACGCAAGACTGAACGTTTCGTGCAAGACTTGTTACCTTACCTAGTACCTAGTTACCAAGTAAATCATTACAGTTTGATTCGTTGCGCCATCTTCTTTACATAATATAAATTGAAGTCGTTTTCCTACGCGTCTGTCTGAATGGCCGCTAACTCCACCTAAATCTGGCAAAGGATTTTGATGCGGTTTTCACTATCAGTTAAATAATTTTTCAGGGAAATTTGATATGTACAGGATTTCCCAAAAATCGACTTCAAGCGGGCACGGGGCGATTTTCCCAGCACTGGGAAAAAAAATTCTAGGTCACTTAACGTTAAATTTTGAGACACACTAACCATAAAAGAGTGGCCATTAATTTCTAATGTTCGTCATAACCAACAGTTCAATCAAGAAATTTTATGCGTGTCCACAAAGTGATACTATAAAAATACTAAATTTAAACCAAACATAAAAAATAATTGTTGAAATTTTCCCTTGATTTACAACGATAACGGAATTGCAATAACGGATTGCAGCGTTCCATTGAATCAATTACATTGTTTGAATAGTCATTATTCCACTGAGTTGAGTGGCTTTCGCAACATGTTTGGCGGAATACCTAAATTCATCACACACTTAAATGTCACCGTTTTTCTTTATTTATAGTCACAATTTAGCCGGCAGGCTGACTATCCCGTTTATGGTAGGTGGGTACATTTACCTAATTAAAACAATCAGTGCCATAGGGGCTACTGCAATTGCAAGAAATAAGGTGGTGTGAGAACATACGGTAAGAATAGGTGAAGGCAGATGCAAGTAAGTCGGGTTTGTTCTTTTTTTCATGCTAAGATCGGCACACAGGCTGACAGTCCACTGGTGGCTACCGTTGCCCATAACACAACACTGGCAACTACACATGTGCTGCAAGTGCGCTGCCGACTATAGTAGTATTAAGGATAAGGGGATAGGTATATGGCTGGCCTTACTCAATCTGGCATCCCTTACTCACTCACCTAAACATAACAACACACGAGTTTCACGGTTTTCTTCTGTGAGAGGTTGGTTACTGCCGCCAGACGGGATGCCCAAATGATTGTGCATTGTGCGCATTGTGCCCTGCCACTACTTTCAGATCAAATGTCAACTTTGACAAGTTAATTTCCAAAGTTGATCTTGTTAGGAATCGAACTAGGGAACCCCAGAGCATAGCATTAAGGCAATGTTAAGATATGCAACCTCATATCTTATCTGAGATCTGCTCTATGGACCGTTGCTCAGTAACGGTTCAGTTGGTTTTAATTATGTCAAGAGAGAATAAATGTTTCTTTAGCTTTTTACTAGTGTGTTATAATTATTAACAATTATACAAAACTTCACATGGTAGCAGAGCGATGAAATAATCTAGCGATTATCAAGGAAGATGTCAATTATAAAAATTGAACCACTAGGAAGAGATAATTACGATACGTGGGCGATACATGCAAAAGCTTACCTTACGAAAAATAAGCTTTGGAAGCATGTTACAACACCACTAATCAACAATCCCAGTCAAGAACAGATAGAAGCAGATGATTTGACAAAATCCGAGCTATTGCTGCTCATATCAGCTTCTGAATTAAAGCAAGTGAAAAACTGTGCAACTGCTAAAGAAATCTGGGACACACTTGAAGGTATTTACGCTAGTAAAGGTCCTGCCCGAAAAGCCACACTTCTGAAACAAATTGTCTTGGCAAAATTAACAAACAATGGGGACGTAAGAGAGCACTTAAAGAAATTTATGGACAACGTCGACAAACTTAATGATCTAGGCGTTGAGATTAACAGCGACTTACTGTCAATAATCATGCTCTACAGTCTTTCTGATGATTATGAAAACTTCCGGATTGCAATCGAAACGCAAGAGACTTTGCTAAGCCCGGACAAACTAAAAATAAAAATAATCGAAGAGAGCGATGCCAGATGCCGCAACGCAGAGTATAGTGAACAAGGATCGTCCAACGAGGAAGTATTTTATGCAGCCTGTAAAATCTGTAAAAAGCAAGGTAACATATTTAAACGTAAAGCTCACAAAATTTGCACGAATTGCTGGCAGAAAAATGCTTCTAAGAAGGTCTACAAACCTGACAAAAATAATTTTACTCAGCAATCTCTCCTGTGTAAAAACGGAAAGGGAGCTGCTAACAATATTTGGGTGTTAGATAGCGGTTGCACCTCACATATGACATATCAGAAAAACTTGTTTAAGGAAATGAAAAGTACATCCCGAAAACTGAACTTTGCCACTGATGAGATTACCGCTGATATAAAAGGCACAGGTGTTGTACCAATAGTTACTCAGTGCGGATCACTAACTACAGCTACAGACCTAAGAGACACACTGTATGTACCCAGTTTGAGTACAAATTTGTTGTCAGTTGGAAAAATAACGGACGCTGGTTGCTCCGTTCACTTCACCAAAAATAAAGCAACTGTGAACAATCCTAAGCACGGTACAACTATTATCGCCAAAAAACACTCAGACGGGCTCTACTACGTTAAACCTGAAAAACCAGAACAACGTAATAACCTTACCAATGGTAATATTCCAAAAACAAAGATGAACAACTCAACTACAATGGAAGAATGGCACCAAAAACTTGGGCACATGAATGCCAAAGATATGAAACTCGCCCTCAAAAATGGATTATTGATTGGACTCGATTTTGATGCCAACGAAACTTTACCTGAATGCGAAACCTGCATCCAAGCAAAAATGCATCGAGTACCTGCATCTTGCGAGAAAACAACTCCAAGAACGACGGAACGCTTACAAATAGTTCATAGTGACGTGTGCGGTCCTATTCACACACCCACACTTGGTCAGAACAAGTACTTTGTCACTTTTATCGACGACTACAGCAAATACTGCCAGGTCTATCTTATTAAGAACAAAAGTGAGGTACTAAGCAAGTTCAAAGAGTTTAAACAACAATCTGAAAACTTTACAGGAAATAAAATAACATTTCTACAATCTGATAATGGCACAGAATACGTAAATAACGAGTTTAAAAGCTTCCTCAAACAAAACGGGATACAACGCCGACTGTCGGCACCTTATACCCCACATCAGAATGGTGTTGCTGAAAGAAAAAACCGCACTCTAATAGAGAAAGCGAGAGCCATGATCTTAGGTTCTAAGGCTCCACGACATCTATGGGGTGAAGCACTGTTAACTGCAAATTATTTATCAAACAGATCTTTGAATCAGGGAATTGAAGGGGCTACACCATTTGAGAAATGGGTCGGCAGGAAACCCTGCATAAATCATTTATATACCTTTGGAGCAAAAACATTTGTGCTGCTGAAAGGCACAAACACGCACAAATTTGCACCAAAAGCAATCCCTGGAATGTTTACAGGATATTCTGAGACATCAAAAGCGTTCAGAATATACCTACCTTCAAAGAAAACTGTTATCACCTCAAAGGATGTTAGAGTTCTAAAGAAAATGTACTTTGAAGAAGACACCAAAGGCATGAAAAATTTTTTTGAAAATTTGAACGAACATGACTTGAGTGATGATGACAGTGAAGACAAAACAGAAATATTTTTCCAAAACAACAGTATACTGCAAGTGCAAAAGCAGCAACAGAAAAACGATGCACAAAATAATGATGGGTTACAACATGATTACATTCACAACGCTGAAAACATATCTAGTGAATATGAGTCTGCTTCTGAGGACGAAAATGACATTCGTGATGATATAGAAGAAGTGAATGATGTTTCTACTGAAACAACTCAGTCTGATGTTCACGAAAGTGAACATGAAGAAATAGAACCAACTCGCATGCAACTTCGTGATAGAACACTGATTGAACGACCAAAAAGATTCGATGACTTCATAATGGCTGCAATAGAAGCTGACAAACCTGTAGAACCCCAATCATATAAGGAAGCTATGAAGTGTACCGATAAAGCTGATTGGTTGGATGCCATGCAAAGTGAATTTACCTCGCTCAACGAGAACCATACCTGGGATTTGGTAGATCTGCCAAAAGGTAGAAAGCCTCTACCCTGCAAGTGGGTCTTCAAAATAAAATCAAATCCAGACGGTTCAGTAGACAGATACAAAGCGAGACTAGTCGTAAAAGGATTTTCCCAGAAACCGGGCATAGACTACGACAAAACTTTTAGTCCAGTAGTTCGACTGAGCACTGTACGAGCCGTATTGGGCCTGGCTGCTCAAGAAAACATGGTTTTGCAGCAGTTTGACGTTTCGACTGCATTCTTAAATGGTTCAGTAAAAGAAGAAATCTATATGATGCAACCTGAAGGCTATAGTGATGGCAGCGCGAAAGTCTGTAAATTAAAAAGAAGTCTATATGGTCTTAAACAGGCACCTTTGTGCTGGAATACATGCATTTCAGAATATCTTACTGATTCTGGCTTTAGACAAAGCACAAAAGATCCCTGTCTCTACATTAGCGAACAGGTGCTAATAGTTCTCTATGTAGATGACGGATTAGTTGCGTCAAAGAATGAAAAATCTGGAGCAGAATTTATTAAACAACTGAAAAGTCGATTCAAGATAACAACCAAGCCAGCCTCATACTTCTTAGGGATGGAGTTACAAAAAACTAAGGATGGAAATATTACAGTTGACCAAAAAGCTTACACTAAGAAAGTACTAGACAGATATGGAATGGCAAACTGCAAGTCTGTGCCAACACCTGCTGTAAAAACTACTAAACAGGAAGAGGAAGACGGAAGCAAACCTGATGCCACGAATTTTCCATACAGACAGGCAGTAGGCTCTTTGGCATACTTGATGGTAGCTACAAGACCGGACATTTGCTACGCAGTAAGCGTCGTGTCTCGGCACTTAGATAATCCCAGAAAGTTGGATATCCAAAATGTGAAACGGATTTTTAGATACTTAAAGGGAACTATTAATATGGGACTGACATTTAAAAAGTTCGGCATAGAAAAGATGCTCGTAGGATACAGCGATGCTGATCACGGTGGAGACCCCACTACGGGCCACTCTACTACAGGAATGGTTTTCCTATTCTCGGGACCAATCATGTGGAAGAGCCAAAAGCAAAATACTGTGGCGATTTCATCCACAGAGGCTGAATTGATCGCTCTTACTGAAACTTCCAAGGAACTAATTTGGTTGAAAGGGATTTTGGAGGATATCACCAAATTACAAGAAGTACCGGTGATTAATGTGGATAATGAGTCAGCCATAAAGCTTTCAGATCACCCTCCTCATGAGTTTCACCGAAGAACAAAACACATAAAGCTCAAGCATTTCTTCGTGAGGGAACTTGTAACTAATAACGAGCTACAAGTTATGCAAGTACCAACTGAACTTCAACTTGCAGATATGTTCACGAAGCCCTTATTTGGACCAAGATTGAAGGCACTATGCAGTAAAATTGGAATTAACAAAACTTATTCCAATTTTTAAAAGTTTGGTGGGTGTTAAGATATGCAACCTCATATCTTATCTGAGATCTGCTCTATGGACCGTTGCTCAGTAACGGTTCAGTTGGTTTTAATTATGTCAAGAGAGAATAAATGTTTCTTTAGCTTTTTACTAGTGTGTTATAATTATTAACAATTATACAAAACTTCACAGGCAAGCACCCTTTTTTAACGTTAGGAAATCGTCATGGATACCCGGCAGTGTTAGGGAACGCTGCGGGGTTATGCCGGACTCCTACCAGCTTCCTAGCGTGGCCTAGATTCCTAGATGGGCGAGGTCGCGTTATGACACGACATCGGTGCCCCGCCACGGCTATCCAGCGCGGGGAGAGCTACGCTCCCTGTCGGAATCTCGGTGTAACCGTAGGTGAAGGTACGCCTACCTCGGGGGACCTCACCACAGGCGGTAATCTCCCAAGGCAAGCACCCTAACCACTCATCCAACGGGCTCATAAAAATGTTTTGGATTTCATTTGTCTTGATTCATATCTAAAAGATTCTAAACTGTACAAGAAGAAGTTTGTGTGCGGTGCCTAAAATACAGCTCGTAATTTACATTTAAGTTGGCGTTTCTTGTCATTTAGATAATACTTTGCGATCTTTATGTAGGCGTTTTATTACCGCAGAGTTATTAAAGTCTTACATATATACAAGCTCCGTGTTTATCGCGAATGATCCACGACTTAAGTTAACGTAAACGTATATAATTAAACCGTACACAATACGCTTTTAAGGCGAACTGTTTCAAATGGAATGTAATTTAGCTGCGGTTAAACGTCAGATATGGGATTAAAATGTCATAGCCGCATGTTGCGTTTGCTTTTTCATTTGTTCCTTAGTTGCTTTAGATCAGTGGGATACAAATTGTGACTTGGGGATTGTGTGTCTTTTGATGAAATCATGTGTCCCACCTGACAGGTGAAAGTGTCAGATATACATTGAAAAAAAGTAATTTTAATGACGAGTCCATTAGCTTCGCGCTTTAGCGCTCTTTCTCAGGGATACCGTGGATTTGATTCCTGGCAAGGCGACCTTTGGTAATTAATTTAACAAAGTTTACTCTGGTTTGGGTATTTTAGTAGTGTCTGGTCTGGACACACCGCGTTTTGCAGTCACAAACTAGGCAGCCTGTCCGGCGTCTCCTTACAGAAGACCACCGTGACATAACAGCATTTCATTCTGTTGTGTTTCGGTAAGTTTTGACATAGTTAACAAAATGTCTAAAATATATTTAACTATTCGTCCGCGTAACTTTATAAAATTTAGCCTAATGTTACTCAATTATAATGTAGATTTCTATAGGCGGAAGAATTTTTAAAATTGGTCTAGTAGTTTTTGAGTTTATTCATTACAAACAAAAATACAAATCTCTCTCTTATAATATTAGTTATAAATGTCTAAATTCCAAAACAGCAACATAAAACATTAATTATGTTTGATGTTACTGTTGTCAAAACATTCCTGTATTATTATGACATACGAGTACAAACCAAGTACAAGGCTTGATAATCACATTTTACCCTGAAAAGTTTCAGCAGTTTATTTTGTCCTAACACCGTTTATTGTTTTTAGCTATTATTAAATGTGTATTCTAGCATAAAAAATAATTACATTATTATACCTATTAATAAATATGCCTTTTTTATGTTACGGACTTTAGACATTCTTTCTACTATGACATTTTAAACAATTTATCTCTCCATCTCCATCCATCCGCATCCGCATCAACAATTGCTTCAGTTTAAAAAGGCTGAAATTATTTTAATAATAATCTTCATGTAGCAAAATCCTTCGCAAAGGTCTTTTCATTTTGCTTTTCGGTCGACGAATTTCAACACAATGTATGGTTATTTCTTTTCATAAAATATTAAACATTATACTGGATTTGACTTGGGTGCTATAGTGTGAAGTCGATTAAAGGTATAAACATTACAAGTTAATGCTTGAATTGAAATTGAATTGGCATTGAAACTGTTCAGACACATTTTTTGGTCTTTTTTATGACTCTTTTTAATGTCATCAGGGAAACCAACGGTCCACTTTATGGTATGTGACTACCGTTGTCTGTTAGTACAACATCTAATGCTTGTTGTCGCGTCACGGAACGTCGCATACATAACAATTTGACAGGGAAAATTAAATATTCCGATTACCCGAACTTTGCTATAATACATACATACGAAGACACGCACTGTAACACTTTTGTAAAAACCGTTTTCAATAAACTATTGGTGAAGCCGAAAACCAATCGACTTTTCTTCCAAAAAAACCAGCGACCTTCCAACCTCTGTGTCCGCAGTGACATATTGGTCCTTCGAGCCGGATGTAATTGGTCTTTCTGTGCTGGATATAAATGGTCCATCAGAGTCGAACAAAATTGGACCTTCTCAACTCGACTTCAACCGGACTTCAAGATCTTACCATCCGAGGCGATCTACAGAAACCGGACTACCGATGAGTCGATCTACAGAGAAGAAGACAACGCGCACATTGGTACGGCCAGCCAACTAGTTCACCTAGACCTCCTATGAGCTTCAATTAATCCCATATTCATCTCAATTCCAGTGATTGCGACGCAGTGAGTTACCCGTTTGTTCGTGTCCAGCAGAGGTGATATACCGTAGCATCATCTGCCACTTTCAAATTGTGAGTACTCCACCTTTCACTACCCACCGAGATGAATACTGACACCGAAAAGCCTAGGTCTAAATCGCCTCTCAAAATAACCGTTACAAACGATGAGGCAACAAATCAGCTGATTCGCGATTTAGTAAAAAAACGCGCTATAGTTAAAAGTAGATTAACTAGACTTTCAACCTATATTAATTCGTTATCTGAAGATAGGTTTATTTCTACACAAGCCAGAGCCGATTTAAAGCTGCGTATGCAGGGTGCTACTAGCTTATTTGCCGAATTTAATAATCTTCAAACACAGTTAGAAGAGGCCGTACTTGAATGTGATTTAAATGAACAATTAAGACAACGGGATGTGTTTGAAGATAGCTACTATAGCACCTTGGCGCAGGCAGAGTGTATGCTGGGCGGTAAGGTTGATTCTTGTTCTAATGTGGGTAACACTGATTCTATTAAATTACCTACTATCTCTGTTCCAACCTTTGACGGTTCGAGGGAACAGTGGCTTGAGTTCAGGGATACCTTTTTATCGCTTGTGCATAATTCTACTCAAATAAGCAATATACAGAAGTTCCACTACCTAAAGTCATCCCTAAAAGGCAGCGCAGCCCTAGTAATAAATTCACTCGAATTTTCCTCTGATAATTACCTAGTAGCATGGGAACTTATACTAAATCGATATAATAATAGTAAATTGTTGGTGCATAATCACGTAAAAGCGCTATTTACAATACAACCGCTAACTAAAGAGTCGCCAGATATGTTACGCAATTTAATCGACACTATCCTCAAAAATGTACGTGCTTTGAAACTGTTAGGCGAACCCGTCGATACGTGGGATACGTTAATTATCTACATAATAGTTACTAAACTCGACAAGACTACTGAGCGCGAATGGGAGCAGCATAAAAACACATTATATAAACAAACTGTTGACTCCAAATCTATTGTAAAAATCGACGTATTATTATCATTCCTCAAGGATAAGGCCGATATGTTAGAAACGCTTATCGTGTCACACAGCAGCCACAAAAGTTCTGAGAGTAGAATACCTAACACTAATGTACATAACAACTACCGAGTTCACTGTAACTTAGCCGCTAATAACAAGCCGACGCGAACGCACACGAAAAGGCTATGTTTACTGTGTAACTGCAATCATTCACTTTACGCGTGTCAAGTATTTCTTAATAAATCTTTAGACGAAAGGCTTAAGTTAATTAAGGATAACAACCTATGTGAAAACTGCTTAAGACCCGGTCACGTAGTACGCGATTGTCGGATGGGACCTTGCCGAAAATGTGACATGAAACATAACTCATTAATTCACAACGACGTCATACACTTCGCAGAGGCGCATACTACTACTGCATGCGAGAATGCATCGGCGGTCGTGGCCGCGCGCGCATCCCCTTCTACTACACATAGCAGCCCTACCAACACGGCGCGTGCGAATGTGTTGTGTTCACAATACCCATGTGTGCAACCGGTT
The DNA here is from genome assembly GCA_944738685.1 of Synanthedon myopaeformis. Taxonomy (NCBI): domain Eukaryota; kingdom Metazoa; phylum Arthropoda; class Insecta; order Lepidoptera; family Sesiidae; genus Synanthedon; species Synanthedon myopaeformis. The sequence continues at coordinate 9,393,594 of OX122921.1, read as the reverse complement.
TTGCTATCAACGGCATTAATAGATATTGCTGACAACCGAGGTACTTATCACAAAGCGATTGCACTACTAGATTCGGGAAGCGAACGTTGTATAATTACGAGTTCATTATGCGAATTACTAAAAATACCATCGATACAGTCCACTCAAGAAATGCGCGGTGTAGGTAACACAATCACTCAGTCTACACAAACATGCAAAATTAATATAAAGTCACGCGTTAGTTCATATACAACAAAATTACAATGTTTTGTGTTGCCTCACATCACAACAACTACACGTTCTAATATACCTAAACGTAACGCACAGTTTAGAATTCCCGACAACATACAATTAGCGAATCCACTTTTCAATGAACCACAAAAGGTGGATTTATTGATAGGCGCGGACAAGTTCTGGGATTTACTCAAAGACGGTAAAATACGTTTTCCCAGCGGGCCGTGTTTGCAAAATACCTACTTAGGTTGGTTAATCTCCGGTCCTATTTATTCAAACATACGTAAGAAGAACTTTTTTCAATGCAACTTCACACAATCAATAGACCAGCAATCACGCAAGTTTTGGGAGCTTGAGGAAATACCAAAGTTATGTGATTCACGCAGTGATGAGTGGCGGGAATACGAAAATCATTTTAACACACACACAGTCCGCGACAAAGACGGAAGATTTTGTGTTACCGTTCCATTAAAGTCATCACCACATAATTTGGGAAATACATTTTCTCGTGCTCTCAGACGAGTTAGCCTTAAACAAAAGATTACTTCGCTTTCCAGATTACAAAATTTAATATTTTAATTGCAATTTTAATGAGTTATCTGAAGTCAAATGTATTCAATTTAATGTTTTATTATTAGATCAATATAATTCAATATTTCTATTTATTCGTTTTTCTCAATTTAATCGTATAATGCGCTCATTGGCTTACGTATTACGTTTCATTAACAACGCACGCAAAATTAAAGGTGATGGGCAATTAACTGAACTTACCGTAGATGAGATGAAACAATCGGAATTATGCTTAGCAAGATTATCTCAACTAGAAACCTTTAGAGACGAACTAGACGTGTTGGCGGGAGATTAGGTAATTCCGATTTATTCAATTATGACAGAATGCACCCCGTTTTATTTGCATCAAAACATCATTTTTCAGTGTTATTGTCTCGCGATCGACATCAGAGATTGCTACACGCCGGTGCGCAGGCGCTGCGCTGCGACTTGCGTCAGTGCTAGCGGCCGCTCGGAGGCAGAAACCTTGCACGAAAGGTAGTCAATGAGTGTATTTTGTGCAAGCGATTTAAGGGTAAAACTCTCAGTCCATTAATGGGTAATTTACCCAAAGAACAGTTGACTCCTACCTATTCGTTTTTAACGTGTGGAGTGGATTATGCAGGGCCCATTCTCACACTGAACCGTAAAGGCAGAGGAGCCAGAACGGTTAAGTCGTACATTTGCTTATTTATATGTTTTATAACGCGCGCGGTACATATAGAACTAGTAAGCGACTTATCGTCAGAGGCATACATTCTGGCGTTAAAGCGGTTCATAGCGCGTCGCGGGAAACCCGCTGAAATATTTTCAGATAACGGTAACGGTGCAATGAATGAATTATCAAAGTCATTACAGTTATTTTCACCAGATATTCTTGAATACGCACACAAACAGTCGTTAAAGTTTAAACTTATACCGGTGTACAGTCCGCATTTCGGTGGTTTGTGGGAGTCTGGAGTACGATTATGCAAGCATCACTTGCTCCGCGTAATCGGTAACGCCCATCTTACATTTGAAGAGACTACCACAGTCTTAGTACAAGTGGAGGCAATATTAAATTCTCGTCCGCTCTCACCACTTTCCTCAGATCCTACAGATCTCCTTCCCCTTAGTCCAGCCCATTTCTTGGTTGGTCGACCTTTGACTGCGCCAGTGTCTCCTGACCTGCAGGATCACTCTACCAGTCTACTGATACGCTTCCGGAGGGTCGAGCAACTGCGCCAGCACTTCTGGTCGCGTTGGTCGAAGGAATACATCTCAGAGCTTCAAACACGCTGCAAATGGAGAACGAACGCTGACACATTGCTGCCAAACACACTTGTCATCATCAAGGATGACTGCCTTCCTCCACTGAAATGGCAACTCGGTCGGATTGAGAAGACCTACCCGGGGAGAGACGGCATATCACGAGTAGCAGACATCCGCACATCATCAGGGACTGTGAGGCGAGCGTTCACGAAGATTTGTCCGCTTCTAGGAGAACATGAGATGACGCTTTTGGAAGACGGTGCTTCCAAGGCCGGGGGCATGTCGCGGCACGGAACGTCGCATACATAACAATTTGACAGGGAAAATTAAATATTCCGATTACCCGAACTTTGCTATAATACATACATACGAAGACACGCACTGTAACACTTTTGTAAAAACCGTTTTCAATAAACTATTGGTGAAGCCGAAAACCAATCGACTTTTCTTCCAAAAAAACCAGCGACCTTCCAACCTCTGTGTCCGCAGTGACACTTGTGTTAGCGGAATTATTATAGAAAATAATCATTGTAAATAAGGTATGTAAGTAAGATACGCAGTAATTCTCTAAATATAAGTTTTTAACTTAATTTTCCAACTTCGTTTTTTTTTTTGTCAAAGAGGTTCTAAAGTACCTAAATTGACTGTTCAAAACAAAGTTCTACAAGTTTATTACGTATTTTTATTTAAAAAGTTAGTTATAAGAATACTTTCGAAGCGTTACACGTTTCCCTACTCCCCTACTCGGTTCTAAGCGAGTACCTGAACGTATTCATTATTTGTGGGAATCCCCGGAAATGCGTTTCGTTTTCAAGGTATATGTGTAAAAAGTAAAGCCGAGGCAGGTGAGACCGCGTGAGAAAGCTAGTTAGTTGTAAATATGTCCCTGATATTTCTACTTTCTTTTAAAAACACTTTGATGTTGAAGCAATTTGTTACAGGCAGTCGACACAATGTTTATGATATCACTTAAAAGTTTTAATGCTCCTGCCTCGACCCGGTGTTTCAAAATTAATGTACCCTTAGGAAAATTGATTTATAAGTTCCATCAACCGCCTGTGTAATCAATAACTTATTGCACAGATACTTCGCTAAAAAAATATGATTTCCTCATGTAATTTTATTGAAATTTTCAATAATGTTGTCTGTCTTTCTGTTACCTTTTCACGCCTTAGCTTCTCAACTGTGCATGTTGAAATTTTGCATACACGTTGACAGAAGTACAGAACTTTCATCCAAAGTTCTATTATTGACACATCATCTATGAAGATTGAACAATAAAAAAAAGTTGATTGAAAAAAGAGCGCGTACTAAGTCGCGGGCAAATGCTAGTTTATTATATTTATAGTTAGTTCATATTAAATTATATTCCAATTAAATATAATAATTTACAAAGGTAATATTGAATATAATAATTAACTATTGATTTACATTTATAATTCATATTTTATTCTCATAAAAAAATCTACATTAATCTCTAAAACATTTTATAAGAGACGTCCACACTATTTTAAATCCCACGCGTCCATGAATAAATCCAAGTTTAATGTCACCGACTTTAGTTAATTATTTAGACTCCCATTCAGTGTATTTAATACATGTACCTACTTGTACACAGTTTCTTTAGGGCTAATACGGGTAAAGAAAATCGCTCGTTACGGCCTAAATATTGAAAGAGACTCCGTGGGTTGATGACGACGATTGTTAAGAACTCATGAATGAGACAGTAACGAGTGAGTCGGAGTATGAAAGAGTCGCGAATGCTCCAAAGAGACAATACTGAATGCAAGTAATTAGAGCTATAAATAATAAGAGTACCTAACAGAAGAGTTTTTCTAGTTGAATGTGAATGCGAAATAAAACTTTGCCAACGATGTGGAACAAAATTTTATACTCAAACTAGTGACCCGCTCCCGGTTTCGCACGAAAATAATTTTTCTTCTTTCAACTACATAAACAGTAAAAAATGAAATTACTCGTTCTACAAAATAACCCTGTTTTTAGTATTTACTTCCAACTAAGTATATATATATTTGTATTTCTTCTAAACTTCTTACATATAAGTAATCAGTTTAATGGCTAATATTAACTTAAAATAGAACCAACCAAGTGTGAAAACCGTATCTTCAGTGAATTTTATTACCTCGGGATGCTGACATGTTCGTGTTCACCCAGAGGAAAATATGACAGAATGTAGATTGAGATATTATAGTTTATCCGAAAAATGAAGTTAATTTTTACTAAATAGTCCAGCTGGCGAGGCATAATGGTTTCATAACCTCTCTGAAACCTGTAGTCGCCAGTTTTTTATCGATCAAGCCCTTGGAGATGTACTTATTTGATGAGGCCAAGCGACAAGTATTTTAAAATCAAAGGGAATGAAAGTTTAAGATGAAAGGAAAATGAGTTTTTATTTTATTTTCTTAATCTTTCTTTCAAAACAAAATATCCGGTTAAAAGGAATGTTGATAAGAATACGGTGCGTTGGTAACATCAACAGCCGGTAAGTATTAGAATTGTAACGGAAAAAAAACACTCTTATTTGAAGACTAGCTGTTGCACGCGACTTCGCCCACGTAACTTTATAAAATATAGCCCATGTTACTCGCTGATAATGCAGCTTTCTGTAGGTGAAAGAATTTTCAAAATCTATCAAGTAGTTTTTGAGTTTTTTCATTACAAACATATAAATCTTTTCTTTTTATAAGTATATATATGAAAGACTTCTAACCTTATAGATCATATCTCCAAAAAATGTCAAAAGTGGGTTTGTTTATTTTTTTACTATTTCACGCCCTTAACTACTTAACCGATCATGATGAAATTTTGAGTACACGTTGTCAGGGATACCACATTAAAACGAGCTTAGTTTGGGTTCACTTAACATCCCCTCTGAATATCTGACGTGCTCGAGTAAGTACATTTTTTTCCATTTTTAACGCTTCCGTACGGGAGAACGCACCATCCAAACCGTCAGATTAACATAATCAATATCTATCAATATCTGACGCGCTCGAGTATGTCCATGTGACAGATGTGATAGCCTGTAGACGCTCATCCCACCGTTGAAATGAAAAATGTAATATAACCTTTTTCTTCTTACCACCCAATTTATTTTAAATATTCAGATTTAAAAATAAGAATACAAATTACAAACTTAAATTTTAATAAGTAAAATCAAAATTTTATTTCTGTGAGTTAAATCGCTAGGCCATAATGAGTTTCTAAATGAATCATTTCTTTTTCTGCGCCGAATAATTCCAAAAGGTGGTGTTCGAATTTCGAATCACGCTCGCAGCAAAAATCGATTTTTCTGTGAGTTTTTAGGCACCAAAAGCACCCTTTTTGTGCTGGAGAGGTGAAAAATATTTTACAACTAAAAAAAAGGAGCGGACAAAGTCGAGTGCAAAAGCTTATCTATATCTTCTATAGTAATATTAAAAACAGAAAAGATTTGTATTTTTGTAATGAATAAACACAAAAATTACTGGACCTATTTAAAAAAAAATACCTATAGAAAGCTACATTGCCAGTGAGTAACATAGACTATAGAGTTACGCGGACGAAGTCGCGTTGAAACAGCTAGTTTCTAATAAATACATTAATTCTCATATTCAATTCGAAACCGAAATGATTTTATTACTATTATAAGTACAGCCGGCTTTACTATTGCCATTTTATTAAAAGATTACAATAATCCCTGTGTAGCAATATTTATAAAAGCATTGAAACTTGAAGTTTAATATAAACAGAACTGTGATATAACGAGATTGTTGCTTTGATAACATTCAATTCCAAACGGCACAAATAAACAACATGTCGATTATATAATGACGTCATTCATTTATACAGTATAGATTCTGTATAATACAAATTCTGTATTATAACAGAAGTATACCTTTAAAAATAGCTGGTTCTCGAATTATATGTGTATAAACTTTCCTTATTTAACGCTCTTTGCATTAGTGAAAACCGCATTAAAATCCATCGCGCAGTTTAAACGATCTAAACGTGCAAACGGAAGTAAGACGGCGGGAAGCGACTTTATTTGTAAAAAAGATGACTAATGGTACATTTTACGATTTTAATAGTTTTTATATTTGTTGTAAAAATATCCTATGGATACTATCGCTTGGGAAAATAAGCAGCAGTGTTGTTATTTTACGATGATTTTATGTTACATTGTAGTTATAGCCTCAAAAGCATTCATTGATAATGTATGAATTTTATATTTCTACTATATATGATAATCACTAATGTGTTTCTTTCTTTCTTTCATAATACTATGATAACATAAAGATCTGATCAGGACAAAATTGTATAAATAGACGTATAAGTACCGTCAGTAAAAAACCGATATTAATAATTTAACTTTTCCTATTATTACAAAATAACAACCCCACAGCACGTTAAAACAGAATTGAAGTGAAAATTGCTTTCGGTGTGGTCCCTTCATGTTAATGAGTTTCATAAAGCAATATCATATAGGAACCGTTGGGAAATTAACAAAAATTGTATGGCTACTCGAACAGTTTTGTTCTGTTACCAGCGAAGCATAAATACATGGTGTTTTCTACTTTTTTTTGAAATTTATATATATATATATATATATATATAGTGTATTAATATAAATTTCAATGAAATTCAATGAGCCGCATATATATATATAGCCGCATGAGCCGATGAGACCACATAGAGTTGAAATTCTTAAAATTCTTTCTTAGCACTGCTTCTTTTACATAATAATTTAAAGTCGCTTTAAATTATAATATATATTACAAATTACAACCTAATTACAAGATTGTTATTAACCGTTTTGTTTTTAAGAATTAGTTTTAATTATTGTACGTTCTTCTCTTGTTACACTAATTCGCAACCGACCACTTATTCTCTTAAATTTCGCTTTGACTCTCTAATAGCCTTTTAGTGAAGGCACAAAATTTCTTACCTCTCTGTAAGTGGCGGTATTAGAAAATGTCCGGTAATGTATAATATGTACGGCCTTTATTCGTAACAAGAAAATTATTTACATTCAAACCAAAACCAGACACATCACAGTTATACCAATTAAAAGAAAACATTATCTTCGTTGTATATATCTGGCCCGGGTCTCATACGAAGTCCTATTGAATAAAATGCATCACTAAAAAGACACCAATAGTGTTGACAGATATATAGATTGGAATAAGGTGGAATAACTTCACCTGAGGTTTTCAATCTGTATATGAACTCACTGCTCAAAGATCTCAGCTATTCTGTAGATGGTTTCCATATTAACGACTTCATATAAATATTTATTCTGTCATTGCTTACTAAAGCTTAACGTTTACAGATTGTAAATATAGCTCTCGAAAATATACTTGTGTAGTCTCCTTTTTGTAACGGCCAGTTAATTTATTTATTTTGTATGTTAATATATGTTATTTGTTAATTGGTTTATTTATTTATTTAACTCTTTATTTTTTTTTTATATACTTCTTACCTTTTTGTATGTTCTCTCCCTGCTCCAATATTTTGCAGTGACTTGTAATTTATAATATGTTTTAGTAATTTAGTGGAAACTTTGCTGATTTATGTTTTTCTTCTATATAACAGGGCTGAAAAATCCCGGGCCTAACAAAGAAAACACGTTTTTTTTTTTGTTCAAAATTAGCTTTATTCATCAACGTAATCTCCATCAAGAGCAACGCAATCATTCCAGCGCCGCTCTAACATTTCAATACCACTTTTGTAGAACGATTTATCTTTTGCTTCAAAATAGGCCTCAGTTTCAGCGATAACCTCTTCATTCATGCAAAATTTCATACCAGCGAGCATTTTTTTGAGGTCTGCGAACAGCCAGTAGTCGCTGGGAGCCACATCTGGCGAATACGGTGAATGTGGGAGCGTTTTATTGTTGTTTCTGATGGAGCGGAGTCCCCATAATACTTTTCAAGCAATTGCTTCGCTTGAACGGTATTTTTCCCGTCAAGAAGCAGTGTAAAATTAAAACACGAAATTGTTTTTGATCCATTGTTTTGAAAATAACAAAAGTAGCGTCACTCTTAGCACAATACCTCACAAACTAATGAATAGAATATCATGAAATTTTAACAGCTGTCTTTTGAAGATTAGTACTAACTGATAAAAAGTACTAATCTTCAAAAGTACTAATCTAACTGAAAAAAGAGGTGAAGGTAATAAAATTAGCGCCATCTATGTGATAGGCCCGGGACTTTTCAGCCCATGTTTTATAATATGTAGCGAAATATTGTATGTTTCCCTAATATAAATAAAATTTAAAAAATAATAATGTACAGATAATATATTAATATCATTATTCTAACAAATCAATGTACCTCATTGCATGATTTACGACCGATTATGGGTGACGTGGCTAAAATTATCAAATGGCTTTTTAATGATCCAACAAATTCGTTTTGTATTTCCAAATTTAGGCCAGATATTTATGTTGGAGGAATGACAAAATAACTTCAGCGGGTTAATGACTGTAGACAATAAATGTGTGTATAACCCAATTTTTGCTGTGAACTTTTCGTGTCCTGCAGGCCAAGTACGTTTTCATTTAAAAAGATTCGAGTCTACTAAATTACGAATACATACTTAATAAAGAATGGGATTTTACAGTATAAGAGTTTATTTGCTTGCCTTACTTAAACGTGTTTTTATTCTTTTTGATTAAAATTACAAATTCTTTTACCCTCAGTGACGTCACCAAACAAGGGAATAAAGAAAAAGAAAAAGAAAAAGAAAAAACACTGTAATAATAACTAAAAAGATAATATGTGTATAATAAAAAGTCGCTCGATCGAATAGTTATCATGAGTGTTGTAGCGGTTCCTCAATTAATCAAACGGATAGCAAAGCCATTCTCACTTGTGTGCCTAACAGTACAAGGTACAATTACATAGTTAATTTCGTCTGAAATCGAGCGCAGTCAGACCAAGGTAAATATGTGACAGAATTTTATTGCTCTCAACATACTCGAACATAGCATATTATGTAGAGACTAATTCCAGATCTCAATGGTACAACTTTTTAGTGTCATAACTATTAAGAGCTTTTGATTTTGTGGTCGAAGTAAATGTTACTAAACATTTGTAAATCGGAAACTTGTTAAAAAGCATATTATACAATTAAATATTTTTTTCTCTTTCAGAACGCCTTTTTGTTTCAAAAACGGTAGTAGTTTTTATTTTTGACTTCAAAAAAGTGACAGTGTTGTCCTATTTTTGAGAAATAAATGATTTGATTTGATTTGATGTTAGGGTAGATAATTTTATTCTTTTTATTCTAGGCTTTATTTGTATAGAGATATTTGAAGCTTTTTTTTTATAAACAGAAGCAATATTAAGCAGAATGAAAATGCAATTAGGACCTAGATAAGATAAAGGCTGGCGATAAGAACTCACCTACCTATTTCGCGATGATCTGTGAAAGGATAGTTTCAGCAGTCATACAGACGCATGCATTTGAGAGACTATGTTTTATAGTCGACAGAAAATATCACAAAGTTTGCTCGTCCGGAGACTATAGAATTTTATACTTAATCTTCGACTTGAAACTACATATTTGACCACAATAATTGCCTGATATTGCAAAAAAAATATAAAGGCAGATCAATTTTCATTGGCTTTTGCTTTTCGTTAGAAAGGTAGTGACATTTATATGAAATAATTGTGGATTATATTATGGGGTCCGCCAGCCGTCGTCGGTTCAAAGTTGAATCGCGAAAAAGTCACGCTTCGTCCAGTGATCGATGACGCATGTCACCGGTCATAGCTGGAATAATCGATCACACCGACGTATGTCCTTTCTCATGACTTATTAATCTTAGGCATATGACATACAATGTCAAACTATTTATGATAGTTTACTAGAGAGCTTTTCGGGGCCCGATCTTGCTAGGTTGGTGTTCTGGCTCCACGCTGTGCCTTCACCGAACTTGGGCATTTCTGGATAATAATACTCTCCGTCTAGCGATCGGGCTCCGACTAGGTACAGAGATATGTATCCCCCATATCTGTCCCTGTGGTAGGGATGTCGACTGCTTGGGACATCACAGATTTTCTTGTATTAATAGCACCGGCAGTATTTCAAGGCACGCCAGCATAAATGACATCATACATCTGTCTCTTCCCACCATTAATATACCTTCCATGTTGGATCTAAATGATATCATGCGTGATGATGGCAAGAGACCACATGGAATGTCTCTAGTTCCATGGAGGATGGGTCGTCCACTGGTGTGGGATTCTACCTGCGTCGACACTTAGGCACCGTTCCAACTTCATGGAACACTTGCCACAGCTGGTGCTGCTACGGAGGCGCCCGAGAAGCGTAAAATCCATAAATACAGAGATATCGGCACCGGCTACATATTCATTCCCTTCGGTGTCGAATCTCTGGGTCCGTGGGGTCCCTGCCTAGGGGACCGAAGCTTTATACTATATAAATAATATGTTAATGTAATATAAATTTTGTATAGCCTTAAGTATTGTTATCAAATAAATAATAGGATTTTTTTATGTTAACATAGTCAGACAGGCTGAGCATCCACTTGATGGTATAGGTGGCTACCGACGACGCCTATAAACACAAGCAATGCAAGTGCTGCAAGTGCGATGCCGACCATACTCGTAGAAGGAATTAGGAAAGACACTCGACATTTCGATGTATCTTTACAGTAATTTATAGTTAACTTATACATATTAGCCATTTGCCATTCAGGCAAGTGTTAGCCCATTTTAAATAAAATATGAGCATTAATGAAATTTATAAAATTATCTCATTACACATTAATTAATCTATTAAAATCTGTGTGAAATAAAGAAGTAAAATAAAAGACTAATTAACGTACCTCTGGATGGAAGCCAGGTAAGAAGCATAAAATTTTGTGGCTCTATTCAATATACCTAATACCTTTTTAATGTGATATCTTTGATCTCTTTTTAAGGCAGTGACTTTGTAACCAAATTTTTCTTACATTTTATTTTGTTTAGAAAATTTAAGAATTTCTAACATAAAAATATATTTTATGTCACTGCGTCGACCAAAGGCCTTTTTACAGTCCAAGTAAAACTTCTGATTTTTCTTATCATCATCCTACGAGACTTACAATTTCATTTAAATAAATTAAATTCTACTGTGGTCGGCAGCGCACTTGTGGCATCAGTGATATTGCTTGTGTTATCGGCGACGGTAGCCACCTATGGTAGGGCATCCTTTTTATAACTTTCATCCGGTTTGTAAAGGAAAATTTACAATTAATTTACTTAAATATTTAGTTGAAGTGTAACCGTGAAAACAGCATAAATTTTGTTGTGTTTTACTTCGTACGAGTATAAGTGGGGATGTGTCTTATCCCTTATCCTATCAAGACCACCAATAGACATACATTTCCGTTTTCTAACATTTCCAATTTCTTTATCTTATTAAAGTCCGCAATGCATTTTTATCACTCCTGGTAATATTGATAATATTGGTAATATCATTATCCCAGTAGTGGTCTTATAGTGAAGAGCCTCGACCAACATCTCAAGAAACTGTCACTAGAAGGCTGACCCTGAGACAATGGGGCATTTCAAGACAAGGCCCGTTTTGTCAGAAGGTTCCTCACTATGCAGACCTTAGCACCAGTACCCTGATTTTTGCCTCGCTACTAGCGGCAAAATAATTTGTAGCATTTTTATATGGAACTTTGAAAGTAAGTAAATATTTTTTGTAAAATATAATAGTAAAACAATGAAAAATATATTTAAATCAGCTATAACAAAATTTGACTATGGGTACCAGATTAAATTAAAAATTCTGTTTTTTCATGGTTGTATTCTGTAAGGGGATGCTTACGTCTGATGTCAGACGACCCAATTAATGATTGCTAAACGCAGTGTCCCATGCCACTACTAAATACAAAGATATTTAGTAATAGGTAATATCGACCTAGATATTTTTTAATGTTTGCCAAAGACAAAAGTACTAAGAACAACACTCGATAGCTCCACTCTGCTCAAATTATTTAATACCTTTCAGAATATTAATGAAGAGGAAATTGCTATCTGAACTGCTATTAAAGCGAATAACAAATGTCGTTGGCAAATATTTAATTGTTGACTGATGTATAAGAGAAAAATTGCTTTTAATTTTAATTTAATAAGTCAATATAAAATTTTTAATCATTTATGCTTAAGAAGCGACGACTTTATCTTCTTACTTACATTGGTTAGATTAGTTTAATTGTTACAAGAGCATTAAACTTAAAATGACATTCCAAATTAAATTTACATAAATTTAATCAAAACAGTTTTTTTTATTTACATTTACTTATTTTCCATTAAAAAAAGCTTTTGATATTTTGGAGCACTCACCAAGGCTGAGCCGGTAGAACACACAAGGAGAGGCTTCATCTCTTCTTATATTAAGGGGTTCTAACCGTTGTTCTCTGTGAAATAAATCGTCAACAATTCGATCAATTCGATGCTGCAAGGTGTCAAATGAATCTAGCTGATACTCTAGCGCTTGTGTTAATAGTCGACGACCCTACCACCAAGTGGATCTTCGGCATTCCTGCCGACAGTTACCTAAAAAAATGTCCAAATACGTTCAATAGGAAGCAATAACTTCTAAAATCTTCACGTGGTTTGCTCACGTATTACATTGAAGAGAAGAAAATTACACATATTAGTAACCGAGTTAGCAGGGAACGTTTCATTATTAAACATAACCTGTTTCTCTCAAACTCGCTGTTTCCAATATATATTTTTTCCGGAACGTGTCTAAATATAAAGTTATCCATAAAATAAAATATACATACAATGAAATGTGGAATCTCGCCTGGTCCGGTTATTGATAGAAAAACGTTCTGCGTTTGTTTAGGTTACGAGTCGTTTATTTTATTTTTTGTTTCATATTTCATTCTAGCGGATATTCCATAGACTATTTCATAGTTAGTTCCAATTTATTGATCAATTTTACAACTTCATAAAAATTTTCATTTTATAGATCAGTATTTACCTAATTTCTATTTCGATACTCATTAACACCACAACGTTTCGTGTTAATCATCATCCGACCTTCACAAAGGCCGATCAGAAACTTTAGTAAGATTAAAACATTAGAATTTTAATTAATGTTAACAAATATTTTCCAATACCACCAGCTTTGGATACTTGTAAGCCAAAGAAGCCCAAAGAATCAGTCAGTTGACGATTGACAAGCTCATCTCTATTCTCGGATTCGATTCCTGCCCTATCATGGTCCCGGGCTCACTACATTATAATTTGTTTATTGTTTAATTTTTTTTATTATTAAAGATGGTTTTGCTCTTGGCCAGGATCTAGCCGTGTAGCGAAGATAAGGCCTATGATGGAGCGAGCTCATTCAGAAAATGCCTAACATTCGAAATTTGATAAGATTTGGGTTATATGAGCTCGGAAACATTCAAATTTGTGAAAATTCATATAAATAAATAAATAAAATTGCCTATCGTATTACTCAATATCTAAAATGGTGTTAAATCTAACATCGTTTGATGTTTTCCAACTAAACAACAGTATAATACTGTATAGGTATAAGTTGTAAAGATTTTACTTAAGGAATAACATTTCCAATAACAGTTGACGTATCAAATAAATGGGACGGTGTTCATCTCCAGTAAAAGGGGATTAAGAAGGCTGATTGTCAATTTAACAGCAATAATTCTCGGCTTACCAGGAAATTGTACGTGTGAAATCTATACCAAGTGCTATAATATTTGTTTGTATTGATGGGGGTGCTCCTATTTTTTTCCTCCTATCCAATCAGCTTGTGTCTATTGCAGGATAGTCCATTTCGCATTTGCTTCTCGTAAAGCCTTTCAGATCGTCTGTCCACCTGGCCGCAAAGCGTCTCAAGTTGCGCTTTCCAATTCGTGGCATCCATTCGAGACCTCTTCTACCCCACCGCTTCCTAAATTATATCCTAAATTATTAAGTGAATTCAAAATAACACCTTCCTCAACAGTTGATCTAAAGAATCTCTCCCAAAGAATCTCCATTTATAGACTTCCAAATAAGATACATATGTCGACTACGCCTAACATAAAGTTGGGCATAAACTAATCCCTTATTGTTCGTTAAGGTTGATTACCTTAATCAGCTTAAAATTATGTAATTACACAGTATTACTTGATTACATATTATGAGCCTGTGCATCATTTATATTCATTTAAGTAAAATTTACAACGTAATGATTAATTACAACCGCAAATTATAATTCTGTTAGTAGAGTTCGCAATCAAGACCGAATTTTAAATACATTTGTTTCTGTACCAGTGGGATTAACAAGTGCAATTTATTATTCAAATTGTTGTAAGTTAAAATTGTTAATTGCATTTTATTGCGGACAAAGATTAAACTCTCCAGTTCTTTTTTAATCCGTGTAAATACCTACTGTGTCGTGTCGTGGCCAAGCATGGTGAGTTATATAAGAATGTGAATCAAAAAGATTTTAGAACTGCATAGTAATAACATTTTTCGTCATAGCTTTTAATCTTTTCGTTTCGACGTTATTAATTCTCGTGTAAAACGATTTGGTAAAAACGTTTCATTATGGAAAAAAGGATATTGTACAGTGTTGTACCTCTGCATGAAAAAAAAAATGATTACCAAAAATTTTTTGGGATACCCAGCAGACTTTAGGGACTGGACTTTATTCTACGGTTGCTTATCGTGTAACTGAATTTAAGAGAGGCAGATCGACCTGTAAAAATGATCCTCGGTTTGACATCAAAAGCTTTGATAAAGAAATCAAAGCATAAAATTCGACTCTACACAGCAATCATTTAAAGTACTATAAACTCTAGTAAAATTCGTGCCAAATAAAAAACATACGATGGTATTAATATGTGAGTATAATTTAATTTACGACGGTTACTATTGTAACCGTATGGGAAAGTTATTAGTTTGATTATATCAACATGGCATTTTACGATCATATTTCATCACTTGTCCGTCGATGTCACGTAGATACTCGTACCTATATATCTGCAGTGTGACGTCTATTTTATACAAACCATTTCATCTATGTAGGTATGCCAACTATAATTAATTATATGTAGTAAAGTATGTCATATTTTAAATAGAAAATTATTTTTTTAATTATTTCTTTTGTTTTCACGCCCTAACCATAGATTACAATGAAATTTCACATGGACTTTGTCAAGAGTTAGGAAAAGGACATAGGCAGGAAAAAAAATTTGTTTCCGAGGAATAACCTAAAAATAAAAAAGGCAATTTATTATTATCAAGTTAGTTATCCTACAAAAATTAAAAACCTTACTTTGTTACAAATTGTTCTTACTAAAATAGTAAGGCGTTTACAAGAAACTGTTTCCTATATTATATTTCAATATCGATCAAATGTAAGTAAGTAATAAATGTACTTAAGTAAATTAAGTACACTTTTATGAAAATGTCGCTAGATAGAGCCAAAACAAAATGATTCCTGAAGCCAAAAAAAAAGAAGTAATTTTTAAAATTTATTTGAAGACAATGAGTGCGAGAAGCAACGACAAATCACAAATAAAAATAAAAGCCTTTGTTACAAAATAATAGAAAAAAAAATTTTTTTTTTTTCAAGCTTAGCTTACATCATTTATATATTCTTTTAAGATTTTAATTTATTTTATATTTTTCATTTAATTTAAGTTTAAAATTAATAAATATTTGAGTTTAAAATCCAAATATTTACAACATTAACTTCATAAGCTAATAATCTTACTGCCTATAATTATTTTCATATAACAAAAAAACCTTTAATACGTAAGGTTAAATTAAAATTATAAATCCGTCAACATTTTCATTTAAAATGGAAGCCGTGAAATGTCATTTTAATTACGAGTCATATTAATGCTGCGCATGGTTTCGGTCAGATTACCGCATATAACGTCGGTCAAGTGCCAATTATTTCGCCAACACACGCATAAAGTATAATATAATTGTTTCAACGCTACTTGTGATTTTCATTTGTTTGTAAATATATTTATATATTGCTTATATATTTTGTTCAGTCTTTTTTTTTTCAACGCGGACGAAGTGTCGAGCACCAGCTGTAAACATATTTACAGTACATATTTTTATGTTAAGGTCGACAGACAGGCTGACGGTCCACTAATTGATGGTAGGTGGTTACCGTCGCGTATAACACAAGCAGCGCTTGTGCAAGCATTATGGAATAGGGGATAAAGAAGATAATGGGCTCTGGCATCCCTTATTCACTCACCGAAACATTACACTTGATCTTCTGTAAGAGGTTACTGCCGCCAGATAGGCTGACCAAATGACTGTGAAACGCAATGTGCCCTACCACTACTTAAAATTAATACTTATCTTTATATGTAAAAAAGTTAAGTTGGTTTTTGTATGCTTCAAAAACTCGAGAATTGGTGGAACGATTTTAATTCGGTTCTTACTTATGGGAAAAGGAAAAAACGACGATGTATAATGGGGAGTTTTATATATAAAAATTACGCCCCGGGCAAAGTCGGGAGTGGGTCGCTAGTATTTCATATTAGTATTAATTTTATTCGTTACTTCTTTTGCGCCATTGATTTGAATATTTACCACATGAAATTTAGGCAAAACGTACGAATTGAATAAACAGAAAGGGGTTTGGTCAAAGCAAACACACATCTTTGGACAGTCAGCAAACAATGTGGTATACCAATCTTGGCTCGGAAGAGATAATGCTTTCATCATATAATCATGACCTTCTACCGTCATTACATATTAATGTTTTACCTAAATACTTAATGTAAGATTGACATCTGCCAATATGCTAACAAGTTATCTAACAAAACTACACATATATTTCAAAATTATTGTAACTAAACATATTTTTTAATGTCTTGGAAAGGAATTGAAATAAGAAGAAACATTTCTCCCTACCTAATTAAACGAAACATCTTATTTTATCAAAGTTAATTCTCTTCGAACATCACTTTCCTTTGATTTATAGGCGTAACAGGTTTATTTTATTACAATTAAATTAACGTACTAAATAAATTAAATGTAAAACACATTTAATTATATAACCCGTCTGCCGTCTGTCGAGCTATATGAACAGCTATGTCCTGGACCGGAGCTAACATAAAAAAAAATTAAGAGAAAAAATGCCTCAATAAGAAATGAGTATTCCGTGCTTTTGTCACTGTTTATATATAATGTTATATTATTTTTAAAAATCTGAATAATTTAGAATCAGCAATAGTCAACCAACTGTAATGTATACTGCAACAATTATCTACAAACATCAATCTACTACAACTATGGATTTTGCGTTACAAATGCCGGCACATAAAAAATACGCCTAAAACGGAATCATGGCGGAATTTTGCCTTCGCGCTTCGATGGTAAAAGGTAGTAACGTACAAGTTCTACTATTGATTTTAAACTCCAATGTGTTGACATAAAGTCACATTTTCTTTAAATGACAGATGTTTGGTTGGTTTTAAATGACAGATGACAGAGTTCATACTCTACGGCGTAGATTTAAAAATGACATAATGCGTAGAGTCTACGCATTAGTAGAGAGTCTTTTTAAATGTTCCATAAAATTCGTAGCGTTTTGTATGGCATGTGAAATCCATAGTTGTAGTAGATTGATGTCTACAGACAGTACTTTGGCAACGAAAAATAAATCCATAACAATTTCGTGTATAGCCTCGGGCGTATATGAGAAAAAAAAGAGAATTGGAAACGAATGTTATCGAGATGTGTTTGACGTGAATCCTTTGAAGTGAAATTAAGATAGGACTAGACTCTAATGGATTGTGCTGGATATTTTGCGTATGTATAGAGTGTCATCCCGGCAGTCACCCTCTTCTCTGTAAGGGTTTTATTAATGTATCGCGTTCCAGTGAAACAGGTGTTTGCAATCCCTTACAATAACTATTATACACAGTAGCTGCTGACGGCGACTTCGTTCGCATTGAAAAATGAAAGATAAAAGCCTGGCATTATACTTTTGCTAAGCTTTGGATTTTTATTTTTAAATAGGTGGTGTCCGTATATTATTACCAAATAAATATACTTTTTTTTAAATCGTTGGTATTTTTTTAATTTTTTAAAGAAACTACTTTTTCTACTTGGGTACATTGGTAGCTAGAAGTTTAAGACTCATTACTTATTAACATTATATAAATAATAATAATATTTCTTAATATTATTATATTATTTCACATTACATAAATACGTATTAGAATGGAAACGGCTGGGTGATCGATGCCACCAAGGAGTTGCAGAGCGGACACTACCTTCAGCAATGAAGAAGGCGACTCTATCTAAATACATATTATATTTTTAAAGCGCTAATGAGGTAGCCTTAAATAATAAAATATTCCCATAAAAAAAACAAGAAACTATTCCAAAACGAATTCAATGAAAACATTCAATGTTGGATTTGGTTAGAGATTTCCACGGAAATTCGAGACGAGACTTGAACCAATGATCGAATCCTCAATTGAATACCATCTTGAGAGACTTTTATTCAGTAAGCGGAGTTTCATCATTGAACATTCAAGCTGTAAATCCCTTTTTGCATACATTTACTTGAAATGCTTTTATACTTTGCTTGGAAAACTCTATTTCCCTTCGTACTACACCATTAGGGGCAATGATTACAACACCATTAGGGGAAAGTTTTGCTAATTAAAGATTGTGAACATTTCTTCGGGAAACACAACATCCATTTACTTCTGAAATCTTATAAAAACAAAAGAACACGCCTTGAAACTGACCGGTAAGAAAGAGCATTACTTAAATATAATACATTCGAAAAAGAAAAAAATACTCAATCTTTAATGCTGATATATTAAAATTTTGCAAAAGTATAATAAAAGTTCAAGAAATACCTTAATAAACTCTGCGAGAAAACTAATTATTTATTAACGAAACAGCCTTTTAATCTCTTTCCTCAAAAAATAAATCCCTATTTTACGGCTTTTTTTTTCACGATTATTCTCATTCTCAAAAGATTTTTTTTCATGAGATATTGTTTAAGAAAGCACCAAGCGCGCTCTTCTCAGTTTGCTTCAGTAGCCTGCCGGGCGTCTTCAAAGACCAATGTCACTTTCGCTGCGTTAAATTTTTTTATCCATTGAAAAAAAAAAAATGGTTCAAGAAGTGCAAGAATTTATATTTTGTGAATCCATAACAACATAAATATTATGTGGAAAAAAAAAAACTTAAAAGCTTGCCTAAAAAAAGCTTAAAACTTAAAAACTTAAACTTAAAAAAGCGATTTGTTTAAGGTCCATTCCTAACATAGGTATTTAATTCCTAACATAGGTATTTAATTTCCGTAACCTCTAAAAATACATGAAAATATTTGGAAACAATACTATTTTTGTCCTGATTACCTACATGGCACATCATATTGGAATGGAATTTCAATATTTTTTATTCTTATTCACCTCGAGGACTCTCTTGAGTTCACATTATATACGTGTCGCGCATATATTTTTATGTCTTCTTCAATTACTTAAGCCAGATGTTATTGGAATTCGCCACGTATTGCTACGGGTTCATTATTTAGAGTCAATAAAAGGAGATCTTATGAGAAATGATATAATATCGACTGTACAGAAATAGAATAGAACTACGAGTAAATAGGCGGATAGAAACAATAGTGATACCTAATAAACTTTGCAAAGGTATGGTAACATGCAATATGGTGAAATAACAGCATGTGTGCTGTTGTGTTTCTGTGAGTGAGTAAGGAATGCTAGAGCCTATTACCCTATCCCTTCCTAATCACTAATCGTTAATTACAACTTGCAGGACATATGGCGTTGCTTGTGTTATAGGCAAAAAGAAGCATAGTGTAACATGTTATGTAAGGCATGTTGTGTAATAAAATAGCTATTTTTAAAAGCCTTTTACTTGGTTAAGTAGTGAACAATTATGAAATTACTTTCTGAGCGAGTTATGCGGTTCTTTTAAATGGCACGTCTGGTTTTTATGTCCCAAAGCTCGTTTAACTTAAACTGAGTGAGAAAAACTTATTAATTACAGTTTTTCAGAAGGTCTGAGAAGCGTGAGTATTGTGCGCCCATAAAATAAATGTGGTGAAAGATAAACTACTGTTTTTTTTTTATTCAGGAAGATAACTGGTACCTACGACCTCTAGGACTTAAGATTCCGAATTACTTTTCGGGAAAGCTATAAATATGGAACAAATATTCCTATTCAATTAAACAAAAGTAAGTGAAGTAAGTAACAAAATCGTTGGTTACTTGAAAACACCTAGGATTTTTTAAATTTTATTTTTAATAGCAGTCACCAGCTTACGAATTCGCACGGATGTAATATTTTTTACAAAATTATGTACACAAACCTTACTTGTTTATCGCTCTTTCCATCAAAATCCGTTGAGTACTTTAAAATAATATATGAATATATAATAAACAATTGAAGAATATAACGCCTGACATCTTCATCATTGTGACGATCGTGGCAATGATTTTTTTATATTTTTAGACGGTGCCTCGAGAACCTAACATTTCTTTCAGGATAAAAATATCCTATACCTATGTTAATCCAGGTAATAAACTATCTGTGTTCTAACATGCGAACATCCAAACTTTCGCATTTATAATATTACTAGCGACCCGCTACCGGCTTCGCCCGGGATGCAATTTTTTATGTAGGTACAACGTATCAAACGTACGTAACGTAGTTTAGAAAAAGCAGAAACAGACAGACACAGCGAATTTAGATCATAATATAGAGATATCGAGATGCTTTGATGAAAATTATTTTTTGAGAAAATCGATTTTAAAACTCATGCTTTTAGTAACACGATCCTTCTCATAAAAGATAAGTGAAGTATAGAAATTTAATATCAGCACTTTAAAAAATATATTGACAGTTTGGAAAAAACACTTTTGCTTAACAGTTATATTAACATTAATGATTACATTATTTAATTCAAGCTGCTTTTTCTCACCCGGGTTACTTAATAAGCAAAGTGCGTATAATACTTTTGAAAATTTCAAAAGTTTCTTATATAAATAAAGTTAATCTAAATTTCGACGCAGTCAAGTTTTCACAGTCAGCGAATAATACAACTTTTATGAGATAAGATTGGAAACTTATTTTATCCAGACGTGACTTAATCAAGAGACTTATCAATAATTTGAAATTCAACTTAAGTACTTATTAGAAAATTACAGATAAATAATATGTGCAAATTACTAATGCGCAGGAACCTTGTCATATTTAGACGCATGTGGCGTCATCCGCAACTAGAAATTACAGCTTTTACAAAACTTAAAGAACTGAGTGTGTCACTAGATTGCGTCAATAAAATGGCGACCATGCTCAAGCCATTGCAAAACACCAACATAGAATATCCCGCGACTTCGTCCGCGTCCGATCTCTACCAAACTTCACAGGAACACCCGCTGGATTAATCTGAAGATTGTCAGAAAGTTTCATCAAAATCGGTTCAGCGGTTTTGGAGTCTATAGGAGACATACATACACCCATCGCCTTTTATATATTAAGAAGAAGACTTGTGAGGCGTTGAAATTCTTATTTTTCAACGTTTAAGAAAAAGGGGCATAAGTTTTGGAATAAATCATAAAATAAAATATAATACGCCCACTAATAGAGAACGTACCATTGCTTTATTGCTATGTGATATGCCTGTCCTACTTCTTAAAACAACAGCTTAATTATATTGTAGCATGTTAACGAGAGGGAAGAGTATGAGGAGTATAATTATCGCAACGAAACTAATCCGTCCACGAACAAACTTCAAACCTCAGGGTTTGTTACCTTCTACAAAACCTCACTTATTAACATTTAAAGCAACCCTTGCCATTGACTTTAACTTGGGGAAGTTTTAATTCTGTTAGTTTATGAAGCGCATTGTTTTGAATCGTTTATAACCTACGGACCAACTCGCAGATCAACTAAATGGTCAATACATTTAAATTGTTATTATATTAACATAAAGATAAGATAAATATATTAATTAACAGTTAAGAATAAATTATTAATTATAAAGAGAGGAAAGCAGAGAGAAGTCAAGAAGGGAGGAGAGGAGAGAAGTTCTCTTGGATTGCAGCATTGTATATTGTCTATACTATGTAGTATTAACAAACTATAATTAATATTATAAAGAGAGAATATTTGTACGTTTGTGATAAATAAACTCAAAAACTACTGGACCGATTTTAAAAATTCTTTCACCTATAGAAAGTTTCATTATCAGCGAGCAACATAGGCTATATTTTATAAAAAAAAATTACGCGGGCGAAGTCGCGTACAACAGCTAGTAACTTGTATTGTAACTTATATTGTAGAAAGCTTCCCGTAATATTTATTTAGTGTTTATTTAATTCCAATAGATTTACAAGTAAAAAAGTTATACCGAATACCAAAATACCAAGCGTACGAAGTTCCGGGCACAGCTTATATTAAACAAAATTTAGCAAAACTTAAATTATTACAAAAGAAATAAATTCTTTACTAAATTACTATATAACTTGTTTTGTCGTTACAGTATACAGACAGACGTAATAAAGCCGCATCGATTTACTATTCAACTTGAGCCCACTTTAGTTAAATCAAATATATTTGCTGAATTATCACCGTCAGTCATCGTTGCACGTTCGTCTAGTGACATAAAGTGTTCTATATTGTTAATAAACTTATACGGTATTTTGTTGGTTATAAAACCGGTATTAATATTTCAGGGACCTCAAAGCACATTGATTGCACTTATTTATTTATTTATATTTCTGCTGAAAATTATAAAAAAGTTATGTAGAATTTTTTCTTAATATTATTATTAAAAACTATTTACATTCTCACTATATTCCTTAGGCATTCTTAAACCGGTTGAGAGATGTTGCGGATGCGGATGTGGATTTGGATGTGGATACGAATGGAGAACAGAATTTTAACAGAAATAAATGGAGTTGATTTTGTGAAGCAAAAATAAATTATTGAAATTGTTCATTTCAATAATTATTTTATTAAGTAATCAAACTTTTAGTAGAAAATTGAAACAAATAAAATTAGAATTAACTGAAACAATTCCATGGTTCATCCTGGGAAAATCCTGGGAAAAAATTTAGTACTAGTTTCATTATCTGCATCCGCAAAAGATTGATTATTGCAGTTGCGAACATATGCAACACCTCTCCTCTGTCTGTTTCTCCGCTGACTTCTTCTAGAAACCACCCAACGGATATTGATACGACACACTATAAGCGAGGAAGGTTTCTGTAATATAATTTGCTTAAAAAAATTGTATTAGTGAGGAAAACCCGGGGGAGGATCGCCAGTGGATGATAAGGGTAAATAGCATTTAAGGATAAAGAAAACAAAAACATTCCAAAAACTACTTACGAACATTTTATTTTAACAAATACTCTCGCTTATTTTAAACCGCTTGTGTATTAAAGATTTATGACGTGTTATCAATATGTTATCAACAAATGATAAATTTAAAACATCAATAGTTGAAAAACGAAAATAAAATAAATTTGTTTTTTATGTCTATTTATGGTTGATTTTATTTTACGATACATTATTGGATTCATACATTTACAATACTGTACCGAATTGCGTTGAATGCCGACAATACTTCATAATGAAATTTAGTTTTCGTTTAAAGCTATTAGTAAAAAAAACATCGAACAGAAGACAAGAAGTTGTAGTGATATCATAAAATTCTATTAATAAAATTAATTTATGCAGGAATTTAAAAGAAATGAAACGTGTCTATGGGGAAAG
This sequence comes from Synanthedon myopaeformis, assembly GCA_944738685.1. NCBI lineage: Eukaryota > Metazoa > Arthropoda > Insecta > Lepidoptera > Sesiidae > Synanthedon > Synanthedon myopaeformis. The sequence goes on along the minus strand of OX122921.1, from coordinate 9,369,796 downwards.
CGAAACTTATTCAAATGAAGACGATGTTATGAATCCAATAGATCTGATCAAAAATCAATAGTCAAAAATATTTTTGATCGTAGTTAAAAAGTCGGCTGACAAGTTTAACTTACTGTATTTTGAAAAGGTGAATGTTATTTTTTTTTTTCTATGTAATTCGTAAATGCCTTGTCATAAGACTTAATATGAATCCGAAATATAGTATTTATAAGAGCTTCAAAAAGTCAGAGGTTCTGTGACAAAGTACACAAATTATTTATGACGTCACAGAATTCAGCATCTTTAAATATAAATTTCTTTTGTTTACGAACTATTGACGAATTTGATCATTGAGTGTTATTAGTAAAAAAATAAAATAAAAAAATGTTACAACTTTCGAAATTTAAACGTTAGTCAAGTGGACCGTCAGCCTGTCTGTCGACCTTGACACAAAATGAGAAATTGTGACTTCCTGACCCCTGACCATTTGGTCTGTAGTCAATAGTCTACCATCTAACTGAAGGGTTTTCCGTTACACGTTAACATAAAAAAAAAACACTTGTACTTTCATTACAATCGAACTTTGATCAGAGACGAATCGTTTATCCTCAGATATCTAATCAATTATTAGATTCTGTGGGTTCAAATACAATCAAGTAAGCGTAGGTAACTCGATTTGGGTATGCTCTGTGCCTTATCAAATATTAAATTGATAGGACATTGACGCCAATAACCTTTGATGATACACTATTGACTAATATGACTTGAGATCTGCAGTCGAAAATAAGTATCAGTATAATCTTAAAGTGCGATAGGCGAAAGATATGTAGTTTTATTCGGTTTTTGTAATTACATAATTAGATAATATTCATTAATTCATAGTGTACATTTCTTAAATGAATGTCGGGGTACGAAAGCTTTTTGATATATTCATATCTTAGATTAAATTTTAAATTAATTATTTATTAAAATATTTTTGTCAATTTTATTTGCATGATAATCATACACAAAAAAATCATACACAAAAAATTATTATTGTAACATCTTTAATTAATATTGATTTGAGCTTAATTTTAAAATTATTGTCGCCTCTCCGGAGTTTTTATACAAATCCAATTTTTTAAATAATTTTACCCGTGCTATTTGAAGTACAAGAAGAGATTTTTGTAATGGTCGCCTTTAAAGAAACCAAACAGGTTCACGTTTGCATGTATTTTATTATACTATTTTTTTATTTATATTTCTTTCTTTCTTTTTTGTTTTAAATCATAAGCCATTTATTTAATAACACATGTCCTACACTCATGAGTCGATACAGAGAGTCTTAATAATTATATTTAAGCACTATAACTACTTATATTTAATTAGATACTTAAAAGTTTTTTAATATAAAATGAATTGTTTTTGGAATAAATTGTAATTTTAAAAAATTTAATAATAATGATTGTTTTTTTTACAATTTTTTTTGTTTTTTTTATCCGCAATCAGACAAAAGAACTAAGAAAATTTTAATTTTCTTAAAATTAAAGTTAATTTTTTTTACATAGAAAATAATTATTATTTTTGTATATTTAAATAAATTAATAATTGTACTTACCTCTCAACAATCACTAAATAACTTTCACCTTATAATAAGTTTATGGTTTATCATTTAAACTTTTATTTAAGTATTTAAATTTAAACATTCACTTTTTTCAAACATTAAACGCGCCCATGATTTATTTATTTTCAAAAGTCATTACTCAAAAACTATGTATTTTCACAACACGTACTTACAAAAAAAAAAAAACGGATTTCAAGCCATATTTTTTTGTTCACAAATATAAAATTTACTATAACTGTTGTGTTAATATTCACACAAACTTTCAAAGAAATATTTTTTTGAATTCACGCGCGGTTCGGTTGGTTTGACTGTGTGCGCTTAGGGTCGTGTTTCCAAAGACGCGACCTAAATACTACTGGCTTGTGGCGCGAATCAAACTCACCGGTTTGCTGTTATCGCGAAACGAAACTCATCCGTTTTATCCATTCGAGATTCCCTACGTATCCTTAGTTTTGTTAAATTTGTTTCTGGGCTACAAGTTAAGTTTTTATTATTATTTCATTTATTAATATTGAGTTTGCTCTTGGCCAACATCTAACCGTGCAGCCGGGAAGATGCATGGGAACCCGGGCGTCACTACTTGCCAGATAGACCAGAGCACACTTTGAAAAGTTCATTTCCAAAGATGGCACTGCCGGGAATCGAGCCCTCGAGACAGAGTGTTAAGGCAAATAATGAACGAAGGAAACCTTCCTTCGTTTATCGCTCTTTCAATTAGTGGAAACAAGATATATTATTTCAATAGTGAAAACCGTATCGAAATGCTTTGGATGGTTTAGAAAAAGTGGATTTCGACTTTATTTCATAACAAGCTGGTGCCCGAGACTTTGTCCGCGTCGAAAAATAATTATATTAACTCCTGACAAAATATGTAAAGCCTGACATACATCGGCGCCTGCTTTGCCAAAAATTTGATCTTTATTTGAAGACTGATTGCGCCCGAGGCTTCGCCAGCAATGCAGCAGCAAGCTGCAATTCCACGAAATTCTATTCTAAGGATTGATGAAAGATTTTTTAAATTGGATTAATAGTTTCTAACATTACCTCCTACATACAAACAAACATAAAAACTTTACCCCTTTATAATATTAGAGATATGTGACCGCTGGGAGCTTAGAACACAAAAATTACCTCCGACTAAATACAAAGAATTAATGCCTCATGATTTCTCTCACGCTTCGCAATTTAATAAAGCTCTCTTCTTGTTTTGCTTGAAAACGAATAGATTTTTTAGAACTTCAACATTTCCACTGGATTTAGATTAAAGAGAACACAGAAAAACGTGAAAAAAAACCCTCCCGCTTTGAAATTGTACCGCAAAAAGATTTTTTTGCCAAATGATTGGATTGAATTCTCCAACGTTTGTTTACACTGTGTTTCTCTAAGCCGCAAGTCTAGCGTTACTCTAAAAAATAGATATATACGTATGGTTAACAATACTAGGTACAGTTGATTTAAAAAAAGGATCATCACCTTAAAGTCTACATTTAAAATCGAAAAGACAAATTATTATCAGTCATGCCAACGTTTCATTTCAAACGAAGCATTGATGTTTGATTTCAAAATGTACTAAACTTAAACTTGTGTCTTAAACTTAGTACCTTTATGAAGGTTTTCGAACCCCGACTGTACCTACGCTGAAACTATAAGCGATTGCCGATACATGAATCTTTCTTCTGTAACGGTTATTGAAATGAAATTAACTATAGTAAATTTTCCTAGGAAATCCTCAGCTGGGAGATGGTCCCATATTTCGTGTGTTTACGAGTGGAAAAAGGAAACTAGAAGGGGAAATTTATACAACCAGACCAGACCATGGCTAATCAATGGAAACCAAGTGGAAATTCGTAAAGTCCAACCATGTCAACGAATAGTAAATACTACTTTAAAACAATATAAATAAATTATATTATAAATGCGAAAGTTGATGCGAGGATGGATGTTAGTTACTCTTTTACGTAATTACTATTTAACGGATTTGTATGAAATCCAGGTAATAAGCACACAGATAGCTTATTAGATGGATTATCATATAGAATTCTATCCTGGAAAAATGTTAGGTTCTTGAAGGATCGACTAAACTTAAAAGAAATGGCACGACTCTCGCCGTGGTGGCGCCACCGTCATCATGTTTTATTACTTTTTTTTCAACGCGTACGAAGTTGCGGGCACCAGCTATAGTAAATTATATTTCACAAAGAAGCTAGTAAGTAACTTTCACAGCAATAGAAATCAATTTTTAATACCCTTCCGCAATGAAAGATGTAATAATTTTGAAAGGGAGTCTGCGGATAAAGAAATTAATTTCAATTGTCCAATATTACGGTTCTCGTCACGAGTACGCTCGCCTGTGGGTTCTACTTAGTTCCTTCGAAATGCGTGACCGAAATATTAGGTCGTGTAACATTTGCAGGATAACATTAAATGCACAAACTGAATCGATCTTTTTTTATACCTATTATAAAAAAGGGCAAACTGTTTCACATTTTTTGTATTTTTTTATATTTATTGCGACTTTCGGAATAGCAATATAGGTATTATGATTGCGAAAGCTCACTCTACCCTCTATACTTTCAATAGATAGGTACGAGTATACTAGTCTAGCTTTCGGTAGACGCAGGTTGGTATTCCCTTTGGGCTAGAAGCTGCTTATTTTTTTTATCTCATTTTGTTGTTTAGAATTAAGTAGAGGCGCGCTCCGGCTTCGCACAGATTCATTTTTTTCTGCAAACTATATATATACAAACTTTCCTTCGTTTATCGCTCTTTCCATTGGTGAAACCGTATCAAAATGAGGAAAGATAGATATAGATATAGATATAGATATAGATATAGATATAGATATAGATATAGATATAGATATAGATATAGATATAGATATAGATATAGATATAGATATAGATATAGATATAGATATAGATATAGATATAGATATAGATATAGATATAGATATAGATATAGATATAGATATAGATATAGATATAGATATAGATATAGATATAGATATAGATATAGATATAGATACATCATTGTACAATACATACATACTCATAGGAGAGGTCTGTGCCCAGCAGTGGACTTTTATGTAATACTCGTACTAGCTGTTGCGACTTCGTCCGCGTTCAAAATGTTATATAGCCTAAAGCCTTTCTCGATAAATGGACTATCCAACACAAAAAGATTTTTTCAATTCGAACCAGTAGTTCCTGAGATTAACGCATTCAACCAAAACCAAAACAAACTCTTCAGCTTTATAATATTAGCATAGATAAATCTATACAGACATACCAGCTGTTTAGAAACAAATTGATTTATATTTATTCATTAGTTAAAGTTTATATCTTGCGTATAATGTAGGGCATCAGTCGAGCCGATGTGGGCTGCTTATACGAGTTTTTGTATTATGTATGAATTGGAAGGAAGTTAATATATTTAATATGCCCTCCGTCAGCTCTGAATCATACATTAAGGGATAAGAGGCTCGCTTTTTGTATTGTACTCTTAGTTCAATGAATAAGAAAAGCAAACATAATTTAAATATTTCGTTGTTGATCTCAAGTCAAGAGCAAATTTATGAATCTTTTGAAATATAAACTATTTTTTGTACGCCAGTAGTTCTGTAGTCCGAATCTATTGGACTATTTGAGCCTTTTAAGCAATTAGGTAAACTTTTGGTTGCCGAACATTTTTTTTATGTTTATGTTAAGGTCGGCAGACAGACTGACGGTCCACTTAATGGTAGGTGGTTACCGTCGCCTATACCACAAGTGCTGCAAGACTATATTAGGATAAAAGATAAGTGATGAAAGCGATAGGGAAATATTTTTAATATTTTAATATGCATTAAATATTTTTAATGATTTTGTTTTCATACGGACTTCTTGGTTATAAATTATAATTTACGAGAACAAATATCTAATTTTCTTAGATTATAGGCATTGTAACTCTACTTACGAGGTCAATGGACGGCTTGACATAATAAATAGTCAAGTATTTAACAGGGAAAAATAATGTTTAATAAGTCAATATTTCAACATTGACACAAAATTTCAACGTTGTAATAAATATATTTTCTTTTGATTGAGTTAAGAATGTAAAGAAAGTTAATACTTTATGAAGGAAATCAAATTTGGTCGTCAAATCAAATAAGTGAATGAGTGTTTTAGGATTACAATGTCGGCAGCCCCCGTGTGTTGCTAGTTTGCTTAAGAATATTAATTATATATTTTTTATAAATTTTATACTATACATATACATAGTTACGTATTTAATTTAATTTAAATATGCAAATTTTAATTATTATTTCTCTTGTAAATACAGTATAAAAAATAAATATTACAAAAATTGTTCCATATTATTATTTTTTCGTATTATAAAGACGGTAGTTTATAAAAGGCCAAAATCTAGAAATAATTAGCACAGAGTTGAAATGCGTACTGAATTACACAGAAAAAGCTCATTACGTTCGCTTTCGTTCAGCCTTGTGTTAAGTGTGTACAAAAGTCGCGTACCGTATACATTTTCATGAGCACTTAACTAAATTCTGTGACGTCTGAATTAACGCCCTATAATTATGTAAATTCAGAATTAATGTAACCATTAGTTTGTTGAATGCACACGCAAAGTTTTTGGCAGTTCAAATTAATTTTGTTATAAGCTTTTTGTTTGCTCATTAGTAGGTATGTGCTATGTAAATATTAATGACCTAGCCTATAGCTTTCTGAATTCTCTGATATCAACTTTACCTTTTTAGTAATCATGTAACGCTATTAGTATATTCAACGTTATAGTAATATGGTCGAAATTCGGTTAAATCTAGATCTAGATTGGTCCGCCCTAGAAGCCGTTGAGTTTTAGACGGTAGGAGTCCGGAATGTTAAAAAAAGGATTTCCCAACGTTAAAAAAAAGGTCTAGATTGGTCTAAGTTAAAAGCAAGAGTAGGTTCCTAAATGAAGAGCTCAACAAATTTGAAGACAAACTTAATTAAAATGTAATTTAATACATTTAAATCTGAAATACAGTTCGTAGAAATCGTTGACTAACACGGCTGAAATTATATATATTTTATTTTTTCTATTATTCGACAGAAAGATTTCTTGGTTTTTTGTTTGAACGCTCTAACCTCTGAAACTATTCGGGTTATAAGCCGAATGGTTTCGTATATGTCGGATTTGAAAATTTTAAATTGCCTTTGATAACCCAATTCTTAAGAAAGATATTCTAAAGAGAGGCTTTTGTAACATGCTCCGGAATTTAAGAGTCGAGCAAAAGTCAGAAAAAGACTAACAATATTCGAGCATTACCGAGAATATCCGAAATGTGCATGCATGTCTATGTCAATTTAATTTAAGTGGCATTTGAAACCGCGTGGCATAGCTAGTTTCAAATAAATTACTTGTGTAATTATTAATAGCGACCCGATCCCTGTCTACTCAAGAATCCTCTTTATAATATTAGTAGGTTAGGTAAAGTTTAATTAAAAAAAGTTCTAAGCGCGACAGCACACAGAACAATAACGCCTGGACTTGTATAAAACCCATTATCAGAATAGTTTTAGTTGGCGTATATCCAAACCACGTACTAAAAGAACTTGAGCAGTATCAGTTAACAAAAACAAAACAACTTTCCCGATTTTTTTAAAGACACCTCCACTCAACTGTAGAAAGTTTGAACAAAAGCTATAATATCGCTTTCACAGCTAGTTTAAAAAATAAAAAAAAATAAAAAATAGACTTTGGAGCTTAACTGTTTACTTAATACTTTTTCCATTATCGAAATCTAATCGAAATCCATTAGGTTATTTAGAAGAAGTTAGCAGACAAATAGACAAAGGCAGACATTACTTTATTTTATAACGCTCGTGCGCGCTGTAGTTCGTTTATAAAAATAATGATTTTTTTTAAAATACTTTGTATATATTCTGGCAGTTTCTAACGACATAAACTCTGCTGTTAACTTTGCAACTATTGATCAGGTTTTACTTACCTTTTGATCTCTTATAAATTGGCATAATTTTTTTAAGTAAATTTACAACATGTCGTGGTTAAGAATTATGTCCATGGCATCAATATAAATCAAAATATTCAGAAGCAGTTAATTTTATAAATTTATTTCAACATATAATTGTGTTTATTACCATAAATCTGTCCACATTTATCATTCTAGCCACTTCCTTCACAGCATAATACATCACACCGCACAGACAGCTTTAATAGTAGTATTACATTTGAATTGCGAGTAACAATTATAATATAGGTACGCATAACATATATAATGGACATCTTAAGTTAACGCTTGGTTGAAAAAGGAATAACAATCTCGTTCAAATAAAAACGAAACTGAACGCTTGAAGCTGTACAATCATTAGACTTTACTGAAACATACACAAAAGTTCGTTATGTCGTTTAAAAATACAACATTCGTTATGTCTTAATTAAGTATGAGAAAACTGACAATGTAGTCGTAGCACGCTCTCAAACTAGTGAAGTCACTCATAACAATACGAGTACTATTGATTTTGTCAGAAAAAGGGTATGTACATTTTTTAACTTAGATACATACTAGAAAATCACCCACAAAAGCATACTTTGGCGCTTGTGTAATTAGTAGACGAAACTTTTTTTAACGTTGGGATATCCTCATGCCATTCTATTATGCCATTCGTACCGGTTAAAACCCAACGACTTTATAGCGCGGCCGTTGATGGACGGGGTCGCGGGGACGTTATGACACGACATCGGTGCCCCGGCGATAAGAACATATTTAAAAAATGTCTCAAACTACTATGCTGTTTCTTTAAGGGACCTATCTTACTTAAGTAGCGGACCTTATTAAGTGCTTTATCTTATGTAGAACATCAATAGTGTATTGTGCTGAGACTGTTGCCATGTGTTGTGTTCTTATGTAAAATTCAGCAGGCATACTTAGCTACCATCACCTATTACCATTAGCAACACTACCGCTGCCGACTCTATGATAAAGATATAATAAAGGAATGAGCTCTGACATCCCTTACTTACTTAACGAAACACATCTGTCCTTACTTCATTTTCGTTACATGTTGGGTGGTTACTACCGCCAAACAGTAAAATATAAAAGAGAGGGCTAATAGAAAGACGGATAGATTTCTATAAACCACAATCTCCATTATTACTATTACGTTTCAAGTTAAACTAACCAAATTTGGGTAGTATTTACGTTAGATATAACCCTAATGAATAGAGTTGAGGACTCCTGCGGTAGTACAACAGAATCAGTATCTGGAACGGAGCCAAGCTGCGACGTTCGCTTACAAACTTTAAGTAGACAGACGCGCTTCTCATTGTATGAATATTTGATTCCGATGCTAACTGTACCTGCAACTATCAAGGATGCTAAATACTTCGATTAAATCCTCTTGCATTTTGAACTCCGTTAAACACTAAAATGAATATGAAATAGTTATTGCAATACTTAATATGCGACGTATTCTTGTCTATATACCCAGGCAGACTGACGGTTCCCTTGGTGGTAACGAGTAAGGCCTTATGATAGATCTTAGTTTCCTCAAATATCAACCTAACCTGCACGCAGTACACTCTGCTGACTAAAGAGGATCTGAAAACAGACTAGTTTTAAATACCAGCCTGGTTTAAGGGACTAAGCTCACTGCTTAAGTCGAGGCAGCGTTGAGGCTCGACTCTTCTCCAGTGAGTGAAGTCTCAAACAGTGAAGTTTTGTAATAAGTATACCGTGTATACTTAGATACACATTTAGCAAAAAGCAGTTGTTTTGACGTTACAAACAGACACTTCAGTTTTATTTATTAGTATAGAGTATAGATAATGTACCGAATAAACGGTATGGCCATTACACGACAATGCCTAATTAAATAGCGTGCTAGGAAAGTACTTTTCTGACTTACCTAAGTATAGGTACAAAGACACATCCAACACAAAATAACAGAGAAGGAACACATACATTGTATTGTTTACTATACTAATATTCTTTTAACATTTCTGTGACTGGAACAAAGAATGTCCCTTTACATGACCACCACAAACGATGGCATAAAATGTTTACGATTGCACACCTTACTAAAATTTATTTCACAAATAAAACGCACACAAGTTTATGTCTCATAAAATTGTTTGTGATTGACCTTTAATGTACATTTGTTATAATATTGAAGCAAATAAGTCGTATTTATTGCTAGATAACCGCCCCCGACTTCGCATGGATATATTTTCTTCTTGCAATTTGTATAGTTATCAGCCAAACCCGATTACAGGCCAAACTACATTGTTCGTCTTAAGCCAAACCAGTGCATCCTAAGCCTAAGCGTGTCAGGATATACTAGCTTAGCCCATGGCAATCTAGTTTGGTCTAATACTTTAGGATTAACTAATTTGGACTATATATTTAAATTAAAAAATATTGGGCTTGGACCAATGAGTTGCCGTGGAGGCAATTTTATAATATAAAATATACGTCTTTTGTTCTTCAGTAAAATAAATGGCTAATATTATAACAAATCTCAGTATGAAATCAGCTTTAATTCTCTGATATGAATGTTAGAAGCGATGCCATTGAACCCAAAGCAAATAATTTCCTTTTTAGATCGCCTTCGAAATTCGGAAGTACTGAAAGCAACGACTTTTTTCAATGCGAAAACCTTTCGCATTCCTCTATAGACAATTTTTTTAACTGGGCACGAGAAACCGCTCAATCGTGCAACGGTACACCTACTCGAGTTTATAAGTAAATTCGCATTTTAGTTGATTATCATTTTATGTACCTTACCTTACCTAACATTACCCGACATAAATATTATTGAAATATATTTCAAGATCACCATGTAGAAAGCAAATATTATTGATTTATGAACGATACTCCGAACATAAATGAATAAAGACTATTCAAACTAAGCTAAGCCTAGCTTGTTATCATTAAAGCAAAAAAAAAAAGGTTTTTCTTGATTACGAGAATTAAAGCATTTAAAAGCTCTCTCAAAGCTTAAGCTTTTCTCTTGAGCTCAAGCTTATCTCAAAGCGTATAAAACTGTAAGATACAGACTTATTCTTATTGCATACCGCAATCATAACGTCGTCATCCTGTAAATTATTATATATCAGTTAACATTAACTTTTAAAAGATCATCGTGATGTATCTGCATAATAATAGTTCTGTCTGTTTTTCCTTCTGTTACCTTTTCACGCCTTAACTACTCAACCGATCAACATGAAATTTTGCCTACACGTTGTCAGGGACACCGGAAATAATTTTGGGTACCTTTTATCCAGAAAAAAGGACTATTCCCAAAGCATCATCTAAAATAAAATAAAAAAACTAACGATTGGCCAAAGTATAACTGGTCAAGCGTTACATTGCTTATTTTTTTTTCAACGCTGACGAAGTCGCGGGCACCAGCTAGTTTGAAATAAATCGTTAAGTTTAATTAAAAAAAACAAAACTTTTAATTTGCAATCTGAGGCTATTTGGTTCACTACTACAACATCCGGTTATATGTTGTACATAGTATTAAGTTTAATATCGAGTAGTGTCGTCCCAGTTCCAAGTTATGTTGACAGGCCTGGATGCTTCGGAAGTTAGAAAGTTGTGATTATTTGTATTTGCCGCCAGTGTATTTTCCATAATTACTTATCTGTAGTTAATTCTGTTTAGAGCTTCTTTTTTAATTGTTTGGTTCTTGAATAATTTAGATACCAAAGTCAAGTCAAACCAAACACAAAGCAGTACAAAATTCTTATAGTATTTTTTATGTATATTTTAATTCGGTTTACACATTTCCTTCCTCCTCGGGAAAGAGGGATTCTCAGATTTTAGAGCAATAACAGCATAATGGTATACTTTTTATAAACATAATTGCTAAAAATGCTGAATATTAGCAGAATAACCTCAAATTTGTAGGATATGATTATAATAACGGTTTTTTCAGTCATTTCAGTCGTCTGGCGGCAGTAACCACCGTGAAATAACAGCGTATGTGCTGGTGTTTCGCCCATTACCCCATCCCTTCCTAATCTTGCATCTTGCATCCATATTTGCAGAATCTATGGCGTTACTTGCATTATAGGCGCATACCATCAAGTAGACCGCCAGCCTGTCTGTCGACCTTAACATAAAAAATGTAGGATATGGTAAATATTGAAAGGCACATTATTTAATTCTATATTTTTTAGTTCTTAAAGTTAAACATGTAAAATATAATAAACATCACAGCATCGCCATCGAATGTTTGAAATGGAAACTTTTTTTTTTTATGTGAAACATTTACAAAGACTTTAAACATATCTGCTGCAAATTTAGCAAACACATACTTTTGACTTTATTATACCGGATGACCGAAAAGTGTCTTTCTCTAATGTTTAGCAAATATTATCTGATATAAAGAGAATTCGGCAAGAATCTGCAACAGTACTGATAAGTTGGCCTCACTTGGACACTTCGCGTTGAAGAGACCGTAGTTTTCAACTTTGAGTGACAGATATTGGTCTGACGATGTTATCGCGATAATGTGAGAAATGTTGTCCCTTGGGGCTCATGTTACCAGTAGTTTCCCGCGACTCTACTCGCGTCATCTAACGATATACCTAGTAACGGATTTTAGTAGGACGAGTTCTAAGGATTTAGTGTTCATAAAAATCAAAATAGTGAGAACATATCTATATTTTATTTTTATCTTAATAGAGTAAAAAAGAATAGCCGAGCAATTCCAGGTCAAGTATAATATTTTGTACAAACAGATGATATATCATACCTTTTTAATTTTATTTTTTTTAACGTTGGGAAATCTTGGAGAATATTATTAAAAATCTTATCTGGAGAGCTCAATCCTATTATAATAATGTGAACAGCATAGAAAGAAAACCATACGACACAGCAGTACTCAAAAACACTTCTATTTATAAATACAAAATAATGTTATTTTATAAATTGTTATCTAATTTTGGCTACAGATTAAACACTGACCTTCTTGTAGGAACACCAACATGTTTTTTATTAGAAGAAAATAGAATCATCGATTAACGTTTAAAAGTTCTGTTTAGAGTACACGTGATAAAACTGTACCGAAATGTATGAAAGCTTTTAACATAAAACTGGTTTATGGCGGTACTTTGACAGCAAGAGTAAATAGATACGCCCACCAAAATGAATCAAATCTTCACCTTGACAATGGCCACTAACAATTTAACGATAAAGCGGCAGCAAATACAGACACTAAAACGTTCCTTCAAAAGATGACTACGCAAGTAGACTTTATAAATATACCTTTTTTTCCTAAATCTAACTTTTCTTACTAACTTTAATTTAAAATCATATTGACAGTTATTTTTCTCAAAAGATTAGGTAAGTAATTAAACAGAAATAATGGACTTAATATCTTCTAAAATGACGCCACGCACATCTTACGTAGCATCGCATTCACTGTATTTTTTTATTAGTAACTAGCCCTCGTCTTCAAACTGATACAATTTTCCGAACCATTTTTCAATTAAAAACAATTCAAAAGAAGGTTCTTTTGAAGGTTCTTTTTCCTAGGGCTTCAACGAACATTTGTAAAAAAAGCCGATTTTTGTCAATCATCCAATCATTCTCGAATTTTGGGGGATTCGTTTTTATAGACTACATTTTTTTAAATGTAGAGGTCTATAAGCAGGCTTAGACAAGCAACAACATTGGTGCTGCAAGTGTGCTGCCGTAGGACAAATAATACTAAATTAGGTGAAGATAGGAAAATAGGCTTCCCTTACTAAGTCATAGAACACACATGCTGTTTCACGGTGGTCTTGTAAAAGAGGTGCCTCCACTGAAGAACTCGTCTACCCCATCGTTTATCCGCTTTGCGACAGATGTCGCCCCATCACCTTGCTAATTCTTTTCTCTATATCAGTATGTTTGTTCGTGATACACAACATTTATATACATAGATTTCAAGAAAAAAATTGCACCCGTGCGAAACCGGGAGCGGGTAGCTAGTCGTAGATAAATTAGACAAAATAACTCATGTAAGGCCACAGGTGTTACAAGTGAGCTGATAATAGGAATACGGATAAGGGATAAGGTAAGGATAGGGAAATAGGCACTAATTCGCTCACCGAAACACAAATGCTGTTATTTCAGGGTGGTCTTCTTCACGGGAAGTCGGAATTCTATTTTTACATATTTTACTTATTAAGTAATACTTTTCCTTATAAAGCATTAACAATATTAAAATCCTCTCGTTAGCTTCTTAGATTTACATGAAACACTTTCTTATACATTGAGTTTAAGGACTTTTGTAATTTCATCAAAAGGAATTTCGAAGAAAAGTTGAGAACAAATTCCTAACACGTGCTACTTACTTACTTAATAATGAAACCGAACTCTTGACCTATTCTTCGAAATTATAGAACTTGAAACGATATATTTTCTTTTGCTCGGCGTGGGTCGACGGTCAGTAAATAAAAAGTGCCGGCGGTTTTTCTTATCGAGTCCAAAATTCGAGGCCACATAAAACACAAGAAAACTTACAGCTAGATAACTACGATGTTTCAATACTTTATTAACACCGGATATTTTTTAGAAAACTGGTGATAATAAAAAACAATTTTATTAAGACAAATCTGTTAAAATTTTATTGAAACGCCATTCACTTTTAGATAATAAAGTGTTCATTGCCTAAATAAATCTGTCTAGAGAAATAATAACTCCTATTAATATTTCACTTCGTCAAATCACGTCGTTACTAAGCAATAATCCACAATTTAATTTGAAAAAGTGTATATTACCGAGAAACAATGTAAATTTTAGACTAACAAGTCCTTAATAGAAACGGTCTTTTTACTGAGCGTATACAAAAAAAGAACGTAATGAACTCTCCGTCTAGGAACCCTTAAAAAAATCTGCCGTAACAGACATATTGGATATTTCAATAAAATAATTTCAATATTACTCCAAGCTACTACGTAAATATTAATTAATTGTTTATTTTGTATATGAACCTCGTCTAATGACGTAAATTGCTTTTACACGCAATTATGATGATATACCTACGGTTTTTGTATGACGATATAACAATTTGCCAGCACCATATCAACATAATGCCCATATGAGCGCGCGCTTGTTCAGTAGACAAGTCTTTTTACTTTTTATTTATACATTTTATATATGTAGTTGTAGTAGGATATATGATTTTGTATTATAATTTCGCTTCTTATGTATTTATGTCTGAAAAATAACATATTACCAATATTTTTAGGCTCAAAACCCATTTTTTAGCCATTTCACACATAAAATGCTAATAATATAATAGCTTTTGCACGCTACTTCGTCGACATAACATTATAAAATAATTATAGCCTATGTTTCTCCCTGAGAATGTAGCTTTTTATGGGTGAAAGAATTTTTAAAATCGATGCAGTAGTTTTTGAATTTATTCATTACAAACAAAAATACAAATCTTTTCTCTTTATAATATTAGTATAGATTTAAATCTTTAACATTTATTTAAGATATTGTCGTTTGAGACCTCACTAATACTCATTAAGCAAACACAAACAAAAAAAAACAGGCATAACAAGCAAAACTTTCATTGTGTACTTCACACGCTGAAAGTATGATAAAATATTGCAAGTATTGAACCAGTCCGGAAGCAATAAGAGGTTCATGGTTAAGTTTGAGCGTGGCAGCTGCGCAAAGAGACGCTTAATAAAATGGGAATGTTTCCATATTACCACAATTTTATCCTATCTCAAGAACATTGAAAGGAACAATGTTGAAGGAAGGAAAAACAAGGGTCAAAGTATTTCCGAGGGATTTTCTTTTCGTTTTTCATCTTGGGCCATGTAATCGTGCAGATTAAAGCTTTTGCGATGTCATTTTTAAACTTTTTTTAAAATATTTATAAGCCCAAAGTATATTCCACTTGCATACTCATATATATTCTATAGTTACTCGTATATATTCTATTAGAATGAAATCAGCCATACTATAAATTTATAATTATAAAATTGTTTGTCCTGACTAATTATCTACGCACAGCCAAAACTACTAACTCTAGAAAGCTGTAATTTGAACATAGGTTTTCAACATAATAGAACATCCAAAGACTGACACCGCATGGTAAAGTGCAAAATGTTTGATTAAATATTTTCACAAATAGTAAATACCCGTGCTAGACACTAATATGTGTTCTAATATGTGTACAAATATTGTTGCTATGTCTCGCGCCAGCTTTAAGGCAAGCCCTCTAACCACTCATCCAATGGGCTCGTCAAATTACGGTATCAGGCTCTTCTTCTTCTTCACATATCACAGTCATTCTTCTTCTTCCTGGCCGAATCACTCTTGGCAAAGAGGTCGTATTCATCATTTCTGTCGCACCTTTTTCGCCACTTCTCCCTCACTACCGCCTCTTGGCAGATTAATAAGTCACATTATAGTTCTTATATTTTTCAATAGACGGGCTGTGAGCAGCAGCTCGCAAGAAGAAAAAACATTTCTTAATTTGTACTTTAAAACTCTTAAAGGATAAAAAAAATTAAAGCAGGTGATGTACATAAAGACATAATAATGTAATTTATGCATGAGAAAGACGCTGAGAGTATCCTTTGATTCTCCACGTGGAAGTAAAAATCTGACGGGATAAAGTCACGACTCTAAATCAAAATTTAACGAGACGATTGGACGAGTGGTTAACGTGCTTGCCTTAGTTGTTAACTCTGGTTCCCGCTTCGGTTCTCAGCTTGGAATGAATGTTTCAAAGTTTGCTCTGTTCTAGGTGTGCCCGGCCAGTTGTAAGAATATTCATAGCACAGGCCTATAATAATGCTTACTTTGGGGGGCATACCAATACAATTGGTTTAGTTAGAATTAGCGTTATATTTTTTTTTTACTGTTACGATAACGAAATGAATTTTATAAATAAATTTCAAAAAGTAATATACCTTCACATTTGTGTAAAAAAAAAAACTGGCAAATCGTGAAGCGTTGACTGCAAATCTATTAAGAAATGAGGAGGGAATAACCCGACTGCTGTATCCCTTGTAAATACAAAAACTATTTTCTTCGGACCAGACACGTCATCAATCAATTGCGGTAGCTGACGGATGACTGAATTTTCTAAGTATAACTTGAGAGGGCAATTTTGACATTTCTTAAGTCGCTTTCAATCGTCTTGAATTGAAGGTAAATAAAGATTTCTTTGAATGCTAAGGTACGCGGCTTGTGCTAAATAGTATTATTGCTGTCTTTAAAAATCCTTGTACCCTCTATGCTTCCCCTGTGATCGCCTGTAAAGCTATGTATAGGTTTGAGATAAAAAAAATAAGGAAAATAAGGAAAGGGTGTATAGACGCACGATTAAGGTAATAAATCACTAAATGCCTTTCGATTAGCGATCTCACGCCACTCTGGATAATTTCACGTTACAAGGAGTAACCCTGTAATACTACGAAGTCTAATAAAATAAATCGTATAAATAATAGCTTTCAAATGATTTCCTTTTTGATCAATCTCTATCTGCTCAATGTTTAGTAAACAAAGTTTCCATTTCTGACCACTCTTTACAATTTAAAGATGCGCAATACCAAATACGAGTATATATTATTTCGATGGGCAATACCTATTTAAAGTGAGCCATACATATTTGGAACCCTAAAATAATCTTGGACTCAAGTAAATCACAGAACAAATCCATTTGCAATAAAAAGGTTTCGAGACACATTATGAGATACTAAAACAAAATGTTCGAATCCTTTCACATGTTTATTTATTGTCTTCAATCATTTTATAAAGAGGGATCAGAATATTGGCTAAAGGTAAAATGAAAAGGAATCACTGTGTTTCGAATTTCGAATACAAACAAATAAAATTGAATTATCAGATTTTTAAATTAAGGTTTTTGAATTCATAATTTACTTTCATGTCTGTTTTGTCGTGCGATTGTTGCGATTGTTAGTTGCTTTGCCAGCTGTAGTGTTTGGTAATAAATAATGCACAAGTAGACTTGACGGTTATGACTTTATTTTAAAGACTGAACATTTACAAGTTGCTTTTTAACCTATACCTACTCTTTACCAAATACCCCCATACATTACACCCCCACACTAAAACTACAACTACTTGAATAACCTAAGATAAGCATTGATAACATAATTAACAAACATGAATACAAAATTAATAACAACATACAAATTAAGGTGTATACCGATTAGTGGGCTTAATGACGCGGCCCGACCGGCTCACATGCAAGCCTGTAGTAGGATTCTGTGCCGGTACTGATCCTACTAAACTCGCCCGCTGATCCGCCACGCCATTATCAACCCCTGCATCGACCGTCCCACTGGGCCACCACGCCAATGACCTAACTCGACCTTTAATGTGATCTACGTGTCTTTTAATCGAACTACCATCGTCCTTTTTTATTATATAATTACGAGAGCCCACCGTCTCACTGATCGTGCCTTTTATCCAGCGATCTGGCTGTGCGTGTACGCGAACCCATACTTCCTCCCCAACTTTAAATTGTCGTGAGGTACCACCCGCAGCGACAGTTTGTTTTTGTTGTTCCTTCTGAACATGTTCTTCCAAAGATCTCGTCGTTCGGAGTAAATCAAGGCGCGACCTAAGAGTACGCCTTTGTAACAGTGAGGCTGGTGTTACCCCTGTCGTGCTGTGTACCGAATTTCTATACGCCATAAGGTAAGCTTGTAACGCTGCATCTAAATCGCCTTTCTCCCTCTTTGCCTTCTTTAAGGCCTTCTTACATAATTTAACCGCGTTCTCTGCAGCTCCATTCGACGCTGGGTGATAAGCTGATGCAAAGACATGTTTGATTCCATTGTTACGCATGAAATTATCTACCTCTTGACTAGTGAACGGAGGACCATTGTCGGACACAATTACTCTTGGAAGACCGAACCGCGCAAATGTCTCCCTTAACACCTTAATAACTGCCGACGATTTGGTTGAAGTCATCCTAAAAGCCTCGATCCATTTCGTCGTCGAGTCCACTAATATTAAAAAAACCTCCCCCTCTAACGGTCCCAAGAAGTCTATATGTAGCCTAGTCCAGGGTTCCGATGTATATGGCCAAGACTGAGGTACTGCGCGGGGCGGTGAGTCACTCTCGGTCATGCACGCTTCGCACTGTTTGCCTGTCCGCTCCACGTCTCCGTCAATGCCCGCCCACCAGACATAACTGCGAGCTAATGACTTCATTTTAACTATTCCCATATGACCGACATGAAGTTCTTTTAATATAGTGGTTTGTAAAGTTGATGGTATCACCATCCTATATCCCCAAAATATACACTTCCCTTCTAAATACAGCTCATTGCGTCTCATAAAGAAGGGCTTAAGGTCCTCCTCCGTACAATGCACTGGCCACCCGGAAGTTATATATTTTACGACTCGCTGCAATATTCTATCTTTTTGCGTTGCTATCTCGACATCCTCTTTACTAATGGGTAAAAAATCTTGTACGAAATTTAAATACGTTACTTCGGTTTGCTCCTCTCTTTGATTATCGCATGGCAACCGCGATAATGCGTCGGCTCCATTTTGACTGCTGGTAACGTATTCTATGTCATATACATACCCCGATAACATTAGCGCCCACCGCTGAAGTCTACTGGCGGCCATAATTGGTATGCCGTGTTTGTTACCAAAAATGACTACTAACGGCTTGTGGTCTGTCCTTAATGTAAATCTGCGTGCGTACAAGTACTGGTGGAATTTTTTAATCCCATAAATAATGGCAAGTGCTTCCCTTTCAATTTGCGAGTACGCCTTCTCCGCTGCGGTGAGTACCCGCGACGCGTACGCTATAGGGCGCTCGCCGTCGTGGGTCAGGTGCGATATGACCGCGCCCACGCCCACGCTGCTCGCGTCTGTCGTCAGCACCAGTGGCAGGTCTGCGGAGTAATGCGTCAACACCTCACTGCTTACAAGCAAATGTTTTATTTTAATAAATGCTTCTTGACACTTGTCTGTCCAAGTAAATTCCGTACCCTTTTTCAGCAACTCGTACCATGGAGATAAGACAGTACTAATATTTTTAATGAATTTACCATAATACATTATCATGCCGATTAACGATCTCAACTCGGTAATGTTTGTCGGTACCGGTACCTTTTGTATAGCCTCGATTTTCCTTGAGCAAGTCTCGATCCCCCGACGTGAGATAACGTACCCTAAATATGTTACTGTGTCCGCGAAGAAAGTACATTTTTCTTTCTTTATTCTTAATCCGAATCTTTGTAGCCTATCAAAGACCTTATGTAACGTATCTAGGTGTTCTTCATCGTTTTTACCAGTCAAAATCAAATCGTCGAGAAACACACCTACTGTTGGTAAATCGGCAAACATTTGATCTAGCGTCCGTTGGAAAATACCGGGGCTTGTAGAAAGACCATAAATTAACCTATTATACATGAACAGCCCCTTGTGGGTGTTTATAGTTGTATATTTTCGTGATTCATCTGTCTCGTCCAAAACCAATTGTGCATAGGCCTGACTAAGGTCCAATTTAGTAAATTTCTCTCCTCCCCCTAACTTTACTAACAAATCGTCAATCCTAGGCACTGGATACCTATCGACCTCCAAGTATTTATTTAAAGTGAGTTTGTAGTCCCCACAAATTCGAATGGTCCCATCCGCCTTAACAACCGGTACTATCGGGGTGGCCCAGTCAGAGGTTTCAACAGGGGTAATAATGCCGTCTCTTACCATTTGTTCGAGTGCGCTTTCCACCGGCGTCCTGAGTGCGTATGGTAAGGGTCGCGCACGCAAGTATACCGGTCGCGTCCCTGGACGCACGCACAGACTCACCGGCTTGCCCGTGAACCGACCGAGCCCATCCGCAAACACACTACTGTATCTGGAACTGAGATACGTAAAAATGTTATTTTTAAAATCACTATTTACATTATACATCGTTGAAAAGTGCGATAACCGAATACCTAACTCTTCTATCCACTGACGGCCAACTAGTGCTGTCCTAGCATTTCTTATAACAAATAAATCTAAAGTCTTGGTAATATCTCCTAGCTTGACTACTGGCTTAATTTTACCTAAAACCTTAACTTGCTCGCCAGTGTAATATCGTAAAAATAGGTTAGATTGTAATAAACAAATATCTTTAAACAATTTCTTATAACATTCTTCGCTTATACAAGAAATAGTGCTGCCCGTATCTATTTCCATGTTAATTCGCTTTTTGTTCACTTCTATTGTTAAAATATACGGCTTATAACGCTCGAAAGAATTAATAATGTTATTACAGACTATAACTACCTCGTCTAACACGTCACCCTCCGCCTCCAGTGTACTGAAATGTGCCTCTCGTCTGTGACCCCTGAGATTCGGACACATCTTCTTCAGATGACCCTGCCTATTGCATACTCGGCATACGTACAATGCAAAACGACAGGTCGCCGTGAGATGCGCGCCGCCGCATGACATGCACTCACTGCACTTTGGCCGCGCATCACTGCCCCGTCGACTCCAAGCGCGCGCCGCCGCCCCGCCTGCGCCCGCTCCGCAGCTTGTCTGCCCGTCGACGTCGCTTTGTTTTTGTCTCGATATGAACGTAGTGCGCCCTTTCGCGCCGCCTCGCCGTCCCCTCGTAATTATAGACTCACACGTTTGCGCGGCTAGTAAATCTTCATTTTTTTTACTACCCATCGTTCCCGTTTCTACCGCCGCTGCATTTTTCTCAGCCGCTTCCAAAGCCTGCGCTAAGTTGAGCGCCTTCTTGTAACTCAAGTCTTCTTCTGCAAACAGTCTTTGCCTTATACCGTCATTCTTCAAGCCGCACACTAACTGGTCCCGCAAACTTTCGTCCAATCCATCACGAAAATTACAGTCTTTTGACAATCTCCTCAAATCAGCTGCAAATTCTGATATTGATTCTCCAGGCGTCTGTTTACGCTGGCGAAACTTATATCTCTCCGCTAACACACTAGGCTGCGGCTGTAAATGATCGCGCATTATTTTTATTAAGTCCGTGTATTTACAATCTGCTGGCTTCCGTGGAGTGCATAAGGTGGATAATAATTCGTAAGCCGGTCCACCCATGATGGTGATTAAAGTGGGTACTTTAGCCTCATCCTGGATTTCGTTTACCACGAAATACTGTTCCAACCTGTCCACATAACTGGCCCAGTTGCCGACCGTTATATCGAAGAGTTCGATTTTGCCGATAGACATTTTGAATTTCCCACAAAGACACGAACAATACACGAAATAACACACAAGGTCCTTTATCTCGTCGCCAGTTGTAGTGTTTGGTAATAAATAATGCACAAGTAGACTTGACGGTTATGACTTTATTTTAAAGACTGAACATTTACAAGTTGCTTTTTAACCTATACCTACTCTTTACCAAATACCCCCATACATTACACCAGCATAGTAGTCCAATTTAAATGGAATCAAAAAGATCCAAATTAATATTAAAATCGTAATAATAAAAAATAAAATAAGTCGCGACTAAAAAAATAGTAACCGAAAAATATTCAAACTAGCTTCCAAAAGGGCTTTACAATTTAATGTTACATAGAAACGAACTAGTTATGAAGGTATATGTACTCAGCCCTCGCTTTATTTCGTGAGTCACGAATATCCGTGATAACTATTAATTTCAGCGCTTCCATTATTCCTAACAGCATTAGTAGAACATTCTAGACAATAAAATAGCATTGACAAAGAATTCTTTGAATGTGTGTATATTCAACGTAGAGGGTAACTTCAATGGCTTATAAATAATCATAAGATGTTGGTACCTACCACTTAAAATGTTATTTTTCATTATATTAACAAATTATGTCCAAGAAACGACATAATTTCTAAAAAAGTTGTATGTATATTTTAAAAAGGTGTTACAAATGCGCTGCCGACTTTAATAGGATTATGAATAAGGGATTTGGAAAGGATAAAAAAGGGGCACTGGCTTCGATTACTCTCTCACATACAAAAGCTCAAATGCTGTTATTGACTGTGGTCTTCTATGCCGGCTAGCCAATTTATGACTGCAAAACACAGTGTGCCCTGCCACTACTTGCCAGATCCAGATTAGAAACTACATTGAAAAGATCATTTTTAAGTTTTCACTAAAGCTTGAACTTGAATAACAGCATGTGTATTGTGTTTCGGCGAATGAGTAATTGATGCCAGAGCCCATTTCGCTATATTTTTTTAATCCCTTATAGTGAGCACCTTTGGCGTCCCAACTTTTGGAGTCATCTTAAAGTTAACACATACCACACAACTTCAAAAACTATAAATTATCATGAATTTCGTAAGTGTAATTTTCAATTATTATTGTTTGTACGCAATCATAGCACAGGTCAAAGTGTCCAGATCTTTTGGGACAAACGTTGAAATTTTAGGGTCCAAACTCCAGTAACTGTAAATGTTACCTAATATACTCAGCTTTTATAAAGATTAAGAAGTCTCAAAATTTTAGTGTATCTTGTTAGCATACATATTAGGCTTTCAAATAAATATCTCATTTAAATTATCGTGTAACTCATCGTGTAACTTCCATAAAAGCATTATAATTAGTTAAGTAAAGAATACAAGGATAGGCCACACTGTTTAGAAGTCCGTAATGTTTACGGTGTCATTACGGTGACAGGAGTCATCTGTGCAGTCATGATTTATGTGCTCACTAATGGCGAATGCTTAAGCAATCATGTTTATCATTTTCGTTGCGGTCTTATCCATACAAAAGATGGCGTCTTTAGAGCTCACACAACACGTCTCGAACTTTTCACTTTTAAATTCCATACTACGTAATTCAAAGATTACTCGTTAGTTATTGATCGTAACAATAAATAAAATATATGACATGTCTGAGATATAATAATGAAGTTTCGGATGAAATTTATTCCATATCTAGTATAATTTATTTCTAAAATGTAAATGATCTGAGACATTTTCGAGGGTTGAATTCTTGTAATTACTGAATAAAAGTCAAAAATGTTTTTCCATGAAAATATCGTAGCTATAATGTACATTTTAAATAGATTTGCTGGATTTCAATAAGTGACTCCAATGTCTTGTGTCGCATTCTGTCTTCGGTTATTCGCATTATAAGTAAATTGAAATAACAAATTCCCCCAAATACTGACTTCACTCACTCGTACAGCGTGCCCTTAACAATCATGTCCTTATTGTACCATTTGACACAATTCTAAAAAGGGACTGCGGAGTCTGCTCCGGTTAACCTTAATTAATTCCTTAGTAAATAATGCACAGACTATTATTCTTGTCCATTCCAGTAGGCTTGCTTGAGTGGTCATACATAACACATGGCTTCCGACATAAAATGGATTATTATATCCCATCCTCTGCTTGTATAATTCAGTGTTAGGAGAAAGATTTATGACTTTAAATAATAAATGAATTGTGACCCAAGACACTATTGATTTTTGCATATTCAAAGTTATAGTGTTGTATGTATGTATGTATGTATGTATGTATGTATTTCAAGCCTAATCGAAATTAAAATTTATATAATAATATGATTTAAATATATATTCATAATTATCTCGTAATAACTGATATCCTTGCAGAAAATCCCTTGTTATATCCTTGTTGGAATCTCAAAAAAAAATGCTCATAGCAGATTTTGGTTTGACAACTACGGTATGTTCTAATTTAAATATTCTAATATAAATGTTGTGGATTCCCTTGTGGGCGTACAACCTCCGAAATGCAATATCCTTAGGGCCCCTATCGGTAAATTATACCGATTTGGCTAAAAACAGTTAGCATACTCGGTCAAATTAACCTTTATTCGTAAAGTAATAAAGTTGATAACCGTTCGAGAACACAGTTTACCAACTTTGTGCCAATTGTGTTGTGTTTCGAAGATTATAAATTATATATTGCGACGCATTAAAGGTTCTTGAGACAGTGTGTTTCAAGTGTACCCAACCTAACTTTGTTCCATTCAAAACTATTCCTAATTCTATATTATGTATATTGTACATATATCTACAATTCAAAATTTATTCATCTTTACGGTATTTATTAGAACTATACCTACTTCTAATGACAGAACTATATCTATGTCCAGCAGTGGACGTCTTATGGCTGAGATGGTGGTGATGAGATATAAATAGTTACGTAAAATATTCATGAAAACAGTTGACCGAATTCAGAAATATTAGTTATTGAGGCAGGTTGAGCCAGAATCTCCCGAAAGTTTAGAAATGGATAACCATGGATTGTTTAAAAAAAGAAAACGTGCACGTTTTAAAGCAAGACCAAGACTTTAGTGGATTTAAAGACTTTATAAGCGTCGCAATCAATATGGAAATTATTTTCTGTATATATTTTTAAACGTCAACTTGAATTGGCTCGCATGCCAAAACACAACGTCTCACCTCACGCACAGCGCACGCCGAAGCACCTTTAAGCACGGTCCGTTTTCCAACAACACATGGCTCGAGTCCGAGGCACGCTCAGTTAAGCCCAATGTGCGCCAGAAGCACGTTCACACCAACGGCTGGTTTGAACGCAACTATTACAATATGTATTGAAATATGTCTGCCCACAAGCGTCCACTGTTAGGCATTGTTGGCCACATGGAGATGTCGCGCCGGTTCGTACCCATATCCGCAGTAGGTCTCCAAGCCTCTAGTCGATAGAATATGTTGTTCTAATCGATGTTGGGCATAGCAAATGCACCACACATGTGCTATGCAGTCTATTATTGCATAACACGTGGTGTACAAAAGCACATGTCAGTAATACACAAAAGAATTCCCGACAATAAAACTCGAGATATGAGATAAAAACTTGTCTATTGAATTTGAAACCCTATAATTGACAATGTAAGTAGTAATACGGTGTCTATTGTGTTATTTTGTTTTGCTGTAGGGTTTATTTTCAAAATAAAAAAATAAACTATAAAAAATGTAGTTATGTACATACAAACCATCTAATTTTCTCGTTATAGCGACATGTTAAATCCGTTCCAATAATCGCCCAATTCGATCCAGCGCCCTTCACTTCCGTCCAAATCAAGATACATCAGCTTCTTGAGTAATCATCAGTCTACTGTCGCCACACTTCTTACACGTATTAATATTTAATTATAACAAAGATACTGGTAGTACCCACGTAACAAAATATTAACGGGCCATACGGTCTGACACATCTGTAAACGTGTAGGGATGTTACCGTGAATGTTTAATAAACGAATCAAGAATTTCTACACGCCGACATTAATATAAAGTAAGCGAATACACAATTCAACAGATGGGTGTTCAAATATTGTGTTAATTTAATTATCTTTCATTAATTAACTTAAATATTATTTAGCAGCGTACGGAAATGTTATAACCATTTTGATGCCGTTAGAGAATCACGACTTTTGAAATAAATGTTATTTTATGTTTTTATAATTACGAATCATTCTATTATAAATACATATTTATACATAATAGTATAAAACAAACTATTCGGGCTTTGATAACATAAAGTCTAAGAGTGGATTCACATGGCACTTTATTGAAAGTTTTTTGTTGTATAGTAAATTGTCTTTCATGTAAAATCGAATTGCCACAGTTTTCACACGTCAATACTGTCGAAATTTCTTTTCAAGAAGCTTGAGTTGTGATTTTGTAAATAACTATAGTTTAATAACAATATAGGTTTTTGTTCTACTTAAAAAGATTAATAATTCTACAGAAGATTCGCTGATCATTTTGAAATAACAAACATAAAATACTAGCTATCCCTTCAATGGATTTTCAGGTTTTCAATAGGATGTTTGGGATGTTTTTAGCCATTTAATATTATAATGTAATGTTATCTTTCGTTATAATGTAATATGTATTAAATTATATATTTAGACTTTGTTTACTTGGATAAAATTAAAATCTAGGATTGTCTATTCCCCTTTATACACTCTCTAAAACTATTCGCAATTACGTCATGTAGAGTTGGGAAAACACTCCAGACGACGCAAGCTCTTAAATATATTTGAAGAGTTGAATACGTTCAACCGACGCAACACAATTTACGCAAATAGACAGTAACGAACCAAACGCAAAAAACTTTATTATTGTTATAAAGAGTAAACTTGAATTCAGCAGTTTCAGCGTTGAGCGAACGCGAAGTTGGCACTTCATCGCAATCTTAATCATTGAATATTGTTTTACCTTATTTATTGAACGATTAAATAACCATAATCACTATCATCATCAGATCATAAGCGTTCACTGGTCGTCAAAAGCATTTTTAATAAATGGCTACCGCAATCAAAACTAACATTACAAATGCGGAAGAGCCTCGAGTACATGTTCTGGATGAAAAGTACTCTATGTCTTTTCAGTATCCCTGACAATGTGTTATGCAAAATTTCATGATAATACTCGTAGGTTCACAAACAAATTCACTTTCGCATTTGAAATATTGATTAGGATTGACACTGATTAGGATGAAATCCAAAAACATTTCAGTTTACAAAAAAAGTCATTCCTCATTTCAAGTTGAGTTAGTTTCACTTATTTACTAGCACAAATAAAGAGCACAGTAGATTTGTTATATATAGCATAGTATGTTATTATGATATATATAGTAACAATATAAAGTGTAGGTTAGTATAGTATGTTATTATGATATATACAGTAACAATATAAGTGTAATAAATTATAAATATAATAAGTTATGTTTAACCCAGAAGTAAAAGTTTTAAATATATAATAAATTATATTACATAGACGACCTTTACTGTCTTGAATAATGCATCACAGAGATCCCATAATCCTGCGTTCGGATTAATGTAGCACATTATACGGACGAGCGGTATATTATAAGATTTATTAAATAATATTTATTATTTATTATATATATTCATTCACATGTAAATAAAATGAAAGTATATTTACAGTTTCTGAAATTCCACATCTATACATTCATCCATGTAGGTATTTGTAATAAAGATTATATATATATATATATATATATATATATATATATATATATATATATATATATTAGTTTTAATCTTGATATTGCTCTTGTATTTTGACCGTAGGTACCACAGCCGTACACTCTTGTAAGTTCCCGCGACTTACGAACATGACATGATATTTCAAAATGTCATGGGCTTTCGTTACATTACGCCAATAACACTTTGCTTCAATTTTCTTGCAAATTGATTTTATTTTATTAAATTTAATAAATTACAGACGGACGTCGTTCTGTCAGATTGAAATATTTGAACTTTGTATGTGATTTTTTTTCTCTTTATAAGAACCTTCCTCGGACTTTTTTATAAAAAAAAATTCCGAATTTGTCGAGCCGTTTCAAGTTTTGCGCTAAGCAACATATTTAGCAATTCATCTTTGTTTATAAAGATACACTAATAAATAATCGTCTATTATTATCTAATCAAGCAAGTGAAAACCAATTAAATGTTCACCTTATTTGACACTGTGTTTTTGTGCTGTGAACATTTCTACGGCATGCGAAATAAAGCCAAAGTTTCACTTACGAAGTTATTTAGACGAAGTTTTTGAATTGCACATACTAAAACAGGCGAAATTTATATATCTCTGGTAAGGAAAGTGGTTGAAATAAACTTTTCAAAGTTGGCTCTGGTTTGGATTTGGAAGGTTGGCAGTCATTTTGGGGAACCCATCAGGCGGCAGTAACCACCCCCTTACATAATACGGTAGTATAACAGCATGTGTGCTTTTGAGTTTCGGTGAACGAGTAAGGAATGCCAGAGCTCATTTTCCAATCCTTTCCAAATCCTTTAACCTTAATCCTACTATGTTTCCCAGTGCAATTGAAGTAGACGACGGTAGCCACCTACCATCAAGTGGACCGTAAGCCTTGTAGGTCGACGTTAACGTTTAAAAAATATCTCTTGAAAATTGGTATTAATGCTCTCTACACAACCGCGCGGTACCGCTCGGCGACGCATAGTAGAAGTTCTAGAAACATGTATCGACCTGTTCAGTCATTTGTTTCAAGCCTAAGTCCACGCAACAATTACCGGGTGTAAAATATCTTCTCTAATGGCAAGTGGGCGCATATTCAAAATGCACTTATTCGCTAGACCGATAACCTCAAGAAAGACTTCAGAACTTCAGATGCTGAGGACGGAGAATCGCATGTTCCATACAAACAATGTGAACGCTTGTGTGTCAATGATGGTGACGATGACACAATAAACTATAAAAATATATATTTTTTTTTAAATTTAAACCCCCGTGAGTGTATTTTAAAATAACCCGAAAAAGGTTATATGAAAAAAAAACACTTCTGTTTACTGCCAGTCAAATAAAAATTTAATACAAAAACATCTCAGAATATTCAAATTATTTTGATGGAGTAGCGACATTTTCCCATATGATCCCATAAAAATCAAGATTGATCATGAAGGATCGTTTATGAAAACCGTCTCACTTTTATTCTACTCATATATACTGAGAAAAACACAAGACAGTAAAAATTCATTTAAAAGTTCCTTTAGAAAAAATAAGTCCATAAATTATTTTTAATTTATTATTTTCTTCAACATGCAAACACTAAGTGGACACTTCCTATTATGACTAACTAGCGACCCGCACTCGTTATACACAACCCTCCTTCGTTTATGGCTCTTTTCATTAGTGAAAACCGTATTAAAATCCGTTGTGTAGTTTATTAGGAGAAGTAAGTGGAGCAACAGACAGAGGCGGACAGCGATTTTATTTTATAACTAGCTGTTGCACGCGACTTCGTTGGCTTAACATTATAGATTATAGAACATTTAAAATTGGTCCAGTATTTTTTGAGTTTATTCATTACAAACAAAAATACAATAATACAAATCTTTCTCTCTTCATAATACATATTATTAGTATAGATAATTATGTATAGATATAATATTTATAACCGCATACTATTAACCACATATGAGCAATAAATATTTAATTAACTCTCATGCCTTGGATAAAGGGCTGGATTGACTTTGACGAGTTTCACTGGCAGACAGCTGATGTTACGAATATAAGCAGTAACTTAGGTTACTTTTATTTTATATTAGAAAAGTAAAAATATTGTACGAGTATATAAGCAGACTCCAGTAACCACGCGGGCTCTCGAATTTAGAGCTAGAAGTGTGGTTGCATTTAGCTAGTTATATTAAAAAATGTTTTAAAAAGTAATGTCAAATTTAATAATATTATTCAAGAATCAGAATGAAGCCGTTTAGAAAAATGTAATTCCACAAAAGTCTAATTTAAAGTGGTTAAAACTTGTTCTTTTTTCCATTTCTCTGAGTAGATTGCGTGGATATTTATATAAATTCACCTTTTAGCACCTTTTCAACGGAGTGAGCTTTTGTACAGTTGTGAACACAACATTTAATATTAAATTGCTCACTCAATAAGTATAGTTGCGCATAAAAGGTGATATTACAAAATCGTTTTGATATTTGATTTCTTTATTTCATTTTTGCTATCGCAATATTCATAGAGCAATTCTGAATTCTGAGATATGTAAGGGAATTATTTTTTGTAACATAGAAACATATGCTATAAATGTGTATTATTGGGATAAATTCATTCTGTATTGAATATATGGTATACATATATGATGCCTGATTTCCAAGAAGACGTTTTATGAAGCTCACCATAAAAAAGCCGAAAATTTAGGCAAAAACTATATTAGTTAGAAACTAATTAACTGTCAGGAAATAATTAATTACCATCAAGTGGACCATACGCCAGTAGATCGATGTTAACATTTAAAAAATATCACTTTAGCCATGAGCAAAATGTGCAGGCTAATTCAATATTCCATCGAGATGGCCGGCGTACCTTCACTTCCGGGTACGCCGAGGTTCTGACAGGGAGCATAGGCCTCCCCGTGCTGAATAGCCGTAGCGGGGCACCGAAGTCGTGTCATTACGTCCCCGCGATCTCGCCCATCAACGGCCGCGCTAGAAAGTCGTTGGGTTTTTTTAGCCGGATGAATCCGGCATAACCCCGCAGTGTTCCCTACACTGCCGGGTATCCAAGAGGATTTCCCAACGTTAAAAAAAGGCTGATTCAATATTTATTCGTATATTTTTTATCCGACTGTACTGTGAACCAAGTAGCCTGCAGGTGCATCTCGTACTCGAATTCGAAGAGGACCGGTCAATTTAAATTTCTTACATTTCGCGCTTTTCGCATTCAAGAGCATCTTAAATCCTCTTTACAAACTCCGTTGTGCAATTCTATTTAGCGTGTTGTACCCTTATTTACTTATTTATGTAAATATATAATGGATAGTAAAACCTTTGTCCCCTTGTAACCAAAATAACTATTTTTTCGGTACAATAAGACTTTCAATAACACTTAAAAATTTGGACGCGACGCGGTGGTCGTTCCGAGAATAATAAGCGAATTCAAACCCAAGAAACTTTCCAGGTAACCAAGCAAAATCGTTGAAAAGGAAACGGAACAATCCAAATGGCGTCGAGTAAACTTTGAACATCACGATTACCTACTAATGGACTCTTTTTTGTTGATTTACATCAAGCGCCTTGTATTGTTAGGGAGCAGAGTCCACAATTGAAGTAATCTTCCATTCTCGGACAAATTTCTAGAGATGTGCCGGTTCCAAAATTCAGTCAGTACAGGTTGATACTCGTATTAGTAACTATATACCGGTTGTTGTACTTTATTCTTTGGTAAATCCTAAAGCTTTAGTCTTTAGGATAAATGCGGAGTTCTCTGAGTCTCTCTTCTGTAAGTCAAATATTTTTAAAGTTCGAGTGAGTAGGCATCTTCTAGGTGAGCACGCTCCATCGTCGTCGTCTTTACTGCAAGGCTAAAATAGTTTTAGAAACTTAAATGATCGTAAAGCTTATAATATAACCAGTGAGGTGATTTTCCATAACTTCAAAAATAAAATAGCATAGCGTAATAGCGGGAGAAAAAAACAAGTTAACTGATTTCTTGAATAAGTTCAAGCAGAAAAAAAGCAGTTCCATTTTGAATTTTGTGGTTGTCATAAAGTCATTATTTATGGGGTCCGTTAGCACCTCCCGGCGTCTAACAAATGTCGTCATCAACCGCTACGACGACCCCTTACAACAGAAAAATGCTATAATATTTTCTTTTTACACGTAAACTTTCACACAAACTTTATACACAATAAAAATTACAATTGCGAGTAAAATATTATCTTTTGGGAATTCAAGACGAAATAAATTTCACCATTATTACACCCGCGTGAAAACGTACTTAGTGAAATAAAAAATCTTTTTTGGGTATTGTTTGTTTTTGCTTGCTACTTCGGGCATCATTATACATAGAATACAGAATGGCCGGTCATTAATTAGCGATATTCTAGGTACATAAATTACAACTATTTTAGTTTTATTATTAATATTTTTTAATTTTATTAATCTTTTTTTTTATTAAAAATAATTGCATGGCATGCAATTCTGATTTATTTCTTATAATAGGCTTAAATAAAATTAAAACGATGATAGTTGTTGTATCACACGTTAATTCGAACTAATATTATAAATTCGAAAGTAACTCTGTCTGTCTACATAAACGCCGAACGAAAGGTTACTATAAAATAAAATATTCCTGTTTTTGTGTCGAATGATGACAGACAGGCTGATTGTCCACTAGACTGTAGATAGAAATCCTACCATCATTGCAATATAAGAAAAATTTCATAACTTTACAAACACAACATTTTTCAGACATATTAATATAAAATAATATTTAACTCCTAATATATTTTTAATGTCTTTCAAGTTCCTATGTTTTTTATTAAATAAAGATGTCACAATGAACATTAAGTAGAGCTGCGCGCTCTTCTGATATCGGAAATCTGTAATTGCAGATTCATTGAAGAGGAAATTCTCACGGCAAAACATTGTATTATCGATATTAATTAAACAATAAAGTTACATGTAAATATTTAGCATTGAGATAGCTGGGATAAGTAGAATACACGAAAGATTTGTTATACTAATATTATAAACTCTCTCGTGAACTTCAGCTTATATAATTTTATATGAATATATAATTTTATAAACCAAAACTAATATTATAAACTAAATAAAATGTGTCATTAACTAACAGATTAAGCAGAGATCTGTTCGCGTAGACTATTAATCGTAATTATCTTTAATTCTTCTCTAATTATTATATATTAATAATTTCTATATTTTAAATAATTTTAGTATTACGAGTAAAAGTAGTTTTTCAGTTAACGAGCATACAAAAAATCAAATCTTTTCTTTTTATAATATTAATGTAGATATTACGAGTATAAACAGAAAAATGTGACATAATTTCATTGTTTTCTGTGTACTGAGTATATTCGTAGACCCGTAGCATAATCGTAGCACCGTAGCAAGCTCATGTAGCAGCGGTGCGCTACAGCGCTAACGCGCTAAGCAGCTCACATTAAAACTTTTCATTGCATTGCTGAAAAGCTCATCATCTGTCTTAGAAAGTTAATTAAAATGTAAGGCTTAAAATATTTGTTAAATAATTGCAAAAATGATTTTTAAATAAACTTCTTATTGTGTTTTGCCCTCAATAGAAAATCTCTTAGAGAAATTATTAAATCCCGCCTCTATCTTCTTATTGAAAAGTAATTGAGACTGGTTGTGAGAGCTCACGTTAATTACCATCGAAATTGAAAGATCACTTATAGAGAAGTGGAAATGCTAAAGGGCAACGCAAATTAATTGGTTTCCATTCATTTGTTTGCATTGGGTGAAATTTATTCAACACGTACGGTCCATTCTAAACTCAAATCGAAACTCTCTTGTTCAATAGAGTACGTCTGTATGTTTAAAGACTGTAAAGTAAAGTGAATTACAATTATTAATGGCTTGCTTACATATCAAGTATTAATTAAAATTTATATTTATTCTTTTAGAACAGAATAACAAAGATCTTGAATTTACTCGTAGCTCCATTAACGCCATCTATTGATAACTTTGAAACAAAATGTATACATATCAAAAATTCGTAGTCACCCTATTTTTAATTCAACGATAAGCCATTAATATCCTTGATTTTGATCGAAAAAATATATAATGAATAGTTTATATTTTCTCGTATAATTAATAAATAATAACTGTTATATGATATACATATTTAATCTTTGATGATTTTACGGTTCAAAACTCAAAACAAAACAGCACAACTGCTATCAGCTTAAAGTTGATATTCGGTGAGAGTATCGCATAACGAGTTGCCTGGAACACAAGTTAGGAACGTAGCTTGCCCATCTACTCATTAAATTCTTATTGTTCGGGACAGCCTATAGTTTTATAGAAATAACAATGATGAAAAACAATGTTAGTGATAGAAAACAGTGTTAGTAATAGAAAACAGTGTTTTACATATTTTTGTAGGCATAGTAGGGATATAAAATTGTGTTTGAAACAGTTTTTAGAAAAAAGGTTTCTCGCCATACCGTATCATTCGAAATGATGAACGCACGCTATTGATGCACGCCTCGCTACCGGTTTTGAGTATATAAGCGGGGCGTTTTTCACTTGTGAATCAGTCTTCTCTTTGCTCCGGCAAAATAAAGACCTCAATACTAGTACAACTTGTTTGGAAAATACAACCTTCTCCTCCTCGACTAATCATCGAACGGCTGGCCAGTGAGCCCTCCTTGACCGGAGGTCCTGCCCACTTAGGTATAACCAACACAGCCAGGCCAAACAAATGCGCGGATGCTAATAATTTCAAATAATTGTTTGAAACAGGTGGACTTCACACAAAGTTTAAAAAGTACTTATGTACCGCATTTAGGAGTAATAAAAGAACATTTAATTTAAAACGAAAACTCCGCAAAACGGTATGAATTGCGAAACAAAAGGCGGGCACCCTTCCGAGGGCCATAAGTTAAGAGTTATTGTTTTATAGCGGAACTTACTTCAGCGTACCTACTTGAAGGAAAATTTAAATTATTAAATTTTTCAAAGTTATGTGTGGTGATATTGTAACAATCATCCCCTTTATTTTGGTAGTGTACTATTTTCTTATTCAACAAACAATTTTTTAAGGTGTCTCGGATTCTGTTTCTCTACGCATCATAATTAATGTACGCTAAGAAGATAAATGTTTATCTTAAATAAGATAGATAAAACGAGATTAGAGCGATGTCTGGTCAAATACATTGTTTCTTAATTAGACGCAATGTGGGCCGGCCAGACGCTCATGTGAGGACAGACAAAAACGTTTAAGTAAATAAGTAGGTTAAGTAAGTGAGCAAGATGAAAGCCACTCGAGTCACGTACAGAAACGTTATTACTATATTTCATGTTTTTATGTTGGTTGGATAAAGTGTCGTTATTGCCCTCTGAAGTGTTGGCGGAGTTATTTACTTATTACGATGAAAACAAAGATATGAATCTAGACATGTGACGATTACCTCAAAAGTGTTTGAACATTTTTATTATTTATTTAAAATACTAGCTGGTGCCCGCGGCTTCGTCCGCGTTGAAAAAAAAAAACATAAGCAAATAACGCCCGACATCCTTATTGCTATTATACTTTTTCCAAGAGTTACTTGTAGATGATCCCTTGGGAATAGTACTTTTTTCTGGATGAAACGTGCCCTATGTCCTTTCCGGTATCCCTAACAACATGTATGCAAAATTTCATAATGATTGATTGAGTAGTTAAGGCGTGAAAGAGTACGGTAAGAGACAGGCAGAGTTACTTCCACATTTATAATATTATAGTATGGATTCATCTATTGATCATTTACAAAGATTCAAAAATTTAGTAGTGGCAGGGCCACATTGCGTTTTGCAATCATATGCAGAAGAAACACTCCGTTACATTCCCTGCTACTATTTGAAAATTAAAATTAATTTTAAATACATCCAAGTGTTTTTCTATTAAAAACCTGACCTTGCGACCTTGAGATTCGACCTTGCGTAAGGCGTAACAACAGACCAAATAGACCAGACCGCCAGGCGTTCGACCCGAACAGTTACACTAAGGTCCTCTTTCACCATGTGTCAAGTAGGCTAACCGCCATTTAAAGTCACCGATAACCGGGAATGAAGGAGATGATATACCTTTGTTTGTACGGTGAAAGTCTCAATCATTAAAAAGAAAATAATAAAAAAAATTCGCCTATCGAAGGATGCAGTAAACCGAGTGCATAATTTAATAAAACGTAAAATTATTTCTAAAAGTAACTAATCAACACTTTACTTCTAGTTGGTGAAAGAGGCCCTAAGATAAGTAGTCATGAGTAACACTCAATTGTAGAATTTTTCGTTGACAATTTCAAAGGCATTTTATTATGATTTGCTGTAAAAAATTACATTGTACCAGCTATAAAACAAGAGACGTTACACAGTTTCCGTTTGACAAGGCGGCCATTTGTCTTCTTTTATTGTCAAAACATAAATTCTCACTGCAGTCTCATAGTCAACAGAGATGTATATCAAAGCTGTCAGAAACATACGACTATGTCAATATTATTAAAAAAAAATGTATCTAATTTGGCTGATAGAGTAAACACTATGGCAAGTAAGTCTCAGCCTCATGCTAGCCAAGAAACGAAAAGAGTACAGTCGAAAGCAGAGAAAGCTATAGCCGTTGTGAAGAGTTGATATAGATTATAATATTTAAAATTTCAACTTAAAATTAGATTGAATCAAAGTTAAATTTTAACATAAATTTAAATTATAACGATGGAGTGATCTCTGATTTTTTTATGACAGACAGACTTGATTGTAGGTACCTGATCCCTGCGGATTGGAGATCAATGGACCTTAAATTTTATACTGAAGATAAAAAAAATCCAAATATTCCAAATAAGTATTCTGTGTTTCCGAGCTCATATAACACAAATCTTTTTAAAGTTCGAGTGAATAGGCATTTTCTGGGCTAGCTCGCTCCATCGTCGGCCTCGTCTTTCCTGAACGGCTGGATGCTAGCCAAACGCAAACCTATTATAAATAAAAAAAAAAATTAAAATTGAAAAACAAAAATTAAGATAAAGAAATTCTAAATATTTAAAAAGAAAAATGAAATTCAACAACAAGAAAAGGTGTTAATCTACCAAAGTTTAAGGTTTCACAACTGATTTTTTCTTAGATTCCTATATTATATATTTAAATGTATCAAGTATCAATAAAATGTGGTATAGTTCTCTGCTTTCGACTGTACACTGCAGTAAAAAGTTGAAAAAAAGTAACACATCTGGTTGTGACGATAATGAACCTTAAAATAAGAGTTCTTCGATTTAAATTTCGTCATTTACAGCTCTACAGTAAATTGTCATGATATCTTAATATCAAGTCGTTTAGTAATAAAAGTTTCGAGACTAAGAAACGACGGATGGTAAATCTATATTCAATTGTTCTCAAAAACCGACGTCCCACGATATAAATGGAGGCAAACATAATATTGCCATTCTGTTAGATTAAAACCAACAAAACTAATCGTGTTTGTCTTTTCACTTTTTGTCTACTTTAACAATATAATCTACGCTCAGAACAAATAAGAACTATAGACAGAATTTTGCGGACAACATCGTACAGCCGTTACTATCCCTATTAATTTTGATCGATTTCTATTGTTAGACTAACAAACAGTTTGTTTTAAAACAAAATACTTGACTGCCGACATAACACTAACTAGTGAAAATACAAGTATTGCTAAATAATTTTGATACACTAAATATGATCAAAGGAGCATCCAAATAATTTAATTATGTTCTGCGTTACAAAGAAATGTTATATAGAAACAAACAATCTTTTTTCTCTTACAAATCTTTTGTAAGAAACAATCTATAATACTGAATGATCGATGATGAATGTGAAACGACTTTGGGGGAATTAAATAAAATTAAAAATAAAAGGTTAAAATATATCTGAATTTTAAGCCACAATTAAAACTACATTATTAGTAAAAACGTATTTAGTTTTCTAACAATTTCTACTCATAATAATTACTAACGATACCTACGTAAATCCCTTTTTTTTTGCTTTATTAAGAACATCTAGGACTACAAAATTTTATTTAACATTCTAATTGGTAATTTAATATTATAATTAATAATAATTAAAACTTGATATCTAATAATTATTTTAAACTTTTTTCTTTTTCGTGCTCCTAGTAAGTATTATTATTTTTTTAATTAGAGAATATCTAGATGCTGTAGGTCTCTATAGGTTGACAGTAAGCCCTTTGAATTATTCATAGATAATCTGTAGTTTCACGGATTATTACCATTCCATTAAAACTAATGGCATTGAATATTACTGAGGGAGACCCTTTTTTACTTCAACGCAATTATTAATCTGCGATATACTAAGTAGTCGCTAGACTATCAGGATGTGGTGCTAAAGAGTTATGTCAATGGTAATAAAAGATAACAAGCTATAAATAAAATTTTAAACTAACCCCCCGACTTTCACTCTATATCTGCTGTAAATTGTTGAGGAGTTGGGTGTCCCGCTGACTATTTGATGCTGCAGAATCAAGCACAAGTTTACCATCAATCAAGTAATCAAGTGTTACAAAGTTACTATGTCATGAAAATACCACCGAAATAACAGTATATCAAATTTCACATCAATCAAACGTTTGGAAGATATTGAAATAGCTTCGTAAACTAGAGAATGGGTTGATGGTCTTCAAACACCTGAACAAATCTTCATAAGTTATAGCTTAAAAAAGCGATTCCTATTACGTCAAATTCCAACAAAAAAAGAATCGGTCCATCCATTTGGTAGCTACGATTCCACAGACAGACACACAGATACACAGACACACATATCAAACTTATAACATCTCGTTTTTGCATCGGGCGTAGGGAGTAAAAAAAAAACATTAACAACGTATCTAATCTAGGTATGAATGAAATTTTTCTATAATTTGTTTTACTGAGACCTACATGCAGCAAGAAACTGAGTCTAAAATTATTATTATTATTATTATGAGGAATATTTAAATAATTTAGATAACATACTCGTAATTTAGATAGATTTACCCTTTGGAATTTTAATCAAGTAACATAATATTATCGCTAATTTGACGTCTATACTAAAAATACGGAAATGGTAGAATATACCTATATGTACATCTAATTTTTCCGGTAATAATTTTTTTGTAATCCAGTTATCGATCAATTTCTTCTGTATCCTCTCAATGAGCGATATACCTACCCATTATATTTCATATTGCGGATTACATGTACTTGTAATTTCCTCTAACTTGCCCTCACTGACCCATTTGGATAGATCACTCTCTATATAAGTTACTTAACTCAATTGTATCAGTCAAAACGATGAAAAAGTTTCTCTGAATTGTTTTATGAAATAAATTTCACCCCATGTCATACATAACACGACTCGGCGCCGCTTTCATTGCTCCAGTAACGAGGGTTGGCAGAAATTTTATTAATAATTAATATTATTTAGTATTTATTCTTCAAATTTAGGAAAACATTTTCGCTCCAAATTTTTGTCACTTGTTTGTCATTATTAAGCATCAGATTTATTTTTACATTTAGCATCCTAACCTTTATTTAAAGGTACATATTATGAAACAAAATTCATAATATGAATTCACATACCTTAAAATTCATATAATTTATATGGCATTTCGATTTGAAGTCAAAAACTGGGCTGTAGTTTCTGACGGTAGTAACCACACCCTAGTACAAGTTCACCCTCAAAGAAAGCAGTTTTGAAAATTTTAACTCCATGCGAAGTCGGGAGCAAGTTGCTAGTAAATGTTATCATTTAACCCTATTAAAACTAAAATGAAATAAAGTTCTCATTTGGTAATTGTATATTTAATTTTAATTGTATACAATATCCGGCTTTGCACTGATGCGATTTTCCGATTTTTCTCCTCATAAGAACATACATTCAGTTATTTATAAAAATTGAATTGGTTCAGCCGTTCTAGAGTTTTGCACTTAGAAACACGTTTAGCGTTTCATTTTTGTTTATAAATCATTTTTATATATCATTATAAACAATATTAAGCTACAATTGGCAACTTTAAATTGTTATTGTGTGCTTTATTTTGAAATTGAATTAAAGGAATTGAATATTTTGCAATTGAATTGAATTGAAATTTATTTTGAAATTGCTTTATTTTGAATTGAATTTTTATTTTGAATATTTTTTTTAATATTATTATTTTGTGTTTATGAAAAACTACTTAGAACTATTTACTTAAACACAATTTAGAATTGATTTATGTATTATTTTTAATAAAGAATGATGTATTATATTAAACATAATGCATAAATAATAGCTATAATAATAAGTGTCTTAAATTGTTACTGAATTTATAATTAAAAAATAAGAACTGCTAATATGTTTTTCTGTAAAATTAACTTACAGAAAAACATATTAGTATATTGAATTGGAAATATACATAAAAGTATATTGAAAATATACTTTTCAGTGTTCCGTTCTGCCCTGAACACGTTTGCACACAACTTATGAGAATGTCTTTCTTGAGTTTAAAACCTCTAACTTTTATTGTACAATTCTACAGTTGAACATTTTAATGTAAACGAGTTACCAAAGTGTCTCTTGTTTACTGTAATAAAAAAGTTATAGTACAAATAAAAGTTTAAAAAGAGAAACTTGTTCGTTCACAAGTTAAAATACACAGAGATTCTTAGATCGAGTTAGATAGTTTGAAAGTGTTGCCAACTAAGTGCAAAGTGACCCTTTCCAGTTGGAAACTCCTTACTTCGTTTAACGCGTTCACTACATGTAAATATCTGACATGATATAAAACCTGGTAAGCGACTTTTAACTAATATCAAAATTCGTTTAGAAGTTAGTTAACGGGGAAACAGACAGACGCAGTCAATTTCGGCGACTTGTTTGCAAAATTTATTTTTCTACTTACATAAAAACCTTTTGTGAAACATTCCGGTTTTCGACATTCCGTGAAAAAATATCTAACTCGTGGTGAAAACCACATCAAAGGAACTCTTCCTTTACGCCTGTATATCCAACGTATACCTCGTCTTGTTAATTTTTATATTTAGTATAAGATATTCAAAAAGAAAATATTGTGAGTTACATTGTTTTTCATTAAAATCTGTATATGTAAATAACTTTCTAACGTTTGGAACGCAATATAAGTTACCTCTCGTAAATCAAATTCTAGTTCTGAGGTCAACGGCGTATTTACAGCGAATAGTGATTACGGTATAGATAACTTCGCGTCTTGAACCTTTCACTCTGGTGAGTTTTCATGAAAGGGTGAACCGAATCCCAGTTAAAATGTTCTCCTTTTTCCTGTAGATACCAACAGTTGAATCGGACTTTGATCTCTGTCTTTGCCGAGGTCGTATATATAAAATTTTTGCTTTCGGGGATCTTTCTTAAAGAAGAGAATCTTTTTTAGGAAAAGTTACCTTATAACTCCCTCAGAATATAGTATCTACTATGCATTTGGGGTGGTCAGGAAATACTAACAACACCCTTAATATGGTCTCAAGAATCAGACAGAAACTGACAAAATAGATATAGACCGGCAGCGCTATTGCACACTATTTTGCTACAAACAAGAAATTACTTTCATTGAAAACTCGAAAAGGTCGACAGGACGACAGACAGGACAGGATCATTTACATAATGACTTATTAATACTAAAACTTCATTTGGATTGTGGCTTATTCATCTCAATTGGAACGCAAATTGAACAAACTAAATTAATTAAACTTACCTCTCTCGCAATGTTTCAAAACTACAAATACGTATTCATTATTCGCACACCAGCACATTGACAAATGACAGGCCTGCGAAACAATTCCACTGGCAACGTTCGGATTAGTATTTTCCACCGAAACTTAGCAATCATTGTTGACATTTGGATGATATAATTTGGAAACTTAAGTTAGGCCCCAAAGAGCTTAAGAATGAAATTTTCAAAGTTTGTAGACAATTATTCCAAAAGTATATTAACAAAGAAATCATAAATGCTGACGAAAACAGCACTCGTTTGCATTTAAGATTGAAATTGCTCCATGTTTAGAAATAACATGGATCCCTCCAATGATCTGTACCACAAAAACAACATTAGTCCAATTAAAATGGTAATTAATCATCAAATGTATCTATTTTAGTATTTAAATCACCTACCCACTCAACATTGTCACAAACAAACGCTGATTATGTCGTATCTTGTGACGTGATTGATAGCAACGACTTTGTTAAGAAACAACCAGCTTCGAATGAGCCAAGAATACACAATATTTTCACCCTTTTTCTTGTGTTTATCATTGTTGTGGGGAGGTCAGGAAGATCTAAACAAATTGGTTATTCAGGTGCTATTAATCATTGTCGACGCAGCGTCATGTAGACTTTTAAATGAGGCCAAGTTTGTACTAAAATTTTAGAAGTAGTTTTAATTTTTAATGGATTTTTAAAAGACGCAAAAACCATCACATGGTAAAATAAATAGAACAAATTAACATTTATGTATGTATTGGAAGTTATTAGTTTAGGTATAATTAAAGTCAATTCTTAATGAGGATAATTATTATAATATTAGGGCTAACAGAAAGGACATAGGGTGCTGTGATAGCATTTTATTTATGATGGTTTATGAATTATGTATGTAAAGAATTATTATTCCCACTCATCACACTTTACTTCGTTTAAAGTCGCTAATATCATATCAAACCCCAATGCTAACAAACGACATTCCGGCCAATTTATGAACCACTATTTAATGATTGTAGCTTCACTGACAGCTTTTTAGTTAACACACCCATATAAGTAAGTCTTCCTTTCCTCTATTCTCCAGAGTCACGAAATTTGTATTATCTCTGATGTATTAAATCTTTCTGGAGTGTCGTTTCCTCATTTAATGAAAAGTAGGAAAATCATAAACATTTCTATTAAGTGCGGCCTTTTTCTGTTCGTAATTGTGAAATACTGTTCTACCTTCATTAACTCCACAATTACACATTAATGCTTGTTTATTCGAGATTTGGTTAATTTTTTAAATTAGTGTCCCAAAAAATTTACGTCTGAATCCAAACATTTATCGTTGTTTTTTGCTAGTAGTAGTAGAGTACCATTACCTACCAACACAGGAGCACAAAAAATTCAAAAAAAATTTATATGGTCTTTATAGTAAATAATTATTAATGTTCCTTACCGGAAACAATATAAGAGTTGTCTGTGGAATTTATATGAATAGAAAAAAATGAATAGAACTTAGAAAGATTTTCACTTAACATTGCTTCGCTGGAGAAATTGAAAGGTTTTTCAAGATCTCTCCCAATACATATAAATTCGACTGGATTTTGGCCAAATCTTTCTTTAAATCAATAGTTTACTCTATAAATAGACATGAAATCCATTTAAATGTTTTCAACTTTTCCTATTTGTTCTATGAGATATTGAGCAAAGGAGTACGTCATAGACATTTACAATATCTAAATATCACAAAAAGCTGAGTAACTTTGATTTTTCCGTATATAACTGTTATACATTCCGATATATAAAATATTTTTCTTTTTTAATCTTTTTTTTTCTATTTATTCTAAAAAAATATATTAATTTTTTGAGCAAAATGTATATACTAACATTTTTATGTAAACATTAATATTTTTATCTACAATGTTTGTATGAAACATTTTCTTGGAAAATTTTTGTATAATTTGATAAAAAATTTATCACCCCTTCTACAAGTTGGAATCGAAAATTTATTTCACCCATCGATATTACACATTCCAAAAACTTTTCTATTCTCCCGGGGGACTCAAATCAAGCAAAGTTGGACAGACGACCTTGTAGTGTATGCATCCTGGATTTGTTCACTAACTCACACAGACAAGCACAGTCTCAAACGTGCCACGTGATACGCGAGCCATCAAAAGGGCTAGTTAGTTGCGTGTCGGTAGTCTCTCCCCCGAAATGTGAGACAACAAGTAAAGGCACTACAGACCTAATAAAGACCTAAGACCTTCTTCTGACCGGTCATATTAGAAAATTATGTGGGAGATGGTTGAGATGATCATGATTGCCTTCGTAAAAATTAGTACTTATATAAAACTAGTAATTATAAACTTACATGGATGCACGGACACAATGCCCAGTAAAACTATCTATAAAGCATTTTTCTACAAAGAAAACACTTAAGCAACATGTGCCAGTATACAACGGAAGAAAGATTGTGTAAAAGTATCACGTAGTCCGTCTGTAATCGCTGTTACGTCCTTTACATGAAAGCTTCTTGATGGTGTCGGATTGTCGCACTATATCACAAGATTATTTTCGCTTCGCTAGCTTTAGAACTTAGTTATACTCGCCAACTGTACAGTCCCTCGCAGAGGACTTCACGCTTGATAAGGAAAGGAATATTTATCATAACTAATAAATACTAAGACCTATTTAGTATGGAGCGAAATCTGCAATTATCTTAACCGAATATGACATCTCTTTCGTCACCAAGCGACTCTTGGATGCGTGGTTCTTCATTTTAATGCAATAATAATTAATTAGGTATTGCATTATTCGTAAAAGATAATAATAAAAATTAAAAGGTTTTGGGACTTTTCGCAATTGTTATTGTTATTATACTTATACTTAATGATTCTTCTATAGCGATATTAAGTTCAAATCATGACCCCTATGTCCACTTTAATCTAAAATATCATTTGGAATTTGATTTGATAATTTGAACCATGAGAAAGGAAAACACGAGCGAAGCAGTAATTAAAAAGTTGTCATTAATTTTTTCAAATTAAAACAAATCTAAAAGTCACTGAATCGTTACAAAAGCTAATCGAAATGTGTAATTTAAACAAAAGAAATACCTTTCAATCAATTTCAAAACGAAGGTATTGAGAGGCGAAATTTCAATTAATATTTAGGTAATCACTGCTATAAAATGGCTTTAAATTTTACATTATTTATTAAAATCCCTTATTAACTAT
Organism: Synanthedon myopaeformis; assembly: GCA_944738685.1. Taxonomy (NCBI): domain Eukaryota; kingdom Metazoa; phylum Arthropoda; class Insecta; order Lepidoptera; family Sesiidae; genus Synanthedon; species Synanthedon myopaeformis. The sequence continues at coordinate 9,325,292 of OX122921.1, read as the reverse complement.
TTTATACGCTTATAATGTACTCGTACTTTGAATTTGCATTGTATGCTTAGGTTTTTTTGGTTTTGTCCAAATTTTGTTCAACAATACATTTTATTTGCCGCATTGTCGGTAACATAAAATAAAAAGAATTTAGTGTTCAACATTGAAATAATATTACGTCTCGGATTACCGAATCACTTAGAAAGCGCTCTAACAGACAAATACGCTAGTCGCAAAAATTAAGGGATATAGGAAAAAATTCCAAATTTTTAATTGATTTTCTACAGGCTGTAACTTCGAAAGAAATGGTCGTACAGAGCTCATTAAAAAAGAAAATTGTAGCTTCAAGTCTCTAGTTTTTGAATCCGAGATATATTAAACAAGAAAGGATGCGCCCTTACCATACTATCAATGACAAAAAACGGTCCTCATTTATTTGCACATCTACTAAAAATAATTTGTTTCATTGCCATCTTAATACGTATTTTTAATTCTTATTGGCGTATTCTGTTAATGTAAAGTGTTCTCATTGGTTGGTTGGTTCTCAGAGCTCGACTAACACGTCAAGAAATCAAACGTATCCGTGCGGATACATTGCGAAGGCGTCATTTACAATGCTTGGGGGCGCATCCTCTTGTTTAATATATCACTGTTTATGAGTAATCGTGAGAAAACTAAAGGAATTTTTTTTTTCCAAATTTTTGCTCGGCTGTAATATTATTATTTTTTTTAATGAAGCTCTTTTAGAGAATATAATTCCTTACAATTTGACTCCCTTATAAGCTCTGTACGATGATTTGTCACTGAGTTATCCTCGATCAAAGCGAAAATGTCATTTTTGATTTTGACAATCGATTACTCGGGAAATAATTGTCGTAAAGTAGGGTTTTGTAAACTGTAAAACATTCCCTGAAAATGTTGACCGAAAAAAACCAAAAAAAAAAAAAAAACAAATTTAAGGATATTTGGATACCTTGGAATAACTTTGCAAGTAATGCAGATACGAAGGATATTTTCTATAGCTTTTCAACCTCAAAGGGTTCTGAAAAATCCCCGAAAGTTTCAAAGCGCTGCAATTTTTCTCTTAGTGTCCGCAATGTTTAAAATTATCGGTTTTGCTGAAAATCAAGATAACGGGCAATTTTTCATTTTTCTATCCCTTAATTTGAGCTCAAATGGTTTTTTTTAGCAATAATCCATATTTTTTTCATTAGAAGCCTATAATCATTGAAAAAAATTTAAATAAAAAGCTAGCTATAAGAGTGGTTACAGTAGCCAAAAAGGTTAACAATTTATATCAGCAAAAAACATTTATTCCTCCTCCTCGGTGAACTAAATAAAAGTTAATATTTTCGAAAAACATGCATACATTTATTCTTGGCTTGGCTCTCTAAAATTATGATTTTAGAGGGAAAACGTGTGGGTGTAATTTACCGATGCTAAATAGTTAATATCATTATTACGTTGTAGCGGTAGCAACGTGCTCTCCAATTATAACTTATTTAGCGTCCCGACTTTACGTTGAAATTCTATGAAAATTGCTATTCTTGAGTATATTTTGCTGAAAAAAATCCAATGGTTTGTTTTCAAGATTTCAACTAAGCTTTCATTGATACGCACTAACTCGCTAAAATATTCGAAGACAACCAATTTTTGATTCAGTGGTAAACAATTAAATATTCTTAAATATTTTTTTTTAATATATGTTAAAAACATCGGAGTTTACACCGGATAAAATCGTGTTCAGCGGGGTCGAATTAGTCTAAAAAAATCGCGATGGCAAAAAGTTTCACTAAATGCCGCTAACCATGGTTTTGTCCAAATTTTCCGCCAGTCTATCTACCGAACCATGCATTAAAACTTCGGTAGTTTCTGACTTACTCATAAATATAGGAAACATTAACTCACCTTTTAGTGTCTTTAAATATGTATATAATGTACAATAAATTATATTTTTATGTTGGCAAAGTTACAATTTTATAGCACCCTTAAATCATGCCTACAGCACGGTTATCGTTTTATTACAAAGCCCTGTTTCATATTTTTTATGTAGGTCTTTTACACCTGGGCATGTTTTAAATCAGTGATTTCAACTTGACAACAACTTAACTTGCGACAGACAAACAATAAAACTACAGTTTAAAAAATAATAAAAAGGAGAAATAGTTATATTTTTACGTTAATTTTGGTCCCTACGGAAGATCAGTGCTGATCCTTTTTGTAATTTGTATTCTTTATGTTACTATAAAGAATTATGTATTTAATTCTGTATTTTATGAAGTTGCAAATAAATGATTAATTGATTGATTGAATTATAATAGTATTTTTGTGTTCTCACAGTTATCACTCACGAAAATACAGTCATTAATAATATACTTCGTTGCCAATTTTTTTTTTTTTTTTTGTTGAAATCAGCAGGCAACAATTATTTCACTTGATGTAATTTGACTACAATTTTTTAAGAGCCATTGTAGTCAAGATCTTTTAAGATTAACACATAGATTAAGAGTTGTACCTTTTAAGATTAACACATCATTAAAAAAAATCTCCATTACAAATCCGGCAATATGTACTTGGATTTTGTACGAATTGGGAAACTACAAGTATTTACAATAATAAACTGAATTTGCTACCTGCGCGTATTAGAAACGAGGTCCCGGCTGCCAGCAAAAGAATTGCAAATAACTCATGAATTTGAATTCAACTTGATGAAAATTCAACTCCTACGTGTGAAACTATGTAGTGCGTGCGAGACACATATAGCTACTAACACATCTTTAAAATAGATAGAGAATACTCTTTCTCACACACATACATAAGTGTACAATAATACGATAAACACGATAGCATTTCTAATTCTCAAGGAAATTACTTCCATCTTTAGATTGACTATGAGGACATCAGTTAAATAATTAAATGATATTAGTTAAATAATCACAAGAATCATTAACATCTATATCTATTCTCTATTGTATATCTATATAAATAAAAATAATTTTCCACATGTACTCGTATGACGGAGCATAAATTGAGAACGTAACGACCGATTTTGCTGATTTTTTTATGTAGTGTTGGTAATAATAATTATCAGGACAAAGTTTGCAAGAGAAGAATTTTTGGGATAATCCACGGGAGCTATGGAGCTATGAGCTATGATACACAGATTAAACTTATAACACCATTTTTTTGCGTCGGGCGTTGGTACTTGCAGCACCTGTAGCGTTGCTTGTTTTATAGGCGATGGTAGTCACCTACCATCAAGTTCATCCTCCGTCGAGCTTAACATAATTTTTAAAAAAAAAGAACAAAACTCAACCGAGTTTTTTTACTTTTTTGTTGCTTTGTTTAAACTTAATTTTAATTTTGAATTGTCGCTTAAAATATAAGAATATTTTAGATAATTACTCGTATAAACAATCATTTGAAATAAATCAAATCAAAACTTGGAAGTTCTAAGTATGTCGCAATTTTTTTACTTACTCCCTAGAAGGGTGACGCCACGGAATAATGAATAAATTTAACATTCTTCTTCAAGAATCTCGGACGATTTAACGCAGGATAGAAAGATATTTGAGTTCTGTTTCATTAACCCGCTTGATGTTCTGCGATAAGGTGAGAGGCCTCTCTTAATCAAAACAGCATTGTTGCTATAACTTTTATTATATATATATATATATATATATATATATATATATATATATATATATATATATATATATATAACTTTTATTATATATATATATATATATATATTAATAAAATATTACAACTAATACTTTCCTATTATTAGAGCGGACTTAAACCAAATGCTGTGTAAACTATGACCTGTATTTTTATAAATATAATAAAAGACTATGAAATAAAGTCACTATTCGCCTCGTCTGTTTTGATACGGTTTAATTTCACTAATGGAAAGAGCGATCGATAAACGTGATAAAGGTTTGTGTACCTATATAATTTAAAGAAATAATTACAACCGTGCGAAGCCGGGGGCGGGTCGCTAGTATACAATAAACAGATGTTCTAAATAAATGTGTTAAGTTTTGTTAATGGTGACGTTATCCACCTACCATCAAGTGGTCCGTCTCCAGCCGCAGGCATAAACAAATCAAGAAATCTCTTGGTAAAATATTTATGTTATCATTGTAAGTTGGTATAAGGTATGTAAATATTTGCTGTCGACGTCTCGAACCATTTGTTGCCTTCTTCCTTTACAAATACAACTCCAAGTATTGAGATTGAGACTCCATTACCAAGAATCTGAAAAATATTTTCCTTTTATGATCTATAAAGATGTTCATACTAGTAGTTCGTTTAGTTAGTAGGTTAGTAGGTTTTAGTAGTTCGTTGAATTTCACAATAAAATGAGAGCAGTAAGTTGGAAATTCCTTAGAAATACACATTTGCGACTGCATTAAATAATATTTATTATCATCTTATAAGTATTTGTTATATTTGTAGAAAATATATTAATTTAAAAACCGTTTAACCGCATTTGGTTATTCAGTACATTTTGGCTTCGTTCGTCATCATCTCAGCCGCTGGACGTCCAATGCTGGACATAGGCCTTCCAATAAGACCGGTCAGAAGCAGTCTGGATCCACCGTTGACCCGCAGCCCTCATCAGATCGACTGTCCACCGTGTGGGTGGACGTCCTGAGCTACGTTGCCGATCCGTGGCCTCCACTTGAGAACTTTCCGGCCCCAGCAGCCGTTGGTTCTCCGTAAGTACTATGTATCTTTACATAATATTATATGGCTAAGTAATATGCAGACATATATGCTACATAACAGAAATGACTGGAAACGCTGCCATTACTTAAAGACTTAACTTCAAGACTTATTATAATTTATGACATAACAGGAGTAGTAATTTATTCATTTATGTATTCTACACATATAAAGTCGCTCTCCGCCTCTATCTGTTTCTCCGTCAACTTCTTAACGTATTTTAATACGGGTTTCAATAATGGAAAAAACGATAAACGAGGAAGATATGTATATTTGCAGAAAAAATTGCATACGTGCGAAGCCGGGACATGTCGCTAGTTACTGATATACTTAGTACAAGGATGTGGGTCGCATTTTACGTAACACTTACGCAGTACAGTTGGTAAGGGATTTGTAGGAAATCTCATAAAATCGTAATGCAAATGTGAAGAACGTTTTCTCTTTTATGACTTTATTTACGTTAGCATCTTAGAAAATGTGATAGGGTTAAATTTATTGCTTATTCTTAGAAATGAACTTACTCACTTAAAATGTGTATATGCCAACATGATTATGATTCCCGTTATTATAAATGAAAATGTTTAAGCTCCTTCTCTAATACCTTGTAAATCAATTATTTTAAATACTTCTGGAATACAGTTACACGCATCATTCTCAATGTCAAGCATCTCTCAAACACTCTCAAACATCTCAAAGTGGATGTTTCCTGATTGCCCCAAATCCAATCAGCCCCAAAGTTATATTTGGGGCTCTCCGAATTAAAATAAAATGTTTCACCAATAGTTAGAATAGAATTTCAAGATGGACATAGGCTAAATATTCCACACGGGCGACGCCGTGGACACCAGCTATCCAAAAAATAAAAATCTAACACATGGCAAAAATATAATGTGTTCAGGCGTTGTATCCGTTATTTTTCAACGCAGACGAAGTAGCGGGCACCGGCTAGTTATAAAGTCTGTTTCTCTGCTAACTAATTCTTAATCACCCAACGAATTTTTATACTTTTTTTATTAATAAAAACAGCGACATTACAAGGAAGGTTTGTGTGTGTAATTATTGCAAAAAATAATGCATCCATGCACATGGGGTCGGGTCGCTAATATTCTATAATATGATGTATCGTTTGATTTCAAAAATACTTCAAATAAGTTCAAGTAAAATGGATTTTCTACTCGTATTCTGTTTTTATTTAAAAAAGTCTACTGTATCAGATAGAAGAGGATCTCCTTATCCTTATTGATTTCCGTCGTTCTATTCTTCAATTGCAATCGTATAGCTCTCGTGAAATAAAACGTCTTTTGTTCCTCACTTGTATTTCACGTACATCAGATAAACCTCTAAAGTGGACTTTTGCCATCTAAACATATAAAACTAACATAACATATACTAATATATTATAATATACGATGGATAGATGTATGTAATGTATGGATGTATATATATGAATGTAGGTATGGATGTTGTTACTCTTTTACCGAAAAAACTATGTACTTAGCGGATTTGGATGAAATTTGACACACAGATAGTTTATTACCCGGATTAACTATATATGTAGAATACTTTTATTCCGAATAAATTTTAGACTCACGAGAGATCGTCTAAAAATAATAAAACTTGAGCGCCATCGTCGTCACAGCGATAAATTCGATATCAGATATTTTCTCAGGTGTTTTATTTTTTACTTTTTTTAGTCGTGAATACCAGCTAATATAAAAACAAAACAATCTTACATTCTTATAAATTCATATAAATTATAATTTTCATTAGCTGCCTTACTAGCGACATCTGTTATAACTTACTACAACAAATTATCGCTGTGATTGGCCGAAGTATCGACCACTTACTACAAAGTTCAGCGAATAGTCACTGGAGGGCTTCAGTTCTGTTTACCTTCCTTTCCTTATCACTTATTCTAACAGGATTTGCACTGTAGTCTTCGGTAAGGACATGGTTACTGCCGCCAGACAGGCTGATCAAACCTTTTTTTTACACCTAAATTTCATTCATTCATCCATTCATCTTAGCAGCAACACGTCCACTGCTGGACGCAGGTCACAGGCCACTCCCATAATTTTCGAATAACAACTTTATTGTTACCGAAATTTCAATATGACAAAAATTTATCATTTGTTTATTTTTAAGTAAAAGACACGAGTGTGAACAATCGCATGTATACTCGTACGTATAATCAAGATTGTAAATTGAAAGGTCTAGAGTCCGCTCCGTGCATTGGGATATTACAGGATATTTGCCGCTGGTCGAAACCGATAGCGGAAATTGGACGCTGGAGATTCACACATCAATTCCTTTGCGAGGTTTCTAATTTTCCAGCTAATGCTTTTTTCGAGTGCTCTTCTCGAAAAAAGCATTAAATAATTGCATTGCAACCATTTTATTTATTTATTTATTTTTCAAAGCACCGGACGTAAGAGGTATGCACGCATTTAGCATTATTTAACAGCAAGAGAAGGTCCTCGTGATTTATTAAAACTCGTAGAACTGGCCTAGGAAATTGGGGATGGGCATTAGGGAAACAATAAGGAAATTATAACATTTTTTATCGCATCGCATTCTGGGCACAGCACAGAATACAATACATATTATAGTAGTACAAACAAGTACTTTGGCCTAAGTTATATTTCAATTTTGTTGGTCAATTAAGTTTGTTTCTATTCTGCAAGTTCTGATCCGAGTTTTGTCTGCCACTCAAAACTCAAAACTGGCTAACGGAATAAGGAAATACTAGCAAAATTATGACAATTAATTGAATTTTGTTCAATAATAGTTCATATAATAGATAAACTAAACTAAACTGTCTAATGTAAACTGTCATGAAGTGTCATGTCACTTTCATTCAACTCAATTGATGAATTGGCTGTGAATCTATTACGAATGAATGGATAACTAAATGAATCAATCATACAAAGAAAAACTAATCTATGTAAAATGTAAATTTAAGTAAATTAGTAGGCCAATAATGGCCATTCAAAAATTGCCATAGCGGACGGTATTTCACGTCCACAAGGCGGGGTATTGGTAAAGTTTTCAACTAGCAATAATCGCACCTCGGATTAACCTCATTGGTTACGATATTGCCTCTGCGCAAAGTTAAAGCATCCGATACAAATTTTCCCCCTCCATATTACGCCGAGGTAACAAACGATAGCGCGATATAACGTGCCGGCGCAGCGCCATCTATCGCTCGCTTTTACTACTAAATGTTTTTCTGACTAGAAAATATAACTCGTCCGCCCTGATATTTTTAAATTAAAGTTATAAAGTTAACTTTGTTCTTCAACCAGTAAAACACGACCTATATAAAATTTACCCAACTATTTATAACTTTATATGTTTCTTTTGTAAAATACATGGCAAAATAATTTGAATATGAATACCTATATTTGGTTTTGAATACATTATGAAAAAACATAGCCGAAAAAAAAAATAAAAAACTTGTTTCACTCTTTCAAGAGTGATTGTGAACGAAAATTAATAAACCTTTTGTACCTAAAGTTAAATGTTGTTTTTTAATTATTAATTTTTTATTTTAAATTTTCTACTAAAATCTTGATCACTTAATTATTGAATTGAAATGATCAATAGCGACTTGCTCCCGATTTCGCCCTGGGTGCAATTTTTATATAAACATACCTTATGTCTAAAAACTTTCATCTAAAAACAATTTGTGTGTCGCCGCGCCCCACAATTACAATAAAAGTTGTCGTCAATAATCAGCAGTCTTCCATAGAGAAAAAAAACAAAGAAATTAATAAATATCTTGCTTTTCATTCAATCCCTTTTTTGTTCCCTTGTTTATTTTATGAGTAATAAACTTTTGTTGGGCAGCATTAAAAAGCGGTTACTAGGAAATTAAATTCACTTCAGTGCATTCGTGTAAATAAATTTTGTTTTTAGGTTAACAGGTCACGGCTCGTGTTTAGCTAATTGTAAAAGTATGAATGTTACTAATTAAATTTGTAACTCAATTAGGACAATGCATATTGATAAATTCATTATTCTACTCGTATTCTGAATTTTAATTTAGAATTTTTCGGATTAAACATGACATTATTCTTTATTTGTAGAAATTCTTTGTGGCCATCTTAAGTTTAAAATATTATTTAACTAGCGACCTTTCTGATTATACAGCGCGGAGGAAGTCGCGGGCACCAGCTAGTACAATTTAAAGATAGTCATTTTCCTGAATATGAACGCACACCCAAATGTATTAAGTATAGAAAGCTGACTGAAATTTATTTTATAACCTTAACACAATTTTATATTTCTTAATCCAGTTCTACTTTAAACTTTATTAAACTTGTATTTCATATAATTACTATAATAGAATACTTGTTTTTAACCAAAAGGGTTGTTAGATTATTACCAATCTACATAAGTATTATTTTTTTCAACGTAAATTCAAACACGTAACTTAAATCATTATGAACAAAATATAAAAACAAAATATAGGTACACAAGCATCGTTATCTTTATTTCATTCACCTCACCTTGATTCGCTTTTGCATAACAACATCCAATTAAGCCCTCGGGCATACAAAAGGCGTATAAAAACGCCTATTGTTTCTCCATTTGCCTTTACGTTTCAAATCTGATGAATAAGCGACTTTATACGTTTCAGAGCTCTAACTCGACGTCGTTTGCTCTTTGAAACTGATACAAAAACGAATCAAGGGATAAATGAAACTGTATCTCTTTATCTCATATGTTTTTTATTATTCACAGTAACATCTCATTCAACATTTGACACATCTCGCGATACAATTTCCCTATCCCATTCGAATACCTTATCCTTAATCCTAATATAGTCGCAGCGCACTTGAAGTACCTGTAGTCTTGCTTGTGTTATGGCGACGGTAGCCACCTTCAGCCTGTCTGCCGACCTTAACCAGTGATAATGTAAATTTAAAATTAAGTTATCGATAGGTACCATCTAAAGCATAAAGATTTTTGGCCTAAATATTCGAAACGAGAAGTCGCTCACCGCCTGTTAACTTATTTACATTGTGTATCTTATAATTATATATCTTACATAATATGTGTGAATCGAATCCTCAGGATTCCTTTTTTTAATTTGTTTGTGAACCCATTTCCTTTTTTTGTTTAGTATCGAGCTTTATTATTATTGAGATTTTATCGTAATCATTTAAAATAATAATTTTTTTTCGCCACCGTAGGTATGTTCAAATTTCCTTTTGTCTTTTTTCTTTAGTAGCCATTTAATGTTATTAAAAAATGGAATATATAAAAAATGTTTTTTTCCACATTGTTGGAATCTTTGCAACATTGTAGCTATATATAAATAAATCTACAACAATATTCCCTAACAAAAAATCTTTAAGATCCCAAGTAAGTAAAGTATAGTTACTACTTGGCATTGTAAGGTTGGGAAACGTCAAAATACGAAAAAGCCTAACAAGGAGGCCTTCTTAGTTATTTATGCCAAAATGGTCCCGCGTATTCCGAAATAATGAACAACTCTAAGCTTCTTACTGCGGCCTCCCGACACAAGACGTCGCAAATTGCTAACTTTTATTTACTTATTATGTATTTTCACCGCCACTGTGACAACATTTATTTCAGCCTGTTCACTTTTTATATTTAAGACGGTTCGGTTTACTTTAGAATGAGTTAGCTTTCCATTCTACCACATACTAAATCAACTTAAATTTGCGATAAACATTTCAAATGATACCCTGCATAATTTTGTAATTCAGGTATTAATATTAGATCAACGTATTTTGAAATAGTTTTTTCCTTATTTCAATATATAAACAACATTTCCTAAATATTTAGAAGAGCTCTTAGTCGAATTCCTTGATTCATTTCTATGTATATCGTGTCATAGGTACAAGATATGCGTATTCGTCTAAAACCACTTAATCTGAACAAAGACCATATTTCCTGTGTACGACACACCAACGCGTCATTTGTCACAGTTTATCGATAGTACCTAACTATACTTTGATATTAGCCCTGCCACAGTATAAATATGTATAAATATTTATACTGTGGCCCTGCTTTCATTCTAGGCTCAATTGTGGCTTAATGGACGATTACTCGCCATTTTTTGCATTCAAACAAGACGCTTTCGGCGCTGTTACGTCGCATTTGTGTATTAAATGAATTAGGTATACAGTGATTGTGAATTCTTTTATTGTTTGATCTCTAACGATATCATTTTATTGTATTTTTGTGAAATGAGATATAAGAAGTTGTTGAAAGTTTATTTTGTTTTGAAAATCCCTGTTACGCTAGCTAAGTAGCTGCAAATTGTTTTTGTTACTGTGACTATTCTGGAACAAGTAACCTGCCAACATTCTTATTGTTGGTCTTACATAAATTTATCGAAATAAAATCAAATATATCCACTTCCAATTGTTTTTACGAGTAATTAGCAAAACGAAAATAACAAAGCCTCTTCAATTTATTTCATTTCATTCAGTTTAGTAAGTATATACGAAACCAACATTACCCTAATTCACCAAGAAAATGTTTGATTTCAATTATTTTGTAGTAAAATAAATTCCCAATCAAATTATATTCAGAAATTGTTATGGCAATGTAAAGATCTCGATTTTAACATTTATTTACCAACCTAGAGCCTTACGAGAAGAAATAATTATTTTTTGGAATAATTGATAGGTTGATTGTAAAAACGTTTAATAAAATAACTACTACGCTGTTGTGGAAGACCACGGAAGGTAACTCGTGAAAGGGTTAACATACCACACAAACTAGAGAGGTTACCTATCCAGCTGTGGGTTATAACATTACTATTTACTTATTTATTTCAGAATAACTTTAGTTTTAACATTTTTCTGTCCCCCACACTAGGCTCTGCCTGTCCTATGGGGGAAGCATATTGTGTCATCATAACATAATACCCATATCCTAACTAATATTATACCTAAATGCGAAAGCGAGTTTGTTAGTTTGTTACGCGTATCACGCCTTAATTACACAACCAATCTTCATGAAAATTTAAATATATACACGTTAGCTTAGCTTAGCCAAATCGTCAAACCTCATTACTAATTTCATTCAACCAATCGTAATTTCATGATTAAGCCATGATTAGCCAGACTAATTATATATTAGCATAGTGTAAATAGTACTATTTACTCTATGAAATTAGTCATGTTATTTAGGAATTTTATGAAACAGCTCCATCCATAACACGATCTGCCAGATTATACCATCGGCCGCCGACATATGCATAAATATTGCGATTACATAAATTTTACATCATTATATCCTATACAAAATTCAATATTCAATCGGAGTTAGAACAAGGCAGTGAGTAGAAACTTTTAATGAACTCAGCTACGTATTGTAATTAACATATTGTACATGCGAAACAATGTTGTTACTGAACGCTTTTACTTTGTTTTATACGAGGAAAGTTTTAAAAATAGGTATAGTACATCGGTAAAGCATCTGAAACTTTATAAATAATACCTAGGCACAAATAGATTTTCTTTATGTTAAGTCGACAGACAGGCTGACACAAGCAATGCCACAGGTGCTGCAAATGCGCTGCGACCATAATAGGAAGGATAACGAAGGAAAAGGGCTTTGGCATCACTCACCGAAAAACAACACCACATATGCTGTATGGTTACTGCCACCAGGCGAGCAACCCAAATGACTGCGAAAAGTGCGAAACACAGTGTGCCCTGTCACTACTAACATTTTGTAAATTGAAATTTTGAATTTACGTATGTGGACAAACAGTTCTTCTACGAAAAGGCATATTGGGTATGGCGTCCAAAATATATAACAATTTATCAATAAAAGTAAAGAACAAAGAAATAGGAGATTTTAAAAATAATCAAAAGACAGTGTTGGTCGAAAGGGTTTACTACACCATTCATGACTTTTTAATGACAAAATTTTGTGCTGCAAATGATATACTTACTTGACATTGGATAATTGATACTGACGTTAAATATTATAACTTGATATTTAGATAAATTAGATTTAAGATAAAGATTTTGTATGCCAGTAATTGTAGGTCATATAGATTAAATATTAATTAAAATACCTATTATGTACATATGATCAGCAAATAAATTATTATTATTATTTTTATTATTATTATCGAAGTATATATTTTCTTTCTTTTTTATGACTATTGGGAGTGATTTCAACAAAAGTCTATTATGGTACCCACTCAAATTCTGACAAAAGCTATTTTTAGGTCTTCCCAGCACCTTCTAATTCGAATAAATCTAGCACGAGTAGCTCGTACAATATTTGTCTAAAGGACTGCTGGAACACGCTCCCTTCCTAGCCTAGGGCCTAGTGAGTGCGAGTCTGTGGTGCGAGTTTTACTCGATCAAACGCGTCAAAGTATAAAGTGGCTGTGCGATGACCTCTGTAGTGTTTTAAGGCTCGAGTTCACCAACAGACGGTTGGTGAACTCGAGCCTAAGTGTGTATTTATTAGAGTATAACTAAACAACAGTCTAAAGTACCAAACAAACTTTCGGACGCGTCCGACTGTCGCGGCCAGTGTTTCCAAATGTGTATTGTATAAATTCCGTATGTGTATTGTATTGTAAGAAAAATAGCAATTGCAAAAAAAAACCGTTTTCATAGGCTTCATTTATTAAAAATTAAATTGACAATGTATGATTTCAAATAATTTTAATCAATTAATTTGTTTTTGTTGATTTTTTTAATACCTAATTGATAAATAAATTAACATAAATTAACACTGCAATGTGGTAAATTTAACAATGACGTAATAAATTTAGATAAATGTGGATTATAACAAATTTCCATCTGCTGGATTCAAAGTCAAAGTCCTGCTAATACCTACTTTTCTATATTTTCGTTTGTACCTGCAGGCGCACAGTTTACGTTGGAATTATTTCTTAAAGCTCTCCATTTTGTATTGCGTTTATATATTTTCTTGCTGTATCAAATTAGATGAACTGCCATTATGAACAATTGACTGTATTCTGAAAATACGTCACGACAAAAGAAACTAGATAATTTATATAATATAAAACAAAGCAAAGTGAGTTCTATCGCCTTCGTGCAAAAATTAAATGTATAATGCTCCCCACTGTACCTACGCTCTAATGCTACAACAACAAAGATTCCAAAGTCGGGGAATCCCCGTTAACTATTTCCACTTAGTTGATTGCTGTTATATGTATGACTAACATAGCCCAATATTATTTACTATTTATTGTATTTCTTAAATCCTTGTAAAATTATCGTCATTATTATTATTTTATATTACTGAATATACAATTCCGTAAAAAATCTGTAAGTATGTGAAAGTTATCCGTATGTGAAATTGAAAATCCGTCCTGTTTGTTTCCACCTTTAACTTCAATTTGTATGATATATAATTTGTATGTTTAATGGAGTACAACTCGCATTATATAGACATAGGCCCTCTGTCCACAAATCAATTCACGTCAATCACATTCATCGAAACGTCAACTTGAAAGTTGACAAAGACAAATGGAAGCGAAACGAAATGTCACACATTACACTGTCAGGCTGTCATACCTGTCAGTGGCATGTCACCCAACCCAATAATAAAAAGAAAGCAATAGTGTACATAGTTGAATTGATAGCGTTTTCTATCTTATACTAATTATCTTAGTTATTATTCCATTAAAATTAAACTATTATAATAATTTTCTTTTCAATACTTCTTTAATCAGTCATCGATATGTCAGCTGAAAATTCACCGGTCAAACCCTCAAACTCGACTGTAATAGAAACATTAGATGACTTCGAAAACCATGTAAATTTTTGTTATTGCTGCATACGCCTACTTTTACTGTTATTTTCCTCATATTATGGTTGCTTTTTGTGCATTATATATTACATCGCCTAATATTTAACAATACATCAGTTTGCATACCTTACAGGGAATGATTTCTGAGGCTGAAAAAATAACTAATTTGTGTTGTAATCTGTTTCAGGACACATTAATAAAACATGTGGATATATCAATAGTAGAGTCTGAAAAACGAGCTAATGGCACTCTGCATGTCAGGGACCATTACACAGTATATTTAATTGATCTCAAGTAAGTTTCTACCATTTTCTGTTTAATCATTAAATAAATGATAATTTGATCTTTAATCAAATGTATTCCCGTCTGATTGGAAGCCCTTCATCTACTCATATTAAACAGCAAAAACTGGGTAGGTATATTTCAATAACAAATAGGTATTCTGAGAATATGGTTTTTATAAAAGAGTATAGATATGTATTAACTAAAGAACCAGAAAACAATTAAATTTGTATTTGAACAAGGCATTGATAGTTTAGTACAGTGGTTGGCAAACTTATTAGGCAAGGAGCCAAATATGAACATTACAACAATTTAAAAAAAAATTGGGAGCCAAATCTGCTAGTTTAGTAAACTTTTATTAAACTAAATAAAACTAAATTTCATACTTAATAAATATTTATTAATATGAACAATGTGCTTGCATCTCCTTGGAATAAGGACTTACTTAAGGAGCCAAAGAGCCACATGCGGCTCTGGAGCCGTACTTTGCTGACCACTGGTTTAGTACAATGTATAAATTGCTACAACTTTTCAATAGTAATGCTTACTGAAGGATCAAATTATAGCAAACTTCAAATTAATAAGACATAATCACTTTAAATTTCAATTGACTTCAGTTCCACACTATCAGAGTCAGAAAGTTCATGAGTTTGACAATGAAAAATATCTGATGAGGTTGTCAAGTAGCAACTAGAATATCCAGCTAGACCATCTGCTTAATATAAAAAAAAACATTTGGCAATAGTTCAAGTGATGGGATTTTCTTTATTTTTTTTTTATTTTTATGGAACATTCATTGGTTTATTATATGTGGTTAAATATATGTGTTTCCATTAAGTAAATTAGATTATTAAAATGATTAACAAGTAAAGTTAAATTTAAACCTATCTGGATAGGTTTAAATTTAACTTTACTTTACTTTACTTTACTTTACTTTACTTTACTTAGTTTGAAATTTTAGAATTCACATCATTTATTTATTCCTATTCATGTATAAATTTTATATTGTGACCAATAAATTGATTGTCTCTAAAAATAAAAATGAATAGCTGAGAACAGGTAGAACCTTTTAGCATTTTTATTTTTATTTTTTTAATCTTATTAAGGGAAAATTTGTAAAAATGACTTGAAATATTGCATCCATGCAAAGCCGCAGTTATTATTGTTGATTATTGTTGTACTACCCTCAACATTTTTATTTATCTCAAAACAATTGATAACTTCAATATTATAATGAAAATGTTTCAGAGTGTCAGATCCAGAATACAAATTAGTACAAACAAAAGTTAGCACCATATGGAGAAGATACACAGAGTTCGAACAGATACATGATTATCTACAAGTTACATATCCACATGTTGTAATACCACCACTGCCTGAAAAACGGGTAATAAATTTATATTGAATCTACCTTTAGCATAATAGTTCTACTGGCTTCCCAAATGATCCACCCAATTTAGTAGCATATTATTTATTCATCAAGGTTGAATGCTACTACATCCTGACTAAATATCAAGAATAAAGTATTTGTTGTGATTTTTTATAATAGTTACCATTGATTTTACATTAATGTTATACTGGGTCTGTTTAAATTTATTCCTATCATTTCCATTACTAGCTGATCCGGTGAACTCCTCAAAAAGCCGTTCTGTACAAAATGTATGAGAAAATTAATTTTCTCCATAATTTTATTTTATTAATGTTTATGTTGTTTTCGTTCCAGCTTAAGTTATAATTTGTGTTAACACGATTTTTATATATAGATTTATTATATATAATCATGTTTAATGTTACTAGTGAATCAACAAAATCGTGTTTAAGAACTGGATTTAAATTAATTATTTGAGAAGCCCTTTTACAAATAGTACTAAGAAGGACATGGGTGTTATTAAATATTTTTATACTTAGCAACAGATTTTAATGCGGTTTTCAGTAATGAAAAGGGCGTCAAACGAGGAAGGTTTATATATTTAATTTGCTGAAAAAAAAATTGCAACCGTGCGAAGCCGGGAAGCGGGTCGCTAGTTTTCAACACAATAAAGTCCATGTGGACTTAAATGCAGGAACATATTTACAGGTGTTGTATGCGTGGAGAAAGTCGGACACGACTGAACCAGAGTTTATTGAGCGTCGTCGCGCTGGACTAGAAAACTTTCTTCTGCGTGTGGCGTCTCACCCGCGGCTGTGCTTCGACGACCAGTTCCTCAGTTTCCTACAACAGGAGCATGGCTGGCGGGAAACTATCACGGACAGTGGTCAGTCACTTTTACAATGTATTTCATCTCTGTTACCTTTACCTCAGATTAGATAATAGTTACTTCGTAACAGATCCATCACTCCCATACAAAAGCTAAAATACCTACGTTATTAATAGCTTACAAAAGACGCTGCAAGAAAAAACGTACTCTACGAACGCGCGCCGAGAATCGAGATTCCCGCGTACGTAGCGCGATTACGTCATCAAGCGAAAACGTTAACAAAATCGATGAAGTTACACTTTTATTTTATTATTTATAATTGAAGTGATTGCGATAAAAGCCGCTGATTTAAATGTTCTTTAATTTTATAAAATTGTCGTTTTTTTTTTTTTAACTTTTATTTGTTTTTTGTCTTTGACATCCAGAATTTAATAATAATACGTAAGTATGACTGCATTTTGCACGGGAAATGTACAGTCTCTTCTTCGTTGCTAAACTCGGGTGATATGGGTGATTTTTTTTAACTTACCCCTACTGCCTAGTTATTCAATGTCATCTGTATAAGCCTATATGCACATACTGGTATGTTAAATTCATTAAATCCTACTGTTGGTCATAGACGTGTAAAGTTAGGAGTTAAGAGCTTATCAATCAATAATAAAATTGTAAAGAGAGAAGATTTGTATTTTTGTTTGTAATGAATAAACTCAAAAACTACTGGACCGATTTTAAAAACTCTTTGACCTATAGAAAGTAACAATATTAGCGAGTAGCATAGGCTATATTTTAAAAAGTTACGCGGGCGAAGTCGCGTGCAACAGGTGGTCTATTAATAAATAAAATTTTATTTCAGGTTATATACTTCAGGCCGAAAACAAACTGAAATCATTGTCAGTATCAATAAGACTGAAGAAGCCTGATCCCGAGATAGAAAGTGTTTATACCTATGGGAAACAATTAGAAACAAATTTAGGGAATTTTCTTTATACTAGGTAAAGTTAATTTGCTTTATTTTGTTTCTCTGAGAATATTTTGAAAAATAATTCCTGTAACTTCGCTATCAGAGTTTGATGTGTATTTTGTGAAACTACTTATTTCTAAGTACTTCCATTATTTGGTGATGACCTTCTTCTTAAAATAACTGTAAATATTTTTTTTAAATTATACAGTAGAATCCGAATATAACGACCGTCAAGGGTCCGGCGACACTATGTCGCACTAACCGGACGAGGTACAAAACGACTTGACTTGTTTTTTTATACGTCATACTATACGGACATAAATTCTCACTACGTCTATATGAAACCTAACTTGCGTTCGCATTTTCGTCGTTAAAAACGGTTAGACTTTATAATCGAAGTAGGTATATCCGATTTCTACTGTAAAAGTTGCAAAGTACCATTTTAGTCCTGGACCTGGCTGTAGTCCTGTGGGGAAGTTATTTTTTTATAGGAAACAAATATAATAAATTTTAAAAATTAGAAATCGTTAATATTTCCCGAAATCCTTTCATTACATTCGATATGAGAATATAACGAGTCATTCGACGTATATTTTAAAAAAGAAAATATATTCAGCCATTTCCTGTAAGGACGAGCCCAAACTGTGTTTTGAAAATGCGATTATTTTTTTTATCCCATTATTGTCTCCTCAGCTCTTCGCTGCCCTATCTAGATGTTAAGCCCATTTTTACTATGATAGAGTTAGATATAAATATACAAAAATACTTAATAGAATGATTGCTTTGACGTTTTCGTTAGATCAAAGATAATAGACAAGAACTATGCCTTGTGTAAACTGCACGCAGAGTACGGCAAGTTGTTCAGCGAGTGGAGTGTCATAGAGAAGGAGATGGGAGATGGATTACAAAAGGCCGGGCATTACTTTGGTAATTATTACAATGTACTATAAAGTAATGTTACATTTTAATCTATAAAATGGACTAGTTATTATTAATTACTAATTTTAGTCAGTATACTTATGGCTTTAAAATACATTTTAACACAAATACATCTAGCGATCTTATTAATACGTGGGTAATTCAGAAAATATTCGTTCGAAACTAATTTATTATTTTATTCTTCATCCATGGGACTTCTTTCATGAAACGAACTCTAGATGAGTTAGTTTCAAGTATGTAAATCCACTACAATTAAAATACTAGTTACAAATTCTTTTTAAATAATATGATTTGTGTTTGTGTATAGATTCAATAGCGGATAGTATAGACTCTGTGGCGGAGGATGAGGAACAGCTGGCAGACCAGCTGAAGGAATATCTGTTCTATGCGCGTGCGCTTCAACAACTCTGTCACAACCACGAAGCGTTGCAGAGGGCGCTTGAGAACGCGCACGACACGCTCAATAACAGGTACGATAAGGCTTACACTACACATATATACAAGCCATAATTAAGTAGAGGCACTGCGTTTAACACTGCGTTTTGGTGGGTAGCGGATATCGTGTGCATAACGTGACCCCCGGCCATCTACGGCCGCGCTATACTACAGAAAGTCGTCGAGTTTTATACGGTACGAGTCCGGCATTACCCCGCAACGTCCACGACACAGCTACGCCCCATTTTTACCCCCGACCACGACTGTCTAGCGCGGGGAGGGCTACGCCCCCTGTCGGAACCTCGGCGTACCCGATTGTCGAGGTACGCCGGTTAGGACACTAGCGGTTAACGGGGCAATATGGCGGACATTAGACACGAAACAGTATTACAATGTTGGAAATGTGTACACATACAGGGTGGTGGAGCGTGAAAGAGCAGCGGCGGGTAAGTCTGGACTTATGTCGCGCATATTCGGCACCACCGACCCGGACATCGTGCGGGACCAGACCACTCGAGCCCTCGACCTCAAGATCCGAAGTGACCAGGAACAAATACAGAAGGCCTCCAAAGACTTACAGTGAGTCCCTCTCCTAATATATTTTAAGCGCTTCTCTTTGCTGAAAGATCATTCATTGCCAAACTGAAACGGTTTATTTTAAGCTCTGTGTAAATTAGTTAAATTGCGAGATAAACGTTCGGCTCCTGGTATGGGAATAATGGTAATAATTATCATCTGGTGTCCGACTACCGTAAAGTGGGCAGTAGTAAACCTGTCCAACGACTTTGACCTATTATATAATAAAAAAACTTTGTTGACCACAATTGTTATCTGTGTATTGCTGGGCTCTTATTGGCGTCGTCTTTAGGTATTTTTATTTTGTGAAATAGTTCTTCAACAATTTATTGTACTCTTTCAGAGAATTCACCAAAAAAGCCTTGATAGAGATAGAACACTTCCAGAAACAAAAAGACAAGGATCTGCACGAGTCCCTCGTTGCCTTCATCACACTGCAAGTCAAAGCTGCCAAAAAGGTAAAAAAAAAATTTGAAAACAACGTAAATTTCATTTAAGACAAGGTCTCACCTCAGAGCGATCGCAATTTTTACGCACACACCATTAAAATGGATGAAACCTAACAACCTGTGTATTTAGTTGCAATATTGTATTTTTTTGTTGCTTATACTCATTGAAATGGATGGTTCATTGGTTAACTTTTTCTCATTTCAGAACTTGCAAGCGTGGACTCAAATTAAAGAATGCCTTCAAAATATGCCTTGAATTTGATCGAAGTAGGTATTGTTATTATTCAAAATGGCGACTTTTATTTAAATAACCTTATCCACCAGCAAAATCTTTGCTTTATATAGTCAAAAGTAAAATACACACGAATTTTAAAATAGTCTTATTTATATTAAGTTCTCTTTATACCAGTTCATTTATTTGAATTTATTTTGTAAATAATTTTTGAATGTCTTGAAACGAAACTATCAATATGAGATTGCGCAAAATGTGCAATTACAAAAATAATTTATTAATTCCTTCTTTCTAAGATCAGACAATTAATAAGTTACAGGTTTGCATAATCACGTAATTTTAATAGAATAACATTTCATATTAATAAAAAGATATGTTGAGATTCTTTATAAAATATGCAAAAAAAAAAAAAAAAACAATACATTTAAAAGTGTGGATTTTTTTATATTATAATATAAATTGTTTATGTTTTTTATACTTATAATTCCGGTCGTATTAAAGAACTAGCTATAGTTTATTTAAGTCGCACCCTTCGGGGTTAGATGGTGAGGGACGCCATTTTGTCGCCTGTAAAAACAAAATGGCCGCCACACAAGAACTATACCAAAATGTACAGATTTTTATTTATATAAAATACGTATAAGTAGTAATTTTTATATCTCTTTCTATGTAGATTTCTAATCGAGACACTATTTAGCTATTTGTAATAAATAAATTGTCTTTAATTTGTAAAATAACACTCAAAATCGGTTTTGCTTACACACAATGTGTGAATTTGTCATAAATTTGAAAATCTTGGTTTGTTCTATTATTATTCTATTTTTTTTTTCTGATTTAAATATTTTATTCTAAACTTCTCCATACAATGTCTGATGGAATATTCAATTCTTCACATTTGAAGGAATTTGTTATTTGTTTAAACGTCAACAAGACATAAAAATACATAAAAAGCTCTCAACATAATGATGTATGTTTGTCGTGTGTTATTGGTTACGTTAATTGACGGAATTTAAATACTTAATTAAAATTATTCTTCAATTACACCTTCAAATTATTATTTTTTATTAATTCTATTTACTATCATTAATTTATGTTTATGCATTTGGGTTAAGCGACAGTTTTTCATTGAAATCAGTAATTAAGTATTCTTATTGCATTGAAATCTGGGTTTAAATAATGCGTTTGATTTCTAAAGTTTTTCGACGTAATTAAATATATAAAATTATTTCTGTTTATAATTTTTAATAAACACAATTTACAATAATTCTCTTTATTAAAAATTGATTATCGATTTGGAAAAATTCTAAAAATATAATATATTCTGAAATTTAAAATTACATTTTTAACTGTTCAACGGTCGCTGACTCTCATGTCTACTGCAAAAGATCTTATTGGTATATATATTTTTAATTTTATAAAAAAATGTATGTCAGAATTGTAGAATCCTTTAAATTTAATTAAGAATTATTCAAATCACACACTTCGCCTGTTAAAGTAGATTTTCGATGTTAAGTTGCGAAATGCTTTATAATATTGTAGATATTATTATTTTTTCAATATATCGCAACAAAAAATAAACAAAACAATACTTGTGTGTGAAAATTGATTTTCGTTTGTTGGCTATTAGAAAATTAAGTGTAAATATAATTATTATTATTATGTCCATACGTAAATTCCTCCAAAAATTAGTTAAGAATTCCTATTTGATATTATTTCTGCCATCATTGTTTAGGTATATTCGTTGAAAATAGTCCCGACATTTGTTTTATTTTATAAAAAATAAGTAAAAATGTTTAAAAAAAAAAATTTCAATGAGTGTACCAATTTTTAAGACATATCCATTTATGTACCTGCATTATACATTCATATCGGCTTTAGAATTTTTTTATTATTATTATTTATTACGTTAGTAACAGTATGGATAACCTCTTTAACTTCCGTTCGCCTAATTAATTATAATAGATTTTTCTATTAATCGTTTATTATTTATTCATGTTAAAAAGTGACTCTTATTTTGGTGTCATACATTTTTAAATGTACCATTTACAAGTGAAATATGCATTAGTGAAACACACCAGATCAAGTTATTTCTATAAGAATGTCCAAGAAACTATTATTACTCCACTTTTTAAATATAACTTAGTATTCTTTACATTCCAATATTGAAATTCGTTAATTATTAAAGAATAGACGAAATGGCCTTTTTGTCTATTTGCGATAAACATTTTTAGATGGTTATATCCTTACTGCCTCATATCTATTCACGAAGAATATCCAATATCCAGTTATGTTTAAATTAGATTTTAAAAATGAAAAAATACTTATTTTTGACTTTTCCTTTAAAAAAAAGAGTAGAAATTGTTATTATTTTGTACATTGTAGAATTGAGAACAATAATTGTCTGCGATATTCTTCGTTTTTAGACCCGATATTATTAATATTTAATTAAAAAAAATTTTTTTTTTTTTTTTTCAGTCATTAGAATTAAAAAGTTTAATGGTGATGGTTTTTGTTTTTATCTCAATAATGTTTTTTTTTTTTTTTACATTTTCCTGTATTTTTGTTGTCAATTTTTAGTTGCTTGAACCAATTGATTCATATGAATCACAAGTAATCCAAAGATTGTGAGATTTATTCAATAGACTCTATTTTTGTTAAATTTTTGTTTCCACATTAGTTTTAGTCTGTCTATTTATAAATGGATTTCACTATATTATATAAAACTGAATATAAACATTGCCTCTTATTTACTTGTATATTTTAATGTTTACTATCATAAATGAATTCAGCAGTCCGATTGTCTGTGTTGCAAGTATAAGGGAAAGCAGGTTTTCGTTCTTTCACCTAAAAACTAATGAACGGATTTGTTTAAATTTTGGCACACAGTTAGTATATTACCTGGATTAACATATAGGACATTTTATGTTGAAAAAATGTTAGGTTCCCAAGGGATCGTCTAAAAGTATATAAAATAGCGCCACCATCGACACTGCGATGAATATGTCAGCCGTTATATTACTCATATATTTTCTTTTTCAACGCGGACGAAGTCGCATGCACCAGCTAGTTTTAAATAAAAAAGAGAGATGACACCTAAATTTATTTTAACGCGATGACTCACTTCAAATGGAAATTTTATGTTATAACTAGCTGACCCGGCAAACGTTGTTTTACCAAAAAATATTTAAAAAAAAATTTGGGGTATAAAATATAGGTATAACTCTTATCACTTAGGGGTATAAAAAATAGTTTACGACCTATTCTCAGACGAATGTTTTCTTAACGAAACACTAAAAATCTTGTGTAACAGGTGCAATGTCCTGACAAATACAATCCGGTGCAGTATTTACTTTTTTATACTTATATTAATTGGTAAGGATAGTAGACAGACCGTACGGTTCACTTGATGGTAGATACCTACCGCTCTCTCAGGACACAAGCTACGCAAGGGGAGGTGCAGCACAGAACTCTTGAATAAACCCATGTTGTAGCTATGCGAAAACATCTCAGGAGGAAGAACGTACGCGGAATAACGATACTACCCAGGCAAATAACATATAGTTCAATGTACACAGGTATAGTCTAGTCAAGAAGTGTGTTTCCTAAGAAAAATAGTTAGAAGTCTTCGAAAAATATGAGCGATAGCTCATTCGACGCGGAACGCAATTCTGAGAAAAATCTTTTCAGGATTTTTTTCGGCAATAAAAATTGCAATTGTTATTAAGAACAACGAAAAAAAAAAGACCATTTAAATTTTTGATGATAACTCAAAAACTATAAAAGATAGCGAAAACCACAAAAAAGATTCTTGAAAGAGGAGGAAATTTCCGATAAAAAGCCCCCTACTCCCGGATCTCTGTCTCTAATATTTATAATTTTAATTTGTTGCTGAAAGTAGGGCTCCGCGTGACCGTTTCGGCATGAGTACACTGCACCGCCGCGAAACCGAGTACCACATC
The DNA here is from genome assembly GCA_944738685.1 of Synanthedon myopaeformis. NCBI lineage: Eukaryota > Metazoa > Arthropoda > Insecta > Lepidoptera > Sesiidae > Synanthedon > Synanthedon myopaeformis. The sequence goes on along the minus strand of OX122921.1, from coordinate 9,300,765 downwards.
TAAAATAATTTTTTCAAAGCATTAAATATTTGTTAAAAAATTTGAAAAAAAAATATTGTGTCATCTGAACACTTGAAAGAAGAAAGTCACATTGGAAAAAATTTTTAATGCATATTTTCAAAAAGCAAATTAACGTGTTAATTAACGAATTTTTTTCGTACCTCCGTTTTTTAAATGTTAAATAATACCCCTATAAATTTCTTACTCCTTGGAGTCATTTCTATGTGTGTACTCAATAAGATGACGTCATAAAATTATTTAAAATTTATTTATTTTGTTAATCAAGAAATTGTTGTGAAGAATTTATTTTTTTTGTTGATAATTATGTTATGCTACAGCCGTTTTTATGTTAGAGGGAAGGATTAAATAATTGTGGGTAAGATTTTTTAAAGCTATTTGTTTAAAAATTGTTTATTAATGGTAAATTTAAATTTATAATGACGATCATAAGAGTTTCTTGGAGAAACCTAATTGATAAATAAATATTTTGATTTTGATTTGATTTTTGTGTGAAATTTAGCACAAAGACAGTTTATTACCAGGACTAACATATAGGATACTTTTCATCCTGGAAAATGACAGGTTCCCGAGGGATTGTCTAAAAATATAAAAAAATGGGCGCCACTGTCGTTTACAGTGGCATAAAGATGGGCGTTATATCCAGGTGTTAATTTTTCAATGCGGACGAAGTCGCGAGCACGAGTTAGTATTAGTATATTTCTGTTTATTGCATCTAATATTAACGTTCTATTCTGTATGTAATTTAATAGCCACAATTATCAATTATTTATTACAGTTCAGTACCTACGATCAGGTATCATTTTAAAAGTTAATCTGTTTACTCGTATTGTTAGTTCACTATACGTATTACACTCGTAAAAATTAAGTCCAAGTCTATATACGAGTATTATACTTACCTCTGTGATATACCTTCATGCGACATCGGTCTTTCATTAATTACCGTAAAACGAAACATATGGCCCGACTATCGATTTATTGATTCCATGTCTTTGCAACATTCTTACTTTAACCATCTTTAACTGTATATGAATTTAATTAAAAAACATTTAATTTTTACCTCTTCGAAAAGATTAATATATCATCGTTAATATTTGGGGAAATTAGGTCTTAACTTTTTTTTGTAAATTATGAAAAAATATTTTATCTATATTGTGTATATAGGAAGATCATCAGCTCATTTCTTAGTTAACGAAGAGATCTGACTAATTTCCACAAATTCGATATAGGTACTGTAACCTTGACTTGATGCTGCAGCATCAAGTCAAGGTTAGGTTAGGTTAGGTTAGCATCAAATAGTCTCCTCAGCAACATACAGCAAATATAGCGCGATTGGGCTCAATTGAAAGTGGGGGAGTTAGTTTAACTTTTTTAATTATAGCTCGTTAGTATATTAGATGGGCCTCTTTCACCAACTACAAGTAAAGCGTTGATTAGTTACTTTTAGAAATAATTTTATGTTTTATTAAATTATGCACTCGGTTTACTGCATCCTTCGATAGGCAATTTTTTTAATTGTTTTCTGTTTAATATTTGGGACTTTTACCGTACAAACAAAGGTATATCAGCTCCATCATTCCCGGTGACCGGTGATTTTAAATGGCGGTTAGCCTACTTGACACTTTACTCAGAGATGGTGAAAGAGGCCCTCAGATAAAGAAAGACGAATTAAATTAAATACGTAAATGTCAACTTTTATTCCTAAACTCCTAAACAAATAATCAAAGTGATTATTTTTAGTTTTATGTCTTAAGAATTTTCATAATATTCATAACTACTTACAACACCATACACTATGTGGCATAGCAATTGCTACGCCATATAGTCAAGACATAAATGATCGTCATTGGCATTGCTAATACTATTCAGTGTTTACAAAACAATTTTATGTCAGCGTGTCTTTAATGGTTTTATGTTGACGACAACTGCACATCAATAATTCGTGAACCACGACATCGTATGGTCAGCGTAAATAGGTCACCACTCGCTTTTTCTACGTCTTTTAACGTACACGTCAATAACATGTGTATTACGATATTCTAATCTTAACTAAATATTTCTTAAAATAAACAAAACTTTATGCGTTAATGGATAATATTCACAATTAGATATTCGAATTCGCCGTTAATCATGAAACACCAACAAGTGAACGTGGATTACTGGGCGATGGCGAAGGCAATGTTTACGTATGGAGTGTTGACGGCCCTTGTCTGGTTGATGCTGAGGCTTTTTAACACAGTCTTCACGCTGCCAAGGAGGTTGAGGGCGCAACAGGATCACATACAAAACTCTTTGACAGAGTTACAAGTGAGTGACTCCAAATTAAGGTGGTTTCTTTCGGTCCGTACAAACTGCAACGTGGATAGATAGCGGTGATTTCCTAAATTGATTTTTTTTTTTCGAATGAAAATAAGCATATAATTTAATAGAAATTGAGTTAGCGTTATAGGTATATTAGTAATGCATTGTAGTATATATATTAGTTTTAAATTACTTGTAATTGTGGGGACAATATCGCCATCCTCGCGGTAGAATTGCTTACGCACACATTTAAGGACTTATTACGTACCTATTAAAGTGTTTGCAGATTAGGTATGATAATGACCAATTGCTCTCATAGTGAGGCAAACATTGTAGGAAACCTACGTCTCTAGGAAGACCAGCAATCTGATAATCCGTAAATATGCAGGAGTTTAGAGTAGTGGACTATAATATTGCACAACTTCTTGCTTGAATATGAGAGGCCAATGTAAATCTATATTATGACATCTTAAATATATGTAATAAATACAACATAGGCTGGTACTAACATTGTCTAACCTTGGAGATCAACCTTAGGAAGTCGTGTAAACCTTACAGCTGGGCCAAAGTAATTGCTTTGTGAGGCAGGAATCCTTACTAAACCTTGGCTTTTAATCTATGTATATTCATTGGATTATCAAATCTTTTTTATATTAAAAATAAACACTTTCAGAAACGTTATCCCGATTTAAATATTACGGAACAAGATCTGAAGGACGCCGAAAAAGAGTTTGAGAAGTTGATAAGGGAAAATGAAGAAGAAGAAAAGAATAAATCATCCGAGACAAACGAAGAAATTAAAGAGATTGAAGAAAGCAAGAAAACCATTTAATAATAATAGTGTCTTATAATATAAGTCAAGGTTGCACAAAGTTTATTTTTATAATATTTAATCAATAACTGGGCACATAAAATGTTATAAGCAATTTCCAATTTAAAATGGTGTTAACTATAAGGGCCTAAACGTTGTTCGGTAACTAAAGACAATAATATAAAATTATTGTGTTGGTGGGTTTGTCATTCTTATGAAAAACATTGCCTTTATTTTCATGTACAATTATTCTTTCATAAGTAGTTCACGGGTATTATTATCATGTATTATTGTAGAACTTCATGACACTTAGTTTTACAATTTAAAACTAGATGGCGCTGTATATGCATTTACTAGCTAACTGTTTGAAACTCGTCCGCCCCGGAGCCCGGAGGCGTGGTTGCCAACAAGAGCTTTCACCCCAACTTTAATTTTATTGATCGGCTCACTCGCAGTAATGTACAAAACATATTTTTAGCCGTTTTTGGCGTGTTATTTGTTGTCTTTTAGATACAATCTAAGTTAGAAACTTTAGTTCGCCGATTTGAAAACGTCCTCGCATTGTGATAAATAGATAATGTTTTATCAAAGGCCGGCTGATGATTGTAAACACGACGCTAAACATTTGTTAATCAGTTGTTTCTGCACTTGGTTAAGTGTGAGTCGCATGTGACAATACTCGCTCAATTAATAAAGCGGTGATAAAAATTAGTACCTATTTGTGAATGAATAATATATCTGATGTTTTATCGCGGTGGACTCTTGGTTAGTTGATATGGCGAGATCCAGCTACAGGCCGCTCGTACCGCGAACTTCGTTCAACTCTTTGGACAACAGAGACAATGAGTAAGTTGTTACGACTTCGCATTACTTTGTTTTAAAACAGATTTATAAACCCATTCACTTATCAACAATTCAATAATGTAACTGCTTATACTAAAGTGTATAGTTTATACGTTTTATTAAATAAAATATGTGTCTATTAGCGCGCAAACTGGAACGCCTATTTATCCTTTATTTACAACAATAATTAATTAAGAGTTTTTCGGTGGCCAGTGCTTATAATTTTTAATTTTATTTTAATTTCTACTGACTCGCATACAGTTATTATTTTAAAACTAAAGATGTGTGCCTGAAATAGCTCGTAATTGTAAAAAAAATCGGTAAAAAAACAAAGACATATATTCTCAATAACGAACAATAAAACTTATACTCGACAAACTCGACAGACAGGCTGACGGTTCAGTTGATGGTAGATGGCCGTCGCCTTAACACAAGCAACGCCGCTGGTTTTGCAAGTGAGAAACCGACCATAGAATGATTAAGGATAGGGATTAGGAAAAGATAGGGAAATGGGTCCTGGCATTCATTACTCACTTACCGAAACACAACAGAAAACATGCTATTATTTCACGGAAAGGGGATGGTTACTACCGCCAGATGTTATTCCCAAATTGCGAAATGAACCAAAGGGCACGCTGCCCTGAAATTACTTATCATTATTTTTTGACTGTGAAACTTAATTGTCAAAGAATTTTAATTGTTAAGTCACATGTACAACTGTAGGTTATCTGATATTGCTGTATATCTTCATAAAAATTCATACTAATATCATCCTATGCAACCACTAATACTTGATTGAGTAGCAAATTATCTTCAAAAAATTTCACATTTAAAACAAATAGCTAATTTTCAAACTGAAAGTTAGTTTGAAAACTAGCTATAGCTTGAAAATGGTCAAGCTAGTCAAAATAAAGTATAGAACATATTTTGTTTAGAATTTAATGAAGAGAATTTTTGCCTTTGACACTTTTTTTGTATCTATTAAAGTTTTCGCATAAGGGGGTGAAGGGGGTTGTGGATTTTAAACAGCAGACCGAAAGGTACCACGTCACACAAGTTTCAAAACTTTATTTATTTGTTTGTTTCCCCCATACATTGCTTATATAGAATGACTGTATTATATGCCTCGTGTGTCTCCGATGACGGATACTTGTTAATCTGCCCGCCTACTATTATAACAGCACGTTCCTAGGAGATAGAATGAGTGAATTTCTATTTTTTTATACAATATTGTCGGCAAATAAGCTGACTGATTTCTTAATAGTAGATGGCTACCATCGCTTACAAATACAAGCAAATAGCCGGCCAAGATCAATTGTTTCACAATGATAAGGAGGTGGTTACTGTCGCCAGACGAGACGAATACGAAATGTAGTGTGCCCCCTCTACTAATCAACATACTAATAAAAATGTTCGTAAACACATCTAATTAAAAAGTTCCCTGTCGAGCTTAAAGCCGGTAACTAGAGAGCTTAACACTAGAAGGGCCGGGGTTCATACTATACCTTCAAAGACCGCAGCCGTCAATTTGGCGGCACTAGAGATTCAGTCAGAATACTCATGAAATTATTGCGTATTTTGCTTTAAAATAAAATAAAAATAGTGTCAATTTATTTTTTATTAAAATAAATAATTTTAGTACTTAAACTGAGTAACATTTGTAACAAATAATAGTTGTTTTTCAAATCTTTTATAGATTTTCCACAAAGAGCTTTTTTACAGATTGTGCAGTTTTCACACGTTCTATTTTTTTAACGATTATGATTTATTTGACATTGCCACCTCTTATTGTTTGTAGTACATCGTTCACTTGTTTCAGAATTACTTTCTTGTCTTTGAGGCGCAGCTGAAGTAGATTTTTTATTCACATACTCTGCACCTAGATCGCTCACTAGTTGAAGGATAAAATCATGCCCGAGATTTATTTATTCCTGTTCCTTTTCGATAGAGAATCCACGAGTTTATAGCTGCTAAACCAAGTATATTGTAAAAAACGTGAATGGGCCATCTTCGACTTCCAGTTCTTACGGTGTACTTGCGTGCCATTTGATCGATGATGTCTACACCAAATTTTGTTTCATTATAAAATTCAACTGTCTCAGGCAGCTTTTTTTGATCAATTCCTATGCTCACGTTGGGGTGCAGAGTACTCATTCCTTGATAGACAGTAAGGGTTGTGTCATTCTGTGCCGTCACTTGCTATTTGTAACATACCGACTTCCGGGACTGAAGATGTCATAGCTGAATGTCCACCGCGCGCTGTTCGCATGCCACTAATGGATCTACGAGATACTTGTTATTTGTAGCAGGGGAATCTACTTCGGAATCTTCTGATGAAGAAATATCCTGTTCCGGCTGAAATTCTGCATCACGGGTTTCACAGACATTGTCTTTGTGACCTGACACATCTTGTATGGTCTGATATCGCGACAGTTCTTGTTCTATTTCAGAACTATTGAGGCGCATTTTTATAACAAATCACGACTGTTCACAAAACGAAACCAACGTCTACTAAATGTAATGTAAACTAGCTAGACAATAACAATTTACTCAGAATTCAAAATAAATTAAACAAAAGTACCCGCATTCATATGCCGTCATTTTGACGGTATGCGGTCTTAGTAGGTATTTGTAAAGGAATCTCATATACTACATATCATTTAATAGTTTGCTATATAGATTTAGGTTAACAATAACAAATTAGGAAAAGTCATAAAATATGAAAAGAAACAAAAACATAGTTTGTAAAATATTTAAGAAAGAAATCGCCGTGCCGTCAAATTGACGGCTTTGGTCTTTCTAGTGTTAATATGCGAACTATATAACACTGAAAATGGTATACTTACATACAAAATAAACTGCTAATGTATTTAATATAATCCGAAGCAAGTAGTTTTTTTGTTAAACTACATACATATTACTTTAGCTTTCGTTTCTAGGCAATTTGTGAGATACCTTTGAAGGTTATACTGGTATTTCCATATAAATGATATTATTTACAAAGGAAAGGCTAAGCAATTTTGCACTTTAATTAAAAAGAAAAGTTCATTACAATTTTAAATGTTCTACAGTAAAAAGGTTGATAGAATATACCTATATTATTTTTGTCAGGAACATTCTAACATAAAAGATAATATTATGATAATATAGCTGTTATCATAAGAGAATGATTAATATTTAAGAGATAATCCTGTATGCGCAGGTGCATTTCTAGTTACTGTTCAATGTAAACTTTCATTCAATAAAGTATTTTGTAATGTTAATTTTTTTTTGTTATTAAATTTATTTTATTGAAGAGAGAATCCTCTTTTTTTATTCCTATCATATATTCTTCAAAATCCAATAGATCCCCACGACGCTTGAGTAATTCCACATTTAGCATCGTGGGCTCCCCTACCATAATGAATGTAGCCAGGTTAGCTGTCAGTATGTACAGAAAACGTTGTGCACTGCAAGACAAAAACTACACAAAAGTAGGAATTCAATCTTTTTATTAGAATATAAATTTAATAAGTGATACATGAAGTGAACATTACATAGTTTTAATTTACATTTTCCTCTATTAGGTAACAAGAGGTCATCAACAATACTGATTTGCAATCAAAGATCACACAGACAAAGAGTGTCGCTAATGACGCAGATTCTAAAGTACATTCTATTACTTGTTTACTGTAATATAATATATTATAATGATATGTTATTTAAATAACTATATCTAATTTCTTTAAAACTTTATTAGTAAATAAAAATGGCACTTAATTAATTCTTTAAAAAAATACTTACTTATGCCAGCCATATCATATGTGCCATATCATATCATATCACCTTTTTTTTAATGTTGGGAAATCCTCTTGTATACCCAACAGTGTAGGGAAACTGCGGGGTTATGCCGGTTCATACCGGCTAAAACTCAACGACTTTCTAACGCGGCCGTAGATGGGCGCGGTAGTGGGACGTTATGACACGACATAGGTGCCCCGCCACGGCTATTCAGCGCGGTAAGGGCTACACCTAAAGGCATAGGTTCATATATGATATCCATATATAATAACTTATTGTTTATGATCATATAATTTAATTATTGAAATTATTAAAATAAAAATTAAAATAATTTAAACTGGCTAGAATAAATCAGACTATTTTTTTTTAGAAATTTAATACAGCATTAATATAAAAAAAAGTAAAACACCATTTTGAATGCTGGCGGCCTCTTTAAAACACAAATATATATTTTTAAATTGAAAAACAAAATTGTTTGTATTTATAATATCTATTATAATAATGAATAACAATAAAAGTCATTTGCTATTCACTTGTGACCTACAGTAATATGTTAATTTTGATTTGTTTTTATTTGGTTTAATGGAATTTCTTAATATAGCGTCTTTATTCTTTCACCAGATTTTTGTATATACACGTAAATATATCAATCACGATTCTTGACAGTGATAACAACCAATTTATTTTAAAAAAATTATTTATTTATTTATTTACACACCAATAGCTTGACATAACTATAACTTCATGATGAACTTTAAAGTATATTAGTATATAGATTTGTTATGTAAGCCAATTACAAGCGTGAACAGCATTTACAAATATATTTCTAGTTCCACAAATTCCACAAATAGTTCTAAATACAATATAGTTCTAAATACAAATAACATTTGATTATGACGCTGAATGTCCAAACAAGTATTTTAGAAATAAATAGAACAAACTTTATTTGAACTGTGCACATTTGGTGGTAATTTTGATATGAAATGGGAGCGTTGTTGTTTGGTTACTAGTGTTTATCTTTAATCTGGTTCGGCTCGTCGTGGGGTAATATCAGTGTTTACGACGTAATAATGGCCACTGACCTCAATCTCGTGTGAACATTATTGGGGAATTATATTTTGTGTTTAGGCCGCTTGTTTATACTACTAATACCCCTCGGCCGACATCTTTGTGTAGACTAAAGTATGGGGTTTAAATAAAGGGACATAAATGGCCCAAATTTATCTCTATTATCTCTCCAAGCTTGCTTTTTTATGCGATGCGGAAGATATATGTAGAGTAGCCATATTGTGTATCTTCTGGCGCATAATTGTTGGCTCCTTAACAACTTTTCATAGTTTAATTTTATACAATTAATTAAATATATTTTCACGTCTCCTTAACAGATTTTTCCAGTTTGAGTGACATCTGCATATTTACAAAGTCCTAATGTATATAAATTATAGGAACAAAATATTAATATAATTATTCATTTTACGTTCATTATTCTAGAACAAGTTTAGTACCTACGAATCTCCGTCTAATGTAAATAGGAATATATCTTCATGTTTTATCTTGCAGCTACCGCTAATGACAATTATTTTATTTGTTTATATATACTTTATATCTGCGTCTGCAGACATTGTATTGTGACACATTGTAAGTTAGAAGATGTTAATATTTTTTAAGAACTTTGTGAATATAATTATTATTGAATTCGAAATTTTTATTTTTTTACTTAGCGAAAGTGCATCCTTTTAAGACAATAAGTCTAGTCTAAAACTAATTTACTAATTGTAATATTCACCAAGAATAATGTCCATTAACACGATTCTTATTGTCTACTAAGGGGAAAACACTTTGATATTGTTTTCTTAAAAATTTTTTAATGGTGCATAAGAAAATACATACGCGTGTGGAACCGGGATCGGGTCGCTAGTTGTATTTTAATTAATTAAATATATAATTGTGCATAACTTCGTATATTTACGATAACTTTTAGGTACAAAATTATTCATAATTATTCTTTTATTATGCAATTTACCGCTTGGAATCGACACAAATTATATGGAGTTTTAATTAAGCTATAACAGATAACGGATATAGCGATCGTTTGGACGATATAGCAGAATTATGAACTTCATATTAATACAAACATATACTTAACTTTATTTGGAGCCTCTTCTATAAACATTGTTTTTTTATGTTAAGGTCGACAGATAGGCTAACGTTCCACTTTATGCCCTTGATGGTAGGTGGCTATGGCTATAACACAAGAAATGCTATAGGTGCGCCGACCATAGAAGGATTAAGGATAAGGGATGGGGTAATGGGCTCTGGCATCCCTTACTCACTCACCGAAACACAACAGCACATATGCTATTATTTCACGGTGGTTTTTTGTAAAGGGGTAGGCCCAAATGTCCGTAAAATTCAGTGTGCCCTGCTACTACTTATATTTCAAAATAATTCAAGCAATGTTCAAGACAAGGCAGGAAAACACGAAAGGACTAGGGAATGCAAATGATATGATTTCCTTACTCAATTTTATGCATTAAAACTGAGATAAATAGTAGCAAAAAGAGGGCGATTAAAGTATTTACATTCTTACATTTCGTAATCGGCAAATGGACTACTTCATACATACAACTACATTATATATTATAAGTAAATACTCAACCCCACAGTTAAAATTCCAAACAGAAAAGTATGGCAGATACTTAGAACTGCGCTAGCGACCGTAGTAGGATTAAGGATTAGGAAGAAATAGGACAATGGACTCTATAAGGTTAAAACACAAGGTAGAAATAGGTAAACACCTATCCCTATTTTTAATAGGTATTACGAAATAAATCTTATAAAACATGGTGTATATTTTATAAGATTTATTTCGTAATACTTTTATATTTGAGATAGACTAGCAAAGATAAGATAACATTATAATATTTGCAATACCTACCTGTGTCGTTTGATAAAGAAATATCATTGATAATAATTTAAAACATATTATTGTTTTAACCGCTCAAGTGCAAGCGTGTTACACAATTAAGAGAACCCAATACCTTTCTTATCCCTTATCCTTAAGTGAATATTACACCATTAGGTATATTATAATGTTTATAGGGCTGTATTTAAGTAAATAAATAAATGTGTTCATTGGCGTTCTTGAGATTTGATCTATAGTCACTTCTTCGCACAATTCGTACGAAACAAAATTGTGCGAAACCTCTACTAAACCTCTGATGCATTCAAAAATATATTTTTAAAATTTCTTAATTAAATATTTAATGTATTTTTTCTCATTACATTGGTTTAATTATGAAAACTAAAATTAATTATTTGTTAAGTATTTAAGAAATTAAGTTCGCTATAATTATGTTTTCAAATGAAATATATAAGATACACATTTGTTGGAAGCCTCTTTGGGTAACAATATTTTTAACCTAAAGCCTCTTTTATTTTAGTTTAAGGTATAATTCGGGCCTAAATCAAATTCTAAACCAGTCGAAACATGTCTGCAGGTCTGGTAAGTGAGTCACAGTGAATATTTATAAATGGATTGTTCAATTAATTGCCCGCAGACAGGACGAGGAGTTTGACCTTCTGGGATAATTTTATCTGTTGAGACTGCAGTTAGCTGCATTTGTAACCCATTAATAATCTTATTAGTTGGGACCTTTTTATGCATATTCTTTTAACGCCGGCAGCCAGTTTACTTGATGGTAATTGGCTCCGTCGTCTTCTATCATCAAGTACATTATCATAAGGAAATGATACCTTCTTTGAAGTGATCTGTAGCGTCTTGTTAGAATACTTGGCAGGATTTTTAAATTGATTACAACGTTTTATGACCGCATTGTACTCGTACAATTGACAGCTTTCCAACTTAATCTAACACATGTTAAAAGCATTACGACTCGGTAGCCGCCTCCACTCCATGAATGCTTTTAAAACAGAGCAACACATTGACTATGATGTTAAACATTTTAAAGAGACAAAAAAATTTTGGAGAATTCTTATTTCTTATGCAACGCGTTGTCCATTAATCTGGATAAGACGAGTGCCTGACCTAATTCACAGTCTCATTACGAAAGAAATGAATCTTAAAAATTCCGTGCGAATTACGCTGAGCAAATTTGTTCGTGAAAAATCTTTTCTCTTTAATTTCCTAATAAAAGCCTTTTTTATTAAAATTTGTAGAAGGCACTTTTCAATTTTACTCTGTATCTGTTAAGATTTTCCCTATCTTTACAGATATGTAGTTTAGTTAGTTTAGTAGTTTATGTTAGCGACACCCTCAGTGACGTTTAATTGTATGAATTAAGCGCCATCTACCCTAATTAGTACGTACTTCTTAATTCATACCTACTTAACTTCGTCAAAGTTTGTTAAGATGTTAACAGATGGCGTAGTTTTCAGTTCTAACAAGTAGTCCTATGGCTGACAGTTCTTCTATGTGTGCCTCTAGTACAGGTAAGAACGATCCCCACCCATGATACACCCATGATAGTGGTTGCTTTGGCAGGAAACAGGTGGCAAAGATGTATAAAATTCCATCTTTAATTTATTTTAATCTATAAAACTCAATTTTATTTTATTTTATTTTTAAATAATAGTCAACATAACAATCTGCACATAAAATTAAAAACAAATTGCACAATACAGTTCAGACTTAAAATTGTACAATACAATATTTTTTTATATTTCATTCGTAACAATATCAAAACTCGCGCTGCTCATTGCCAGACACTTAGTATGGTTCCAACCCCCAGCCAGACACCCTTAAACTATAATATTTTGTAAATCTACTTACGTTATTTTGTAAAATCTGATTTAAATATATATTTTTTGGAGAACTATTACACGATGTTTCCTTAGTAGCCAGACATTTTCGAGGGTTCTATCATCCTGCCAGACGCATTGAAGTTTGATGATTGCGACTTGATAGTTGCGACAGCGCGGAGCATATGTAGCAGTCTGGATACAACATTTTCAAAACAATATTCATTAAAAAATTTATAATAAAAATAGCTGGCGCCCGCGACTTCGTCTTAATTTTAGAAAGAATAAATTAAAAAGTGTTGGATTCACGGGTCGTGTATGAAAGAAGTAGACTGTATAAAAGTCAACAGGCAACATCAAAAGGAAGTGGGTCGGCGGAAAAGCGCGCATTACTTCAATGAGAGTTTAAAGTTTTTTGAGGTGTATTTTTATACGATTGAGTTCAAATAGACTTTAACCTAAAATAAACTGAATAAAATTCGTCATTGATCTACAGAGCTCGTCGATTTGTTTTACAAAATCTCTTTTTCTGTAAAACAGTCAGAAAAAGATATTCTGTGAGAATTAGGTCTAGCTCTATATCCGCTAAGGATTCGCATTGATTATTGTGGTTGCATTGCGGATGCGAATATATGCAACAACACAGGTCCTGCAAATGGTTTGTAGAACAAGATCACCGCTAGTTCCAAACTAATCGTTCATATCAAACTAAGTACTTAAAATTAACTAAGTATTTTTTGTGTTTGACTCAAGAATTTGTTGAGTCTGCTCATGAGTTCAGCAGTACCTTTACCATGAGTTTATAATTACGCACTCGCTAGCGAGAACGTAAAACATTTATATGTATATCTGTCAATTTGACATTGACAATTGACATTTTTCCATATAAATATTTTACACTCTCCCTAGCGAGTGCGGTCATTTTAAAATCATGGTAAGGGTGCAGGTATCAACTAATATGGCCTCATACACCTCGTATTGGTATAAAATATTGGTATCTACAAGACCCCAACCTCTGCTGTTCTCCTTAAGTTATTAAAGAAGCATTAATCAAAAACGAATTCCACATTACTGCGGACCGAGCGAAGGCTTTTACGCTACGGGTGACAGTAATGACGGGAATGTAGGTCGGTTTGTAATGAGCGAACCCGGGTCAAATGCCGGAGCGACCCTTAAATAAATTAAAACACATATTCACTTATTGTTTTAACCCATTTTCTATTGTAAGAAAAATTATGTCTTTTGTAATATTTCAGTGCATTTGGAAATTTTAATAAAAATATTCTTCACAAGTGGCTCACTCCCGGCTTTGCGCGAGGTGCAATTTTATATATACAAACCTTTCTCGTTTATCACTCTTTCCATAAGTGAAAACCGAATTTGAATTGATTTAGCCATTCTTTCGCAATTGCTTCGACAATAGATGGCACTTAACAGCCTATCTTAACTTTTTTTATTTTAACTACAACTTTTAAAAGTAACCGCAAATTTCTATATAAATTATTGACAAAACGCAAATCACTTGTAGATCTATATTTTATGAGCTTGACGTGTTAATATAGTGAACTGACCAAAACAAGGCACAATTTGCGAGAATAATCCCAACAATATTTATAAAGTCGTTGTAGCACTAGCCTTTCATATTAAGTTCTGAAACTTGGCAACTTTGGTGGCGCAACTTGAGCAGACCTCGCGGTATCGCCCATTGGCAAACATTCAAAAATTGCTGAAGCTTAAACATTAAAACAAGACTACAAGTACAAATTAATAAGTGTTTTTGCAAACACTAAGGTTATCTACACTAATAAATTAAATTGAAGTGTCTGTTTGTAATCTGAAAATAACTGCTTTTTACTAAATGTATATAAAAATAAATCCGATAGAGGCACTTATAACAAAAAAACTATTTTTTTTTTTAAAATCTGTTAATTCCAGTTAATTTACGAAACGGCTGGACTGATTTAGACGGGACTGTCAGATAGCTGATGCTATGAGGATTAATTTAGGCTATTAAAAAAACTTTTTAACAAAAATTTAACCGCCGAAAAAACTGAAAAGCAAAAAATAATAAACCTTTTTTTATTTAACCTATAATAACTAAGTTCTTAAACTAATGTAAGCTTACCTAAGTAATTTTGAGTCGGCGTGTGGCCGCGCCGCCGGGCATCACGCTTTACGTAATTAATTAATTTGCTTATTTGGCGGCGACTCAAAATTACACATATATATATTACTTGTCTTGTCAATTTCTTTGTCAATTTTGCCTGTCAACATGTGAACGAGACAATAAATACGGACACTCATACATTGCAGTAAACAGCCAGTCATCTACAATATGTAACTGTAGTATTTAGCTAATGAGTCATATAAATGCATCATCGCATTTCAAGTGATGCAATGGATCTCTATCAACTCACGTTACCACTTTAATTAATTTGTCTGATATAACCAGCTCGTTTAAGATACATTAAAATGTCTCATCACACATTTTATCGTCATCAATATTCTTGGTACAATTTTTTTTTTTTAATAGATTCACAGTTATGGATTTATGTAAAAGTTAAAACCTTCATCTTAATGCCAAGCATTGTTTAACTGTTTCAGAATCGTTTTTAATCTGTTTAAGTTTGTCTTGTTATAATAAAAACATTGGCTCCCTCTAGATACATGGATACAAATACTCTAGATACAAATGTGGCCTATGTCGGAGAACAGCCCAATCACAAAAGTACGCATGATGAAGATTAGATTAGTAAATAAACTATAAAATAAAAATTTATTTTATTACCTACTCAATTTTATTGAACCGTCAAACTGTCTGACGACCTTAACTTAAAAAAATAACAGGACAACTTAAAGGCAATTTTAATGATTTCATTATTACTTTACACTAGCGACCCGCCGGCGGTTTCGCACGGGTGTAATTTTATTTGCAAACTATATCTATACTAAAACTTTCATCATTTATCTCTCTTTCTATTAGTGAAAACCGTATCAAAATCCGTTAGGTGGTTTAGAAGAAAATGGCAAAACATTCATTAATGAAGTAAGCGAAAGAAGATTCAATTTCTAAAAAGTCCAGTCTCGAAAGAAACTCCATTTAAACACTGCTACTAATTCTAAAAACATTGCAGTTCTATAGCAAAACTGTATTTTTTTTCATGATTCCAATGAATCACAAACTCAGAACGTGGAGATTCCAGAAATACTCCCACTTCCTGAAACCGTGGCCGTCCTCCACCTTTTATAAAACAAAGCGCCGTTTGAATCACCGCTCTCTGGAAGATGAGCGGTTAAACGTAACATTTCACAATTTGAGTTGCCGCTCATTTGGCCCACGACCAAAATATTTTGTCATCCAGTTGAATCACTTTCTGATTGTCATAGCTTCGGCCGAGTGTGCCCTCTCAATATTATCGGAACTTTATCTTTTCGATAATATTTCCAGTTATTGATTTTGATAATGCAATTGTAGGCACCTACTTTCAAGGCTACAGTGTCTAACATAATCATTCAATAAACTCAGTTCTCATTAAAGTTATTATCTTTTAATTATTATTACAAGGTTTTGATTTTAATAATAATAGGAAAGTAACTAACATTTTAACGCAAAATTTATTACATACAAATATACATAATCTAACTTTTCTAGCCTATTTATTCAATTTTCAATTCTATTGTAAACACATTGTTTTTTCTATAATATTAAATGTTTTTATTTTGTTTTTTCATTATCACAAATTATTATCACAACTGGCTTTTTCAAGTCACGACTTTCCGAACATAGCATATTTGGACTCACGAACTGCAGTCATAAGCAGAGTAGCATGTTTGGCAGCAGTTAAGTTACCCTCCCCTAAAAGTTGAAGATTCACCTACAATCGAAAAAAAACTTAAGGTGTCAGGCAGGGCTGTCAAGCTGCCTGACACCACTTAATATAAAAAACGAAGATAAATAACAAAACCAGAAAGTAGATCCAGTAACACAGAAACCTGAAATAGGCGAATGTTCTAATTTGTTTTTTGTTTATATTAATTGGTACAATTTATTACAATTTTTTTCCGCTCGCCACAAATTCCGGATTAGATACTTATTTACCGAGAAATGGTGGCGATTCATTCATTTTCAACAAAATCAGGTCGAAGATAAAAATAAGTGGTTCACTCACTGAAACACATTCTGTTTTCAGGAAATCATATTGTGCTTCTTTTTCCTGTGATTTGGTTATTATTAAATTATTTAAAAAATATTATTTGTTTATTATTTATGTATTTATTATTATTAATTTTATAACCTAACCAATATTATAAATGCTAAAGTGAGTTTGTTTTTTACGCTTTCAGAGCTTAACCACTCAAGCGATCTTCATGAAATAATTCATGAATCATGCATGACACGTTGTCAGGGATACAGAAAAACAAATACGCTATATTTCATCCAGAGAAAGTACTGTACCTATTGGATCATCTAAAAACATAAATGAAAAATTCATCTCAGGACTGACAAAAATGTAATGTTTGAATAACACCGAAAGTAAATGGGCGGAGACGATTGTCGCGTGCCGAAGCTTGTATTTTATAAAATTATATTTATTGTAAACGTTATAACGTCCATCTATATATTTCATAAAAAAAGGCGTTTCATAAAAAGGCGTTTTAAGAAAACCTCACATCATTTCCTAAACTTGTTCCCATAAAATTTTGAAATCATTATCAGATTACAAGAAGTTTAATCTGTGAAAGCGACTTCTTTATCCTCACACTATAAATAGATCATACTCGTCGTCGGTGACACATCTAAAGGTAGTTGAACCCGTGCGACTCTGAGTTACGAATTCAGGTTTCAGTATCAATAAGATACTTACCAAGACTATTGAAAACTATCTTTACAAATAGCATCTCATTTTTATTGCGGTCTTTCAGGATTCGTTCTGTAGAAGAATAATGTTACAATCTATAAGTACCAAAGAACTCGAGCAAGTACCTATGTTATATTAGAACCTTGATCTGATCGCTGTTGTTCGTAGTTCCTTTACTTAATTAACCAGTCCGATCTTTTAGTTTTAACCACCTAAGCCTGATGTATTTAAAGTTTTTCTGTGTCTCTTTTTATGTGTGTCATGTTTATGCAGATAAGTGTTTCATCTTATTCTTCTCCTTCTATCAATAACTTACTAACTAATAAACATTTAATTGAAGTTTTAATAAATTTGAACCTTTTATATATATATTAGATATTTATTAGGTTTATTTAGTTTTATATTTTAGTTCAGTTTAATTTTATTTAGGATTTATTTTCAGATATATGGATATTGGATATATGGATATATGGATATAAAAATATTAAAATAATGCTAATAATTTGTTATTGTTAATATTAACAGAAATATGTCTATTACATTTGGTTACCCGCTCTACAATTTCTCAGTTCGCAGATGTAACCGCATTGAGGTTACGCAATTTCGCAAGCTGGCTGCGAATTAGAGAAATCAAACATTTCATACTTTAATATAATTTGTATTTAACAGTAAATAACCACGTATTCAAATGGTAAAGAGTATAATGAAACAGTAATTAATTAAATAGGTTTAAAAGAAACACTTTCAATCGTCTCTTTGTTTTTTGAAAAAATAGTCCTGAAAAAATAATAAAAAAATAAAATGACGATCCTGAAAAGAAACTCAGTATATCATTCCTTAATATAATTTTGATAGTAAACATATTAGAGATACGTTTAAAATAAAGGGTTTTTTTATTGAGGTGCAGCGAAGCAGACAGGCTTAATCACAAGTAACACCAAGAGGATGAAAGTGCGTTACTGACTGTTTTACGATAAAAGGACCTGTCGAACCGCGACCTTTGTCCAACGTCGATCCGTGGCCCTTATTAAGCCCTTAATAAGTGTCCTGCCCATTGCTACTGCACATTTCATACTTAACGTTTAAGTGGCAAATACGAGTAAACCGCAAAGTTGTGCCGGTGATCTTCTTTTGTCTACGGATCTCCATAATCCAGATTCGATCTCGCAGAGTAATTCTGAGCATAGACCTATAGAGCTTTCCATAGCTCATTGAGTTTCCACCATTTATTTATTTTTTTATTTAATGACTTAATGATTTTATTTACGAGGCCCGTAATTAGAGAAAATTAAATTTCTTATAAAACGGATCCACTTATTATAAGAAAAAAACACGTTATTTGTGTTAAACAATGTAGACGTTTTTAATTTTGATGTTTTTTCTTCTGACACAAAGTATAATTACTTCAACGGACTTTTCAACGGCTCATTCAACGGGCTCATCAATACCTATTATAATTCAATGTTCAATTGAAGTATAACTAAAAAAACATCCCCGAAAAGCAATAACAAATCGAGGGAGCACGATAAGCGAATAAACAAATGTTTCAATGAAAACAAATTCCTATTACGTCCCGTCAAATTTGATAGACGCGAGCCAACAGTGCCGGCGGCTACACGATTCGGGAGGAAACCGGGAGGAAAGAGCGAAGGGTGGCTGTCAAAAATATTTACCGAGAGTGACAAGGAATTTTCTCAGATATCCCGTTGTACGAAACGCCTCTAGGCGTTCGCTCGGAAAATTGCTCGAAATCGAAATGGAAGAGAAAAAGTATGCCAAGAACTCAGAATACTAACACAGGGTGAAATATTATCTTCTCTATATATATCAGCCTTTAAAAGATTTTCTTAGATGTCCACCCTGAAATTCTATTCTAACTATTGGTGAAAGAATATTTTTATATCGGATGAGTAGTTTCGCAGATTAACCTCCTACATACATACAAACAAACAAACAGACATACGTACAAACTTTACCTCTTTATAACATTAGTATAGATATACATTTCTTCTGTTCTTGTGTGAGATAGATATACATTTCACAATGTATATCTATCTCTACATAATATTACAAATTGAAGTCGCTTTCCGCATCTGTCTGTTTTTCCGCCAACTTCTTCTAAACTACCCAACGGATTTTGATATAGTTTTCACTAATGTAAAGTAAAAAATTGCATCCGTTTGAATCCAGGGCCGGGTTGCTTGATAAAAGAACTTTTAACTAAGTATCTGTTGTCTAATATGTCGTATGACTCAAAGAAGGTCTGGTTTTTTAGTGAGTATTTACTCATATAATTGTACCGTATGACAAATAGGCTAACATATGTAGATTTCGCAATGTAAGGACGTACAGTATCTTCTTCTTTTTCTTCTATCTACGTTTTTCTAAATCTATAATGTATGTTTTCTAAGTTGTACTTAAATCTCAGTCCAGTAGAAAACCATAAAAGTACAAAGCTAAATAAAATTTCATTTGCATGAATAATTATACCTAACACTTTCTTTTTATTAACGCTCCCTCTAGCCCTTGGGGTGTTATAAAGTGAAAAACATTTTAAATTTTCTTTCCGCTCCACGGGAGAGGCAGATTTGTTTACAAACAACATTCATTGTAGTAGGCACTCTCAACAAAATGGATTGTTAATTTTCAAAGGTCGTTGACAGCCGCCCTTTATCCGATAAACTTTATGTAAACAAAATAAATCGTACCTCGTCCTCGCTTGCTTTCAGTTTAAAACGTTGCTATTAATATATTTTATGTAATATATACAAAATGCTATCAAATTTTACCATCAATCATATCATGTAGTGAAAATCGTTTTCTTCACTTAAATATTACCTACTTGGCGACTAGCCCCCGGCTTTACACGGATGCAATTTTTTAAATACAGACGAAAAATATTATCTAAGACGCTTGTAGTATTAATAAAAATATTAGTCCCATAATTAAATCAATTTTTATTGAAAGATATTTGACAAAAAGTTATAAAAGGCTAAGCAATAGGGCTATAGGTTTAAGTCTGTTTTGTGTGTAATTTTAACATCTTTTATTTTTTGGATACTGAGCGAATGACCATTGTGTGTTTTTGACTGAATTGAATATGTATAAATGATTGTTTGATTGAATTGAATATGTATAAATTAATTTATATGCATATATAATTTTTTTGCATGCATGCATGCATGTGGTAGCTTTTAAATGTAATTTTTACAAGTTAAACTGTAATATGCAATTTTTTTTATAACTTATATGATCTGTACACTATTACGTTGGGTATGCTTAATATAAATAAATATTAAAAAAATTAATTATTACTTACTGTTTAAAAATATATTTTTATAATGCAAACGCATCGATGATTAAATAATGCATTGCACACAAAGAACATTATGTGCCTACATTTTTCCTAGTTTCCTAGTAATCATGCATTGCAATTTACTTACTATCCGACCTTGTTTCATGTGATTTATCCAAGAGTAGATACTGGTATATATTTCCTACTACTAGATTATAGTGATATGTTGTTGCTTAGTTAGATACCTACTTTTCTTACTGCAGAGAAAAAATATCGAATATATGCGTATTTATATATTTGTTTATCTACACTATTTTTTATGATAATTTATAGACACTCGAATACAATAAAAATAAATTTATCTATTACCGGTTTGGAGATATATTTCTAGGGGAAGAAACCGACAAGAAATCTCCTTAGTTGCTACGTTGTTATTAAACCCTAAAGAATGTATACAAAAAAGTACTTATATATAATGCAAGAAAAGTGTATTATTTTATGTCGAATGAGAACGTAAGTTACCTACAGGGAGACAAACATTTACGAGTAAAACAGAAAATTGGCCTTAATTCCTGGATTTTGGTGACATCGATTGAGCGCTCACAAATAGAATATTTGTATTACAAATAGAACACAAACTTTAGCCCGCAACTTCGTCCGTAAGTGATGTGAGGTACTCTTATGTACTTTTTGGAAACCTTGATAACGTGTATGCAAAATTACATACTAAAGGTAAGATAAGGTTATAATAAAGTAGGATAAGGTTCAATTATATTTTTATACTAGCTGGTGCCCGCGACTGCGTCCGCGTTCAAAATATTATAAAGCCTAATAAAGCCTTTATCGATAAATGGACAATCCAACACAAAAAGAATTTTTCAATTCGAACCAGTAGTTCCTGAGATTAACGCGTTCAACCATACAAACAAACTCTACAGGTTTATAATATTAGTATAGTATGGATAATATAATTAATTGTATTTTTAACTACATTGAGTGTTTATTAGACTCTTTAAATATAATATTTTCGGGTTATTTTAAGTAAAATAAAGCATTGAAATGTCAACAATTTTACTTTTCTTCAGGACTTACGTATATATAACACTTTCCGATTACATTTTAATATAATGTAACAAAATTAAACACTCCCAGTTTCCCAGCATCCGCAATGTATCCGAGAATCAATAACATTACACGTATATTATGTACCGGCATTAACACCGTATTAAATCAAGTGTATCTACGGGAAGTTTACGTTTACGCCACGACTAACAGAGATTGATAGTCGCAATAACAATCAGAGAGCTCTCTATGGCTGCTGGTTTTCCTGCTAGATAATACGATTTCACTCCATTACCGTTTTTCCTGAAATCGTTTGATGTGCGCAACAAATGAAGATAGTTCCGCACATTTATTTTTCTATTTTCGACATAGGAAGAGACGCCGTAGCCCAATGCGATGAACGCTTGGGAATCATTGTTAATTATCGTAAAGAATCCTAAAGAAAGACTTAAGATCTTTGAAGACATGTGAACTCTTGCCAATTGTACATGTAAGGTTGGCAGACTTTAGCCCACACTTCTTCATACATAGATTCCTCATTTCACTACATTATAATTCGATATATTAGGTTATTTTATTCATATCCTATAGTTTTGTTGCATCGGTCATTCCAATAAAATCCAATCGGCTGTGACAAGTATTCAAATTACTGATCAATCTGTTACAATTTTTACATTTTCTTCAAAGCTTCTTTTACAAGAACTCATAACGGATTAATGATATCGATATATAAACTAACTAAGAAGCCTTTTGTTTACCGTCGCAAGACCGCCGGGCGTTATACAAACAGTAGTCCCTGCGGTAAGCGTTTTACTATGTTTGTAATGCGGATGTTTTATACAGCAAGGACAAATAGTGCAGTGCGCATACATACAGACATAAGGTTTTCTAAGTACATACATTTGTATCCATTTACGTTGTTTACGAAGTCTATGTGTTATTGGGTTAGTGTAAATTATTACAAAAGTTACCAAATATTATGGAGTCTATTTTTGATTTTTGAGTTGTGGTTACATTACAAATAGTCTTCAATTCAGTATCTATCAATGCAGTAAACAGAGCACACAAAAATTGAGCAGCCCCACCCCCTTGCAAAAAGATAACCGTTAAATAACAGAATATAATGAGTGATTAGCTGATGGGGGCACCAGCAAATTCGTAAATGCTGTAGGTTTTTGTAAGTTAGGAACCCCGCAACTTCGTAAGTTGGTTTTTTGAAAATCCCACAGGAACCTAACATTTTTACAGGATAAAAAGAATGCTATAGATAATCATTAATATCCAGGTAATCATTAATAAATCAGTGAAAACCACATTCAAATCGGTTTAGCCGTTTCTTTAGCGTGCGCAAACGCACATGCCATAAAATTGTAAAAACTATTTATTTGACCTCATAAGTAAAACCCCTGACCGCATGTTCAGAGTATTTCCGTTGGTTCGATTGATAGGACACACGTACAAATTGCTTTTTTGGAAAAATAAATTAAGTATGTAAGGTACAAAATATTTGTTGTAAATATCGGGCTCTTGCGAACCCTGCCTGAAATGCTAGTAGATCAAAATACACATATTGCTGTTGTATAATGCGAATAATAAAACTACAATCCATTCGAACGGGTTGTTTGGGGACGTATAATAAAATAAAATGAAAACTGTATCCGTAGTTGAACTGTAAAAGCGATATCACAACCCTCTGGCTTATTGCCACCCTCTGTGACAATCGTACGAGTTGGCCTTGCGCGAGAAAGTGGCCCAGGTATTTACCACTTGGCAAACAACCATCAACCGACCCCTATACTGTTTTATTGCGTATAACCGACTACGTCGTCAATACTGGCAACATTAATAACCTTCGCTGCCTTCAATAAATCTATGTAACAGAATCGTCCTTGAAACTTTCTTTTCTCAGAATATCCATGTGGTATTATATACTTACTAGCTGGTGCTCGCGACTTCGTTCGCGGTGAAAATTTAAAAAAAGGAATATAACGCTTGACCTCGTGTTGCTATAACACTTTGGCCAGGCGTTAGTTTTATATTTTTTATTTATCCCTCGGGAATATGTCCTGTCTGGTATCCCAGACAACGTGTATGCAAAATTTCATGGTGATCGGTTCAGTAGTTTTTCCGTGAAAGAGTTACAATCATCCATACATCCAAACATACTTTCGCATTTATAATATTAGTATAGAAGTATAGATATAGAAGATATAGATATAGTATATTTATATTTTATAGTATATAGTAGTATATATAGTATAGTATATAGTGTATATATATATATATATATAGTATAAAGTATAATATTAGTACAAATTTTTTACTACTTAGTTGGTGCCCGCGACTTCGTCCGCGTTAGTTAAAATAAAAGATATACATTGGCTCCTAACATTATACTTGTTCCAAGCGTGGATCTTTTAGATACAACTTTTACCTAAAAAATTTTATACACAGAGAACTATATTTTATATTTATTAATAAATATTATTATATAATATTATTTTGTTAATGAAATAATCAGAAACGCAATACAATTCACAAATTAATATTCAAACATTTACAGATCGATGCCCTTGTAATATTTACAAAGGCCGCTTCATCACTACATCATTGTTGCATTAATAATTGTATTGAGAGTGTTTAATAATTTTTCTTAATCATCACCTTCCTTTAAACTAAAATGAAACCCTTTTCTGATTGGATTGGGATTTTTTTTTACATGCTTGCTTTTGTTTTTGATTAATATTTTGAGTAAGTACAATATTTTCTTGTGTGCTTTATAACTTGACTTCCTCGTATATCGCTTTTTCCATTATAGTTAAATAAAAATCATATCAAAATCCGTTGGGTGGTTTAGAAGTTAGCAAGAAAAACAGACAGAAGTGGATAAAATTACAAAAAATATATAAAAAAAATTACTTCATAATTATGTATAAATACATAAAATATATACATTTATAATGTAAATTTTATTACTTTAGAAAAGCTTACCATTTGTATCTGTCTTAAGTGCCGAACTACCTAACGCTGAGTTAAACTAACCAGTTTAGTCTCGACAAACAACTTTCCTTTTTAACTTATCTACGATTAATTGAGTCTGTTTAATCTGATAAAAATTAATTCTCTTTGCAGGTAAGTCACGCGTGCACACGTCAATTCGGAAAACACGTAAGAGGACTACGATATTAACTTTCGAGACAATGTCATTAGCCCGGGATGAAACTTTAAAATTTCAATACATTTCAACGTCTGAAAACACTTCATAAAACAGTAGTATATTAAAAAAAAAATGGTCTGCCTCGTTTTTTATGTGAATACGTGTACGTTACGAGTAATATTGTCTTTGAGCGTATTATATTAATTATATACTCGTATGTATATCTAACGAATTCAAATAAACTACCAAACGAATTCTTAGATCGAGTGTTTCTAATTAAATTTTGGATGTAGATGATAGATATATAGCTACAGCATCAAACTGTATAGCCCGATTTTGTTATCATTAGTTTTTTGAATTGCCTCCCACTATGGAAGCGCATTAATGACAAAAAACTTTAATTACTGCTGCCCCTTTTGCAAAAATTAAATACTCATAATTATTAAATCATTAAACACGACACTGTGACCGCATTTCATATATAGAACCACCGCAGCATCCATCTCTAGGGAAATGCACCTACTTTCTTTCTACTGCATCTAGCGGGCTCTGACCAAAGACTCAAAAAAATTAAAAGTCGTAAACGCTTCTGTAAGTTCTTTAAGTTCTTTTAGGATTAACGTTCTTAAACGTAGATTCATAGAGTTTATATTCAACTGTTGGTTGCTTTCAAATAGGCTTTAATACGTCGTGCTGCAAGCCATTTATTTCACGAAGTGTGGCAGTCGTTAGCCAGCTGCGGTGAGCGCGGCACGTGTCGGTCAGTGGATAATATTAAAAGGGAGACGCGACCCTATGAATTGATATTCCGTAACATGTGCTGTGCTTAGAAGATGACTGGTGGTGATATTTGCTGCAGTCAAAAATGGTATGCGTTTGTTTGGAGGCGTAGCTGAAAGGGAGCGATGCACTTACGGGCACTGCTCTCTCTCGATCGGACTGCCGGCATGAAGGGCCAACCGGTTTGGTGAGACCACTTTGCCGATCAGCACTATTGTCTAGAGTAGAGTAGAAAGCCTTACACTTCGTTTTCTGTACATGCTCGTATTGTGGTTCTTCAAAAGATATGTAACTTTGTAGCAAATATATTTTTTAAAGTTCATCACCAGCTTTTCAGCACAATGTATGTATTTTCTCCTTTCTCTGTTGTAAAGTGGTTATAAATAGAAGATGTCAATAAGCTCCGCGTATACAATCGCCTATTTATGTATTCGATGCGACTGAGCTTTGGTGAGCTTTTGAATAACACATGCACGATTCAATACTTATGCAATCGTGGTTTCGTTTCGGTTTCAATGTGAATTTAAATATTTTTTAATGCGTTTACTTTTTACGACATTGTTATTTCGGTTTAGTAGAGGTTTCGCACAATTTTGTTTCGTACGAATTGTGCAAAGAAGTGACTTTAAAATTAAATATATTTTTAGTCGCTGTTTCGCACAAATATTATTTTCATAAAAAAAACTTGAACCAAAAGTACACGTGTTATAAAAATAAACGTCGTCACTGCTTTGTTTGCATAACAATTAGGCACCTGATTATTTTCTTAAATCTTCGTGCAAAATAGCAAATTATTACATCTAATACCTAGGTATTGTAATGCATAAAACTAGTTCTTGCCCGCAACTCCGTCCGCAAATCTTTATAAAATTTAGCCTATTGTTACTTAGATTATATTAAGTAATCTAATGTACGTGTAAACTAAAGATCAACATCAATTCAGTAGTTTTTGCGTGAAAGGGGCTTCCGTACAATCTCAAACTTCCGCATTTATAAGTAATACCTATATTTTAGCTGCGACTTCAATCCTTGCATTTTTATTCTATGTGTTATTCTGATGAATTAACTAACTGTAAAACTTTAATAAAAATCCGTTCAATAGTTTTTGCGTGAAAGAGTAACAAACATCCGCCGTACATCATTAAAAACTTTCGCATTTATTACACTAAATAATACTAAGTAAGAATCTACTTATTGAATTCAATAAATTCTATAAACTTATTTGGAAAGTGATACAATTAACACTATATAGCAACTTCTGACACTTTCAGACATTCGATACTGTTTTAAGAAAGATCATAAATCTCTCAGAAAACTTACTTTCAACATTATCAAATTACATCAATTATAAGTTATAAAGAAGTTTTATATAACAACAAGATGCTTAAATAACACTTCTTTACTGAATTAACTCAATTTCTTTGAACAATGTTTCGAGATTACATAAGGGTGGTTTTTTTTTTAAATTGCATTTCATTTTTTAATATATTTACTTATAATGCCGATATACGATACCGACATACACAAACATATCGACTACTTATAATGCCACTAGCGATTTTTCCTTTTCCTTCAAATTATACAAACAAATCTTCTTCGTTATAGCTTTTTCATTAGCGCTGAAACCTTTGGGTGGTTTAGAACTAGCGGCAAACAGACAGGCGAACAGCGACATTATTTTATAATATAATATGATAGACATTTTATAATACATGTAGATGTATCTAGAAAGATATATAGATAATGCAATTAAATTTATTGTGTTTTGTAATTGCTTATTAATAAGTAATAAGAACTTTCCATTATTTTCATAAAACAACTACACTCCATTTATTCCGATTAAATATAATGTAAGTATATAATCTTCAATAGTAAATTTAACATTAACACAATAAATAATTTTAATTTATAACCTTTAATGAATTTTATAAATGTTATTTTAATTAACATATATTTTGTAAATATAAAAAAATATATATAAATATTTAAAACTTTATATAATCGATATTATTTTAAGTAATATACTATTTTGTGTAAGTTAATCTATTATTTTTTCTAAATATGTAACCCACAATCATATTTCTATAGGTATAAAAGATGTAAATTGTAAATAGTATAATTGTGAAAAAAAAAAATGAATTTGAAACCTTGACGTGAAATCGGAAGTGTTTCACTTTATGGTTTTAAATTCAATGTCACTGATGCGGAATCGTATTTTGAACTGTTTCGTTTCGGACATGGTCCAACTGAAGCGACAATAAAATGTACTGGCGGTAATAACTCTTCAATAATCATATAAAACTAGCTGGTGCCCGCGACTTCGTCCGCGTTGAAAAATAAAAGATATAACACCTGGAACAATATGTAAAGGAGTGGCATGACATGCGTCACTCAGCGCAGGCATTTGGGCAGTTCATCTGACAGCAGAAGCCATTCCCTTAAGCAAGGGTTACACAGTTAATAAATATCACATTGATGGATCACAAAAAATCCAGGCTTTGTCAATATTCTTGCTTATAAGAAAGAAAGAAAGAAAGAAAGAAAGAAGAAGATCGTAACAAAAGAACCTGTGGCGTTCTTTTGTTATAGGCGACCAAAGCTGTCTGTCGACCTTAACATTAAAAAAAAAATACGCCCGACATACATTGACGCCTGACATTGTACTTTTGCCAAGCGTAGGATCTTTGTCTTTAGATAGCTGTGCCTGCGGCTTCTCCCATGTGAAATAATCACTGGATATTATTATTTTTTATTGAATGAGTTAGTTTCGAAGATTACCTCCTACATACAAAAAAAAACGGTTGAGTAGTCGTCTCGCACAATTTTGTTTCGTATTCATCCAAAATTGTGTGAAGACCCAACAAAGACGTACAAACCTTACCTCTTTATAATATTAGAATAGATGGGGGCCACTTTCTTCAACATTAGGTACAAATTAAAAATGCCGGTGGAACTCGGCCATTGTTGTCGGCTTTACTGAATTGTTACTGTGATGATGAAATGTATACAGAATACAAATGAGAACTCTACGTAGGATTATTCGTCACATAGTTATTCACTATATATAATGACATAGTTGTAGGTAGAATAATAATAATAATATTGCATAACATCAACAGTTTACTTTTTTCGTCGCAAATTACAAAACGACAGAGTTATATTGGTTTACCTTTTGTCATTATTAAATAGATACTTACATGTGTGCAGATAGACTAGCTTTTCCCCTCAATTTCATCCGCAATCTACCGTAACAGTAAATTTGCTTACATAGTGGGAGGAGATTCAGAAAACTGATAAAAAAATCGGGGCATTAAGTTTGATGATCTATCATCTATATCCAAAATTTAATTAAAACGCTAGATAGCTAAAGAATCGAAGAATTTTTTGGTATATATATGGAATAATCGAATTCGTTGGATATATAGAAATATATGTAATATATATTACGATGAAAGAAAGAATTACTCGTAACGTACACACTCATTTTTTTTCTGGATTAAGGTACGAGTATGTCCCCTGGCAACGTGTATGTCGTCAGCCTATCTGCTAACCTTTACATTAAAAAAAAATAATTATTACTAAATAATGTAGAATGCCAACTAAAAATAAACAACTTGTTTTAATAATCAAACTTCTTGTGAATTATTAAGTATGAATAATATAAGTTAAATTATAAATAGAAATGGTTTTAAAATAAATTTAAGCGTTTATAATGAGATCAACTTAACTCAATTAGTTATGTATGTATGTTCTAGTACATTGGTTTAGTTACAATGTTAACGAAAACAATACACCATTTGTCATTCTAACTATAATATATGTTTGTGTGTTTGTTATGCTTTTACGCCTTAATTACTCAATTAATTGAAATTTTGCATATACGTTGTCAGGGATACAGAAAAGGACATGAGGTACATTTCATCCAGAAAAAGCATTGTTCCCGAGAAATCATCTGAAAATAAAAATAAGCTTATTTTTAATTTGTATTATAGATTTACAGTAGTGAATTGTTATTAATTACCTGATTAAATAAATAAAGTTATAGTTTAGAAAAATAAATGTTCTAATATAATAAGACGGGCGCGGACAAAGTCGGAGGCACAAACTAGTTTATTATAACGTCGTCGTTAAAATTACAAAAAAGTACTTATTCATAGAAAGCTACATAGAGCAAATTATATATTTACAATTTATATCGTAGCACACCGCATTACCTCATTGTACCGAAAACAGTAATAAACAAAACTATAATTTTTTAATTTTTTAATTGGATAATTGATAACATCCTCAGTTTTAATGTTACAAGAATGATTCTTGTGTTGTGTACGGTTTCCTGGCAACGCATAATGTAATACTTCTTAAATTTTAATCAAGTTATATGTGTCTACGCTTAGACAAATTGTCGATGAATAATAATTTATCAAAGGACTTATGACTATAACTTGGTTAAATACTATTTACTCTATGCTATAACGTAAACATACAACATTCGATTGAAGACACACAAGAGACAAAAACCAAGGATAATACTGTTTACTCCTTGTCTAATATTGTAATGTGTTTACATATTGTCTCTTGAAATTTGAATGGTCAACAAATTCAATTTTCAAATATATAACGCCTGTTATGCTTTTGTCAGGCATTGGATTTTTTATTTTTAGATGTTCCCTCAGGAACAGTACTTTTTTCTGGATGAAAGTTACCCTATTTCCTTTTTCGTATTCCTGACAATATAGATAGATATATGTGAAATTTCATCATGATCGGTTGAATAGATAAGGCGTGAATAAGTACCAGACAGACAGACAGTGTCATTTATATAGTATTTTCATATTTATATAGTATTTTATCGCCCATAAACTAACTAGAGATCGCCTATCGCCTATTCCAAGTGACCGGTGACCTTTTACAAACTAAACCTTTTAAAACTTTTAACGTCTAAAGAATTATTTAACAATTCCATAACTTTCAGATTAGGTTAGGATTAACAGTCTTACAGGTATGTAGAAAATTATGACTATATTATCAAGTTCAGTTTAGACCCATAAATATAATAAAGACGAAAATCTTAACATGTAAATCTTACAGTCTGATATTATAGTTTGAAATTTGTCTTCTACAGCCAATTAATTTACTTTTTTTAATTTTTGATAAAAAGCTATTAAAAACTAGATTTACTATCTAGTTTTTAATAGTTAAACTAGTTATACTCTATTGCCTATTCCAAGCGACCGGTGACCTTTTATGAGATACTTGCTTCCGCGCCTAAATAATTATTTTTCGGCTGAGACATAATTTTAACCTGTCTAGGTTAGACAAGGATTAAAAGTCTATACTAATATTACAAAGAGGTAAAGTTTGTTTGTTTGTAAGTAGGAGGTAATCTTCGAAACTACTCATCCGATTTAAAAAATTCTTTCACCATTATTTAGATTGGAATTTCAGGATGGACATAAGCACTGTGTGGTAATAATTTAGTGGGTAATAAAGCTGTGACATAGGCATATCCTTAAAATAAAGGTCTAACGCTTGGCGAAAGTCTAATGTCCAATCCGCCGGAGGAGGCTCGGGCGTAGGCGGCTGCCCTATGTTCGCCGCCTTCCACCTTGAGCGGGATCCCGGCGATGGTCTTGGGGGAGACTGCCGCCCGTCGTAAGGTCCCCGAGATGGCCGGCGTACCTCCACTTTCGGGTACGCGCCGAGGTTCTGACAGGGAGCGTAGGCTTCCCCGCGCTGGATAGCCGTGACGGGACACCGAAGTCGTGTCATAACGTCCCCGCCCATCAACGGCCGCTCTAGAAAGAAAGCCGGTAGAAATCTGACATAACCCCGCAGTGTCCCCTACACCGCCGGGTATCCAAGAAATCAATGTATATCAGGCGATATACCAGACAACGTCGCGGGCACCAGCTAGTTATATTATATTATTTAAGTGTTAAATAGAAACTTCTGTACATTATTCATTAATATTTTTCTAATTCTCTCAAATTATTTCCTTTCTACCGGGTCGTCAAAGAAAGTATAGATATAATGAATTCCAATTTGGGTCGTTCTTATTAACACTGCCAATACGAGTATAACGAGCGATTGAATCATGTGCCGTAATTATGAAAGTTCAAGTAACGGTTATACGTATTATTTTCAGCGAAGCGACTAACTGTGAACACAATGGTAATGTTTGCTTACTCTAATGGCCGAGATACTGTTCAATTTATGGTGTAATTTGCGAACAATCTCCAATAATAATTTCTAGGTCACATTTCATTATGGCAGGCTGTGTGGATATCTACACCATATTACTAATCGATGCTCAAATTTGGCAATTGAGGCTTCGCCAAAGAGCCAAGAATACCTACTAATATTATAATCCTAATCTTAGTAATATTATAAATGCGATAGTTTGTATGTTTTTTGCTCAGTCACGCAAAAACGGATTTGGATGAAATTTGGAACAGATAGTTCGTTCGTTTAATAATATATTTTAAATATATATGAATAATTAATATGTAGATTATATCACACTATGTTTTATGAATATGTGTGCGAGACAACTAGGTACTAAAACGAATTATAATCTTTAAAACAGACCCTTAATTGACAAAATTTTATTACAAATCAATTTTAACATCCCGATTATATAACTAGTTTTTTTCTTTGAAAAAAAAAATTTTACATAATAAATAAACAGACACTGCAGACAGGTAAAGAGCTAATAATCAACATTCCAAAACCGAAACAGTTTGC
Organism: Synanthedon myopaeformis; assembly: GCA_944738685.1. NCBI lineage: Eukaryota > Metazoa > Arthropoda > Insecta > Lepidoptera > Sesiidae > Synanthedon > Synanthedon myopaeformis. The sequence goes on along the minus strand of OX122921.1, from coordinate 9,268,354 downwards.
AGCAAAACTGAGTTCATTGAACCTTTTTTTTATTGGGTGCCGAAAGGCAAAACACGTTTCGCATTCGAACCGAGACGCCCCATAATACCGCTGTAATAAACGAACTCAAAATCTAATAACAGGATCACTATAATAATAAGAACTATATGTCCTTATTTAATGTTTAAACAGGTGATTATATTAAATTCAAGTTAAAGTTAGGTAGGTACCCATCTGTACAAATAGTAAAGTTAGTATTGTGTAACAAGAGTATTACCTACTTTCTTTTACGAGGGGAAAATCTTGCAGAAGATACCCTATGCATCGGATAACATGGCTCAGACCAAAGACCCATTATCCACATAGGTAACATAGGTATATACAATAGGTAACATATGGTTATGTTAGATTTTTACTCATTAAGACCGTTCAAATTCAAAGTCAAATTAAAATTCAAAATAATTTATTTGCTGAATATACTCGTAGTTATAAGTTGTTGTAAATTTTAGACAATATCCACATGATAATCAACCGGCAAGCAACCATTACTCGTAACATGAGCTTCGTTCCCATCCTATTTATTACTTTACTTACTAGTTTTTGTCCAGAAAAAGTTATAACGCATGACCAAATATATGATCAATATTACGCCCGACGAATTAAAGCGTTCATTACTTGGAGATAAAATTGAAAAATTGCAAACGAGGTACATTTAAAAAATAAAAAAATACTTATACATTTAAAAAAAACTAACTTACATGCTAACGGTACAACTACAAAGCGCCGCCGTTTTCAATACCTCTATTTAATTGAATGGGTCATACAAAAACCTTAAATCTACTTAAATAAGAGGGACTAACTGTCCCTTGGAGGCTCTTATCAACCGCAAACATACTGGATTATACTGCAGTATTAACTCAACTATTTACTTACTAAATTATTTACTCTAATATATCTCTGTATATATAGATACCACAGAATAGGTATATTATGACACATACACATTATTTGTACGTGTACCCCTTGCATATGCAAGGGACCTTATTCAGCAAACATTAATTAATAGATTATTTATTGTTATACATTATTTATTCATTTAATTTTTATTCATCCTGATCGACACCGTTGCCACTTTGTGGCAGAAGTCTAAAAACTTTTTTTATGATTTATTTATTTTTTTAAATTTTGTGCATATTTTCGCTCTCAAATTCTTTACAATGTCGTTTTCCAGCACCACATTATTCGTTTAACTATGTCGTATGGCGCGAATATTACATCAAGTAACGTGAAGCAATGATAGTTCAACTGTCTAGCCAACTGGTCTAGGCTTAAGAAATTGTCCAGGAACTACTTTGTGACACGCGATGACCCACAATTCTATTCTGATAATGCGTTTTATTACCTCAGAATATAACTACACCTCTTTGTATTTTGCTCCGATTTTATCGTTAAATTATGCAACAGAAAGTTCTTAAGGTTTATCTCGGGTTTAAAATTATTTTTATTATTTAATTAAGACCAAACTTGTCTAACTTCTTTCACGAAGATCGTATAATCGATATTCGAAAAAAGAAAGTTGTAATGGCGGTTTTAGCAAGTATTAAGAAAAAAGAAAGATCAGTACTATTTTATGATTTTTGTGCGAAAAATGCACGATTCTATTGCGTGATTAAGTAACAGTCAAGCCGTACTACACGTACATATTATATACGTCTATATACCTACGTAATATGTGTCAGTTCTTTGCAAACTTTATTTCTTGTATTAAACATTTTAGATACAAAGATTTATTTAAGGTTTTATTTATGTTTGACCCTGCCTAGGTGGATCGAGCCTTTATTATATTATATAATATGTAAATATATATTATACTTAGAATTAAATGAAACATTATATTGTACCAATTTATTCCACACTAATTTTATTCTTACTTAGTGAAACACAAGTTTTTGATACTCTTCACTTTAACAAGCGATCAGCTTCGCGCGGATATGGCTTTTTCTGCAAATTATATACACAAGCCTTCCTCTTTTTTCTCTCTTTCAATTAGTGAAGACCTTATCAAAATCCGTTGGTTGGTTTAGAAGAAGTCAGCGGAAGCAGACATCGACTTTATTTTATAATTATAGTGTTTTAATATGTATTTGAATATGTAAAATAGTTATATAGACTATAATTTCAGTGGATTATAATAAAAACAATCACGTGGTCCACCTGTTCTATATTTGTACGCTTCAAGATTTACGAAAATGAGGTTAAGTGCGCTAATAATTGCAAACCATAAAATATCAAAAGATTGGAAACACCTGTTGTGCGACCTATATTTTGATGGAGTTATTAACACCATTTTGAAATTACTCGACCCATAATTCTGTGTTTACGTAATCTAATAACTTTTTTTATGAACATTACACATAGTGTAACGCATGTTGTAAACAGTACAAATTTTTGAAATTTATGAAACTTATTATACATTTTAAAACTTAAGAAATGAATTACTTCAGTACAAGTTTTAAAGTCAATGAGCTCACTAAACTAGATAGTCAACTTTTTATGGCTTCACTTTGTACAGTAATCTTGTATCGGGTGAATCATGGGATGCAACACTTTTTAGGAAAAGAAAAAAACATTCAAACTACCTTTTTTGATCGTACCTCTCTATAGGTATCGCAATTTTTTGTTTATGAATAGGTACGTTAAAAAAGGTTTTTGAATAAGTATATATTTTTTCTCGAAAGTGTTGCAATCCACTCCGAATTTACATTCATATTCACTCCAGATTACCAGTACTATGCTTGGAATAAAAGTAAGAGCTAAAAAAATATGTTCATATTATAATGTGCCTGGCGTTCCCCACCTCTGCCTTAGGCAACATCGCCGGCTGCCACGGTCCCGACCTTCACCAGTCTAGGGTCACGGCTTTCACGCAAATTGGCTAATTTCAGATGTTTTTCCCATTAAAGACTGCCGCTTTAACACGCCACTAAACAAACTTATACCTGTGGAACACGAAGTTGTGATGTTTCTTTAAACAGTCCCTTGAAAGTATAAAATTGATTTACATTCAAAGAAAATTTATATCGTTTCTAGTGTCAATTCTTTGGCATGCAAATAAAATTTAGTACGTTGCATTTAATTTCATATGAAATATTTTATGAAAGTCATATGAGAAAAGACATCACATAAACTACTGCAAAATACTATATTTTAATTTTCAAGAAGTTTAAAGGTAAGAAATAAATTATAGTAGTGACTCTAAGTTTATTGACTACATTAAAGTAATATACACTAGCGAGCCACCCCCAATTTCGCAAAGATGTAATTTTTTTCTGCAAAATTGCAAAAAGTACACACACCTTCCATCTTTATTAATCTTTCCATTAGTGAATACTGTATCAAAATTCATTAGGTGGTTTAAAAGAACTTTATATACAGACTCAGACAGCGACTTTATTCGGACGAAACATAGACTAGAATAACTCATCTTTAAAATACAGAAAAAAATATTCAAATATAATAATTGCAGGTTACCAAATCCGCATTCTCTCTTTACGGTTTCATCATCATCATACCACAAGTATCCACTAGTAGACTTTTAATTGACACAAGCTCCTTCACGACTGGTTCTTACTTCATCTGACTGATTCTTTGGGCTATGTCGATCACCTTGGTTCTTGGACGGATCTGCGTATTTTGCTTATCATATCCTCCAGAGAAATGTCAGGCATTGTCATCTCCACAGCTCGTTAAGCACCTTAATTTATGGTTGAGCTATTTCATCAGAGTCCTTGTGTCAACACTGTGTGATAAAACTGGCAACAAACAATGCTTACATAAAAGATATGGCGAAGTTTACCAAAAACTGCCCAGCTTGGTTAAGCTCAGTATTCTCCTTTCTGCCTCTTTATCGAAGTTGTTCTTATGCTAAGATACACGATCAAGCGTATCTTCCAATTGGCATTATATAAAAGTGTCATTTTGCATGACAGCCATACTTGTCATGCAAAATTACACCTACACACCGTCAATATGGCGTTGATCAAGCCAATCGTATCATGCCAATTGATCGTGGCATCGTGGCAACTGTATTTTTTGGCCAAAATAAATATGTTCACGAACAACTTCGATATTGACATTTTTGATGGTTACGGCATAAGGTTTAACATGATATTAAGATGTATAAGCCTCAGAGAGTCAGATTTAACAAAACCATTTCGCCAATTGAAAGTTTGGGTCCTCCAAACCGTTTTTATACCTACAAAACTACTTCAAAGCTAGTGCGAGAATGGTGGAAATCGGGTCAATATCGCGGATTTCCTGGCACTATTTTTCTTTACGCTCGATGCAAATGCTATGACGTCGTTGTTTGTGTAAACACAAAAGACTTTATTCGTCATAGTTGTGGCGCCCGGCGCAATAACTCGACGTACACTATCTTACTGAGGCCGTACCACATCCTTGTTTAGACTGTTGTTTAATTTTACTCTAATAAACACTACAGAGGTCATCGCACACCCACTTTATACATATTATTATCCTGAAGGACATTATCCTTAAGCTATTCAAATTAAGAACCTGCACATATAATTTCTCAGCATTTTTGTACTTGGAACACAATGATAAATTTCTATCTAAGTTGAAGGAGAGCCACTACAGATTTTGTTTCTTATATAGATTGATAATATTATATGAAATCAATATTAAAAACCTTAATAATATTTCCAACGCAAACACAAACGAATTCTGAAATATGCTGCGTTGATTGCAAAATTTGGAAAAGAATGATGCTGAATTGTCCTTGACACGGCTTAACTTGAAATTTTTGTAGCAATATGTGTATATGAATCAAAAATTTTTGATATTATTTCTCTCTTATTATTAAAATATTATTAAATCTTAAAATATTGATTCTCAATAGAGAATATTTAATATTGCATTCATATCGAACCCAATCTCTGTGGCTCGATATGGCTATTATTTTAATTAGAAAGAAGAATGCTTAGTCATCTATAAGGCGGTAACCGTTGATAATGAGATTTGATCACGACAACCGACGACCCTGGGGCGAAATTATTGTTGATCGCCAATGAGCAAGCTTTCTGATTAATGGTTTGTCACATCGAACTATATGAAGACCGATAATTGGAGGCGAGAATTGTAGTATATATGAAAATAATTTTAAAATATTCCTGTATAGATTTTTTTTTTTTTTTTGTTTCCCTTGGGGTTGGTGTGTTTTGTTTAGTATAAAGAGAGAAAATTTGTATTTTTGTATTTTTGTAATGAATAAACTCAAAAACTTTATAATCGAACACCTTCCTCGAATCGGTCATGTTGTACAAAATGTTACGTGGCCTGTCTTTTGACACTTTTGTTTGCTAAGTATTATACTTCGACATTACGGATGATTTTATTAAACTTCACCACTTAAAGAAATTGATTGTACCGACCGACATCTCCTGGTTTATTGTTAAGGATTTTCTACGCATAATCACGCCAAAGAACTAGTAGGACTCGTATAACTTCGTAAACAGATGAGACCATACATTAAATGGCTTCCGAAGTCCGTTAACGAGTGTTAATTTGCTCTTAAGTGGCTTAACTTAGTCTCATATGTTTTATTTACATTTGTAACAATGAATCGGATGTTTGGCTTCACTTTAATACCTAATCTCTGTCTCTGCTTGCTAGTCCATGCGGTATCTGCTATAAAATCACTTATGTTTAAATAAATTTCGAAGTTTTGTTGAAATCACTCTTAAAAGTCGTAAAAAATGATAATTTCACCATACGCTCACTTGAAACCGTGGGCTTACTTTTTTATTAAACAAAATGTGAACATTTTGAAAAAAATATCACGTTTTTCTTTCTATTTTCTCATATTCTCAGTAAAATATAAATTGTAGAGAAAAACTTTTTAGAACGAAAAAGTTTTATAATTAAATTTTAATTTACATAAGATACAATTAATTTCAAAACAATAATATAATTTTTACTATTTGCTAGGCTTCGTATTTCTTGGTATTGCTTGTATATCTAGAAACAGCATGCCTTATCTATGCTAGTAAAACGTGAATTGCGAGGATGTCTGATTATATAAAAAAACGTTATAATAATATATTTATACTTTATTTGTTTATTAAAAAGAAGAAATATAGGACTTGGGTCAGTTACTGATACTTTTATAACGGTATCAATAAAGACTTCTTTGTCTTATTTCTAATTAGGTTTAATAGTAATATTTCCTAATTTGAATATAAAATTAACTTCTATTCAGTTTATGAAACGTACCATTATGAACTTGATACTACCGCATAAATTCACACTTAAATAGGTCAACAAGGTGAAAGCAATTACCTCACCAAGTTCTTACGTAGAAACATAAATTCCTGTCCTCATTAATTCAATTATTTTCAAGAAAATTACACCTCGGAAAGAAAAATAAATAATTTTATTAATTATTAACTTTTAATGTGAATTATGTCTTATTGGAAAAGTATCGGGGAGGAATATGTCCAGCAATGGACGTCCTGTAGCTAAGATGATGATGACGATGAATGTGAAAAGTAGGTAAGTAAACAAAAAGGTAATTAAAAACATTCTTGTTTTTCTATTGATTCTATTTCCAAAAATTCTTATCGTAAATATTTCAGCAATCACCTGACATAGGTGACTACCAAATTGCTCATGTTAACACCTAATATCGATACAATTATAACACGAACAACCACCTTGCAAAAAACCTCCGTGAATTAACAGCTTTTATGTTTTTGAATTTCGGTAAATATTTACCTATCCTCTCATTACACTATCAAGTTCAAGAGTGTCATCTACCATCAAGTATAACGTCAACGTGGCTGCCGATCTAAAAAGAAAACAATCATGGCAAATATTATAGCCATTCGCAAATGCGCAATAACATCATAATATAAACTTACCACATAATTTTGCACAAATTTAGCAATCATCTGACAACAGTACTTCGCCTCGTCTCGTAGTCGTCGCGTCCATTTTTAATGAACCGGAAGTTGCCATTAGAGCGGAATGAGCGACCATTTTAACATCGTTGTGAGCTGTCAGACACAATCGCAATGGAAATGCGTATCAATCACCGTTTGCATTTTCTAACTATGACTTCGTTGAATTGCATTATTGTCCTTTGTCCTTTATAAAGAGTTATTCTAATTGTAAAAAAAAAATTGGTTTACAAAGTGTAAAACTTAAAAAATAAAAATAGGGCTGAAATCTTCGAATTCGTTAAACACCTGTACTACAGATTTCTCTTCATTCACATTCGTAACTTCGTAACGAAACACATTTTTCATAACCAGCTGCTTTAAAGGATATTTTCTCACTGTTTCACAGCCAGTTATTAAACGAACTATTTTTCCATTTTTGTAATTTTTCATTACCAGTATACATATTTTTATTTTCTGCATTACATTATTTAAAATATGGTGTTGCCAAGGAAAAGAAATCGGAAATCGGATATGTAGAACATATAAGGTTTCATCGCTCCTTTATAGCTATATCCATTTTCCCAATAACATATCAATTTTCACTAAAAACAATGATTGTGACTTTGATGATGACCAATCTATATCATGTGGACCGTCAGCCTGTCTGTCGACCTTAACACAAAAAAAGCTGTGTGTGATTAATCTCGATTAAGAATTATATTCACTTCTGTTATAAAATTGATTAGGTAATCAATAAAATATTAAATTAATAAATGGAAATTATTTTATGAGATTGTCCATGGTTGGTTAATAAATCATACAGTGAATGTATTGTGGGCCTATCTGTACAATGTCTTCAGAACAATGACGTCACATCCGTTACGTCACTGGCAGGAACAAATGACAAAGTGTATCGTCATCTAATATTGTGCCTACTTGAAAGCAGCTGCTTCGCAACCATGTCAAGAATACAAAAGTTGCCGAGATCCATTTATAAATAGAATCAGTATAATGTCACATCAACCCTCACATTTATAACCACTAACTACCTACCTAACTTCATTCATATTAAAATAGAATTTCTTTCTTTAATTAATTATTGAAATGTTTCACTATTAGATTTTAAATTTAAAACGTACGATGTCGTGACGTAATAATAAAATTATAGGTACGTCCTCTATACCGTGGCATAAATTATTCCTCAATTATACACTTCTTGTGACTATTAGTTATATAGAAGTGACCTGTTTGTTAAAATATAAAATACTAGCTGTTGCACGCGACTTTGCTTTCTATAGGTGAAAGAATTTTTATAATCTGCCCAATAGTTTTTGAGTTTATTCATTACAAACATACAAAAATACAAATGTTCTCTCTTTATAATATTAGTATAGATTTGGTGATTATTATTCAGATAACTGAATAAACTCAATAACTAGTTAGTTCTTGTCTTTGCTTGAATTTCGCCATTATATAATTGGCCATTATTAAAAGGCCGTCTATTTAAAAAAAATAAAACTTTGTTTTAAATTCATGTATGTACATAAAACGGCCACGGATAGTGTCTCGAGTCTCGCCCACGGCTATTCAGGGATGCAATCTTTCTACAAATTAAAATACAAACTTTCAATCTTTTATCGCTCTTTCCATTAGTGAAAACTGTATCAATATCCATTGGTTAAAATCAAGTCGCTTTCCGCTTCTGTCTGTTTCCCCGCTAACTTGTTCTAACTAAACGGATATTAATTCGGACTTCGCTAATTGAAAAAAATTGGTTGTGTATATAATTTGTAGAAAAAAATTGTATCCATGAGAAGCTGGGGGCGAGTCGCTAATAAAATATATTTTTATTTCATCGGTATTGATTTTGCGTAAACTTTGTCGTTATGCGATAAGTAATGTGTTTCGACTTTATCCACCATGAAAACATAAATGCTGATAAACACTTACACATTTTCATGTCTCTCAAGAAAGTCTACTTAAAAATAGTCATAAATATATAATAAAGATTTACTTTCTTTTTACGATGACTGGCACTCTTTTTACGAGAACTTTGCGTTGTAGACCTTTGAAACAACATAATTCCAGTTAAATATTAAATGTAGTGATAGGTTTACCATAATAAAAGACAGGGGGTTTTTGAGTCGATATCGAGAAATATTAGCCGATATCGGTCGTTTCACAATTTTTGTTTAATGTCATTCACAGTTAAGCCAGCATAAAAGTTGATGTTATTACTTTCGTATAGGAATAACTGTATGTCACAAAAAGCCACGGCGCGCAACGTCTCTGATTCCCGCCTATTCTTTTGGAAACTTCTTTTGGATACATTTGGAACAGTGAACTCACCTATGACCTACCTACGCCATAATACACTCAACCTACCACCTTTTATAATATGCACGCAAGTATGTATGATGCACATACTTGCGGCATCTGCCGAGTCGTGAATCGCTTGTAATCTACAGTTTCGAGGTAGATCCCCCAGTAGTTCAAGTCTGAGCACACGGCCCTGACATAAGACCAAAAATGTGCTATGTTTTGCTGTAAGAGATTTTTCGAATCATTTACACAGGTATCTGATTTTATCTCTTACTTACTTTTTATCTTCTTAGGGTCGGCCAGTATTATCTACTGAAGTTTTTTTAAATATTTAAAATACTTATCTATTACGTAAAAACCATTTGTAAGTATGACATTGTAAACATAGAGAGCAAATTTACTCCTTTCTCTCGTCGCCATTTTGGCGGAAAACTCTGCAAATATTAGCGCGCGTTGTATCTCTCTCTCATAACAAGAACGCCCGGAAAAGCGTAAAGAAATAAAGTTATGCAAAAATTCGAAAAATGCTCAATCAATGAAATTGTCTAATCCGCGTGATGCTAAAAATATATCAGTGCAAAAAAGTGACAAGAAAATGATTTAATAACTATTAATCCGTAGGCAATCAAGATATATAATTTTTTTATGGAAAGGTCGTCTGGTTAGCTGGTAGACAAGCTGACGGCCCGCTTGATCGTAGCTGGCTATCGTCGCCTATGACACAACTAACGCTACAGTTGTTGCTTGAACGCTGCCGACAATAGAATTAAGGATATGGGATTAGGTAGAGTAGAGATAGTGAAATGGGCTGTCGCATCCCATTTCCCTAACTATACGAAACACAACAGTTATTTCACCGTAGTCTTCTGTGAGGGATGGTTCCTGCTACCAGACGGACTGCTCAAATGACTGAAACGTAATATGCCCTGCCACTACTTGCTAAATCCAGACCATAGCCAACTTTGATAACTTCATTAATAAAGTTATCAATGACTAGCTGTTGCACTTTATAAAATATAGCCAATGTTACTCGCTGATAATATAGCTTCCCAACAGTGAAAGAATTTTTCAAATCGGTCAAGTAGTTTCGGAGCCTATTCAATGAAAACAAACAAACAAATCTTACCTCTTTATAATATTAGTATAGATTTGTAATGATAAACTTACAAATTAAACACACAAAGTTAAGAGATAAATCTGAAAGGAATACTTTATAATGACGTCATGTTAAGTTTGAAGAAATCATTACAGCGACAATTGCACCCAAAAACAAACAACGTGACGCGGAAAACGTGCATTGATACAAAGTGTCTATAAATCTGCGTCATTTATTTATAATTCATATTAATGTATGTAAAAATGACATAAAGGAAACCAGTTCATGCATTTATAAAACGCTTATTATGTATTGGGGCATTCAATACAATAACAGGAGTCACAAACGATTCGGTTTTCAAAGAAAATTTATTGTAATCAGCAACTTGAAGTTAATTTAAATTCGTCGACAATTTTTAAAATCGGTAAAAACAGAAACAGTGGTTTTGAGTTTATTCATTACAAACAAAATATAATCTTTTATCTTTATAAAATTAGTGTAGACAAACATTTTTATTTTTCATACTGCTGTATTATGTGTTGAGAGTTTGTATAGGTACTGAATTTGAATACAATTTATTTATAAAACTAAATTAAATTTAAAAATAATTTAAAAGTATCAAAATTAAATGGCTCATTCTTTTCACACCATATATAATCACTATAACAAAGACAGATTTTCAATTTCCCACGTAACAACACGTCTGCCGCCTCATTTCGTATTGAATAATAAATGCGCTGTTTTTTTCTTTATACAATATCGCATTTCCTATCATACAAACATGTCCAGAAGTATACTAGTTATAAGTGATAACCCGTATGGAAACCACTTTGAGATTGAAGTAGAGGCCTGCCTCCTTCCTTCCTCTCCTATCCTTAATCTTACTATTGTCGGCAGAGAAATTGCAGCTGTGGCGTTGCTTGTGTTTTAGGTGACGGTAGCCATCTATCATCAAATGGACCGCGAGTCTGTATGTCCATCTTAACATATATTAAAATATATAAAAAATATAAGCAGTCTTGACTTATTTGACAAAACCGAATGTTTCAGAGAAAGCGCGAACATTTTAATTTTAAAAGATATAATTATAAATTCTACGCACACAGAGAGATAACAGGTTGATAAATATAATTTGTGTTTGTGATATTATGAAAATGTTATTTATTTACTTAATGAGAACATCGAACTTTTAAAATAAACAAACTTATCTATCTTCTTATGTTTATAACAATAATCCAAAACAATTAAATATCCAAAAAAAGTCTGGAAATATGACCAAAAGGCTATTTTCCATCACCGCCTTCCGTGCCCAATACTATATTGAGTTCAGTTATTTGGACTACCTCGTGTATGCAGTGCACTTGGTATGCTTACACTGACAAGAACAGACGATTTCTACGCCATCATGCGCAAAAAGACCGCTTCATTGCTCCGCAGATTGCGTGCTCTATTCCCATCTTGATGACCATAATAATGTGAAGATATGTGGGAGATATATATGACTCCAGTATCCCAGTATTGTACGCCCCGCAAACAGGAGCTATTCAATATGATATGATGTAACTCTTATAAGAAATCTATGTGCCATTGTCAATAATAAACTAATTCAATTAATTATAAGTACTTTTAATTAATTAAATTACGACGGCTTACGAACCTGGCCAGGACTGATAATTTTGGTCAACGATACACTTAGTTTACTTTATCCTTGAGGGATTGCCGTTCATGCAGATAATATTTCAGCGGTGAGTCGTGTTATCCGAGACGTACTTGTTTACATTCTATTTGCACTGACATCGTATTTCGTTGATTGAACTGTCATGTTTCCGTACGTAATTTACATGAAGCGCCTTGACAACACGTTACCAGATTTATGTTCTACTAGCTGGTGCCCGCGACTTCGTCTGCGTTAAACGATGAAAGGTACCCTATGTCCTTTCTGGTGTCATAGACAACGTGTATGCAAAATTTCATGGTGATCGGTTCAGTAGTTTTTGCGTGAAAGAGTTACAAACATCAACAAACATCCAAACATACTTACGCATTTATAATATTAGTATGGATGTTCATAATGTTAATATGGAATATTAAATCCAATAGGCGTTTTCAAGCGCGCTCGTCTTAATTATTTAACATGTGCTTACATTATTATGCTGCAAGAATTTTCATTTTTTTAAGGCTAAATTTCCTTGTGTAATAAGCCTACCTTAGCATTGTTGATGGATAGGTGCCATAAACAAGTAAGCATAGGAAGTTTACAACTGACTAGAGTTTCCTCTTTTGGGATCCCTATAATTATAATTATGACAACAGACGTAAACAAAAAAGTAGAATAGAAGGTGTCCAGAGTAAATGTTGATTTTTTATTAATTTAGTAGAACGGGAGGCAGGACGTTGACCTGTCCCGTTTCCACGTCGCCGGTTTCCGTCCGTTACGCACGCTTGTCTCGTACAGATTATTCATTTGTTTCCCTTCAACTTTCCAAACCAAAGTACACTTCCATTAATATATTTTCTTGTGTAACACATTCATTGATTTATTATTTTTATATTATACCTTGTACCGTGCTGTACGTAGTATGTTTTTTGAAAATCCTACAGAAACCCAACATTACTGTCTTTTAAAAGTTTCATTGCCAATATTCATGCTGCTCTCCAATATATCTTCATTTCAATATACATTTAACTAGGTAATGTATATGTTAACAGACTCATTGTTTTCTAACTTCACTTCTATTTCTTTAGTACAAAAGCTTTATTAACTTGCACGAATGTTAAGTTACGTAACAGTTTTTATACAATGACAAAACGAAACGCTTGCTATTCAAAGTGCTTCGCAAGTTCCGTTCTCCATGGAAACTTGACATGAATTCACAAATACTTCCGATCAAAAAAAATCAGGATAGTTTAAAAAAAGAACTACAACTTTTATGTTCTTTTTCTATTTAACTTCGTCCGCGTCCATTTTCCTTATACGATCGCTACCAAACTGTACAGGATCATCCGCTGGACTAATCTGAATATTGTCTGAAAATTTCATCAAAATCGGTTCAGCGGTTTTGAGCATACTGGAACATACATACACACATTGCCTTTTATATATTAAGATGGAAGCGAGATTTTAAAATCAATACATAATTATAATAAAATCCGCCCTTCCACCTATCCCTGTCACTGACACGTCGCTAGCAAGTCGCTGACACAACTAGTTAATTAATATAATAAAGACTAGCTGTTGCACGTGACCTCGCCCGCGTAACTTTATAAAATATAGCCTATATTACTCGCTGATAACGTAGCTTTCTGTGGGTGAAAGAATTTTTTTAAATCGGTCCAGTAGTTTTTGAGTTTATTCATTACAAACATACAAATCTTCCCACTTTAATAATGTTAGTAAAGATATAGATTGGTTGGTAAAAAGATGTACGATACGAAGATCGTGATTAGTTTTTGTGTATGTTTTTACTGTTCGCCTCGGTAACTTGTCTGTCTGTATCTGCACTGTTCAATAACCTTTACGGTATCTGAATATGAGGGGAAACCGTTCTCATCAACTAATATTAATGATACATTGCTATAACAACCTTTGCCCAAATTTATCTTGTAAATTACTTTGTTTTGATTCGGTTATTGTTTCAATATACGTACGTATTGAGAGCATTATAATTCATTTTAAACAAATTCTACTTATCGAAGATATTTCAATAACATTATCTGTAAACCTCAAAGTAAAAACATTCTTTATCCTGCTAATATTATAAATGCGAAAGTTTGGGAGGATGGATGTATGGATGTTTGTTACTCTTTCACGCATAATTTGGCTCAGAGATAGTTTATTACCTGAATTGACATATAGGATACTTTTTAGGAAAAATGTTCCAGAGAGATCGTCAAAAAATATAAAAAATTAGGCGCCACTGCGATAAAGATGTCTGATATTTTCTCCGGTGATTCATTTTTTGCGGGCATTTCGTCAATTTATCAAATCGCGAGCACCAGCTAGAATTTTTATTACACTTTCAATATGTTTCTCTGAATTCTTTTTTGGCTCGTTTGAAATTATATGGCATTAGTAATAATCTTATTGCTTAATGGCGCTAAACCACTTTTGGCGCCACTGTCGTCAACAGTGGTGGCGTCAGATCTCAGGCTATAAGGTGTTGTAATATATTTTTCATATAGAATACTTTTATTTTTTTATTATTCTTTACTTATTTTTTGAAATTTTTATTTAAGTAAAAGGGAAATTATGATAATTTTTCGGATAGATATATATATCCGGAAAAACCATCATAATTTCCCTGTTTCGAAATATCTTACTATCGGGTGATGTTACAAATATTGTGTTTTGAACCGTAAAATCGTCAGGAATATATTATTAAACTATAACGTTTCGTTTTTTGAGCAACATCAAGAATTTTTAATTGTTTACCACTGGATAAAAATAGGTTGACTTCCAATAATTGTAACTAAATTAAAATTTAAAGAACAAAAAAAGTGTTTTCGTCTTGATTCTCGATAATCATTATCATAAATTCGTTAACTTGTATGAAAAAACACGATTAACCAGTTAGGTAATTTAGAAGTTCTTAAACTAACTAACAAAAACTTCTCATAAAACAATAAACTAATTTTATACAATGATATTGATGTTTATACAAATATATTGTTTATGAGATATGAAAATTCCTCTCCAGTGACTTCTATCTTTAGTGACCATATATACGTACTTACATACATACGCACAAGTTCTAATATTAGTTCGTCTTGGAACACGCGGTTTTATCTATAGAGACATTTATGAAGTAATCTTTCTTCCCAACTATAAAATTAAATGGCAATAAAATTTTACGTTGCCAAATGTTCAATGTGTCGTAATGTCTGGAATCTCTTTCGTTAAATCGATTTTTATTAACGATTTTTCTAGGATTACGTAATGAGTATAAAATGCCTTCAAAGGCAGATATTGTAGAAAAAAACTACAAAAACAAAATTATAATTATCATGTTAACGGCTAGTGTGACGTGAGAATATGTTTTTAAATTTGCTTCCATAGTGGGAGGCAATTCAGAAAACTGTTGATAACAAAATTGGGGGAATCAATTTTGTTATGTTTCCTAACCGCGGACAAAGTAAATATAAAAATTATAAACCAAAAATAAAGTGTTCTGCTTGTTTTAATATATAAATTAAAAACCAATAGTTTTTGTAAAGAGCCTTTTGATGTATTTCTTCTTCTCATTCGAGATTTTATTAATCGCTTTTTCACAATTATATTTTCAGTTTATCAGATAAAATAATAATTCTATTAAATATCTTCTATTTCTCCATGATTTTTCACTTAATAATATGCTAGCTTAATATATTAAGTTAATATAAACTTAATATATTAAGTTATTTCAAAAGGAATTCTATCAAATTATAATTATATAGGAAGTAAATTGAAAACGCACCTAAATTATCTTTAGAAGACTTGACTAATAGACGATAAAATATAAAATAAATGTTACACGAAAATATCGAAGACATACTCGTGTCTATCTAAACAAAATCAACGCAGGTATCCATGCCAAATGCGTCATGAATGTCACTCACGTTTCGTGACACTCAACCACATTATCACTTTTTAAATTATTAAAGTGACGTATTTAACTGAACGGATTAAATGTACTGCTAATTTTATTACAACAATTGAAAGAACGAGATACTATTTTCCATACATTTTTGGGCTAATTTTCAAAAATTTTTAATCGGTGGGCGGCGCCTATAATGCGCTATTCACTCCTTGCACCCAAAAATTTTAATTGTCAAAAAAGTTCAGTGTGTGTAGCGCAGCAACATAATAATAGAAATATAAAATAATAAACTCGCTATCAGCCTCTGTCTATTTGTCTGCTAACTGATTTTGATACGGTTTTCACTAATGGAAAGAGTAATCAACGATGAAGATTTATTTGTGTGTATAATTTGCTGAAAAACTTCGAAGCCGGGGGCGGGCCGCTTGTTAGTGTATATAATAAAGATATATTAGTCTATCTACATCTTTATATAGATCAAGATATAGATAGACACTTTTTTGATCACTGTAAAGAGTGAAAAATATACCTACAGAAAATGAGACTCTCAAATATCTTTGTTCTTTGTTTGATTTCTTAGTATATCCTGCGAATTTGAAACTTGTAACTAGTTATAAAGCTTATTTACAGGATGCTCTCGATTGTTACGTCCTCTTGTCACTCACTCGACGTGGGGGACGTCGACTATTTTCGAACCGAGCTCGCACTAATGACAGTAAATTGCCCCCCCTCACTCTGCGAACACAGGAATATCTACTAAAGACATCGCGTGCAACTTCAATGACTAAATATTATACATACACCGTGCTACCCAGTTAATTACACATGTTCTTAATGTTATGGATACATTAGGATTTATAATATAGTCTCACTTATAGAATTCTTGTTAATTCACATTTAAAGCAAATTCGTTATTGTAAAATATATCCTAAAATGTGAACGATACCTTTGAATTTTACATAGAGATTTATGTTTGTAAATAAAAGCAGTATACATGTTCAGCTGTAATACGCAAATGTTTGATTTATTGAAACTATAAATTTTCTGCTGTTGATTAGAAATGCCTAAATATAAGTATGTTATTAAACAATTTATTAGCAATAAGTAACGAGTTCTTGACCAGCTTATCACAGTTACTCGTATGTTTGGTTTTAAATTGTTTAAGTTTATTTTTAATGGCAAATTTAAAATATTGTATACTAACAAAATAACAATAACTCTTTTGTTAATAATCAACCTAAAATAAAAATATAATATATTTACTTTGTTATCATTATGAATAATAATCAAAGTAGATACAAGTTTTGACGCTTCCACAGTGGGAGGCAATTCAGAAAACTGATGATAACAAATCTATCATCTACATCCAAAATTTAATTACACCACTCGATAGCTAAAGGATCAAAGATTTTTTTGATGTATATGGTATATTCGAATGCGTTGGATACATATATCTACACTCAAAAAAAATATTACTCCGTACACGTCGCTGCTAAAATTCAAAAGGACCACAACGTAAAACACACGGCCGTATCCACGACACAGCCACACCCCATTTTTTAATATACTGAGTGTATTTGTGTGACAGTGTTGTGTGAGTGTTTTATTATTTTCAAATTCTCTAACAAATTGTTGTTCCGAATGTGACATAGATAACAATCTGTTTTGTCTATGGTTAGGTTATTTGGATCGGAAACTGTACGGTAAATTAACGCCCGCGCACCATTAACGAATTCAGAACCGTTATGATGTAGGTACTCTGTGCAATCAGTTTATTACAAACAATATTTAGCTACAAACAGATGTGTACGATTTTTCATACTGTTGTCTTACTATGCTTATAACGACCTCGTAAAACGGAAAGCAATCAAGATATGAAATCAGCACGTCATAAATCTTTTGCTGAGAAATAAAACAACTATTTCATTTCAATAGGTATTTCAGTAGGTAATTATCGATTAAATAGCTTTGTTTTGAAGTTAACAATAAGTTTTAATTTTTATTAAATTGATTTTTTATTAATAAACTAGCTTTTGTCCGCGACTTCGCCCACGCCTAAGAAAGCTCTGTTGGTCAGCTCGCTCTATCGTCGACCTCGTCTTTCCTGCACGGCTACATGCTGGCCAAGAGTAAACCCATTATTAATAAAAAAAAAGCCATTGAAATTTATTTTGTTCAATTTTTGTTATTATGAAATCTCTCACGAAGAGTACTTTTTTCTAGATGAAAGGTATGTTGTAAGTCGTAACCCTGAAAACGTGTACCTATGCAAAGTTTTATATTGCGGTATTGCACAATCGATTACACGCGAGTTTACTAATAACTCAATCTTGTATAGGAACTTATAAATTCGTTTGTCCTGATTGACTATCAACGCACAGCTAAAACTACTTAGTCTAGAAAGCTGAAATTTGGAACATAGGTTTATTTTAGAAAGGATTTTTAAAAAATTTTACTGTGCGAAGCCAAAGCTAGTTTTTATATGAAATACGAAACTATTTTTAAATAATTTTATACCTATTGACATTAGTTCAAATGTCCAAAATCAAAGGTTATAATAATTTATTTTTTCAATATTTCAAATAATTTACATTTCTTTTGAGGTAATAAATTCGAAAAATATATCTACGGCAACTTTCTATGCTATAAAAATATGTCAACAAAATATTATCCATAATAGTTCTCATGTAAAGTGCAATCAATAGATTATACTTACAGTAGGCCGATAGTAGGTAACTTATGAACGGGATATGGGTGTATTGGCAACCCGTTTTGGCTTCAGCTACCGTGTCGTACTGAGGTATGCCAACTTATCCGATTAAATGCAGCCTCCACTCAGTTATTTAATTGGTGTGTGGTTGCTCTTTCCCTTCCACTCACTATATAGAATTATTATGCACACTGTAAAGTTACGTGCAAAATGTACTCAGAAATTGCTGATAATCATAACTTTATTACCTCATTGATATGTATAAACTTGAAGTGGTTAGGTAACTGAATGACAAAGGATATCTACATAGTTACTTACGTATTTGAAGTTACTGTAAAACTGTAAAACATATTTACGAATATTTAATTAATTATTATTTCGAAAACAGTTAAATATGTCTTTTATAAAAAGAAAAATACAAGCAACTATCGTGAAATTTTGCATAGACTTTTGTCAAGGCTATAAAAAAGAACATAGGGTCAACATTGCACCTAAAAATTGTCTTTTGATGTTTTAATCCCTATTACCAACACTTTCAAATCTATTTATTATAACATAATACTGATGTGATGAAAATGACATCATTTGTAGACATCAAGTTGATTGATGGCGTAGTTGTATATTTTCGTAATTTTCATGCAAAATGGAAAATTTATGGAAATTTAAGTTGTATAAATAACTCTTAAACTAGAAGAAAGGGAACTTCAATTTACTTAGCACTTCGACTTATCGCACTTAATGCGAAATAAATAAATAAAAATATTTAAAAAAAAACATTCAATTGAAAAACGGGATTGAAAGTAACATCGCTTTTATGTATATTTGGTTGATTCTTGCTCACATAATAGCTAAGTAAGTATTCTTTCTAATTGTCCAGTTATATGTTATAACATAATAGATATAATTAAAAAATGCACATTTAATAATAAAAAATATACAACTGAAAAACTAATTTACATGCTAACAGTACATTTACATGCTTTCTTTAATTGACTGGATTATAAGTTGAAGTTTGAACGGAAGCGACCTTATTGAATACATACATACATACATTACCTTATTGAAAGCTTCATACAATTCTATTGTGTGCCATATTTAGATGAATCCCTGACTTTTGGTAGCTACGAAATGTAATGCTCATTGTATTTTAATTATGTCTCATTGTATAATAATTATTTATCCCTTTATATAACTTTGGAAAGTACCTACTTAAAGCCTTTGTCTTTCATGTATTTTATATTATTATCACTTAACGGAATGTCAAGTTCGTGAAAGTAAAATATGAGATATGTCATCAATATGAACCCTCTGCCTGTTTTACCGTTAACTTATTCTAAAACACCCAACGGATTTTAATACGGTTTTCACTAATGGAAATTGCAGTTTTGAGTATATAATTTACAAAAAAAAATTGAAAACGATGCCATGGGCGGTTAATTTTTAAATTTTTCTTTACTTTTAAAATTCCTTCAAAATGTTTCTTTTTTAAATATACATAAACTAGTGGCCCGCTCCCGGCTTCGCCCGGGTTCAAAATAAAAACTATCCTATCTTTTAAGTTGGACCAAATTACATATAGTTACAAAGTTTGATTAAAATCGGTTCAGTAGTTTAGGAATTCATCGTGGAGGAACATGTGACAAGTAATTAAGATAGAGTTTCTTAAATCTAAATATTCGTAATAAAACGAACGACTTTAACATAAGCATTTATTGAAATTGCCTATTTAACCAGACTTAAACTGAACTTAATAAATTTGCAAGAGTGCCCACGAAGTGGGCTGGCGAAGGGTAAACGTATATAAGGCTTGAAATATAGCTGACCGTCTAGCAAGTACACCAACCACTTGAAGAACTTGAAGAACCGCTTTAAGAAACTCAAATTTTATGTGCATTATTAGCATATTTTCATATCAACACATAATAGATAAGTTATAAAGTGAATTATTATTTTCTTTCTTGTAGAAAGTATTTTTAAATAAAAGATAAATTACATGGTTTTTTTTTTTTTCGCTTGTAAAAGCTAGCTTTACAAATTTTAAAATAAAAATGAAATAAGTATTCAATGCCTGACGAAAATATATAAGCAATAAAGACTGAATAAATATTTTAACACCTAAGAAAAAGGAGCGCGGATGAAGTCGCGAGCAAATGCCAGTTTATATTAATAGAGATATAAAAAATGTCGCACCTCAACTTGTTTAAATTTAAATTAGATTTCATCTATAAATCCATCCAAACTAAACAAGCAAACAATGAAACCAGTATACTGTAGCGATGCCAAAAATGTACTACGCCACAAAAGAAAATTCGTATCAAAACACACAGCATCGGAAAATTTAAAAAGTTTTCCTTCTCCATTATTACCTATAGGTGACCGAGATGATTCTCTGAAAATATTTGTCGCACTCTGAGAAAACAAAAGATAACTCTGTTTACGGTTGAGTAGGTATGGGATTACGAATCATGAATAATATTTGCTAAAGTATTAGATAAAATTATACATAAACATGTCTACTTACCTGTTTTGAACATTTAATAATTTAATTATAAAGGAGCTACATTTGTTTGTAATGAGTTGCCATAAAACTGTTAGACCCGGTCGTCGCCAAGATTATAATTTATTTGTAAATAAAATTAAATCATAGGTAATTGGCAAGGAACACTCACGGTTTGGCATGACCGCAATTTCATTAAACCGTTTTACGTCTAATGTGAATTCTCTTGACATCAAAGAGAACTGAAATGTCCTACTCATTACAAAATTCCGGATATGTAACGCTGGACCAAATTTTAACAAATATGCAATACTAGTTGACCCGGCGAAGTTCGTACCGCCTCAGAAAAAAAATCATACCATACAAAATATAGTTATGACAAAATGAATTTAAATTCACAGTTTTTTTTTTTTCATGAATATTTCAAATGTTTTAATAGTTATTCTACTATTAAAAGCGGAGACAAATTCAAAACATTAAAGATCTTAAAAATCGGTCCACCTGTTCTCGAGTTATAAAGGTGTAACTAACACAACCGTCTTTACTTATATAGAGATTCATAGGTAAGTACATATTAGTAAAATTTTATATTCACAGCAGTGACTTAGGCACATTGCGTTTAGCAGTCATATATTTTGGCAACACTTCTGGTTGCAGTAACTCTTACCACCCCCTTCCAGATGACTGCCATGTGTGTCAGAAGACCTACTGTTATGTGATACCAGAGCTCATTCCCTTGTATCAATAGACAAAATAGATAAAACCAGATATAAGTAGCTAATATATATTTACTACTAGCAGTTTCCGCTTCTTCGACTGCATGAAATTCGGTTTGTGCACTGCACTAAAATATAAAATATTATCCCATAAAAAGTTATTGCTAAAGCATTGAATAATTCAATCACCTAATAATGGGAAACTTATCTGTAAGCAAAAGCAAAGCGCCATTTATTGTGGATACTAAATAGCGGTTTATGTAAAATATTATCCTACTAGCAACCTCCCGGCTTCGCATGGGTGCAATTTTTTTCTGCAAATCTATATATAAAAAAATGTTAAGTTGGTTTGTGTACGCTTCGATAACTCAGAATGCGTAGACGATTTTAAAATAGGGAAAGAGGGATAAACGGGGGAAGTTTGTATAAATAAAAATTGCACGCAGAGCGGGACGCTACCTAAAACCTTCCTTAGAGCCGCCACATACAGTCGGAATTCCGATTCGGATAAAATCCGAACGGAAAACTACTGTATGTATGTGGTACATCCATAGATTTGTATGGATTTACTGCATTCGGAATCCCGAATCGAAATAATTCCGACTGTATATGGCGGCCCTTAAAGCTCTTTCCATTAGTGCATGAACCGCATGAAAATCCGATCGGTAGTTTTTGAAATCATCGCGAAAATACATACAAAAAGACAAGCACAGAATTTGTTTTTTAATATGCAGGTAATACTTATTATAGGCATAAAAAGTATGGTCTATGTGAGTGTCAAAATTCATCTAAATAGTGATATCTTCACTACAGTGAGCGTTTCAAGCGTATTGGAGTAACAAATACTCGCAAATATTTATGAATATTTCAGCGAAACCTTGCGAATTTTTAAATCTGTCAACACTACTCCCGCGCCTCTCAAACGTGCCATCAAAATTTTATTTTGCACTGGAAATTATTTTTTGCATTAGGCTTTTTGGTACCCCTTGCCTCTTTTCTCGCTCTATACCAGGGCAACGGACTACTCACTTATCCACATACCTACTTTTTAATTTTTCATTACAAAGATTTTAGAATGCCTCATTCGTAATCACAACATAATAAGCATAATAATGTTATCTCCATTTCCATAGTGAACTTCCTTCTTAGAATTCACGTTCAACTAATAAATTATGCGAACGTTTCATGGGCTAGTGACGTTCATCTAACCTCAGTATTCTTTTTTAAAAATATCTTCAACAAAAGAACCGCGCACAGTGGCAGTATTTACATTTGTTTTACGGTTGAAACGGAAGCCTGTTCTGCGTATTATTGTTTCGACTTTGAAATTACATTTAAACAATTTTTACGTCTTCATTGCGTCTGGTCCTCGTTTTCTTGTCGTTATAAATTCCCAGTAAAATCTTGGACGTAAAGATTTGCGGTTTTATTGTTAACTATGCATTAGCAGCATTGCATAGCCTATAAACAGTCCTTTAATTATTATAAAATTTAATTTATAAGTTGAAAAACATTTTTTTTTTCAAGTCCTTTTCAAGTACTGGAAGTCATAATTAGTTACATGACAATACGATCTAGAGTTTCTAGAGGTTCTGAAATGTTGCTTTTATTGTAGGTCCCATCATTGCATAGTTAATCTTATTAGTAGTGTTTTTTTTAATTGCTGAATGTCTTGAAATTGCTCTTGTCTCTATTAAAAAAAATGTTTCTGGGATTAAAATACCGTATTGCTGTTAATTAATCATAAGTATTTATAAGCTAAAGAAATTTCCTAAAGCTAAGCTTTAGCTTAAGCTAAAGGTAATACGTCTTGATCTTGACGCAATCTTCAGCTTTTACGTGGATGATTTTGAAATTTATCATCACATAAAATTTTACATAATGTCAACGTCAATCTGAATGACAGAGAGACAGTTAATTAAGACCGTTATTAAAATGAAAATGGAAACGTGAAAAGTGCCAAAGAACTTGCAATATGAAGTAGTACGTTCTAACAAAAATAGACCGCACTTCGTCCACGTTAGACTGCATAATGAACTCTCAAGGCTGAACTGAGATTATAATAGAAGACTGGCCAAGTATCTAGATCTTAAGTAGCCGTAGTGTAATACAAATATAAAAATTACGTCCTTTTTTTCTATCTTATGGTGTAAAACTATCTTCTAGCAAGTATAGAGGAAATTTCGTCAGGTTTTTGTTCTCAGAAATCTCTCCACACCTCTAATTTTGTTGGTGTCACTCAAAAGTTCCTGATTCTTGGGATAAAAATACTTAGTTTTATTTAGATTAAATATTTGCCAAGAGTGGGTACGGTTAGATTGTCATTAGCAGCTGTTAGTTTGCGTCATAGCCCTCATGCCAATATTAACAAGTACCAGTCCGTTGAGCGAATAAAATAGCAAAATGATGTACAATTTGCAGAAAATTGCAAATTTTAGCAAATTATAATTGTAACAAATGTGTAAACTTATCAAGTGAATAAACTAACATTTCATTGTTACAGGACTACGTCGCCTCCTGGAGAACCTTTAGTGCGAGCTCCAGTAGGGAAGCCGAGATGTCCACCAGCGATATCGAGGCTCCGTGTGGAAAAGGTTGAAGGTGGTTTGGCAGTTGCTGGGGTGGTTGTAGCAGCCAATTGCCAAATAGTTTTACCTATATTTGGATTCCTTTTTATGCTCGTTGGATGCGTGCTTACAGGTGCGTGTCAATAAAAATTCAAACTTAAAAATATTGGATACAAAGCTCAGATTATCAATAATCATAAATTTTCCAAGAAATCATTTTAGCTTTTACATTTATTTTTAACTTTTCCCACACGAATGTATATGGAGAATTTAATTATCGTTACAGCGGCATCATATCGTGGATGTGGTGAAAATGAAGAGCCTGATCATTATGCAGCGAGAATCGCTTTCACAGGAAACTCAAGGGTTCTTGGTCCGGTGTGCATTGTCGCTGGAGCACTTATGACGATAGCAGGTACTTTCTATAATTCAATTTCTCTGCAATTTTTATTTATGGAAACTATAGTTAACATAGCAAAACAGTAAATTATAATTATATAGGTGAGTCCTTTTGCTTATCAAAAGCATATCTGTAGGTACATGAAATTTTGTTGCGTATTAAATTCATTTCGCATACAGTGTCTTCAAAGATTATTATATTTATCTTTTATGTTAAGGTCGACAGACAGGAGGCGGACTGCCCAAATGATTGCGAAACGCGGTGTGCCCTGCCATTACTTTCTAAATACAGACCAGAGACAATTTTTAAAAGTTCATGTCCAAAGTTGGCCCTCAGACAGAGCCTTAAGGCAAGCACTCGTCCTTAACCACTCGTCCAATGGTTTTTACCGTAAACGCAATCGCTCATGATATTCACGATTCTTAACGGTAAAAGGAATAATAAATTATTATTGTGTTAAGTTGCTTATGAACTCATATGGTCTAGATCATAATACACACTTCAAAAACTTCTTTTAAGGAAAACATGTACTTATGTACTCCCAAATAAGAAACAACTTGAGATTGGGTCTAAAATAAATAAATAAAATAAATAAATCAATGTCTATTTGCAGGTATTGTGTTATGCATATTAATGCGGACGGCACAACGTCGACAGCGCCGACTAGCATTCCACTGTCCGATCCATGGAGACTTCTATCCGCTCAGCCCTCAAAATAGCAGAAAATATTCACGTAAGTTTAACAGTAATTACAGATAATAACCACTCGTCTATTTCGAGATTCGTTATGCGTCACCTTGCGGATAGTATAAATGAAATGAATGAACACCCACCCTTAAAACTTCCTACACACGAAATGGCTCTTTCTATTGTAGCTATAATTATAGAACTTAAAATATATAGGATAACATAATATCATTCTTTTTTTACCATCTACTTTATTATCTACTCGTAGAATAATTAATATCGAAGGCTCGTGCCCTAAAATTTTATTATTTTGCTCATTTTATTCTTCACATCAACACTGTACAAACATACAAAAAAAGAATAACTTACTACGAATTCCTAGATATAAACACAATGAAAGATTAGTACCAACATCTGAATGAGAAAATGGTACCTTGGCTCAGTATAGCTCAGGTAGAAAGATCTTATCGTGATGAACGTCAGCGCACTAATCAGTAGTTATGATAATACATACTTAGTTAGTATATTATATTTTATGTTCATTAAAGCAGCACCATTCCTAATTGGTATTTCCGTATGAGACTTGAACTACTCAGTAGGCTGGTCTACTGAATACGTCACAGTGAACCAGAAACTAAATTACTCATTCGATTCGTTTTTTTTTTTATTTGCCAGATTTACAGATTTTTACAGATTAAATATCCGTAGAAATGCCTATTATAGACATTTCTATCGACTTTTAATTTATAATATAAATGTTTGTAAAGTATAATATAATAGTAGATATATTAATTATTAATATAAAGCGAAAGAAATTATGCCAATTTACTCGTATGTGTATCTTGCGAGCATGAACACCAAACAGATTGTTTTAAAAATAAATAATATGTTTCCATCAACAGGTAGCCCGACGGGATTGTGGCGTTGGCTGCGCAGTTGGTTAGGTCTCGTGGAAGATGGCGAGACGCCTCGTTGCCCGCGTTCAACCGAACCCGCCTCCCCGGCGAGGGCTGATGCGCCGTGTCCTCCACCTTTGCCTTTCCTCGTGCCATCCGATTCTGTGGTGTAAGTCATTGTTAAAATTTTCCATTTTGTGAAAATAGAAATAAGATGGCGCCCACTCGAAAACACTAAAATCCAGCATACCCAGACCAAGGCGGATTTTGAAACACCTGAAATTGCTATAATTACTTATCATTATAATATAACTTATAATTCCTGCATATTGCTAATCCACGTGACTTCGTCTGTAACTATCTGTTACAGACTGACCTGACCTGACAGACTGATCTAACTGACCGGCCAGTGTTGCTAAGGGTACTGTGACACGAATCATGATCATTATTAAGTCAGCAAAATGGCGGCCAACAAATGCTATAATTTACAAAGATACGCGAAGTCGGGGGCATAATAAGCTAGTATATGTAATGTGTTCTTATTACAACGTTATGTTTTTGATTAAATTCCATTGTCCTATGGTTGTATTCTGTTGTATTTTCAGAGGCATGGGTTCAGTACTGGGAGCTCCGCTTAGTCCCGAACAAACTTTCGGCTCTATAAAGTCACTCGCCATATCGCGGGAAGTCGCAAGTTTTCCTTTGTCACGGTCACCGACGCCGCCCCCTATGAGGTTAGCACTCTTTCATTGTCATTCTGGTAATAGATTTAAGAATAAGAAAAACTTATATAAAAAATGTCAACTATGGCAAACGGGTTTGGGTATAAACTTAGAATGGCATCATATTATTTTTTTCTCGCGGCCATTGATAAACCTATTTTCGTTTGTAGTCCTTGCAGAAACATGTTATAATGTGAAAAAAGAATAGTTCCAAACTATATCGAACGAGAGATGTTAGAGACGTGAGTACGCGAAAGTGGTGTCAATGGCTTCACGCTGCGTTTTGAACGTATCGCGGACACTACCTACATAATTTGCACTGACGGCGCGGTGCGGTGTCGCAATTTGCAAGGCAAAACAACTAACAGAACTCCAGAAACTTTTCAGTTCATACGCAGTTTTGATGACTTAAATTCAGACAAATTCCATACAAATTCACAGATAAAATACAGAATATGTGAATAAACCCTTACGCAAATAAATATGCTTGGTTTTGCAGTTGTCCTCCGTTCAAAGACGAGTCGAAAAGCATCGAAAACAACTTGCCAAATGTAGTGACGATGCGGCCAGACTTCGACTGCGGGTCTCCTACGTGCAATTATCGAGTAGTGGAGTGCAAGCTGACGACCACGGACGAAATATGCAAGAATGCACCAACGACTACCGCTAGCATGGACGTGCACACGATCTCACAAAAAATAACCAAGTCCAATACGGTATCAATCACCATACCTGATGAGGGCAACGGTTAAAGCATTTCAAAGAACTGACCTATTAGATAATTTTGTAAGAGAAATTGTTCAAAGAATGAATTTGATGGTATGTTTTGTGAATGATTTACGAACGATTGTTAACTGTACCTACCTAAGTATATCTAGTGAGTGATACCGGTACATTATGTATTAAAAATGAAATTGTTTAAAAAGATATATTTTTCACAAAATTGCTTTTAACTTTTGATATCAGCTCAAACGATCACAAATTGTCTTCCGCTAGAGCTCACTCGAATACATTTTCCGATTGGAAATTGCGACGTCTAAATTTTTAAATAAATAATATTAAAACTTTCACTTATTCTACTCTTTTTAAGGCAATAATACAATTAATTATAATGTTTTTCACATCATATCACACACATAACAAATTTTCAAATAACACTATTACAAATATGTACCCACTACCGATAGATCATTGCCACTCTGCGTGATCTTTGATTTTGATCGTCTATCGTGATCCCATCACATTTATTGTCTAATAGACGGCCTAGATTAAGCATCGAGTTATATATACTATGTACTAGATTAATTATTTCTGAATAAAAATTTTGATCAAGTTTTTATGAGAGGTAAAGTTTGCTTCAGCGCTGTGACATTGATTTGTCTTCTAATTACTTTCTACTCGGCTTCACACAAAATCTAGTACATAGTACTGTAGAGTTCACTTATTTGAAGATTGGCAATAGTTTGAAAAATAGAAAGCTTAGTAGGAAGAACATGTGTTTAATATGTAGTTTGCTGCTTACATATTTTTATAATTTACTTTTTAGGTTCTTTGCAATAGTTTGAATTTCTTTTATATTTTGTTATGATTATTACCGATAGTACATAAGATAATGCACTTAAAATTAAAATAAAATGCATTTTTTAAATTAATTTATCGCATTATTTAAGGAATTGAATGTCCTCCCATATATTTGGTATCTACTTATTTGCATCAAATTGCAATAATTATTTTGAAACAAGAAATTGATACTAAATTTTACAATTTATTGATCATAATTCTTGTTTAGTTAGATAAATAATAGTGATTTTTGTACATGATTGTACTTTTGTGTGTTCAACAAGAAATAGTTCCCGAAGATGACATGAATGCGAGCTTAGTCTAACATCTAAGTGTGTGTCCTGAGTAGCGGCGTACTGCGGAAGCAGAATCCGCTACGCACGTAACGAATACGCGATTTATTTAAACCATTGTTTCGTGAACAGCGAATTCCGCATCCTCAATACGCCGTTACCCTGGACACACCCTTAATGAATGTGAGTCGTAAAAACGACTTCCTAGTCGTCCTAATATTTTGACTATGACTGTAGATTATATTATCAATTAAGATAATAACTATGTTGGCTCACTAGTAATAATTTACCACTAAGGAGTAGTAAGTAATTAATTGCGAGTTCTTTCAATGTCCATTTTAAATATTTTAAAGGCTTCATTTGTCTTACTAGTGGACGCTGTTGTGAGCCCTCACGTCTCTATTCATTTATTTAGCTTGATAATTCTATGTATCGGCATCAATAAACTCAAAGGTGCTGCGCTACCATAGGTACTCAACTCATCGTTAATAATTATACCTAATTGTGTACTACGTACTTAAAATCCTAAAACAAAGTCTCGCTCAATTTGTATTAAGAATTAAATATATAGTTCGCTGCAGCACTACACAACAATTTGTTTAGCGCTAAACAACAAACATTCAGAGCAAGATTGATCGCAATGTCAAATTTTCGCGGCAACAAAAGTTCGAAAACGCCAAGCGCTTTCACATTTTATTCAACTTACAAAAACAACTACAAGCATCAGGAGGATAATATATTCTTATGTGCTTGTAGGTGATATGTTTTTTAAATTAAAATATATTCTTTTATTTTAAATAACTTAAATTTATTAAAAATTAACAGTAATTGTTAGAATTATTTGTGGTTTCTATTTGTGAACCAAAAATTTTTTTATAATTTATATTAAAAATTTTATACAGACTAGCTGGTGCCCGCGACTTCGCCCGCGTTGAAAATTATATACTAAAACCTTCCTCGAGAACCACTCTATCCATTGGCGAAAACAGCATGAAGTAGTTTTTGAATTTATTGCGAACAGACAGACAGACAGACGCGGCGGAGGACTTTGTTTTATAATATGTAGTGATGGATGATTTATACCCAGGACCAATTTTGATTTTCAATAAGTTGAAAAAAGTTAAAGCTCTAAACGTGAAATCTAGTAGGGTACGTAGTACATAGTATTTTAATAAACCAGATAAGTATGAAGATAATATACATTTTTTTTTCTATGGTGATTCTCGATTGATAAATTATTAAGTAATTGTTTGTAATTTGGTCAAAGAATTTTTTACTCAGAATATTTAGTGATTCCTTAAAACTTGATTGACTTACCCAAAACTTTAGCACGTTCATGTATCTCTAGTTTTATTGTACACAAATGTGATATTTTTGTTTTTTCTTTAATATTTTTTTTTTATCTAAAAATATAACTCAACTATTTTTCTTGTGTGTTTAATTAATGTTCACTTTTTGTCCTAATTTAATTTTGGTGAAAAAGCCAAAAGAAGATGCCAAACTTTCATTCATCGCGCTACAATCATGCAATCATTACGTAAGTTAAAGAATATTTGACATAATGTGCTCAGAAAAGACATAAAGTAATAATTGAAATGTATGTAGGTAGATGAAACATGAAAGTTTTAGTCCAGTGTTGTATCTAAATAATGTTTACTGTAGATTGTAGGTTTAAGAGGCAGATGTGATGCAAATAATGTAATGGCCAAGAATATTGTTTATAAGGTAGGTAAATATTTTGTTGAAGTGGGCAACACTTGAAATCATTAATCACTGGCAAACGAACTGTACGCTTACTATCGAAATGTTTTGATAAAGTACTGCGTTTCTCAACCTTTTTAATGTAAACAGCCAAAAAATTTAGTGAAAACTATTGCGACTCACTACAATGAGTTACTAATTAGGTGTTTAACAAAGTTTTATACCAAATTAACACGGTGAAGATTTGTAGTTTATTTTTCGTATTTAGGATTTACATAACTTAAGAATCTTTTTACGAGCATGTTCACGTTTTAAATGCATAAAACGAATCGTAATAAAAGGATATTTCGTATGGGTCTTATTTATTAAACACATTACGTCCCCCACAATCCTGAACGTAACTCCCTACTAGGGGTTGCAACACTGAGGTTGAGAAACTACATGTACAGCATTAACAAAACGCCACAGATTCAAAGCTCTGAATTTTATATTCATAACATAAAATTGAATGTAAATATACCTTTGCGTATAAAAAACTTAGTGACAACAACTAGATGTTAAGTTTATTGTAAAATCCAATATACCTAAGTAGATTTTTTTATAATCATAGATAAGTGCCACGCCTAAAATATCTATTTCATTGTATAACTTAATTAAACTTATTTAATATTGTTTTAGTCAGTTATAGTAATAAGATTAAACAAATAAAAGTCTATAAGTTAAATTGTGTGTTTTTTATTACTATTTTTTTATCATAAATAAATGGTATTTTTATTAGCCATATTAAAAATTTTCAGGTCATGATCATTTGTTACTGTGACTAACAAAGCCAACAAACAGGCAGACTCTGGCCCATGTAGTGCAATGTGCAATCAATATACTATACCCTGGCGCTCTCTAGTGGCCCTCTAGTAATAATTTTCAATGATGTCGAAATCGATACACTACATTTAAATGTGTGTATGCGGCCAGTCTAAATCGCGTGTTTGTATTTCGAATCACGCTCCCATTAAGAATCGATTTTTCTGCGAGTTTTTAGGCACCAACAGCACCCTTTTCGTGCTGGAGAGGTGAAAAAGATATAAACCTAATTTTCTAATAAACTAAATTTACTAAAAGTTTCTTTCTATGCTGTCTTTCTTTATTTTAGATGTTATGAGGATATAATAAAATTTAAATTTGGCGCGCATACTCGTACTCAGTGTTGCTACTGTGCAAATGTTAAAATCAGGCTTAAACACTTTATATTTTTATCAAAAATTATCATAAGCTTGTGAAATATAGTTGGATATTTTTATCGGTTTATCTACGAATGGCTTAGCTTAATCGATACATTATGTTTTTCACACTGGCAGTTTTCATTGTTTCGCCATCCACGATGTGGCAGCCATCTTGAATAAAATTTCTCAATGGCGTTCTAAATAAAAATTGAATAAAATTGCTGGTTGAAAATATAGAAAATAAAATATTTGATAATTCTTAAAATTAATTATAAAGCAAAATCCAGGCGTTAATGTATGTTCGAAATTAACTAAAAGTTTTAAAAAGATCTGCAATAAAACAAATCAGCTGTTATCCGTCAATCGATGTCAACAAAATTACATAATTTTGTTTAGAAAAACATAAATAGTCTACGTTTTTGAGTGTCATTTTCAAAATTATAAACATGAAAAATGCAAGTTTTTATTTGACAAATTTCTAAAGTAAATGTCTATTCGGGAGCTGAAAAATTGTAAATTTATTTTCGACTTTAGTATGATGTAGTCCGTAACACTTTTTTAAAGTTATGGATCAAAATATTATAGAGAGTGGTGGTTTTTATTTTATACACAATTTTGACTCTGGAAATCTGGGTCATGTCGAAAGAATCCCTACAGAGCACATTGGTAAGAGAAAAACGCTATGAATTTTTCACAATATTTCAAAGTCCAATGCCATTCTTTTATTTTGAAACAAATTTTTAGTGCCAACAGATTGCCCTTTACAGGGTTTTTTCGTCTGATTATTTCTTCAAACGTTCTTGAATACATTGTAACAGGCAATATAAATTTAAATACAAGTTCAAATTGAATTTAGATTTTATTTTTAACCAATAGTACCTATTTTTTTCTTAGTCATTACACATATAATAAAAACGTTTTTGGCTGTGCGTTTATGCACACTAATTTCATAAACTGCTTAACCGATTTGAATGCTATTTTTACTGATCTATTGTAGCAAGCATCCCATAACATTTAATGTTTGTTTCATTCCAATCGGTTTACAAACAAAACATACACACATACAAAGTCGCAGGCACTGCTATTACTTAAATATTTTATCAATTTTATTTATAACAAAAAGTTTTTCTTTTCAATCAAGTATTAAAAGTATTAAGTATTAATTAAAGTATTAAGTATTAAATTTTATACTTAAAATTTCAGCTCCAAGTGTTAACCACAAGAGTAATGTCACAGAGACACCAGATTATGAATTTAACTTATGGACTCGACCAGACTGTGCAGGCACAGAGTTTGAAAATGGAAATCGAACATGGTTTTATTTTGGAGTCCAGGGAAGTGAAGCGAATGTATTGGTAAGTGATACATATTTTTTCTCTATTGTTAATTGAATTTTGGTATCGACACAAAATGCTACAAATATTCTAGAATGACATAATAGATAAGATTTAATGCTAGCCATACAGGATCAAGCCTATGACATGATACATTGGATGTATATTGGTGTCATTTTGTATGACAGTCATAATCATCATGCAAATTGACACCCATACACCATCCAATTGGCTTGATAAATCAATGGTATCATGCCAATTGGACGATAGGCTTGTTTTTACAAGATAGGCTTAAGATTTGTTTTTACAAGAAGGCTTAAGTTTGTTTTGATAGGCTTAAGATGTTTTTAGTTGTATATATTAAGTTGTAAGAATTTTCAAAGATCAAATTATTTATCTGACTTACAGGTGCGGCTTAACATAATAAACTTAAACAAACAAGGAAAAATGTACAATCAAGGAATGGCACCTGTAACTCGCACCTTACCTGGGAAACCACAATGGGAAAGAATCAGGGATCGTCCAATTCATTCAGTAAGGAATTCTTTTTAATCATTTATAAATCTATGATTAAATTTAATGAAGCAAAACAAAACAGCATAACATAATTTAGTTCCGCTTTGCCAACTTTCAATAATTATGACTGATAAGAAAATTTTAATGAATATAAATAATCCAAGAACTTTAATTGGTTATTGTACATACTTTACCTGTCTACGTATTTTTTGTTCTTTTTCTACCCCTTGAGTACCTTTTTCTCCTGTTGTTTTTTTTTTTAAAATATTTTTGTAACATTTTCCACAAAGACAATATGATTGTCTTTGACTTTTTTTTTATCAACCATACTTGCTCTTTCAATTGCTCTCTACTCTAGCATATGTAGTTGAACCTTCAATTTAATAGATTGAATATATTTTGTCTAAATAATAAAAAAATGTCTGAGTATCCTTACATATTATAAAACAAAGTCCTCCGCCGCGTCTGTCTGTCTGTCTGTTTGCGATAAACTCAAAAACTACTTCACCGATTTTCATGCGATTTTAACCAATGGATAGAGAGATAATCGGGGAAGGTTTATACGGAAAAAAATGCACTCCGGTCGAAGTCGGGAGCGGGACAGCTAGTATTTTATAAAATCAGTCAAATACCATACACTATGGAAGTTGTTTATATATTTTTTTCAATTTATGTTCATTTTAAAGCTGACAGACCACGATATTGAAAGCGGCTACTGACACCCATAACACAAGCAATGTCATAGCAATGACACTTACTCTTCTGTGTCTTCTGTAAATGGGTGGTTACCGTCGCCGTCGCCGCCAGAGCCTGTCACTCCTAAAATTCATGTGTATAATTATATTTTTTCTTCGTTTTATGCTATCAAGCAGTGGGAAACAGCTGGATATTTTATGCAAAACATGCATTTGGTATAATTACATACCAATATATTTTCCTCTTTTATAAAAAATTTAATACAAGAAAAAATATAAAAAAGCTTTTTAATCATAATAATTTTGTTTACAGACTGACGACAATACATTCACACTAAGTTTTAAATACAGAACTTCTGAAAATGTGAAAGCGACAACATTCTTTGCTTTCACATATCCATACTCGTTTGCTGAACTGCAAATAGCTTTGAACTCTATAGACTTGAAGATGTTACCATTGCCTCCGCCACAGTCGCCGGACGACATCTATTACCACAGAGAATGTCTCATTTATTCTCTAGAAGGTATGTTCATCAGCAATTTAGTAACTGTAAGAAATTAACTAATGTGCTTATGTGCCGTTGAATATTTATGCTTAAGACGGCCCCGTTTATTTGTAAACTTATTTTAATAGACATGACATTAACCTGATTTTTATTATTCATTTACAAGTACAATTCCATTTTTATCCAAATATAATAGCTAGACAGCACAAATAGACAGATTTAAGTAATTAATATGAATACAATATAACCTTTAATTAAATGATACAAATGTTCTACTGGTTACAGGAAGGAGGGTAGATCTATTAACATTGACGTCGCATCACGGGATAACAACGGAAAGGGAAGACAGGTTAAAAAGTCTTTTCCCTGATAATCAAGAGCGGCCATTTAAATTTGATAACAAGAAGGTAGGTATATTTAAAAATTGCATTTACATAATTTTTTTTATAGGAAAATTTAAAAAATATATGTAAACTGTATATAACAATAGCATTGCACAGGCAGAGAAGTGGAGAGTGCTAAACTAAATTCGTTCTTAGCGTCAACAAAAATGTATAGAGAGTTTCGGTAGAAAAAAATATTTATTTAACTAATGATACATTGATACACAAAAATAATTATTTCTAACAAAAGTGATGGTCGGCAGCGCATTTGCAGCACCTGTGGCGTTGCTTGTGTCATAGGCGACGGTAGCCACCAACTATTAAAAAAAAAAATAAGACATTGTTTTTCATAATGACAGGTAATATTCATATCGGCCCGGGTGCACCCCGGAGAAACTCCGTCCAGCTTCGTGTTCAACGGTTTCCTGAACCTGTTGCTCACACGACACGATCCGATCGCGATCCAACTGCGCAAGAGCTACGTGTTCAAGATGGTGCCCTTCCTGAATCCGGACGGAGTCGCTCGCGGCCATTACCGCACCGACACTCGCGGAGTCAACCTCAACAGGGTCTACCTCAGCCCTTCGCTACTCTACCATCCGACGGTCTACGCCGCCAGAGCGCTCATAAGGTTATCTTCTTTAATTTATTTAACTTCATTGCATCCCCTGTCTGCTTATGGGCCATTTTGTTTTTGGAACGTTTGACTTAAATGTCTTTTAGATACGAAGGTTTTTTTACACAAAGATACAGTTTGATCCTCTGTAACTACATATCTATACTTAATCTACATTCAAAATTTAATTACACCACTCGACTTTAGACAACTAAATATTATAATACATGAGGAAAAATGTTTGATTCATAAACATCTCTACTAATATAATAAAGCTGGAGAGTTTGTTTGTTTGTTTGTTTGGTTGAACGCATTAAACTCTGTAGCTATCAGTCGGATTTAAAAATTCTTTTTGGTTGATTACTACAGTGAAACCGGGAGACACAGTTAGTATCGAATAAAATTATCTATTTGTGGATATTGGGAAATTCGAAAGAGCCCACTTTTCTCAATGATTCTAATGAATTTTTCAAAGGTTTAATTTCAACATAAGTTTAATAGTCCTTTACATATCACTTTACATACCTATACCTCTCCGCAGAAAGAGCCCTGGGGCAATATATTTTGTTTTTTTTTTTTAACAGGTACTACCACTTCGGCCACGAAAGAGATGACGATGACACAAAGAGTATTACGTCCCGGAGTATGGCCAATATCAGCGAGAGTAATGAGGTGAGTTTTAATTACTTGTTATGTATAGTAAAACAGTTAATCCCCACTGGGATGTCTCCAAATGTTGACCTCCAAATGTTTATTGACGTGGACAGATGATCGAGGAGCGGCGTAAGCGCATGTCAGGAAGGTCTGGGAGGGCAAAGGGAACGGTTGGCGTCTCCTCCCTCCAGGAGGAGACGCCAACCGGAGGAGGGGAGGCAGCTCATCTCGCCGAACAGGTTCGTTTCCATTCATATTTATTTAAGGACAAATAACAACTGCAGCATAAGTAAACATTAAAAAAAATAACTTAAAAAATAAATAAAAAATATGATACCACCTACCACTCTTAACATTTCTCTATGATATTTGAATGGTAGAAAGCTTGTAAATGTAATAGACAATGACGTGTGTCTATTTGATATCTAATTTCAGTCAAAACGAATATAAATTCAATTATTCTCTTATTCTTGTGAACATTTTTGCAGTTGCAACACTGTTGGTCTGCAGTGATGCTGTCAACACTGCAGAAGCTTTTTCTGTTTTCACTGAACTGAAATCATTGAAACTGTTTAAAAAATTATAATACAAATGGCAAGCCACGATTCTTGTCTAATATTTTAAATGAGAAAATCAGTTTGTTTGTTTGTTAATACGCTTTCACGCCTTAACTTAGGTATATAGACCTAAGTTAAGGCCGCCAAAAAAAGTAACGTTCCGAGGGATCAACTAAAAATATGAAAATATCAAGACCTGACAAAAACGATTACTTTCATATCAGAGGGATGCGGATGAAATCGCAGGCAAAACTAATAATATTTTATAGAAACTTTTATTTCATTTTAAATGAATGTATCAAATATTTGATACCAAAAATCTATTAAAAATCTAATTAATGCGATTTCAAAAGTTATTTTTGCGTTTTTTTTTTTTTCAAATTTAACCGTCGGGAAGACCTAGTAGTATACATATTATTATGTTTGTTTAAGTATAGATATATAAAAGATAAACATAAGTGGTACCTGGAATTGTTTTAATTAATTTTACCGTTACATAGATTATTCATGATATTACAGTTAAAACCTAATCCGCTCTTGAAAATCACCGAACGTCAAATCTGCTCTTGAAGCTTATCTGAAAGTATTTTTTAATTAATGTTCAAGTGAAAACTACTTATATCGGTAAATATTTTCAGCGTCGAATTTAATATCATTACTTGTTTCAATGTTATTTTCCTCTCAGCTAAAGTTATGTCTGGCCGCAACTGAGCTGCACTAATAATTAATTTGATTTGATAATAATTTTTGCTAAGTTTTAGTCCTTCCGTTTTATTTTTCCGTAGCTAATTTTCCATTCGAGTCCATGTATTGTTGTATTTTCGTCAATTAGTACTAACTGCTATGCTCAAAACAAACAATGCTCAATCCTTTTGTTGAACTTTTAAGGGTTTTGCTGAGGAGTTCACGTTGGGAAATAAGTACTTATAAAAGAGTGCCAAAGGCAGAACTTCGGGACGCGTACGCAACTCATACAGAACTGCTGTTATCTATGGACTAAACTTTAATAAATTTAATTACTCTCTAAGGCCTTTCGCACATTAAGATACTCTAAGATTAGATATGATACTCCAGTAGGATACATGTTGCTTACAATTTAACATTTAAATCTTGCTCTGTCGCCATCTTGACAATACTCGTTGTAGACGAGTAGACGTTAACGCGTGTATACCGATAGCTTAGTGTGCAATTTGCTAATTTACCATACATATAGTAATATATGTAAGAAACCTCGAGACTTGGGAAGGGTTTAAGAGAACGTTATCCGTGAAGGTGTACGACCTGAAGCTGCACGAGATGCCGTCGCAGACGGAGGAGAGCGAGTGGAAGTCGAAAGAGGCGAAGGGTGAAGAGCCTTCCCTGCTGGACGAGAGCGTGCTTCGCTCGTGCCTCGGCTCCGGGGTGCACCTCACCAACAGTGACGAGCTGCAAGGCAGTCTGCGAGGCGCCAATCCCCTTCGTCCCTTGCGAGACACCCTCAAGAACAGCATCACACTGCTCATGGACTCCTCGTCCCTCGAGGGGTATGTATAATAGTCCCACGAATAGTCACCAACAGATGTGAATAATATAGCCTCAGTTCTTTGCCAAGCAAGGGAGTATTCACCTAACATAGTATATTTTATACTTTTTAAAAAAAGGCATACAATTTAAACATGACTCATACACGTCTTTTGTGCCTTAAAAACAAAATTTCAGTCCGTCGATTTGCCACAGAATAGAATAAGTAATTGTGTCACGTGGTTTAAACCTTAATCCAATAAGTGATAAGCTAATCGATAGTCTTATTCCCTACAAGAGAAGTTGTCACATTTTTGTAATATATTTTTCAGTGAGAGTACAATAGGAGACAAAGATTCGAGGATGGCAAACCTGAAGATCAGTTGGTGCGAAGAGTGTCGGCGATTTGTCGACAAGGTAGAGGAGAAAATGCCCAGCATTGACGCTGTAGAGCCTGGTCATAGTACCGACACTGTAAGTGAAGCAAATCTACATATATTGGTCTATACACTTATTGTATAAATTTCACTTAGGAAAATTTGTGTTGTTATTGAATTTCAGAATGTAAAACTGACATAGAACTAACATAGGATGCACATAACCTATATATTTCCATAGTGAAGACTTATTTTAAACGTTTTTATAAGCCTGAGTAGCATGCTACGATACACTCAACGCTGGTGCTGCTATTTCAGGGTAGTCTTCTGTAAGTTCAGTTTGTGATTTTAGGCGACGGTAACCACATACTATCGGTCGGATCGTCAGTCTGCCCGCTGGAAAATAAAATAATCATAAATTTTCAATCAACTCAATTTTATATCTGAATTTTCGTTCGTTACCATAGCGACATATTTTCCTTGCGCAGATACTTTCAGAAAAAAATGTAGTCTACAGTTCCATAGACGAGTACGGGGAGCATCAGAGAAAAAAATCTGAACGTCAAGAGCGCAAGGTACTAAACTGTCCGATCATAACATTCTACGAATATAATCGAATGAACCTTTTGTTTAAAACTAGCTATGGTATACAATTCAAACAAGTGTTTTGAAACCGAATATATAATAATCAACGATATAATAAAGTTTAGGTTTCCCCATGACTGATTTTCGATTCTAAAAATTGTTGCTGGTATTCTTTAGGACGTATTCTTACTATTGCAATAGTGAGACGTTCATGAATTACTATTGCAAAGTTTTGAATTTGAAATTTAAGAAGCACGCAGCATAGCATAGGCAACAAAATCGCTATTTGTTTTCTCATAGATAACAATTTATAAAATATACTACTTTTCATCTGGTAAAACATATGGGTGAATGACGATCTCTCTTCGGATTTTAGACCGCATTTTAGGCTTTTTTGATCCATATTACCGTCTATTGCGGACATCCGCGCCACACTGAACACGGCCTTAAATAGACGCTAATTAAACGCTTAATATTATGATTTACATCCCAAATTTGACCTGTTTCTAAAACTAGTATATGCTAGTATAGCCTGAGTGTACTTACGTGTTGTATAAACAAGAGACATTAATTGTTTCAGCAACAGATTGCTACGCCAAAAATGCTTGAAAACGTATACTTCTGTACAAACTGTTTCAAAAGATACGCTCTCTCCGAGAACAACGAGGAAGTGGTGAGGATATTTTTCTTTATCGGGAAGAATCTGTAGCCGCTTCACTTACCGCTTCTATACTTTTAAATATATTATTTATAATTAAACTTAAAGCGATTTTTTTTTTATAAACTAAAAGTGTTGGTATTTTTAGTGACATTTAATACTAAATCAAAACGACAAAAAGATACATGAAAGTGGCAGCGTAACGCCGTAGCGCGCTTCACAGTTATAAATTGGCCAAACCCCCCCCCCCCCCCCCCGGTCTAATTTTCGCATTGTTTTGTGTGGAATGAGTTCCTGCTTAGTGTTGATTTGCGTTACAGAAGTTGCGCGATGGCGTCTCCGTGTTGACGCCGACGTCTGATGGAGACAGCAGTGAGCAGCAGACGCCAGTGATCGCTCCTCGTCCAGAACCACCTCCCGTCTTGAACACCGATCAGAGACTTGTCACTCAATTGGTGTGTACTTGATTTTCTTCTTCTACACCTATCAAAACTATTAATTGGAACCGTTTTCGATGAGGGTTTCCTTAATGATTTCAGCCATCAATTACGGTGAAAGACGAGCTTCCAAAGATCGACACAAGCAAGAGCAAACCGTCGAAGAAAAAGGTGGCGCCAGTCGCG
The DNA here is from genome assembly GCA_944738685.1 of Synanthedon myopaeformis. Lineage (NCBI taxonomy): Eukaryota > Metazoa > Arthropoda > Insecta > Lepidoptera > Sesiidae > Synanthedon > Synanthedon myopaeformis. The sequence continues at coordinate 9,227,449 of OX122921.1, read as the reverse complement.
AGCAAGCCAAAGGAACCGGACTCGGGCCTATATCTCTACATAGACTTGCACGGACACGCCTCCAAAAAGGGTATCTAGATTTCTCTACATAACATTTAATATAGTAGTCTAGTGTTGTGCGATATCTAAAGTAACACACGACAAAATAATAATGCAAATGTCATTATTTTATATACCTACCAACAATTTGATATCACTATTCAAATTAAAAATTCAAATAATTTAAAATGATAACAATTACACAATAGTTAATTAAAACATATAAAACAATAAAATCAGTATTTTTATTCACAAGGCACAAGGTTGTCTAACACTTAACTCGTTCGAGCAACACATGTACCATTTGATTTTTAGACTGTATAAAATAAAAGCGACCCAAAAAGCGAGCGGATATTGTATTTTTAATACGTGTTAAAAGAGATAAATATGTTTTTTTTTTTCAGGTATATTCATGTATGGGAATTACTTCGAAGACCTGGAGAGTTCTGTGGAGTGCATGTTGCTGCCCAGGATTATGGCGCTCAATAACACGCACTTTCATTTCTCCTCCTGTAACTTCACAGAGAGAAATATGTATCTCAAGTGAGTCACTGCAATATACCGATCAATTTAATTTTCAATCCCAACCTAATGTAGTCTGAGGAAGGTTCTCGTGTAGAGAAAATTTGAAAATAACGCCCGGAAAAACGTAAAACTCCGATTTTTCTTTTCCCTATCCAAACCACGCACCCCTGCACGCCGCGTGCTTAAATGTATATGCAGTTTTATGATCGACCAAGGAGAATGAGACTGGACTGGGCTAAACTCAGACGGACGTCAGGTGTGTGACTTTTCGGCTAAAAAGTAGTAGTTAAATGTTGACGGCTATAGATTCAAATATGTGTACATACACAGACAGGCGTCTCGTCGTGTATTCACGCGACAGGCAAAATACTGCCCATTTTGTCGCCGCGATTTGCTTCACGCATCTTACACGAGACGCCGTATGAGGCGACAGATCGATATCCCTCCCCGCTGCGTCCTTCATACCATCGAAATTCATTTTATTACTGATAAATTGAAGAAGTAAAAACGTTATTTGAAGCGATGTCGTGTCGTAATTTATGTTGTAAACCGCGTGTTTGTAAAGTTTGTCGTGCGGGCACAGGGACCGTCGCGACGGGATGTCGCGCGAGGGCAGCGGGCGCGTGGCGGTGTTGAAGGCGACTGGTCTGGTGCGCTCGTACACGCTCGAGTGCAACTACAACACTGGCCGCCTCGTGAACGTGCTGCCGCCGCCAGTGCGCGACGCGACCCCCCTCCACCCCACCGCCCCCCACCACGCCACCCTCGCTCCGCCCAAGTACACGCCGCACATATTCGAAGAGGTAAACCCATTTCAGGTTTGTGTCGCGCACGAACGCTCAAAAACGCCCATTTCATTACAACGAGTACCACAGAACAATATCACACTTTAGAAATGTCAAAGTTAGCGCTACTGCTAATAGTTCGTATATTATTTATGCAGAATGAGGTGCAAAATGTTGCCATAGTAAATGATTGTACTTTATTATTTTAAACTTGTTAATGTGGTTTTAGTGTGTCAAATAACAAGTTACTCACTGAGTCAACTCTCTTTGTTATGCCTATTGTACAAATCCCATCTCTAAAACAGGCCAGTGACACTGACGACGCCATCTTTGTTTACCTTTTTGTTCAATCAAATAAAAATAGACTTTAAATATGATATATCGCATATGGATACTGTCGCTCGACAGTACGATTATGTTTCACGCTAAAACTTTTATTTAAATTTATTGTGTATTATAATTTTCTTATATGTCATTAAACACGTCTATCTTAGTTTTAATTTGGCAATTTTCGTTGATTTTTGTTGTCAATAAAAACGTATTACCAATGTTAGCCAACATTTAAAACTAGTTTCCCGAAAATCAGTCAGACGCTTAAGTTTGAGCCTTTCCTATATCGCATTATAATACTACTACCATAAATTACTTTCATCAATTATAAATTCGTTTGATATGTTTGAATATAAAATTGATATTTAACTTCAATTTGACAAAATTGTAATGAAAGTACCACAATAAGATTTATGTTACGTTTATTTTAAAAAATCTATAAGAGAGGTTCAGGTAGTTGTTAGTTTAGTTGGTTGGTAGTAGAGTGGAATCCAGTGCACTAGTATATAGAAGTGAATCCCCATTTCAGATAAGACACTGTCGCGCTAAAGCTCTGGAGATTAATGAAGAGATAGATCCTAGACAGGTTGGTCTTGTGCGCTCACCTAATACTTATTATTATAACGTATAAGTTGGATTGCACCGCCACAAACATTACCGACAAACTGAAATTCGAAATGTATTTTCTCCAGTGATCGTTTATGAATATGCCTTTTCGAATATTGGTTTCAAAGTTTTCTTTCACAATTCATTACTGCATAGGCCTAGAGCGTTGTCCACACTTGGAGTCTAATTTACATTACGAAGACAATATTAATAAAATAGGAAAATTTTAGTATACTCAACTTCCAAACAAAGTCTGAAAAATTATGCTTTAGTATAAAAATTCAGAAAATAAAAATGTTTTTTTAACATTGGAAAAAGATTTCCATATTTAGATACAAAAAAAAGGTTCCCTATATGTATATTAAAAGAAACACTCTTTAGTCGTTATATATAAAAAATAAAATACTCATTGAATTTTATAATGTAAATTCGACTTACACATCGCTTGTAGTATTAGTTATTAGCTTGTCATATTAGAGATATATCTCTTCAAAAATCTCCAGATTTATTAAACACATCGCTGCTTCAACACTTATCACCGAATCGGTTCTTCGACAACAAAATTAATACAGTTTCATATCATACAAGCAGTGAACTATATGAAAAACGATTTTGACAACTTACATCTGAGTTTGTATCCATGACTACTGAGTTTCGCAACTTGTTGCAAAACCCTTTTTTTTTTTTTCTTAATAAGAATAATTTATTAATACACTATAATTTGGTTTTAAAATATATCAGTTGGTTTCAATCGCTAATTTAATTTGCTTAAATTACTCTGGGAAATGTGTTAAGGCCGTCACACACGTAGCTATATATAATATATATTTCTATGACGTCACCAACGTATACTGTTAATATATATTATAGCACAGTATATTAATATATAATTATAGCTACGTTTGTGACGGACTTTATACCTATCAAAATTTCGTTAAAATTAATTACGCATTAATCTTACTTTTTAATGCAAACACACCTTAAAAAATAACAAACGTCGTGACCGGTTGCAATGGAGTCATTTTTCCGGCCTTATTTCTGAAAGGAATAGATTTTAGAGAAGACAAGTAGTCAGTTTTGTTCTGGTGCAGGTGGGAAGGTCGCTGGGTGCGTCCATCTTGGATTTGACGGGACAACATCCCAACTCGCGCGTGCCGTGTTCGGAGCACCGAAATCTGGCGTCGTTGCGCGATTGGCTCCGCGCTCACTCGCGCACCGCGCGACCACAGGTACGTCGTTACGTCACTCGAACCAATGTGGCCGCTCAATTAACACTTTGCCATGTAACGAAACGGGACCTCTTTAATTTACAGTGATTTATCTACTAAATACATCAGCCCTATGTAATAAACTAGACGCGGTAAGATATTTAAGTTGACAAATGAATCGCGAAGTCTCACCTCGCTTAACCCATGAGTAGAAACATAATTGTGTAGTTACTTACTAACCTAACCTAACAATTCTTGCATAAAGTGCAATGTGGTATCGATTTCAAATACGAATTATTAGCGTGTTATGGAAGGTGTAATGTGTCTTATCCATCATCTCTATACACACACACACATATATATACACACACACACACATATATATATATATAAATGACGTGTCACGTGTTTATTATCGATGAACTCCGAAACTACTGGACCGATTTTGATAAGACTTCGTAACTACGTGTAATTTGGTCCAACTTAAAAGATAGGGTATCTCAATATTTTTTTGCAAATTATAAAATATATTAACATAGCGCCATCTGTTGGATACTTACTCAATCCAGCAATTATTTGTTATAATTATCTGTGAGTTTCATAAAAATCTAACAGATGACGGTGTAAGGTAATTAATCGGCTGGATTGAATAAGAAATTGCACCTGTGCGAAGCCTTGAGCGGGTCAGCTAGTTGTTTTTTTTATAAAATAAACCACATCAATGAATAAGTAAGGAATAAGTAATGAATAAGTAAAGGTTTTTCAAATTGCTATTGTATCGTCCGAATGATCAGAGCTCACTCTCTTTTAACTATAAATCTACATAACATTAAGTAAGCGTATTACGTTATTATCAAAATAATGGTTATTTTCTAATCATCTAAGAAATGCAATATATTTTTATATACCGAAAAAAGTTTGGGTAAATGTCAAAAGAGATGGTCTATATCATACTTATATATTTCACTGTACTGACACCTTTTATACCTCTTCCATAACACGCTATCTCGAAGTATTTTAAAAATAATAAAACTCACTTTTAAAAGTTTTATTTTCACTGAAATTTTATAAGGCAATAAAATACCTCTTATTCGTAATAAAAGGAAAACTAACAATTTAGTAGTGGTGATAAATTATTTTTAGTCAATTATGTTTTTGTTGTAGTTAAATCTTAAAGTACTTTTAAATACAAACAAGTGTTTTTAATTACATTACAGCTAACGATGTCTCGTCTCCGACCGAAGACCAGTTCGCCAACTCGCGTTCCTTTGTACGCTCGCTCCAAGGGCAAGGTGATCGACGAGCGCAAAGAGAACACTTACGTAGGCGCCAAAACGGACACGGAACGCAAGCGATCACCGCCGCTCCTCGGCCAACGTTCCGGACACGACGTCGTCAATATGAACGTCAAGTACCTGAAGAAGAGCGAGCCGGTCAAGACGCCTTCGCGCACCCGATATCTCTCCGAAAACGAACCGAAACCCAAGACGCTGGCGACCAAACGCCGAAACATACTGGCCATACGCAAGCCGAACACTAGCAAGACTCAATTGAGCGGAGTCGTCAAGGCGAAAATGAGCCGCAGGTCGGCAGACGACGCCGAGAGCACTAGAGCACCGCTCGCGACTAAACTCAGTAAGAGGAGTTTCGCCAGAAGTCTGAGGTCGAACGCTCACGACGTGAGATGCAAGGCGATGGCGACGTCCTCGTCCGACGACATGGTGAACGGTAACTGGGAGGAAATAAGGGGCGGCACCGCGTTGGGGGCTCCGAGCCGATCCGATTCGCTGTCTATGGGGGCCAAACGACGCCCCTTCCCCAACCCATCGCCCGCCCGCCTCAAGAAGAGTCGTCTCAAAACGGGCTTGTAGCGTCACGCCAACTCAACGAGGCCGCGTCACCGCAACGACACGCTCCCAACGGACGTCTCTAGACCCAAACCGTCTGCAGCTAAAAGAATTATCTAAAAAAAACACAGAGAGTTATTACATTTATTCAGCTTTTGTCCATACAAAACAGATATAAAGCTGAATTGATGTGGTCGCTCCCTCCAAAAGTTTAGTTTCAATCGTCAACTAATAGTAAAAGATTTGGAACATCTCTAATATTAATATTTTTTTAAAAGCGTTCGTATGTACTACTCGATTGACACTGGCAACTTTTGTAGGTAAAACTAGATTATATTCGAAATCCATAATTTTTCTATAAACCCTTTACTCTTTCTATAACTCGTGTATTAATTTTTTGTGGTGACGTCACAGCCGTTTTCCTGGATCTGCTTGACTTCAAAACGCGACACGCTCTTGTCATAGACGACTACTGACTATCACTGAGACTGGGGATCAGTTTTACCCACAAAATTCATCATTTTTTTTTTAATATGGTGCAGACGTGAATGAGTTTGACGAGATATTTCTTAAGTACCTACCACCAAAAGTCGGCGGCCTCGTTCAAGCACCAAAAATTTTTCTGATTAGTTAAGATTTTTTTTTAAATATCTTTTATATAAACACACTTTGGTTTCGGGGTAACTTCTTGAAATTTTAAGGTGCTTGCCATCTAGTAAATGAGTTATATTTTGAATTTGTTATGTTGAATTTAGGTAATTTATGTATAACATACTAATTAAAATAATTTATTATTATTGACATATATGCGTTATAAATGAAATGTTATGCATTCGTTTTTTTTTTTTGGATTGTTTTCTTTTTCTTTATTATGAAGATAGTATCTTTTGACAAAAAAAAATGAAATATTTTTGTAAAAAATGTGTATGTTTATTTCTTATGTTGAAAGTCATAAAAAGTATATTAAATGTATTTAAGGCTTTAAAAAAAACTAAAATTAATAAAGCAAAATGTTAAAAATGTATAGTGTAATCAGCAGTAGTGATGTAATATAAATGTTGCCAGGTCTAGTGATTTTTTTGGGATATTAATTTAATTTGAGGGTCATCTTATTAACGGTAACGGTTGAAACCGTTGATTTTATTTAAAAAACAAAATGTAATTTTGAATGTTTTATTAATTTTTAGATGTGATTGGCATTATTTTTACACAAAAAATAAAAACATTAAAAAATTTATTTTTTTATATTTAATAAAGACCTGGCATTGCTGTGGAAAAAGCTCGTTTAGCGGTGTTTGATAATGTATTGATCTCATTTATTAGAATTTGTTAAAATTGTCTATGGGGGGCATTCTCAACAAATGTGATTCATCTGCCGAAAACAATGTGTACGCAGATGCAGATACATGTATCTATCAAAATTTTATGTATTTTTCAAATTATACTTCAAACATCCAGTTCTCAAATTATTTAACAGCGCAAAAAAGAAAAGATGAGAACCATCACGTCACGATTGTATCTTTCTTAATAAAATTATTATTATATTGTACATTTATGACTATAATACGTCGTCATTATAATATTTAACCATAACGTGCAATAATTTTGTATAGAGATAGTCGATTGTTTTGTCCTGCGACTCACAAAATCCATTCCTAAGTAAAAGTACGTATAGAAAATGTTGTGTAATGTGCTCTGGGATTCATGTTGTGAGTTTAATAGTCTTTATAGTAGATAATATTGTATGTATATTTAAAAATAGTGACTATTTAATTTATTATCAGAAATATTAGAATTCAACTAAACATACAATAAATAAATGTTCTCATAATCATTGTGTGTTATTATCGTCTGAAAGTACCTATCCATTTTATTTTCAGTCTACTTATAGTTTTTTTTTTTTTAAGAACGAGTACATACAGAATTTCTTTACTGCATTTCTCAGTAGCTATACATAATCAACATATAATAAGTTATCATAATATCACAATTAGACAACATTTGAATAAACAAAACCGAAAATTAATTTACACATTTACAATTTTAAACAAGGCGGCTTCGACCTTAATGACCCATCTCACTGTCAGTATCGGAAATATGCGACATTGTCGGTACTCGTTTGTAAAAAAAATATTTATAACTGATTAGTTCATAACACTACTGTGTCGTTAGACTTATTAGGTGCATTGACATCACTCGAGCTATCTACAATGGTCATCAGTTATATAAGCTGTGTATACTGTCATAGAGTAAATAGTACTTAACTATTTACTCTGACAGTATACACAGCTTATATAACTGATGACCAAGAAATAAAAACTTGCTAATTAGAGCAGTAATTCCAAGAGCAACCGCCAATTTCACTTTTAAAAACAGTGTCGCTGAGTCTGATGCAGCGTCGATATTTTTAAGTCGTCGTAAAATTAACAATTAATATCAAATTATTCATGTTTTTTTTTTCATGACCTTTTTCTAAATGTCTTAAGTGGTAAGAAGTTAGTAGTTTTTCGTCAAGTTTTAGTAAAATATTTTGAACCAATTTGACAATTATTTTCGTGTCCATTTCGCCAGAGCTGGATATATATGACAAATTCCTCTACCCCTACTTGTTATTTTTAAATCAGTTGCTCTTTAAAAAAAAATACAAGTCAGGTGCTAGGGGCACAACTCCTACAAAACCAAGCGGTTAAAATCCTTTATAACCTACAAATTAAATTATTTAGTTCTGTTTGGCAATTTCTTGAACTAATAGAAATAACAATACATTATAGTAGGTCAATGATATTGATAAAATGGTAATTCAAGTATTGATTTAAAATAAAATGTCAGTACATGAGAAAGTTTGTGACGATGGATGTATGTTTACTGTGTCATGCAAAAACTACTGAACAGATTTTGATTTAACTTTATAGTTTATAATATCACAATAAAATAAAAACTTTAATTTAGATAATGTAAAAAAATAAATAAAACACAAAGTACTGTAAACTTAATTTATTAGTCCACAGTGAACTTAAAACTATTTCTTTACAGCCTGCGACCACGTCGACCACCCTTCCTGCGGGTTGAGTCCGATGGTACAGGTGTAACATCCTCAATGCGACCGATCTTCATACTGGAGCGGGCGAGGGCTCGGAGGGCCGACTGAGCACCGGGTCCAGGTGTCTTTGTTTTGTTACCGCCAGTGGCACGCAGCTTAATGTGTAGGGCTGTGATGCCAAGGGTCTTGCATTTCTCAGCAACATCCTAATAAAATAATAAGAAAAATAAAATATAAAAAAATATATTATTAAGAATAACTTTGCTGCCAAGCAGATTAAGGTGGAAATCCATATTAAAACTGCACCCTCCAAGATATCCATACAAACCTACAAACAAATTGGCAACTGTGTACATTTTACCGGATTAATAGTGGAACTAATAGCATAATGTGCAAGATGCAAATTGTGGAGGCTACGCAAAATGTGCTGATCTTGTAATGTGCAGGATGTATTTTACAGTTCCCTGGAAGAGTAATCGTTGGCATCAAGACTTTCTGTCGATTTTCGAAAATTTTAGAAAAAAGGTGTTTTCTTTTAGTCTATCTCGACAAGTTCTTCATAGCCTTCATCTTTCCAGGAGGTACTAAATCAAGTAGATACAAACAATAATCAAATGTAGATATTCTATGTACACCTTTTTTCTAAAATTTTCGGAAATCGACAGAAAGTCTTGATACCAATGATTACTCTTCCAGGGAACTGTAAAATCCAACCTGCACATTACAAGATCAGCACATTTTGCAATCTGCACTTGCACATTATGCTATTGTTCCTAAGAAAGTTATTGATTTCAATTATTTATTTTGATTAGATAAATTAGATGATAATTTCAATAAAAGAAAGACTTAAAGAATTTCCTACTAATGAAAACCACATTAAAATCCATGGCATAGTTAAAAAGATCTAAGCATACATACATAAGGAAGCAACTTTTCAACTTGATAAATAAACTTTGACAAAAGTTGTATTTGACAGTAAACTGGAATTTACAAGTGATATAGATAAAATTGTTGGATGCTCCTCTTACCAGATTTGGACATTTTCAGTGACTGACTTCAAGTTTTTAAAAGTAAATTGATTGAAACTCACATATCAGTCATGTTGTTAAAGTTAAGTGATAGTATACCTCCTATACTTTTTTTATATTTACCTCTTTGTATTGACATATTAATTGCTACTCTGTTATTGTTTATCTTCGATCTTATTTCGAATAAAAATGTTTTGAATTTGAATTTGAATTTGAACCTCAACATCAGCCACACTAGTTAGTATAAATATCGATCTGTAACTAGATTTTTAATCCATTTTCTGTTTATTGTTTGTAAATGTTGACACCTATAATTGGTTAATGTACCTATAATGTTGTGTGAAGCTGTTGGTATGTAAATAAATAAATTCTTCTAAGGGACAAAATCTACTTTGAGGGCAAGAAATAGGATAACCCTTAAAAATTAAAAAAGATGTCTTGACAATCATAAAACTGATACCTAGGAAATAAATAGAAAAGCTATTAAAATTAAAGTATTATGTGGGTTAACAATGAGTTTAAAAGTAGACAAATAAATACACAAATTTAAAAGTAACATGGATTTTTGGTTAAACATAACCTCTAAGTTTGTATACAAGTTACAGTAACATTGTTTATCTAATTCCAATTACTTGCAATAGCTAGTGAATTCGTTAACGTACCTGTGCAGCTAACATAGCAGCATAGGGAGAAGCTTCATCACGATCAGCTTTCACCTTCATTCCTCCGGTGACCCTAGCAATAGTTTCCCGACCAGACAAGTCGGTAACGTGCACGAATGTGTCATTGAATGAAGCGAAGATATGGGCGACACCGAACACAGTCTCACCAACCAAATGTTGGGGCCCGAGGGTCACCTGGACTTCCTCTTTAGCAACTTTGTTTTTTCTCGGAGCCATGGTTCAGCCTGAAAACGACAACAGTATTCTGTACCACTTGTAACTGATAAAAATCAAAGTAATCCGAACACAATCCGTCTGTTAGAAATGAAACTATATTAAACGAATATCGCTTTCAACAATGCACTTAATATTTTTATATTTAATCGAATGAAATAAATAATTTCTAATAAAAATTAAAATACCTCCAGTCTTTGAAACCTGACAAACACTTGAAAGAAAGAGAGGGAAGATAAAAGAGAGAGGGAACCACAAATACAGACGAGCGAGAGTGACCAAAAAGATTTGAACCACAGACAATCAAATACGAGCTCTATGTAAAGCAGACACATTACTAATAAATAGGTATTACTTATTATAGTTCGTAAAATATAGCTTGATCTCGTAAAATATAGCTTGATTAATATATAATGTTATGTTAACTATCGAAATCCATTACCAAGATAGCATTCTGTGGAAACATAGGTATGTGGTTCATGGTGACAACTTCCGGAAGTGTACTCTACGTCATTGCCAACAGATTTATCGCATAGTACGACGATCTCATCTCAAGGAAAAAATCTTAATTTTGGAAACATAACGTATTTATAATAACGTGAATTATTGTGATAAACTTCCTTTAGCATTAGTGTAATCTAGTTCAATTTTATTAAGTGAGTATAACAATCGTATATGGTCATAAGTGTTGCGTAAAGTTTTAAGTACGCGATGACATTCTGTCACTCGTGTGACTATTCAATATCGTAATCTTACTACGTTTTTGGATATTCTCGGAGACCATTAGTATGGTCTGCTTTGATAAACCTTAGCTATTATTATTGAGCAGCCCGAAGAAGCTACGTAATTGAAAACAATTGGATTTGCAAGTCATTATTCAATTACGATTTCTTTGTATTGAACACACAAATTATAAGGTACTAAAAGTTATTATATCATACGTTTCAGATAAAAAATGTTCATCTTGGATTGGTTTACTGGTGTCCTCGGATTCCTGGGTATGTTAATTCATATGGTTTTATTTTTTTAAATGTTTTGATTTATGTGTAGAAAAACACTTGTTACTCTGTTGCTTCATCTTGTCATATTTGCTTGTAACAAAAGAAATTGTATTATTTATGAAAAAAAAAAACTAATTCATCTTCAATTTCTTTGTATTTGTGAACTATAATGTTAAATGACCTGGAATCCTAATTAGTTTATTTTGTATTTATTTTTTAAAATTTGTAAAGGAGTTGTATGATGAAAGTTCATTCAAATGAAAAATATTTGAATGTAACTCATTCATTGTATATAATTGTTTTCCATTTTAGGACTATGGAAAAAATCAGGAAAGCTTCTATTCTTGGGCCTGGACAATGCTGGCAAGACAACACTCCTTCACATGCTCAAGGATGACCGACTGGCACAGCATGTACCCACTTTACATCCCAGTTAGTTATTTCATGTATACTTATTAATTACACTAATGACACTAATCATTATTAAACTAAAGTATTTAGTGACATGTTAATAACACTTATAATATGACACTTTGGACTTTGGAGTGTGTAGCAATGAAGAAATATATTTAATTGCAGTCTGAAGAATGAGTAAGAATTGGAAATGACAATTTTACATTAGAAATAACTAAAGAATTCAATTTCTTTTCAAGTATTCAATTTTAAGTTGGATGTTAATAGTTAAAGTAGATAATTATCCTACTAATATTATAAAACCAAAAGTTTGTGAGGATGGATAAATGGATGTTTGTTACTCTTTCACACAAAAACGGCGTCTTGAATAGAACATAATTTGTCTCTAGACAATGTAAGAACTATTCTTAAGGATATGTCCTTGGGTTAGTTCAAACTTTGAATTCACTCAGAAAAAGGTGATTTTAAGCTATCAAATGACAGTTTGTTTAATGTGTTAACAGCTTCCGAGGAGCTGTCGATAGGCAATATGCGCTTCACGACGTTCGACCTGGGCGGGCACGCGCAGGCCCGGCGAGTGTGGCGCGACTACTTTCCGGCGGTGGACGCCATTGTGTTCCTGGTGGACGCTTGCGACCGTGCTCGCTTCCCCGAATCCATCGCAGAGCTGGACTCGCTTCTCACTGATGAAACGCTCAGCAATTGCCCCGTGCTCATCCTGGGCAACAAGATAGACAAGCCGGGCGCCGCGAGCGAGGACGAGCTCCGTCAGTACTTCAACCTGTTCCAGCAGACCACTGGCAAGGGGAAAGTGTCTCGGTCGGAGTTGCCCGGCCGGCCGTTGGAGCTGTTCATGTGTTCAGTGCTAAAGCGGCAGGGCTACGGGGAGGGCTTCCGCTGGTTGGCTCAGTACATCGACTGAGCGCATCGAGTCACGCGCCGCGCTACACGCCGCAGCCAATCACTACACGCAGCCACCTTGTACATATATTTCACTAGTAAGCCATAAATACTTTACTCCATACTGTTTTCAAACAGATTTACAGGACTGAATCTCAAGAAATGTGCATTGCTTCTACCACCTTTGGTTCTTTGGTTACTCTTCAACTCAGTGTTTCAATTAACGAGTTAGGGAAACAAAATTCAAAGTTGACTCGTAATAGGCTATTTGACAGTGTTGATTGTCTACAGTTAATTTTTATAAGTTTTTTTTTAAACTACATAAAAGAATTTTAGATAAACCATTACATTAACCACTCTGTTAAAATGGTTACCGGAATAACTGAAAGCCAGTCATACTAGCTTATTATGTTGTACCTATAAATACAAGTTTAATAACGAGTACTTGAAGCCATAAGATTGATGTCAATTTTTAATTCAGAAATTTTTGACTCATTCTGCAATTGTTTAGTTAACATAATATGGCAATAGATGGCGCTAAACAGAATTTTAAGGTAAAATCATTGTAACAGTTAAATGACATACAGCAATTGAGAACCAGTGGAGTTATCTTTAAGTTTTGAAGCATAACAATGCATAGAAAACTTGAAATTTGTCCAATCAAATTCTTAGTTGATAAATCTTTTATTTTTTTTAACTAAAAAGTCGAAACTTTGACAGTCATGTTAGAAGGAATGTTTAGGGATCTACTTTTTATTTTAAGAAAGTAATCGCTTATAGTAAAGCCAAAGAGACAATGCAACTTTGATGTTGTTAATGTTGTTGGATGGTATAGAAAAGCCTTGAATCTTGACAATCTTAAATTTTCTTTACACTGTCTCGTTGGCCTTGCTTTAGTTTTGGATTTATTTTTTTTCACACTATTACATGAGAATTACATTTCCATTGACATATCTTAACTAATATTATAAATGCGAAAGTGAGTTTGTTTTTTTGTTACGCTTTCACGCCTTAACGACTCAACTTATTATTAAGAATTGCATACAGATTGACAGGGGACTAGAAAAGGACATAGGGTACCTTTCATCCAGAAAATTAGTACCACAAATCAAAACTCGAACGAAGTCGCGAGCAAAAGCTAGGAAGTTAATAAAAGGGGTTTTAAGAGAAATCATTTTAAAAAAAAAACTTATTATTTTTGAATTTAATAGACAGCGGTCAAATGGATCTGGAAATCTGCCTGTGTGAATAAGGCCATACAAAGTTTTAAAAAAGACTTTTTGTTTTCCATACAAAAAGCATCATAATGAAATGGAATATAGATGATAAAAAGAAAATGTAATAAAAATGAAGTCTACAATCTTTGTTTGGTCTGTGCCAGTATAAACATTAATATTAATACATCCTTTTTCATATGCAAAATGAAGGAAGCATATAAATTCTTGTTAATTAAAATAATTGTGAAATCTTAAGAGAAATTTTATGAAGGCATCACAGGTAGCGTTGTAACTAAAGCGTAATATTCTTTTACTTTGAAATTGTTCTGAAATATAATGGTTACAGATGACATGATAAATTTTAAGTGTTGTATTATTTTCACTTAGTCTGGGTTCACACGGCATTGTCCTGCACGTTTTTTTGCAGTATACATATTGACGAATAAATAGTGGGCACATACATTGTACATAGAACCATTCACATGTCATTTGTATTACAAAAAAATTGTACACCGTTTATACGTTTAAACGAATACTCGCCGGACTTGTCAAGCAAATCAAATGAACTTTAAAACGTATTCGGTTTTTAGTGGCACATAGTATAGCGCTGTCTCCTTAACACGGAACGCTGTTAATACGTTTTTTATCGAATAGCAACTGAACAAGCGTTTTTCATCGTTTCTAAGTTCATCATAGAACTTTTCAAATGTTATAGTACGCACTAATTCTTGATTTATAGGATGTACCCAAAACCTAAAAAATGGATACAAAATAAACGTGTGGGACAGGACAATGCCGTGTGAACTTAGTCTTAGTGTTAAATTTGCAGTTGTGAAGTAAAATGTTACATTAATTATAAAAAACTAATGAGTGATAAGACTCTCATCATTTTTAAGAAGTCTTATCGGCCAAATTAAAATTTATGATAGATGTCGTAAAAAAAACAAACAGATAATATTCTAAGTTAATACAGTAATAAATTTATGCTAATAAATATTTTTTATTGTTATCTATGATTATTATAAAAAATATTTGTCTCTTTAGCGACATTCACTTTTGAAGTAAAGTGATTTTGTACTAGAGATTTCGATCATAATCTCTTCCAAGTGTGAAAATATGTTTCTAATTTTTTTTTTCAAATAGCTACTTACTAGACAAAAAAATTGGGTTTTACAAATGAGAAAAAGGTACTGAAATCTTATATATACATATAAGTTAATGATTGTATAATGCTCTTTTTATTCATTGTAACAATTCGAGCAACATTTTTTTTATTCATTTTATTTTTTAAAAAAGCATATGTAAAGCGAGGCCATCCCTGTGCCTTGCTATTGTGAATGTGTAATCATAATATTTAAAAATATGCGGATGTGGCTACGTGTGTTGTTGTTGCCTGGCAAATGGCGATGTGAGCATTGTGCAATTCTCGCTATCTAGTAATGAATTTGAAATAGTCAACATTAACTGCGATTAAGTTTGAAAATAGTGAATAATGTACATGTACATGAAAAGTCGTTCCATATTTTAGATAGAGTACAAACTACAACTACGAGCCAATCGATTGGCATACATCACTAGTTAGCGAGTTGGACTTAAAAGCGGCTCTAAAATTATGTTTAGCTGTTTCTTACTGTATATGTATAATGTTCGGTGATTTAAATTTGTGGCTGTAAAATTTCCAATTTTTACATATGTGTAAATAACACATAGCAAAGAATCGCCGCCCGCTACTAGAGAAGGCAGTAATAATAATATTTGTGCTGCTCAATTGCGCTGAGCGCAACTCGGGCCCCATTTGGTAGCCAGTCTCTATTTGCACGTTGTGAAGAAATGACTCATTATGCTGTTGTTTGATGTAATAATTAAAGAAAAACGTGAATAAGCAAAATTCGGTGTTTCATATCACAATAAATAAATGCAATTTATAGCTTTTAAAAAATGCGAGTTGGGACTGTCTTGAAATAAAGCCGTGCATGTATATTGGTGTGAATAAACTGAAACGCCCAATGACGCTCTAGATTTTTATGGAAAGCGTTGACCATGCCGTCTCTAGTAGCGGGGCGGTGCGGCGATTCTTTGCTCTATGGTAAAGAATGAATTGGGAGAATAATTATGGGCGACGTACACCGGGCGCCGTCGAAACGCGACAACCCGCCAGGTGTGCGCCGACCCTTAACGCGGTGTTTACATATTCGTGAAACCAGTAATTGTTTAAGGTAATGGTGCAAAGCATTCATTTGTTATTGTGCATATTTTATGGCCAACATAATGTTTTTGCGTTTACAATCGATATACTATTATTATTATTATGTATATTCCTTAACTCGTTATATTTTTTACTCATTACAAGGTCAGTAGAAAACAGGCGATTTTACTTTAAATCTTATTTATTTCCATTCCAACTAAGTAAATATACTTATTTCAATAATTTTGACTGAATGCTCATTTTTTTTTTGTATAATACCTGCAAATTATTATATTTTTTTATTTATTTCATCAATCTTAGTATTCAATTGTAATTGTTTTTTATGACATTGATGGTATGGAACGGCTCGTCAAAAGTGTCTAGAATCAGCGATAAGAAAACCTAGGACATGTTTTATTTATGGGAATAAACACAAATTTGCTCGCGGAAGCGATTATAATGTGAACGCTGAACAATTTCTAGTTTGTCGAGTTTTCCTGTGATATAGTTAAAACAGTCTTTAACAATAGACAAGCCGTTTCCGGTGAATGTTTCGATCAACGCGTTAACCGGCCGCCAGCTTTACTTATGAATTCTTCTCTTTACTACTTTGCGGTTTAAGTTCAAAAACAGTTTGTAATAAAATTTATATGAAATTAATTTGAATTTTTATTTCACTATAACAAAGATTTTTTTTTTCTTGGCTAGGTAAAATTGGATATTGGATATATTTTCTTCGGAAGGAGCGAGGGCATAAAAATGAAACAAATTATTATACTAATTAAATTTGTAATGATAGGAAAATAATGCAATAAAAATACAATGTATAGAATATTTCTAAGGTATTAATATTATAAACAAGTCAAAAGTTCACTTACACACAGTACTCAGACGGGAATGCAATAGACAGCAAAAGGTTTACACACGATTTAATTTACTTTTTACATCTGCGAGGCTCTGTACACCGCATTTACATTTCAATATTACATTTAACATATTGCACAAATAACACTTAACATACATTGTCACAGAATATTATCAATTTATTAAACGTGGAAGGTGACGAACTATTTAAAAAATCATTTTTAACGCGACAATAATAAGAAAACTAATTAAGATTACCTATTTAAATAGGTGCATAAAAACATATTTTAGAAACGCCAAGAACTAAGCAAACGCACGCATTACTTTTTTTAAATATAACATGTAGTTAAAATGCGTCGATTATATCAAATAAAATTTAATTAAAAACTTCTTTTTCACACAATTCATTAATACATTTCATTATGTCGATTAATTTCGTCCCCGCTAAAGCAACTATACTAGTCTCATAATATATAATATACTGTCGATACTGCTAAGGGTGATTCATTCATATAAAAACCGTTCTTGAGGTAATATCACATTTGGGACTACCGTTAGTTTTGTTTTACTTTACTTTACTTACATTTAACTACTTACTTGACTAAAGTTTACGTACAATTTTATACTCTGTTCAGACGTGCTATATACAAGTGGTACAACAATTCCATCACAATGTCGTACACAAATTTAATTATCGATTTATTTCATTAAAAAAAAAAAAATAGTATGTCATTGATTCATTAAGATAAAAACGCGACAGAGTGGTCAACTTGTGCATAAACTTCGTTCGAGACGAAAATTCGCTGCATTGACGCTTGTTTAAATATCAACTTTTTAGTACTTATTCAAAGGTTGGTATCGAGGTAACTTAGAATTAGTCTTGTTCAGGGTAGAGCGAGATTGCATGGGTTTACAAGAACGCTGCAAGGCTAGCCTAGCCCCTTCAAACAGATTTAAAAAAGTCGTCTGGCGCCTAACTCGACCGCTTCTCTTGTTCTAACCCAGAGTCTTCTAGATTTATTCTAGAATCGAGATAGATAGATAGATCCGCATGCACAATTACACCTAAATATCGAAGTACCAAATGCCAAAGCGGGACATAAAAATACGCCTAAAACGGAATCTTGGTTTCGCGCGTCAGTAGTAAAAGGTATTAACGACCAAGTTCTACGTAATGTGACGTAGTCACATTTCTCTATGCCATAAAGTTCGTAGTGTCGTGTATGGCGTGCGAAATCCATACGTGTATGCGTTTTGTAGTACATTGATGAACCTAAAGTTGTTTTGTAGTACCATGAAGACATCGCAAACAATGTAAACAAACACGAACAAGTCTTTTATGTATCTCTGTCCTTTTCCCTCGCACGTAAATATGTCAAAAGCGACCGTGTGGTATCTGTTTCAGGTACAGGAAAGCGATCTTGACATCACTTGGTTTTTATGATACTTTTTAAATGTGTAGTTGCGCTACTAAATAAAACACGCACTACTATTAAAAATATGTGAACTATTTTTTTTTATTAAAAAAATGTTATGAATCTCTGACAAGTTGGTTTACATCCTTTGCTTTGTCTCCGTGGCCTTGCTTTAGTTTAACAACCACTGTATATCAGTTCATACATAGGGAATATTTACGTAAATGCACGTGCATTTAAACTATATATACTGTTTTAACACCTTCGTCGATTTTCAAAATAATAATATATTGTTTGTTAATAACTACATTTTGTAAAGAGAATAAAATACTGAATTTAATGTGTTTACAGCGAATTCTCGTCATACGTTCTACCGATACTAAAGGCCTACAAAATAACACTATTTACACGAAAATTATTGATGCAAGAGCCGCACACAATGGAGACGAACAAATCTATGAAAGATTTACTTCGGTGTTGAATGTGACACACACACACACTGAGGCACGGCGTGATTGTTACTGTCGCTATACTCACACACAACTAAATGCAAGCTAATTCACTTATCGCTTAAAAATAAGATTTCAGTATACCGTTGAGGTTTAATAGAGTAATTGAAAAAAATAATATTAAAATTAAATATGAATTTTAACCAATAAGTCATATAAAACATCGCGTAAACTATAATTATAAAATCCACGTCTACTTATTCACTAAAATATAAAATTCCTAAAACGACAAAATACAATAACAATGATTTAAATACCGATTTGATTGTATTTACAAAACTTTCGAAAACCTCTCGTCAACGTTTTACATTTACTATAATATTTAAAAATTACACGAAAAAAAATTTGTGATGTTATAACTAACAGTGGACTCTGTAAAATTCTAAAATAAGTCTTCTACAAAGACTCCTTATACAAACAGTATAATATAATTATGGAAAATATTCATTTGCCTAGTCATCAGTGAAATCGCTTTGGTGTTTGAAATTTACAAGTTTCTAAATATCTCATGAATGTTGGATTCAGTTCATCCATTTGCGACAGTTGGGCGCTCCGCACATGCACATTATCTTGTGAGCGTCGTCCTCTATATCAAATTTGTAGTCGTACGCGAGCTGAAAATGAAAATTTCATCATGCAAATAAAATAATAGTCGTTTCGTAAAATTATAAGTCGTAAACTACGAAAGTAAAATTGAATTACTTATTTAAGGCATACTAAATGTAGAACGGTATTATAGCCAACAATATTGATGTGTTTAATATTTCATTCTATTAGATGTTATTAAGTTCAACGAAGCCCTGTAGATGCTTCAGTCGGTTCTTACGAAGGAACGGAGTCTAGTTCAAAAAACAATAAGAATACAAAGAGTTGGTACCTCCTCGCCTCTTGCGATGCGCCGCTTGGCGAAGATGATGATGCGCAGCTGGCGGTCCACCTCGACGGTCTCGGCGACGCAGTTGGGCGCGCACGAGTGGTTGATGTAGCGCGCCAGCCCGCCGCTCAGCGTCGCGTCCACCACGCGCCTCTCGTCCAGTCGGAACATGTAAATGCCTCGGTTGCGCTCATCGTACTTCTTCTCGCGCATCTCCGACAGCTCCGACCGGATAATCTCCCCGATGTACTCGATCACCATCGTGTGCTTTTCCAAGTCGCGCGCCGCGTACAGCCCCAGGCCCTGGATCTTGGAGCGCGCCAGATACACGTTGTTGCGCCACTCGAGCTTCATCTTCTTGTACTGGCTGCTCTTGGTGTGCACGAACTGCTTGGTGTATGGGCACGCGGGGTGGTCGGCGGGCGAGGTGGGCGCGGGCGCAGGCGCGGGTGGCATGGCGCGGGGCGCGATGGGGCGGCGCCAGGAGCCGCGGCCGCGGGGCTCGCAGCGCGCGGCGCCCGACGGGTTCACGGCCAGCCCGCCCTCGAGCAGCGCCGAGCGGCCGAAGCGGAAGCGGTAGTCGGTGAGCGTCTCGACGCCGGGCAGGCTCTCGAGCACGCGCACCACGCCGGGCTCCGTCAGCCCGAACAGGTCCTCCCCCGTCACGTAGTTGGGCCACAGCTTCAGCACACCCTCCTCGCGACGCGACTCGCGCAACGCCCCCACCGCTTCCAGCACCTGTATCGTTCGATAGAGATGGGGACTGTATCCAAATAAGAATATCGCTAAAAGGTAGTTTCCATAATAGAATACTTAAAAGACTGTCAGAATATTTTTCTTTATCTTTATTTTTATGTAATTACATTTTTCTCAAGTCGCATGACAACGAACACTAATCAAAGTGCATGACGTCACTTGTTCGTCAGACTACGTCGTTCGGCCGCTGTCAAAAACAGTTTACGAGTGTTGGGATTGGAAACAAGTGACGTCACAATTGTCACACAATAAGTGTAAGCGTTTTGAAGCGAAATGTGAAACGAAATTTTATTTTGAAGTATCAGTTGTATTAAAAAATAATATTAAATATTTTGGGTTAAATTAGGTATGTAGGTAGATACTTAACATTCCGTATTATCTTAAACAAGTGTGATTATATAATAAACAAGCATATAAATATGCAATTTTTTTTTCTCCAAATAGAATAGAATTATTCTATCAAAGGTTGGCAAGGTACTTGCACACCCCCAAGATTTGCTTGTGTTTGCAGGCGACGATAGCTACGTAGTGTGTACCATCAAATAGATAGACCATCAGTCTGCCTGCCAAACTGCCCCTTTTGTAATAATGAATGTGAACCTTGGCCCAAGCTGCCTTCGGCGTGGGCGCGGCCATCTCGAGCTTGTTCTCGTCCTGCACGAGCACGTGAAACTTGGGCTTGCCGTCTTCTTCTGAGATCCAGCATACGTATCGGCAGCGACTGTTCGCCTTAGTCATCGACCAGAAGAAACGAACCTGAAAAGAAAAAGAAAACTGTTAATATTGAAAGAATATCGCTAATATATCGCTAACCTTCTCTGTTGCATGAACAAATAACATAAGCACTCTCTTTCATACTATAATTCATTATAAACATGCATTGTCTAAGTATTGCGTTGTACTCACGATTTTGTAACCAATGGGATATATGTAGTAGGGCGTATGGAACGCCTCCAGTTGATGGGGCAACAGATGGCCCGGACTGAGGAATATGAGCCCACCAACTCTGATGAGGTGGTTGGTGTCCGAGTGCAACATAACCGACGCCACTTGGCGTTGCTCGTCGCGCGAAACGTACACGCGTCTTTGCACGCTCAACGTCGTCAGCTCGTTGTCTTTCTCGCCCTGGAAGAATTGCACGGTTAAAATAGTTGAAACGAGACAGTCCAAAAGCGAATCGTCGCTGACAAACCAAAAACTGCTATGTGCAAAAAGTAAACTTTTGATATTGACAAAAAAGTTTTCCTGAAAAATTTTACATTAAGGTTTATTGAAAAAAAATACATATATATTTGAAACTTAGTTATTATATGTAAACTTATTTGTCTTTTAAATTTGAAAATTTAATAGTTCATTTATTATTTTGGCAGTTTTTTTACACAATACTAAAATAAAAATGGTAGAATCTCAAAATAGTGCACAAGCACATTTTGCTTTGACAATGACGAGATGTATATAATTATTTTTATATTTAACCTTAGGTGCGTGCGACGAGCAATAGGCGGTTTTATTTTTGTAGAACACGCAGTTGTCTTTGACAGCGCATCCAAGGTGATATACATTTCCGCAACGCACTTTGAAACAGCGCACTGTAGCCCCGAGTCTCCTGCAAACCGCACAAGTTGCGTTCGCTCCGGCTGCTAAAGCGTTTTCTACATTCATTAGCGCTCCGCTAACAGTTTCGTACACCCCTTCCGACCACAATGCGCAATTGAGATGAACCCATCTGTCCACGTCGCAATTGAGCAGTCTCGACACACCGTCTGCGACTCCATCGCCTTGTATACCACACAGTTCGCATCTGCGATTGTCTTCATTCGTCACCGGCATTATTGCCACTCCTGTGCGGAACACCAGCTCGGTTAGCTCTCTGTCGGTGGGGCGTTTATATTTCAACGGGGGACCTATACACCCTGGCGCCCACGCCTTATATCTAACGCCTCTATATTTCTCTCTTTCGACGCTATGATTACTCTTTTCATCTTGCTCGACGCTCTTCAAATCCTCGTCCAAAGCGCTAACGTCGTCTCCGACTTCCTTCATCAACTCATCGTTGTCTAGTGAATCCATAAACGATAAATCCATTTTTTCGTCTTTTATGTCCGGTTTAATATCTAAATCATCCGTTTCCATGCTCTCTGTAGATGCAGTGTCGAAATCGTCGCGGTCTTTTGACATATTCGTGTCTATGTCCGATTTACTATCATCTTTCGTCGCAGATTTGGATTTGCCATCTAGAATGATATTTGTCGGTCGCCAAGCAAATCTTTCGTAACATTGTGTGCTACAGAAATACAATTCTGAATCACTGTCGCACAAAATTTCTTCAGCGTTACCTTTATTTGCAGAGAGTAGTGGAAACTCTGAGGCTTTAGCTCTCACTACTGAGTCTAATATAACAACATCGCAATGTCGGCAGAACTTTGCTGCGCCATTTAAAATACTCTGAATATCTATCGGGGCGCCTTCCTTGCCGTCCTTTCCCTTAGAACGATACAGACCTAGTTTATGCGAGGGTGGAGTAGCTGTTCGTTCAATGATTTGATAGGAGGTTGGGGGTGGTATATGCAGAATACTAGCGAGCTCCTTTAGTACACCGAGTATATCTTCCGCTGCGCCAGATGTTAAAGTAAGAGTTACTGTAACGTTCTCATTACTTTCGGTGCTGCCTGGTGATTCAAGCATCTTTTTCATTGGTGAGTCAGTATCAAAACATTTTAGCACCTTCTGATTTTCATCCTCCTCCTTGAGTTGATATAATGAAACAGGTTTAATTCGAATGGGCACAGGAGATATAATGGGTATGACAGGTGAAATTCTCCCGCCGATTGCTGAGTCACTATCTTCGTCATCATCGTCATCGTTAATAATCTTTAAACCTGGGAATCTATTGGGCGATTCGAAGTCCATCGTACAATCGGGACTAGAACAACTCACGATAGTATCCGGAGTGTCTGTGTCTCGTTCTTTACATATGAAATCCAGCTTCTTGTCCTCTATATCGTCGTCAAGCATTATTGGTTGGAACTCTTGATCGTAGAATCCTCTTTGTGTTGACGTTTGAGGCTTCTCGGGCAGGGGCTCCTCATCACCGAAAGGCTTCGTGTTGTAATAGTCAGCAACGTTTGGAATTCTCGCGCTACCGAATTCACCAACTAGATCACCTTTTAAAATATCGTAGTCCTTGTTCTTTAATTTAGTTAAATCTCCCGAACCAAAAAGTGGGCATACAGCAAAATTCGTGGTTAAAGCTGGTTCTTGAATCTGCATTGGATGCAATAGACGCAGTTGAGCCATCAAATTGTCGATGAACGTGTCGTAATCTTCCTCATATCTAGAGCCTTTACGAGGTCTCTTTTTAGCGTTAGCTGCGTTTAAACTATTCTCGGCAGCAGCCTTCATGTTCATTTGCATTTGCTTACGTTTCTTTTGCTGATACTCACGTCGTTTACGTTTTTTAGCTTCCGATGGAGTTTCTGGCGCATTGACTTCTGATGTTGGATCCATACTCAAGCTTTCGGAAAACTCTTCTTTCATTGGTTGATCCAATTTCCCCTGGTCCGAAGCAGTCGATACGCCAGATGTAGCCGACTGTTGGGAACTTTCGTCGAGTAACTCCTTTTTAACATCCAAAGGTGTAAAGGGTCGGTGAATAGGACTTTGTTGCGGTGGCGCTACTTCCTTTTTTATAGCTTGCTGAAGTTGTTGGTTTTCTATGTTCATCGGATACATTTGCATGGTCTTCATTGTCGGTGAACATTCTGGCACCGGTGTAGTTTCCTCTTTGGTAGTCATTTTCAAGGGAGTCTTTCGAACATCCATTAAAGATTGAGTTGAAGTTTGTATCAAAGGTGACATTGCCGAAGTAGGAATTGTCGTTTGAATAGGACGAGGCGTGAACGGCGAATTTACCGTTGTAATATGTCGAGGAGAATTTTTAGGTAACTCTACTTCTTGCGGTAAAGGCAGGGTGGGGGGTGGAATGGATGGTCTAGCTAATTGATCTTCTAATGATGATATAGTTCCTAATGCTGGCGCCGTCCTCTGTATGGTCATTGTACGTTGAGGAACTACAGTAGCAGTAGTAGTCGTAGTTTGTAGAAGTTGCTTAAGTAAAACGTTTTGGGATTCGTCGTTTCTTTGAGAGTTATTGCCTGATTGCACAACTTTGTTACCGCTCGCATCTGTAATCGCTGTTGAAGAATGACTCTCTTCCGTTTCCATAGGCTCCGATTTAACAATGACGGATTCCACACTGTGTCTTTTTGTAGGTTGAATGTGACCGACAATAACATCACTTTTTGGCTCGTCTGTAGACTTCGATCTCTTTAAGGGTGACGTTAATTGGGTATGTAAAAGTTTGGATGACGTTATAAAGTTTAAGGCGGTGACTGGTGGCTTCTGCATTGGATTTAAACCAGGACTAAGAATGTTGTGTCTCACAGTGACATTAGGAGGTGGATCCTTATTGCCTATAATTGGTCTCGTGGTCATAACCAAAGCAGGGGGTTGAATAGAACTAATGCTTTGCGAGTTAAAAGGTATATTGCCGGTGTTTATTTGTCTCGATGGTTGTAGTAATGTATGTCCTAAAATACTTGTAGGCAAACCCTGACTCTTTTGGTAACTGCTTACACTTGTTGTAATTGTATTGCTCGAATGGATTATCGAAGGTGTGGAAATACCGTGAATTTTAGATAAAGCTGGCATTTGAATAACTTGAGAAGACATGGAGGTTCCAACAGATTCTTCAGTGGGAGTAAATGTTTGGCTTGTAGCCAAGGGTGACTGCGCAGGTGATTTCATTAAAGTGTTTTGAATGCCAACAGGCGAATTTATAGGAGACACTGTGGGCGATTTTCTATTCTGCCCCATAGTGGATAAGGTGTTGACTCGTGAGCCGACCATGTGAGCCGCACTCATTGAAATACTTTCGGTATTTGACAAAGAAATGGGTTTTTCCAATCTCTGAATTGGAGAAGGTCTCGAAGTTGCCACTTCAACTTTTGATGAAGGCAATAGATTTTCGAAGTTTACTTGCGTTGGCGTGGTGGCTTCGCTATTTTTTCTTATCGTTGTAGAAGTCGGCGGAGACTCCACTTTTGTCGTATTGGTATTAAGAGAAGACATGATAGTGCGCAGCTGTTGTGATACATTTGCAATGTTAGATGTCAGTTCTGCTGGTTGTGATAGTGGTGAAAGCTGTGGCACAGTGGCTGACTGCAAACCCAACCTTTCAGGTTCTTTTTTCAAAAAATTACTTTGTGGCGGCATTTCCTGACTTTCTTTGATATCGTGTTTTGGCGGCATGGATATGTTTGGATTTGAAGGAGTTTTAGCTTGCGATTGTTTCATACCATATGTTTTAGTCTCTTCGGGTATATTTTCCAACATACAGAGCATGTCTTCAAATATCTCAACATGTTTTTGGTTGCCATCCACGGTTTCTGGGTGATCCTGCATAGTTATGTCATTTAAATATTTCTCTTGGGATGGTGTCGGCGAAGGGATGGATATTTGAACTGATTCTTGAGTCATGTCAGAAGATATTTGCATATTAGAGTCTATGACCATATCCTTAGTTTGATTAGCTATTGCCTTTATAGTTTTCACTAATTGATTTTCTGTTGTTTCTGATGTTCCCGGATTTGGACAAGGCGTATCAGATACCTTTTTATTATTATATGATAATAACAGATTGTTTTGAATATTATCCTCTGGTTTGTCCTCGTCGTCTCCTTCCATAATATTGTCAGGAATTTTTTCTGGTACAGGATCGGGGCTCTTAATATCTGCTTTTCCCAGTAAAAGAGGTGTTCTATCTGACAAACACAGTGTAGGTGGCAGTTCTGTTTGTTGACTTATTTCTGTTTCAATATCAATATCTCTGGAAGATTCTCGTACAATTGGAGGTTTTAATTCAATTTGAGTTGGACCTTGAGATGTTGTCATCAAATGATGTGAAGTCATTGGAATATGCATATCTCGGTCAATACTTTCAGGAGTAACCGTACTATCCGGTGATGCAGCCTCGTCTTGGAATATTTTAGCTGGTAGCGTAACGTCATGTGTAACAGATAAACTAGACAGCTTAGTGTTCGAAAGTGATAATCCCATCGGCTTTTCTATAGTTTTTACAATTTTCTGTTTCACTTGATGTTGAGTCAAAATAGAAACTGGCACTCTTGAAGTGCCAGCAGGTGCATTAGATGTCGCCAGAGTTATAACTGGGTTCATATTTGCCCCTTTAGAAGATATAACACTTATGACAGAATTGATCGGCTTACTTATATTAAGGGGTACTTTTTTAATTGGGGCTTTTGAAACGCCACCAACGTGGCCTGAAATTGAAACTGACGAGAGACTTTTTAATACAGGTACCGAAATAGTTTGGTTTGCGATCGATACTGAAGCGACCGTAGCTTGAGATACTTCATTCAGTATTTTGGTATTTGAATGTGGAGAGAGAACGGATGAGAAAACAGCGCGAGATAATGCGGAGGTTTGAGATTGGTTTACAATCTTGTATTGTTGAACTTTTCCCTGAGTTTGGTTAGCTGTTGCGAGGCTGATCACGGCTACTGTTTTAGTAGTCGTCTCTGTTCTTGTGGACGATTTTTCAACTGCGATAGTCTCCTCTTCTATTTCATCGTCCTGTTTGCCGCTGTCAATTAGATCTTCGAAATCTTCTTCTGTCGCAATACGCTCCTCGGGCGATATTGCACCAGGTTCCACCACGACTATATCCGCATCGTCGAGATGTTCTTCTACAATCTCTGTAATATCCACATCGTCTTCTTTACCGAAGCTCATTCTGACATCGTCCTGCATAGAAGTGTAATCGACGCCTTCCGAAGCATACAGTACATATTCTCTAGGAGTGTCACTGCTAACGTCATCCGAAGTTCTATCATCGGAAGTACTGGGGGCTGCGGTTTTTCCGGTGAACCTTGGACGAGGAGGAGTTCTGCGCTTCAGTATGGATACTTTGTTTATGTGAGGTGGTCTACGTCTCTCGTCCTCTTTATTTGGCCAGACGGGCGCACCTCCGAAGAGGCCCACCCTGAAGTATCTGTATCCGGGAGGAATCGGTGCCATGTGATGGGAGTGATGGCCTCCGCCACCGTGGTCCTGATGTATGGGCGCAGGGGACGCCGCTGGAGACGCCGAAGGTGTAGGGGTTCGAGCAACGTGCGGCGATCGAGACAATGATGGCGACGATGGCGCCCCACCCATAGGACTATACTGTTGGCGTTGGAGCATTTGTTGTCTCTGTGGAATAAATTACAATATTTAAAATATTTGAGACAACGTGGAATGTTACTTTAGATCAGTATGTGGTAGGTTGTGCTTACGGCCAACTCATTGTTAGGGTTCCCCGGTGAAGGCATAGGTTGCGGACTGCCCAACGGCGAAGTCTGTTGACGATTGCCGAAAGGCACTCCAACTCTCATTCCTGTCGAATGGTAATACATATTCATGTTAGATTTTATAAAAAGTACATGCCAAAAGAACTAATTAAGAACATTATTGTGGAACTGGGAGTTTGTGCTATGATACATTTAAAAATAAACACTTAATCATTTTCAACAAATATGTTTACCAATACATACGTAGTTATACTACGTTGCTCATTCATTGCCATTAAATTTCTTAAGGAGTTGCACGTTGAGTGTTCAGAGTTTCATTTCTCACTCACTCTCATGACGGATTCTAATAATTGAATATTAGAAGCGCAGTTAATAACCAAGCCCACAGATCTCCACCATTTATATTTAATAAAGTAAAAACGGCCTAGTACAATTACTAGTAGGCCGATTACTCAGTCCAATAATCGGACTAATGAAACTTTTTCGTCTCAGTAGTCTGATGTTCTAAATCATCAGACTACTGTGCCTTTTAGTCTGATGATAACACATTTTTGTTAATCATCGGACTACTGAGCCTTTTAATCCGATGATAAAACAATTTTTATATTTTTACTTGTGAAACTATCGTTTCACAATCTGTTACGTTTATCTTATATTTGACGCAACTAATGGTGCTAATAGGTCACTTTACGAGAACAGGCGAAACGAGTTAGAAACATCACGCTGCGTCTGTTTTAGTTTAGTGTAGTACACTAACCTTGTTGGTGGTGCGGAGGCCTGGCAAACCTTGTTGGTAGCGGTGAGCAGCCGGGCGCTGGCCGTGAGAATCTACCTGCCGAGTAGTCGGTCTGCAACAAAAACAAACGCCATCAACCTAAAAAGTTACTACAATTTTCATCCCTTTATTAGCCATCTCTTTATTAGAAAAAAAAGCGTTGATGACTTTTACCCAAAAGGATAAGGATATGAGAAACAAATAAAGTTTTCTTTGAATCTTACAGTAAGAACTCACATTTTGCATTTGAGGAGAATGTGATGCCACAGGACTTTGAATCTGTGACTGTTGATATATCTGTAAACGAACAAACCCGTGTTGATGAAAAATTGAACAATGAATGGGCAATGACTAGAGGTATTGTTTTTAAAACGAACCTGAGGGCTTCTGCTGGGCGCAGGTAATTGTGGGCTAGTCCTTTGAGCCTGCAATTGCTGCAGAAAATGTTGCGGCGACATCGACGATTGCATCGGCGATTGCTGGGCATGCATAGGTGATTGTTGTAAATGCATCGGAGATTGTTGCGAATGCAAAGGACTCTGTTGCGGATGCAAAGGACTTTGCTGCGGATGCAACGGCGACTGCTGTGCGGACATCTGGCCCTGTTGGTTGTGGAGCGAAGATTGGTGCAACGGAGACTGTTGCGGATGCATCGGACTTTGCTGCGGATGCATCGGGGTCTGTTGAGGGTGCATCGGGCTCTGTTGAGGGTGCATCGGGCTCTGTTGGGGATGCATAGGACTTTGTTGCGGATGCACCGGGCTCTGTTGATGGTGCATCGGACTTTGTTGGGGATGCATAGAGCTCTGTTGTGGGTGGATGGGACTCTGTTGCGGATGCATTGGACTTTGCTGTGGATGCATAGGACTCTGTTGCGATAAGTTAGACTGAGGTACGTGCAATGGAGACTGTTGGGAATGGAGAGGAGATTGCTGTGTATGATGAGGAGATTGAGTGGACGAATGCAACGGAGATTGAGACGTGTGGTGTAAGGGAGACTGTTGAGAATGTAAGGGGGACTGCATAGGAGATGTAAGATGGTGAAGTGGAGATTGAGGGGCGAGAGAGTGCAAAGGGGACTGTGAATGTGGGGATTGCACGTGCAGGGGAGACATGGCCGGCCGAGGTCCGGTCGGTCGAGCAGTTTGGTTTCCTGCGGCCATTGTAGTTCGCACTCCGCTCAGCTGTTGCTGGCCGAATTGCACCATGCCCCCAACGGATTGCGGCCTTTCTTGCACACCAGACAACTGTCTCACTAGCTGCTGTTGGCTCCCAGGTTGCTCGATGACAAGTGTTCGTCCACCTTGCAGAATTCTACCCTGAGTGTTCATAGCTGATGTCACTAAGCCTATTCTTTGCTGAGACAAGGGTTGTCCCTCAGCATTGAGTACGGTTTGTTGAGTCCGAATAAGTGTTTGCTGTTGTTGTGGCTGCTGCTGCTGCACCACAGAGCCCTGAAGACCCAACTGCATCGGTCGGTTCAAATTGGCTTGTTGCTGGAGTTGTGGTGACTGAGCTATATTTTGGTTTTGAAACACTGTTTGATTAGTGGTGATCTGCTGCTGACTGATCACCGTCTGTTGCGCCAGTTGAGGATTGTTTTGACGATGTTTATTCTCGTATTCCTGCAAAGTAAATATCCATTAGTACGTTAAAGATGTAAAAACTAAGTGTACTCGAGTTGTCAACAGACGATACCTGAACAAGCATGCTGTGCTGCCTGGCCTGTTTCCTCGCCGCCTCGAGGTGCTTTTGAAGCGCCTGTTGCTCGGTGGAGACGCGTCGGAGCTCAGCGGCGTCGTTCGGCAACAACTCGTTACCAGACTTGCGCAACTGCCGCTGCTTGCTGTTCAACGACTGGAAATGCAAAACACGATGACGTGTAACGTCGAGACATGTTAATCGGTTAGTGGTGCAACACCGCCCCAGTTAGTACACAAGGTCATTCGGTTATGACAAGATTAAAGTGTGCGACAAAATATGCCCCAGTGCGAATAAAACGGGACCTGTAAAGTAGAATCTTGTAAACAAGTGTGGCTCGGAGGAGGCGGCTATCGTCTACTAAAAAGCTCACGAACACGAAAGCGCACTACCGGACTCACCTTGCGGATCTTACGCAGCTTCTGCACCTCGCTCTCGTAGTAGCGCAGCTGGTCGGAGGCGAACGCGTTGTACTGCTTGAGCCACGTCTCGTAGGCGTGGGTCGCGAGCAGGTCAGCCTCGGTGACAGCCCGCTCGGGGGGCGGCGGAGGCGCTGCGGGCGCCACTCCCGCGTACAGCGGGATGGAGGGCGCGGCGGGAGGCGCGGCGGCAGGAGCCCCTGCCCCCACCGCCGCGCCGCCCGCACCCCCTACCACACCCACCCACTCGCCGCCTTCACGCTCCTGCTCGCGCTTCTCTTGTTCCAGGAGTTCCTCCAGAAGCAACGGTTGCTCCTGGTTTACGTTCTGACGGTTAAATTATTGCCTTTCACGTCTCCACTCAATTTCTATTACCCGCCACCGACGACAACGCAGTTTGCCGATTTTTTTCATTTTCTCTCTTACTACTTGGGGAATGCAATACCAGAATACCGAGATCTTATGGAAATCCAGGATCCCGCATGTAGTGTGCGGGACACCAAATTTCATGTCAAGCATTTTATTTGGGTTCAGAAACGGGAATTTGGGACGCAATGCCAACAGGTTGTTTTTAGAAGTAATTTACTGTAAACGTAGTATTGGTTTAATTTTTTTAAAGTTAACGTCATATTGTATGGCGTTGTGAATGCTAAATAGTAATAATAATAAATCGGAGTAGGCACAGAGAGAAGACGGCTCAAGCTGTGTATCGTCTCCTGTATAGTTCAGTACACTACAACTACTAACGACCTTGTCGCCTCCGTACCGTGTTATGTGTACAAAAGTAATTTAAAATGTTTAAATTTATGTAAAAACTTAAAATTTGCGATGTTCAGTCTTTGGGATTGCATATTCCACTCATGCTAAACTTGGCACAAAATCTCGCTGCAAGCTGAGGTCATAAATTTATTTTGCACAATGTGCAGGAAGATCTATCGATAAACCGGTCGGAGTAGATGACTCGCGTGCAGGCAGCATGTTCATTCGTTTATAGAGGTCTAACAAGTGTAACTTTTATTCATTGTTTATTAGAATACTTAACGACATTAAGCCTTTTATCGCAAGAAATATTAATTCTGTTAATATTAATGTGGAATTACTACAAAATGAAGACTTGAGAAAATAGCACATAACGAAATCCTTTACGTTCCATAATTATGTGAAAGCCGAATTAAAATACCCATTCTCGAGTTTTTGAAGTGTACACAAACCAACTTAACATTTTTACATAATAATATATAAAGATTAATATGATGATTCCGACGATAACGTTCCGATTTGATAACTATTTTAAATTTTTAGTTTATAACTTTTAGTTAAATTAAAAAAAAATACAATGAGCCCATAAGGCCTAAGTGCAAGTAAGCGCGCCATATACTCCGCTCTACTCATAGGTTTTATTGACGCGCCCGCAGCAAGATTTAGTCCCTTGTATACATCATTTTCAAATTCATTTTAATTATAATTGTCGACAATTTATATAATTTCTTATGTAGTACCCATCTCATCTTGGACAAACTAAAGCAACGATTCTTAAAGGACGATACATCTACAGACACCACATAAGGTACGAAAAACTTAAGAGAATGTGTGTTTATATGCCGCTCAGTCAGCGATACTATTGTAAGCATGAAAGTAATTGTCTCACAAGTAAAAGTAATATAAGTAGATTACTTAGCAGCAAAAACTAATAAGTGAGTGCATTACTATTAGCGGTTTTAAAATATAAAATTGTGAAACTACACCTACGACACAGTGCCATATTTATCTATGTATATATAAATTGTATAGACTTTCTAGTTGAAAATATGCTGTGGTTTTTCAATGTATACAATCTTAAGTTAAGAATTAAAAATATTTAAAAAGCATAATTTTTTGATTCATGTAAATGGCAAAATAATTTTAAAAATGCAGGTAGTTAAAAAACCAGAGCATAAAAGATAACGAATGAAAAAAAAACCAAAACATTAAGAATGAACGTTTACTAACCAATGACAAATATTTTTTGAAAGAATTTATTGAAATAATTTTTGGACGTTTTATTGAAAAAAATTAAATATAATAATTTTACAATGTTACTTATGTATTATTATAATTTAAAATTTATTTATATAAAATAAACATAATTAAGTCTCTTTTACTGTGATATCGTTTTAAATGCGTGTAATTAAATAATTTAGTTGCGTTTTTTTTCTTACAAATTGATATAATTCTAAATTTAACTTCCAACACCTATGTATTATGAACCATAACCAATATTATGTCACGATTTCCATCACCGAGAGACGAATTGATCAAGATGAGACAGGCAATAATAACAAAATAATTTACCTTCACAATATTTTTTTCTTAATTTTAATTTATACAATTTGATCGATAACTAAGCTAATGTTCTTACAATAATAATAAAGTTAGTGTCATGTTAGGGGGGGATGCTGAAAAGGTTCAAAGGTTAGTAAGTACACATGCGTGCGGCGAACAAGCGAAGTACAAAGCGTCAAACAGACATGTGAAAAAGTGATAGCGGCGACAAGACATTGTTGTATCGAGGGAATATTTTGTGAATATTGAGGACATGTGTTGGTTGGAGTGGGTGAGTGAGTGCACTTAATATGGCGCAGTGTGTTATTTTCCTGATACAGCTGTTGCACACTGATAATATTGCAGGATTGCAAATTGTGTCACGATCCACCGTTCTAATAAACCGAGCGAAGCTAACTACCATTCGCCGTTCGATTGAAACTGCTTTTTATCAAAGTATGTACGGTACTAATAACAAGAAACCAATTTTAAAACTTTTTGTCTGTCTGTTCCGGCTAGTCTCCGAAACGGATGGCCGATTTTGAAGGGACTTTCATTAGCAGATAGCTGACGTTATAAGGAGTAACTTAGGCCACTTTTATTTTAGTAAAAAAAAATTACATATAGCAATTAGTAAAAACGTATATAATACATGTATATAATACATGTATTAATGCCAGTCTAATCTTACACCTTTATCTTACTCAATTGATTGCAAATTTTTTTAATAGAAACTTGTCTAAAGAGATAGTGTGGAGGGTATTTGCAACGTGCTTAGGAATGTGGATAGGGCGAGGTGTAATAAGGGTGTATGGGGGCACGGGGTTATGGTATATCTGACCTGCAGCAGCAGCGGGCGGCGATGCAGCCAGTCGCCCCACTCCGCGTCATAGCCCTGCCATCAGTCACCGACATGCAACAACACGCACGTACTGGCCTCTACTGCTGGCCGTGTGTGGCCACATACAAACCCTACCATACCCTACCTTACACGTATACAACACACATACCTCCGTACGAGTTCACTAATTCTATTCACACAAGCAATTCTCAACAACAACTCGTCGTTTACACAACAAAACTCATACGGAGGCACGTGAAGTATGAAGTAATGAATATACCCATGCAACATTAGTCTTCTATGATTGTCAATGGACCAGGCAAGTTTCGAACGATATTTACCGCGTGTATGTATGTATGTACACCTCGATCCTCCACCAACGCAAAGACAAATTAATATTGCTCTGGATATGTTACTTGTATCAACTTCACGTTGTCTGCGATGCGATCAAAAAATTAAGCGATATATATATATAAAAAACATTGTCTCGATTGGATCACATTTGGGGCTCGTTTCGAGGTTGGCACGACACATCCAATGTTACCGCAAAATGTGAACCAAAGCATACACTTAAAGCTTCTGAACTTGCATTGACGCGTTCGACGAACGACCTCAAGGCAAATTCGTTAAAACACGTAGATAAAATATTACTGCATGCATGACAATGTATCCAAAATCCTCCAAGATGTTACAAAATGTCTATTTTGCATTAACCGTTTAATTAGTCATTATACTGATTCACGAACCATTCAAATTTGTAAGTATTTAGTTTTTATCGTTAAATTTTAATCTTTGTGTAAAATTAATTGTGTTAATTGAATGTTTGCAGGTGGACTCTATATAATGGTACTTGTATAAAATTAACAGTGGACCATCGTTATTAATTGTGTCATTAAAAAAGTCCCACCAATTCATTTGCATAATTATGGTTTTTTGGCGATTATTTTCCTATATTTTCATTAATAAGAAATTATAGCCCCGGCGACATCTGCTAAAAATCACCTATGTTTGGGTAGACTTTTAGGTGTGATTTCAGCAAATTTTTATATTTCCCAACTTACCCAACCCAAAACAGATACCACCTGGGCCATAATTGACCTTTAGTCTAATCCACCATGCATTAGACTAAAGAATTAGCAATTCTCAATATGTGGCGCTGGCAAAATATTTTATGATAAAAAAAAGTAGAATCTAAAGAAAATAAACTGATACAAGCTGCAATTTATTACAATTTGAATATATTCCTGAACTGCTGACACTAATTGTAATTAATTATAAAAGTAACTATTTGGAACGTAACTAAGTATGGAAGCTTGCCTCACTCATAGGTTAAGACACCGATAACTGTGGTCCACTGTATACAAGGCGGTAGAAAAGGGTCCGCCCGCAGTAGCGGTGATTGTTTGAGTGTACGAGCATGTGTGATTGAGAGCTCACCTGCGGATAAGGCGGCGGCGGTGGCTGCGGCTGTCGGAGAGTGCCGGGGTAAGGCGGGGGCGGGGGCGCACGAGACACGCCGCCGACGGCCCCCACGCCACCTACGTTTCCAACGCCCACATTCGCTGCACACACACGCATCATGTCAACATTATCTATATTACATATATTATTTTTTTGTGCTCATGACATCAAAAGTTATTAAAATAACATTTTGTATATTATTTTTATTGCTTTTAGATAAAATAATCACGAGATGAATAGAAGGGAAAGCTGGGGCTAAGACATATGGGATGTTGTAGTCTTATGGTGCATAAGAATTTTGAAAAAGAAAAGTATTTGAATAGAAAACTATTATTGGTGGCAAAATTACACAATGTTAAAAAGAAAAAAGATAATTCAAAATAGTATCGCACTTTACAAGCGCGTCAACATAAATGTAGGGTAGGAACGAACCGTCAATATTTTTTGTGTTAAATGAATACACAAAAAGGGCCTGTCCATAATAAATATTGATTAAAGACTATGTATGGCTGAGTGATGCGGTGGGTATGTGATGTGCCTGAATGAATGCATAATAAAAACCTCCGTGAGCCGAATGCGGGAGCGCCGCAAGGGCGACCGTCCTGTCCGGACGCACGACGCCGACTGCACCGTCGGCGCCGACGAGCCGCGTGCCCGCAGCGATGGTGCGACCCGCCGCCAACGCCGCGTTCACTTGCGCCGTCATCGCGCTCACTATCTGCGCCGTGTTCACGCTGCTCATGCTCACTCCTCCGCTTACGCCTCCGCTCACGTTGGCGCCGCCACCGCCACCTTGCCCCTGTACATCAACGCGTTGTGGCTGATTGTAGTGAACTATACACCTCCAAACAAAAAAAAAGTAAACGAGCCGCGTATGATGTGTAACATCTGACATCTCATCTTGATAATAAGTCGTTGCCTCTATATGTACCAATGTTTCCATAATTTTAACGATTTAAAAATTCCTGTTCAAATTCCTCACAAATTATTGCTGTTATAACATAAATTAAATATTATTGTTTTATTTCGAATAAAATTCTCCAGATATTTTGCTGGCCACTTTACCGATTTTTAATATTTCACTTTCGCAACACTGGGGTGACGTCCGCGCGGGTCGATTCAATTCCATTTTCACATCGACTTTACAAGTACGACATGACCGTGTTCTTTTTAAAAAATAAATAAAAGGTATTCGACTAATAAAACCAAGGAGTTTTTGATTACAAAGACTTTATTATGCCAGGAACAATGGAAATATTCCAATCCCGATACTTTTAGTGCAGCCGTCGTACGTGCCATGCTGCTCTTGTACTGAACTAACGCTAAAAATGACAACAGAAATGTTCACACTGAAATGAACTCCTTCATAAAAATATGGCCACAAGATGTATTATGTTACTTACATATACATCTGCACATAGAAGACATATAAGGTGGTTTACCTGTGCAAAATGCATGTGTTGCGATGGAGCGAACTGCACCGGCGATCGTTGCACGACCTGTTGTGCAACCTGTCCAGCCGTCGCTTGCCCAAACTGCGAAGGTCGCTGGCCAACGCCATGTCCCACGCCAACTCCCTGTTGTTGCTGTACACAAAAAGGATTTCTTTAAATGTCAAAATTGACAAAAAGGCTGACTTATAACACATGCAACGCCACTGGTGCTGTAAGTGCGCTGCCGACCATAGTAGGATTAAAAAAGGAAGCGGGAATGGGCTCTGGCATCTCTTACTATGGCGTTGCTTGTGGTATAGGCGACGGTAGGCACCTGCCATTAAGTTATGCTTTTAGGGACTTCTACCTTAAAAATACATGCAGCCTCGTCATCATATAAATGACAATAAATAAAAGTCATTTACCTGTAGTGGCAGATGCATGCGGTGCGCGAACACTTGCGACAAGAGAGGGCGCTGCTGATGCGTGACGGCGCGCCACTCGCTCCCCTCGGTCGGCTTCACCTCGCCCCTTTCCGCCTTCACCTCGCTCTTCATCGCCTGCATCGCCGACTGTGAATAACAAAGTACACGTCACTTCACTTCCTTACATTTTTTATTCACATGTCACACGTTACGCGTTACAGAGGCTACAATATGCTTCATTACATATTAATGTAAATATATTTATAATATATTTATATGAAAATTAACAAACTAATAAAGCTAACAAAATGCAATCATTTACCCTCATTTACTAATCTAGGTATTTTATAATCGTTCGTAAGGATTTTTAAGTTATTATGAAGTTCACTGTGGGTTTTCCAAATAAAATAAAATGAATAAATAAATACCTGTAAAGCCATCTGTTCGTTGTGCGTGATACCCCTCTGCATGTTGTCGGCGTACATTTGTCCGACTCCCGGTCCCGTCACGCCCTCCGGCTTTATGTCGGGTATTTCCGACTTTATTTCATTCAATTCAGGTTTTACATTGGATTTGGATCCTTCTATACTCTTAACAGCCTTCTGTAGTTCACTGTCCATTTTATTGTCCGGTTTTTGGTCATGATCATCACTGTAAAATGTATTTATATTATATTACAAGTTGATATGTATTGGGATGGAATCACCCAGATAAAGTTATGTTTTGTGGAAATCTTAGTTGGCGATTTTAAACTAAATTAATATTAACAGTCTGAAACTATACAAGATATAAAATTTTAGTAATTAGTTAGTATAAATTTGTGAGTAAAACAGCTGTTTTTGTTTCAATTTAGTATTTATCTCTTTCATACAAAAGCAGGCAGCAACGCAACGCAGTGACATTATACTGTATTTAATAATATGCACATTAGCACGTCGTTTATTGAGTCCATTTAAAGATAAGACAAATAATGCGCAAAGATAGTATACTGACTGTGGATCCCTCTTGGCCGGGGCGGCGCCGTGGTCGTCCGCCAGCTCCAGTCCGTCCAGGATGTGCTCCGCGTCGTTGAGCGCGGCTAGTTCCGGATCAGCGTATTCCAGGATGTTGAACTGCTCGCCCATCTCGGCCGTCAACGACTCAAATAGTTCCTCGTCGTCAGATCCACCCAGGCCCGTTAAGATATCGCCCACCTGCGACGCGACACAATTGCAATCATTTTCAATGAAGGAAACAAAAAAGGAATTTTCAATGTTTTCAAACCACAAAAGAGGTGTATCAGAACAATGTTTAAATTAAAAGTAACACATAGTTGTATGCCCTATTTTAAAAAACATAAAATACTAACACTTCCTTCACTTTTTATATAAGAAGTTGTAGTATATGTAAAATCGAATCCTACTTTATTTAGACGAGTTTCAAAGAGCAGTAA
Source organism: Synanthedon myopaeformis (assembly GCA_944738685.1). Classification (NCBI taxonomy): domain Eukaryota; kingdom Metazoa; phylum Arthropoda; class Insecta; order Lepidoptera; family Sesiidae; genus Synanthedon; species Synanthedon myopaeformis. The sequence continues at coordinate 9,188,852 of OX122921.1, read as the reverse complement.
AAGAGCTCAAAGATATCCGAATAGGTTGTGTATTCGCAACGCACACACAGCCCTTATGCACAATAGTGTTTTTTGTCTAGCACCAGTCATATATAATAAGATTCCGAACAATATTAATATATTTATGAAGAGAATTAAAGAATTACTAGTTGATAAATGTTACTATAATTTAAAAGATTATATGTCTGATAATTTAGTGGATAGTAGTGATTAATTATTATATTTATATTGTTATGTAATATTTTCAAAATATTTGCACACCCCAAAGGGTGGAATATAGCGAGCCTTATTCATTATAAAACCATTGTAAAATTACCAATATTCAGCAAATAAATAAGAATTATTATTATTAGGTACCGGAAGTATACTGTCTTAAGTCTATTTTTTTAAATCACTTTTTCATGCCACTGGAATAAGTAAAATATCAAGTCCTATCAAAGAAAATAAAAAAGTTTCGCTTTTGATTATATTATGTTACAAGTCCAACTGGTTACATGCTTACACTCACTGTTTATTGTGTGTACTGAATAATTTGCTAAATGCGACTTCGCGTTGAAAAATATAACACATGAATAACGCCTGACATGTTAATCTCTGTGACGAAGGTAGCGCCGAATTATTATATTTTTAAAGGATTCCTTGGGAACCTTGCATTTTTCAGCATAAAAAGTATCCGATATGTTAATTCATGTTTGCCAAATTTCATCCAAATCCGTTCACCCGTTTTTGCGTTAATATGGAATAAACATACAAACTTTCGCATTTATAATATTAATAGGATTGCGGATAGACTAATGAACGATAATAAATATTTAGCAATGGACTCTTTAAGAACGACACATGTAATAATAGAACACCAACAAGACCTTATGTTAAAATGTAATTAAAACAATGTAGAGACTTTATTAATCGATTTTTTGTCTAGTTTCGAATAACATACCTCGCCAATATTTCCCGGATCCTGTTCCAATTTGTCCATGTCTCCCATGTCCATTTCATCAGTGCCCTGCTCATGTCCACCTTCGGGCTTGCTTTCTCCAGGTTGAGCTTTAGACATAAACAAATTAAAAAGGATTATTATAGGATGTAAGCTAAAATTAGCGTTAAAGTATGACTTTTATGTTAAAATTCGCCAAGTATACTGAAGAATGCAAGTGTGCTGTCGACTTTGGTGGGGATAAAACACTTTGGCATTCCTTAGGCACTCGTGCACCAAAGCACAACATCACAAGTGCTATTTTTGACGGTGTCTTCTAGCTGGGGTCTTTTCCATTTCCTTACATAGCTTTACATTCCTTACATAGTAAGCCATTTTCTTACATTGCATTCAGTTACATATTTTCGGGTACAGTTTTAGAACATTTTAATCAATTAATACACCGTATAGAACAATTCAGCTGTCCAATTTTTTAACTAGCCTACTTGTAATAAACCCTACTTGTTGACATACATTTGGCAACTGATTTGTTCAATTTCTTCTAGTCTTTTGTCGGTAATAATACTTAACAATTAAATGCAAAAGAAACAAGACAGACTTGTAGTGCATAAAATTGTAATATAAGTACTTTTTTACCATAATTATATTCTCCACAATAAAAACGAGACTACTAAATCTCTAGTAATCTTGCAGAACGATTGGTGGAGAACAAGTGGGCATTGTTTTTTTTTTTTTTAACATACCTGTATGATGGGTGACCACCACTTGTTTTTGTTCTACAATTTGCTGTTGTAGAGCGGGATTTGATACGTTTTGCTGAATTTGACCGTCCGCTGGTATCAAATGTTGTTGCAAGTACACTAAAAAAGAATATAAATTACTGTTTATTTATAATAATATATTGGTGAGATATACTAAAACTCTAAAATATGTAACAACATTTTGGAATGTACGATATATAATAGGTTGAGTGGAATACTCACGCCTCTGCATGGGCCTCTGAGCGGGCGGCAGTGGAGCCCGAGCGCGTAATCCCACCGGTAGCGGGTGACGGAAAGGCTGTCCGTCTGCGTTCACCCCCACAGCGCCCTCCTCGCCACCAACTGCGCCTCCTTCTGTGATACCTAACTATTACATCTCACTAGTTCCATTTCAACGACCAATAATCTTCTTACAAAACAAATTCAATGAGCGAGTAAGGAATGCCAGGTCCTATTTCCTTATCCCTTATCCTTAATGCTACCATGGTCGGCAACTCACTTGCAGCGCCTGTGGCGTTGCTTGCGTTATAGGCGACGGTAGCCACCTACCATCATCAAGTGGACCGTCACCCTGTGTGTTGACCTTAACATAAAGAAAGTATTAAGTTGGTCGTACCAGCGAGCAAATCTGATACGATCACGAGGAATAACCCTGAGCGTAGTCCTCTTCATTGCTCCTTGAGCCTTCTCATTCAAGCACTTCTCACCCTAATTATGAGAATGTTTGATATGATATGATTGCATCAATCTAGCCCATTGTGAATTTGAATAATCCTAGTTTTAATCTAATCTAGGACACGTAGGTGTTTACGTCAACGCTAAAACAAGTGACTGCCTGAAATTGAAGCCATAATACAGGATAATACAGGAAAATATACTAACGCGGTGGCCACATTTTGTCAGGGTGCCTCTGAAGCAGGTCGCGCAGCTGCCTGTTGATGTCGTCATTGTTGCTGGCGTAGTGCAGCGGAAAGCGCTGCGCGGGGAAAGCGCTGCGAGGCGCTTCAGCGGCTGCAGGTGTCGGGGGCGCGGCTGCAGGAGCGCCAACCAAGGGAGGCGTCGGCGGCGCTGCCACGGCGCCATCCGGAGTGCGCAGGCGTTGCATTGCTGCTTCAATTTCATTCAAACACTTCAATATGGTGATAACGGGCTGACTGCAGGTCAGGTCACGGTCCAAAAGACAAGTGTGATGGAGCAGATATATAGCCTTCATGGGATATATTATAATATTCTTCAATAAAAAACCTAATGTACCTACTGCTACTAAGGCTTCATGTCCACGACGTCGAAATCTTAAACTAAGTCCAAAAAAATTCTCTCTATGTTTATATCTAAAACAGAACCTAACAACAAAAAAGCCTTGAGATAAAACCAACACATTTAAACAGTTACCTTGGATTCTCTGTTCGTGTATAATTTGTTGTTGTTGCTGGGTCTGTTGTTGCCTCATCTGTTGCAACTGTTTCCAATGCCTCTCCTCTTCGGCTTCGCGGGCGCTACGCTGTTGTCCGCAAGCGCGTTCTTGTTCCTATACCCACAATATTACTTAATATTAATTAAACCCTACCTCATTACTTACGTACATTCAGTAACATGCTGTGACTAAGCAGGCAATACGTTTGTAGTCTGAAAGATTATTTCAAACAAACGATTAATTTTAATACTAAATATCCAATGAATTTCTTTCAAGCTACAAACCAATATAATCTATAATAATGTATAATGTAACTTGTTCCTAATTAAAGTTATTATTCGGTATGCAAATATTTACAAATTATATACATAAAATATTTACAAGTATATACTAGTAAATACTGACCAGAGTTTGAAAGTTAAATGTTAATATTACAATTTTATAAATTTTAAAGTAACAATTACCACCCAATTTTATTAGCCAAGTTGCAGATGAATATGGATTCGTTGTACAAATGTGAACTTTTTGTGTTATATATAAAGTGATGGTCAAGTTTTTCATTTGTTAGATTTTTTTTTAAAACACAATCTGCCTGCGGGCAAAGATCATTTTTTTTTTTTTAAATCATCGGAAAGTCCGACAAACAGTAAACTTTTATAGCTTTGTGTTAAAATATATCATATTTACTTATACTTATAATTGTAACATGATTATAAACGTATCTGTCTATCAGTATCTTCGTGTGTCTTTTCTTTTTTATCATAGCCAACTTACATTCCAGAACAAACTCCGACCAAACCATTAACTGGTATTATATACAATTACATATAAATATTAATAATACATGTTTACTTTATTAGGTTTTTTGTATCATTATTACATGCCTATATGTTAATGTGACTAATTACATGTCATTTTAAATTTAAAAATATATAATACGATGTTTATTCAGTTCAAATTATTCATGAAAAAATTACTGCACTATAATGTGTAACTAAATTTACAGTCATTAGAAATGAACGTTTACATTAAAGAATTCCTCTATTCTGCACTTACAAACTAACTTTAAAAGCTTTGTACATAAGAGCGTAACAACGCAAATTAAAACTAAACGACTATAATCAAATGTTAGAAGTGTTAGCACACCACAACCGGCCACCATCTGCGCCCAATGTTAAAGCCAACAACTACCAAGGCAAAGCGGAAATAAAAATATAAACAGTTCAACATTACGGAAACAGAGGGACACGCGTCCGGGAGGCGTTTCTGGGAACCTTTGGGAGGGGCAAAGTGGTATAATCGATCTCAAAGAAGCTAAAAATCAAATGAAAAAAGTAATCACACAGCTCTTGCAACGCCATCAAACAGCAACAGTATTTTGTTGGGTGATGACCCTAATTCATTGATCGTAACGTTCGCGTAGGAAGTGCGTAGGACCGCGTGGTGCCAGGTCGCGCGATCACCCAACAACATTCGATACGGAACTCGCACACACTCACGCGCACATCTCAACTGTGTCTATCCTGTGTTGTGTCCGTGTCTGTCTGTACCAACGACTTTGTACTTTAAACTGGATGACAGACTTCGACAACCTACTCAAAGATCAAACAAGCAACCCTTTTCTATTTAGCCCAACATTAATAGTAGATCAGATCAGTAGATCGTGTAGTTTTATGAATATAGATAGTAAAATTCATTAAAAACTTCCCATAAATACCTTACTGTGCGGATGCCCATATAAAGTTTCTAAAAGCGAATAAAATTATTTTTTCCATAGTGCAAGACTAGTATTTAATTTGGGGCCAAACGTTTTTTATTATATCATCTTGCGTATCAATTGCTTCTTAGAATATTGTTGTAAGCCAACGCATGTCTGTCTTATGTAGATTGTCAAAGAAGAAAAATTTAACTTGAAGCGATTACTGCTGATCCAGTTGAATGCACAAAATCCGTGGGCGGTGTGGGTGTCAGTGCGCGTGTATGCGAGCGAGTTTCCGGGCGGCGCGTGGGGTACCGTGCGAGTGGTCGCGAGCCGCGGCAGCGTGCGCATAATCTCGGAGGGTGTGAGCACGCGGATGTGCGCGTCCGCCTCCAGGAGCCCGCCCGCCGTCACCGTCACGTTGGGCGCGCGCACCGGCCCCGCCCCCGTGCCGCTATTGGCCGCCGTCACGCTGCTCCCGACCCCTACCACGCTGCTACTGGTCGTCGAAGGAATCGCCGTCGGCGTAGGCCCCGGCCCCGCTGTCGGTCCGCTCTCCACTTCGCTCGTCGCGCTGCTCGAGCTCTGTCGCGCCCCAATCAACAACGTCAATCTCCCGCACACGGACCCGACACCCGTCCTCCCGTGTGCGACAATGCTCACCACCCTCAACTTCCACAAACAATATTTTCCCGACATAACATTATTAGCATCCATTCGCTGAAACTGAGTTTGTCGAGCACCAAGGAATAATGCAGCCATTAAATTTTAAGTATCTCGAAACCCACAATAAATCAAAACAGATCAAATATGAAAATATAAAGATAAGTATTTGTAAATGGGTTTATAGGTTTTGCAGCATCTGGGCACGTATGAAAATAGATAGAAAAAAAAAACCAAAGATACTGTAGATTCCGTCACTATTTAATCTAAAATTTTTATAATATTTAATAAATTTAACGACGGTTCTTGTGCAAATGTTGACATATATAATATTTACACAATAGGGTGCTGACAAGCGAGGAATCTACAGCACTTGTGACTAAAACCAGCGACTCATAAACTCGCGTGTGGGTCAAACTATTTAAAAAAGTTATATGTGTCACTAGTTATCATTTGGTACTTAGTCTTACGAACTGATTAATTTATGTTCTTAATATATATGCCATACTCAGTGAGAAACTAATAAAAGGAGCTTCCAATAAAATTTAGCATTTACCCTAATGGATAACGCTACCATCCTAGCGTTTATAAAAACCAGTTCGAAGACTTAATGCTATTGTATGCACTCTAAAGCATCATGTATAATAAACTGAACCACTAATATGAGTTTCTTTTCTTTTTTTTTTTTTCATAAAGTAACCCCTGAGTTCTTAACTGTATATTTTTTAACGTTTCTAATGATACAAAGCAAGATGGCCAGTTACATAAGTTTTGAACCTGATGACACCAGATTTTTTATTATTATTAGCTAAGACTTTGCGTTATTTTAACGATCAATTTAATCATTTATTCTATCCTAAAAAAGAACGAAATAAATAATTTTGAGTGATTTGAACATAGGCTACATATTTGATGTCTTTATTTTCAGGCCATCAGGTCCTTTCTAATTAAACTTTTTGTTGGCACAATGATTGTAGACAAGACGCATTCGTCGACTACAAACTCATAGTAGAGGTAACGGTAAAGTGAAAAACATTACGTAACACTGTGGTAAGTGAGTTGGGTTAGCACACACCGGGGTGACAGTAACACAGGTGATAGGTGATATAATATGGCAATAATGGCAACATCACAAGCATAACATACCTGTTGCGCCTTCTTCATCCTAATTGCGCTGCGATTGTCTCTGGCGCGTTGCAGATACGGAGCTTTCTGTTCAGAAGGCAAAGCTCGCCATTTCTTCAGTATTTGCTTGCAACGATCGACCCAATTCGGGAACTCTGACTTCCATTCGGGATGGTTTGTGTTTGCATAGAGAACGGCCGATATGGTCGCTTTCGATCCAAGACCTGGCAATTCCAATGTCAATAGTGTTAGATTAAAAGAGTAACGTAGAACGATCAGTGTCCCTCTAGGGCTTTATTCTTGGTCCGAAGAGTTTTATACCTCTTTGCTATGTTATAATCTCTGGTGATGTGTCACCGTCATCACCAGAGATTATAGCGGCCGTAACAATCGCCTTACAGAAGACCATCGTGAAATACCAGCATGTGTGCTTTTGTGTTTCAGTGAGTGAGTAAGGGACACCAGAGTCCATTACCCTATCCTTTCTCAATCCCTTATGTTCAACCTCAATCTTTGTGTTAAATTTGTATAATAAACTGAAAATTTGATTTCATCGAGGTATAGATATAGATAAGTAGTGTGTATTGTATTTTATTCATTTATATTCAGATTGAAAAGTTTTTGATCTGTGCCAAAAAAGCTAAAGTATTCACTTCGTGAGTGGTGTGAAAATGAATGGAATGCGATGTTGGGTACGTACTCTCGTCGGCGCGCATCTTGTCGGCCGAGCGCTGGTTGTAGGAGGGAGGAGCCGCAGCGACGGGTGCGGCGTGCGGCGCCGCTTCGCCCGCCCACGACGACCCGCACTCCGAGAACAGCGGACTCATCGCGCTGCTGCCACTAATACACACCTTCTCATTAGTTCCACTAAACTATTAACTATAAATTAATTTTAAAGTGTCATTACTCTTATCTTATATTTTAAAGAAGACAAAAATCCTGAGTTACTTTCGCGGTTTCTTCTCAGGATTGTCATCTTGGCTTTTATTTCCGAAACCCTGGTAAATTTAAATTTGTAATGACGATCATAAGAGTTTCTCGTAGAAACCTAATTGATAAATAAATATTTTGATTTTGATACTAAAGTATGTATATGAAATGATTGCTATAATATACTAAAGTATGAATATGCATGATAACATGTCGTAGATAGCGACTTCAAAATGTTGTTACACTCAACATGAATATTTTGTTAAAACTTATACAAGCTAATTTTTGGATAATCGTAGTTCCTAATTGCTGACTCCATAAAATAATTAATTATTTCAAGAGCTTAAAAAATAGTAAACCAATGTGTAATACATAGCGTAGCAACTATCTGGCTGACAAAAACGCAGATTAACATTGAATGTTCAATAATTTTATGAAACATAATTTAATATACCTACTTCATTAACAAAAAATATTATTACTTATTTTCCTAAAAAATAAACCCTACGGAAGTTTCTTGCCAGTTTTTATTCTTTATAAATACATCGTAACTAACCTGCTTCCAAACTCAGTGTGGTAAGGCGAAGCATAATCCATGGGACTTTGCAGTTGTTGACGTTGCTGTGAGTACGGGGTACTCGCCATCGAGTTCACATATGACACGGATGACTCCTGAGATTCCTATTAACCGGATAAATGTTATATTTATATTTAAAAGTATCACTGTTTTAAACTTCAACATAATTTTTTTTCGTTATAAAAATAGTTATAAAAATCTTATTAGTCCTGAGTACTAAGCAGAAACATCCCATCCCTGATTTCAGATGACTCTGGGTCTTTCTCGGTGATCTTGCTCGGTGAAAGAGAAACATATTTTGCTTATCAACGGTTGGGTACAAACATTATACATTTTCCAGACGATACATTGCCCAACAGTTCTTACAGCTGATGAAAAATATACTCTATTTTGCATAATATAATCTTATGCAAATACGATTGGATTATATACTCGAATATTACACAGCTTTGCGTATCGTCATAAAATAATAAAAAACCAATGACCAATTTGGTGGGCTAACCTGTGAGTCGTCAGTAAGTACGCCCTTGAATATTTCGTCCACATCATTGCTGTCCATGTCGGGCAGCGAGTCCCGCACCATCGCGTCCAGATTCACGCCCAACAGAGACAGGTCGTCTTTCGGCGATATCGTCGACGCTTGTGATGAACCACCAGTTTCTGTAAAGTACAGTCGACTTGTTCTAAACTGTGCACTCGAAACATTCAAACAATTAGGCCGTTCTAGGAGAGTTAGAGCCGAAAGAAAGAATGGGGATAATTCTCACCACTGCTTATAGCTTCGGTCTTGGTGCTGTGCGCTAACATGCTCTCTTGTGGGACGGCAGAGGGATGTTCTTCCGTGGGCTGTGGGCCTAGTATGGCATTCTTCAACGCCGTCGAGTCCTCTGTATGTTTCGATTGACTCTCGTCCAACTCTGTCTTTATTGTTCCCCCAGTCAATCCGTCCTCCTTCTCTTCCTTCGGTTTTAGCGATTGAAGTATTTCGATTTCCTCCTGTCAATTTATTTTTGATTAAACAACAATATAAAATGTCTCTAGCGAGTGAATTTTTAAGTTTTATAGGACTATGAATACGAACACTTCTCATTACAATTATTATTAGTTTAATACAGATACTTGAAATCCAACGATCCTTGGCTAATTAATTTCCTTTGAACCAATTATAATTATGTACTCTAAACAAACTTATCTGAACATGACCTTCATTGCTAATCAAACTATGAGTACAGGGATTGAAGCTTGCATCTACTCACTGTGTTGAGTGAGATGTGTATGGTGGAGTCTTGGTCGCTGATGGCACTGAGAGCTGCCACCACGTCTTCGCCATCGCTGTCCGAGCCGTCGCCGTCCAGTCGCCACTCGCGCCATTCCGGCGACATAGGCCTCTCTGAAAACCATATATAAAATACAGAAACTGTAAAGTATAATAAGTATAATTCATGTTGTAAAATGTAATCAAAATCAAAAAAATTGACATAAATTTAAAATCTGCAAATAATTTTTAGTCAAAGTATAAATAAAAATAGTTTAATGTCAAAATTCTTATTTTGCAACTGCTAAAATTACTATAATTACTGTTAAATGTAATTTTATTTGAGAATTGTAGACGTCGCTAATACTGTTGTGGTCACGCCAATGAACGCGAAACCCATGAGAATAAGTTAGGTATATGAAATAAATATATTGTCTCCTACCAGGGCTCGGCGTTTTATTTAAGTAACTTAACCCGAGTAATTCACTCATATATGAGCAGGAGTCCTTTACAATTACAATTCCTATTAAAACAGTATTATTTTTCGATTGTAATGAATCGTTTCTGAATTTTCTAGTAATGGATATTCAATAGTAAGTAAATATGCAAACCCGTTGAGCCAACTGCAGGTTTGGCAGGCTCAAGTAGTTCCTTGCCAAAGAATGCCTCCTGCATGTACGATGGGAACTGCTCCATTAGCTTTGAACGCGGCTTTCGTCGTGGTTTACGTTTGTTGCTGGGCGATTCTATCAAATAAATTAAACATTAATCGCATTATATCACAATTCATCTTGAACACATGAACCCCAACTGTAGGTATAAATAATAATGGAATATATGAAGTATTGTATTTCTATTACAATACCGCTGAATTAAATAATTAATAACTGGAATCCGTGACATGAAGTTTCCGTATAAAAATTGAAGCTTTTCTAAAGAAAACTCTAGCTTTCCCCCCTCAATGAACCTAGAAAAAGACGCCCTATACAAAAGACAAAATATCGCTGCAGGTACAGTCATATATCAATTTGCGCAGTAATGTGCACGTGGAGACATTTTTTATCGATAAAGCAGTCGGATTGCGCACAAAGCGCACGTATTAAGTTCCGGCAAGCGTAATTTTGATTCATTGTGTATTTCAATACTCAACGACATGGAGAATTTTTTTAACAATATTAAGTCTTTTAGTGTCAATATTAATTCGACAAGCAAGCATCGTTATCAAGATCGACTTGACATTTTTAAGTGAAATTAAACAGGGTCCAGTGAAATTAAAATATATAGATTTTAATCATACGAGAGTATTTGTAATTGTAAAATTTCTTTAAATTTATGTATAGCATTATCGACACGAGTGCTGTAAATCACTACCCGTTCTCATAAGGCCCACAAGTGCATGAGAGTGCCTTACTCACACGTTTTATTGCCGCGCCTGCAGCGACATTTCGTCCCTCGTACAACTGTGAATTAAAGCAGTGGTGAATACCTCCCGCTTGCTGCGCTGCGTCGCCTTCAACGTCGTCAGTCATCGGGCGCGCAGAGACCTGCCGCTGCCTCACAACGAAGCCGCCGATTCCGAGCTTGTTGAGGTTGCGCTGCCGCTTGCGTCGTAGGACAGTGAGCCCAGAGTCCGTCGTATACATGGTAAAGCCCTCCGGGGGCGGGCCGTCGTTCACCACGTTCCATAGGATGCCCTCCTTGAAACTCGAATTCGCCATGCCTAACGGGTAATTCTCGTAACTCATTTGCATGCGATATAAGGAAGAAAGCGAAGAACGCGTAAGCGTCGTATTTTCCATGGCGCTTTCGATCTTTTGGTCGCGAACTTTAGCGTAAACTCTTACCGTATAAACAATTTTGTCACAACAATGGACCATTGCTAAATGGAAATTCGGACCAAAAGATGACAATTTATTTAATGGTATTTATTAGAACGATTGTTCCTATTTCTTTAGAAGGGGAAGAAGTAGAATATGTCTGGAAAAGGTTCTGGTCATTAAAAAGTATTCTGAAAAACAATCAATCCCCCCCCCCCCCTTATAATGAAAAGGAAACTATTCAATTCCTGTATAATGCCAATATTAACTTATGGATGTGAAACTTGGGCAACCACACAAAAAGACAATTAAAAATTAGTAGCTTTCCAAAGAAGTATGTTTTAGGCCATGCAAAAAGAAACAAGAAAAGAGCTGTAGATCTGAGAAAAATGGAACGAAGTGGAAACAAGGATCAGGACAATGAAGTGGAGATGGGCAGGACACACATTCAGAGACAGGAGAGTGAAGTGGGCTAGAACAGCAACAGAGTGGACACCCCGCTACAATGCAAAAAGAAAGAAAGGAAGACAATATAGGAGATGGTCAGATGACCTCATGAAAATAGCCAACCCGCAGTGGCCCACAACAATAACACGGGATAGACAGGCTTGGAAATAACTGGAGGAGACCTTTGTGTTAAAAGGACAAGCTAAAGTCCTCTAGACTGCTGTGTACGAATTTAGTTTTTAGGTTTTATATATATTACATTTTACTCCATACTCAAAATTTTTAAAAATAAAAATTACCATATTTTAATATTGTTTCTTGTTTTTTTTTTTTCAACATTTCAGTTGCAAAAAAACATTTGCAGTCCAAGAACTGTTCATGAAACTGTTTATGAAAACTAGTAACGAAAAAAAAAACCATTTTCACATCTAGTTGTGTTGATCAGAGAAAAACTAATGCCGTTTTCACAACCAGTTACGAAACAGAGAAGAAAATCCTTTCTTGTTCTTCGTTGTGAAAAATGGTTACGTAAATGGACCAAAGGATCATATTACATTAATGAAAATGAAATATGGTACATACCCGGCTCGTCTTTGACTTCGTGAGTGCTGTCGGGCTTGGTGTCATCTGTCGCGTCGGGGTCGGTGTTCTGAACCACTGTTTCAATAGATGCCATTATTTCTAATCCATAACGACAGCGTCCAACACACAAAAATTACAATTAAAATACTGAACTAATAGGATGCTAAAATAATCCTCTAAAAAGAACTCTTGAACTTTTTAATTGACCTTGATATTTAAAATATTTCGCTTTTTAAATTGTTGGATTGAGTATCATGGACATGTCGTTATAGTTCATAACATATAGTGCTAAATATTGCCACAAAAAATGAATCGGGATATCACTTTTTATGTAGACACATTTAATTTCCTTAATATGTATGTAAAATTCAAGTATTAAATTAAATTATATATCCGTTAAAACCGCAATATAAATCTTATTGTAATATAAGCTATTACCTACTATCTTATTGTAATATAAGCATTTGTATAAAAATAAATAATAAAAAATAGATTATATTTTGTGCATTTGAAGAAACTTCTTTTGATATAGAAAAAAAAATTATAAAATTAATTATTATTAATTAAGATTTATAAAGCATCTACTATTTATGCATGCAGAGGCACAGAGGATACTGTACATACCAGCATCCTTATCGGTGGGCTCGTGTTTGAAGCGGCGCTTGCGACGCGTGTGCGTCACACCCATCTCTGCTTCGAGCATCTTCATGTGGTGCGCACCGCGCTGCGAGAGGCACACCTCGTCCACGTAGTACTCGCCCGAGAGGCCGAGCGAGAGGGGCGTCGGAGGTGCGGCGCGCGACGCGGCCGCTTCGGCGCTGAGAGCGCGCGCCACGTGCGGCGGCGGCACGTCTCGACCGCGACACAGTTTGCAGCGGTAGCCAGCGCGACAGCACACCTCCGCATCGCCCTCCGACTGAATGGCGTCGCACGACGCGTGCAGCCAGCGACGGCACGCCTCGCACTGTATTATCAGCTCGCCGTCCGAGTACGGCTCCGAGCACACACAGCACGCCGTCAGCGACCCGCACGGACCGCACTCTGTATAGGCGAGACAGGGTCACAATTTTTCTATAGGAAGACTAAAGAAGTCAGGCGTAATATTATTGACGTATATTTTCTCAGGCACCAGCTAGTAGGCTATATTTTATATAGTTACGCGGACGAAGACGCGTGCAACAGCTAGTAAATAAATAAGTTAGAAGGCAAGAGTATGTATACCCGTATAGTTGCCGCACCAGACGTCAGTATCGCGCGTGCCGCACACGAGGCAGCGGCGACACCGCTCGCAGCGCCACGGGCCGCGCGGCACGTCGGCCAGTTGCGGGCGGGCACAGTAAGTGTGCCACGCCGTGTCGCAGTCGTCGCACAGCACTAGCAGCGCGTCGTCCCCGCGCGCGCCGCAGCCCTCGCACACGGTGCACTCGAGGCAGCGCCATCCGAGCGTCACCAGCACGGCCGACACCTTGATACCGGCGCAGTACGGATGGTACGACTGGCCGCATTGCGCGCACGCGATCAGGCAACCCTCCGAGTCAGTGCCCACTGCACCGCACATCACGCACAGGTCTTGCGTCAGCATGAACTTGTCCTTGCTCGAGCACAGCACTAACTTGTTCTCGCCGCCTACACCCAAAGCAAACATCCATATTATTATAAATGTCTGTTACCTTTTCACGCCTCAACTACTCCACTAATCATCAGGAAGTTTTGCATAAACATTGTCAGGGATACCAAAGGAAGATATGGTTAAATAGCCTACGAATGAATAATACTCAGGAAATGTAACTGCGCTTAAAAAAATTACCCAACGAAAGTTGTGTACAAGTAGGCGGGGCTTAAAAGTTGTGTACAACGCGCCACTAGTCGGACATTTTTCTTGCAAGCGAGCACACGTCAAATCTTCGTGTACGTTTTCGTTTTTATCACTGTAAATCAGTTATAATCATCATGCCAGGTTGTGTTGTGAAGTGGTGCAAGAGCCATACGAGATTTAACTGTTTGGGGATCACTTTACACTCGTAAGTAGTCGCTAAATTATAATCAAAAATGTTCAAATACGCTATGTTTGATAATTTTACCAAAGATATTAAGTGGATAGCTGCAGTTAGGCTAGAAAGACAAGATAATGACTGGATGCCTGTCAAAACTAGCAGAATATGTTCTATTCATTTTGAAGAATTTTTTTTTACGAATCTGAAATATCTTTTTTTATAGAATTTTTACTGTACCAGTTTGTACAGTAAGTACTTACTATTTTATTATTGATAATAATTATTTTATTATATCCAATCATGAAAATAAGCTGGTTTTTTTTTTTGTACGCAGATGATTTAATATGAAAGCAAGTTCCGCAATAAAACAAATACTGCAGACCCTCAAGCTCAATTTAAATACTTAGAATCCTTTCGAATTCGTCCTACCAGCTGACATTGCAGCACGCGCGCGAACCAATCCCTGCTCTCGTTCTGAATTTAAAACAATCACTAGGCATGTGCACAGCACCTTCTAATTGGTTCGTATTTCTAATACCTTCGTATTCGTTCGTACCTGGTTCATCATCCTGAGTCTTGGTATCCGGGGCCTGAGGACGCTGCAGACCAAGTCCCGGTACTCCAAACACACCTCTCATCTTTGGTTTTGATCCTCGCTTTCTTCCGAATTCCAAAAGAGATCTTTGTCGTTTCTGGAAACCTAATTTTCCAGCCGCAGAGAAACCCCCTTTCAGTTTGTAACCGCCGATCTTCTTTTTGGCCACTTTCGACGATACAGTATAAGGTTTGCCTTTGCCTAAACCGATGTCAGTCTAAAAAGAAGAAGGCAATATAAGAAAATCAATGAGAGATTCAAACGACTAAACAATTGTCGATATTACTGATTATTAACTTGATAAATTGACAATATCCTCCAAATTGCTTCCGTGAGAAGCCGGAGCGCGTAAATCTTCTATGAATTACATAAAGGTAAGATGCTTTGGTATTCAAGTTTCGTAACGGCGACATCTAGTCACTTTTCAGTTAAAAATTTGAATGCATCTCGTGAACACTCATAATTTAAATAAATACAAATATTTAAATGAGTTAAATGAAGTTAAACCATAAATAATTTACCTTATTTTCTAAGGCCAAAGGATCTTGTTCTTGTGAATTCTCATCGCCGAAAGATGAATCTTGCGACGTCGATGCCATATTATCTTCCTCGAAAGCTAAAAAATAAGTTCTAGTTTATTACTTTTTCATCATATCAAACTGAATATAAAATCAATTTATATATGGAGAACCATATTTTGTAAGATATTATTATACTCACAACCACTTTTGGAGCCAGCCATCTGCATTTGGGCTTTACAAATGAGACAATTGTATTCATAAGCCGGATTCTGCTCCTTCTTCAATTTATATTGTTGAGGCTCAGCGTCAGGATCACAGCTACCATGGACATACCTAAAATTGGGATAAAGACAACACGGTATCTTTTATTGGAAACCATACACCAATTAATAACATAAGGGATAAGACAGAACACTACCAAAAAGCGAACTTTTAATATTTGAGCAAAACATAACCATTATTGTATTACTAGCTTTATCCCGCCATTTACTTAGCGCATCACTGTAACTTATGGCTTATGTGCTATTCCGATGTATAAACTACTAGTAGTTGCACGCGACATCTTCCGCGTGACATTATGACTTTATCGCCTATGTTACTCTCTGACAATGTAGCTTTCGCTGATAACTCAATAATGCAATGCAAATTCTCACCTCTTGCAAAGCGTGCATCGAATCATGTCGCGGTAGGCGGCGGCGCGGTACGCACGGCGACAGAGCGGACAGCAGGAGCCCTTGTTGCGCTGCTGGTAGCACGAGTCGCAGACTGTGTAGTGGGCGTGCCAACGAGACGAAGGGCCGGCGCCGGGCGACCGAGCGCCACAGTCGGAGCACACCCGACAGCACTTGCATTTCCAGCCGTACTTAGGCACGGTGGCCATCTGCGGCCGCAGACACGTCGCGTGGTAGAGCTTGTCGCAGTGCTCGCACGCCACTGCGCGTGACTCGCCCGGCGGGGCACCGGGCGCGTTCTCCGCGCGACACACCTGGCACACGCGACACGACCGGCAGCACCAACCAGACCGCACGCCTGGCAGCTGCGCCAGCCCCACGCACGTGCCGTGGTAGTGCGCGCCGCACATCACGCACGTCATCAGATTCGATATGTCGCCGATTGTACGACACGAGCGACAGTCGATGTCCACCGCACCTGTGCCCACAACAACCAACACCTTAGGGCTCGATCACACGTACCGAGAAATGGCGAGAGAGCACTCCCGGCCGAGTGCTCAGCCGAGCAGAATAGCGAGACAGTCACTCAGACCTCATTTTGTTGAGTAGGCAGAGTGCCCATCCCCGCGCTTCCTTCAAATACCCCTCGCTGTCTCGCTCACCCACTCGGCAAATAAAAACGCATGCCGAGCGCCACTCGCTTCTTGCTAGCGCTGTGATCTTTGCGTCGTCTGTGTTGTTACATTGGTGGCGAGTAGGTGTTTACACTTGAAATGGGTGTCTCGCTTGTCTCGCCAGTCTACTCGATACGTGTGATCAAGCTCTAAGGATTGTTACGTTGCAATTGGAATTGAAAGATGGCAAAACCAAATATAAAAATGATATCAATGTAATTAGATCAATAGTTCCAACTAAATCAAATAAAAAGTTAGTAGATGTAGAGAAAGCATTACCCAACTCACCGACAAGAGTCACTTGATAAAGATGGTCCTTGCAGAAGGAAGACTTTGTCGAAAAGTCCATGAAACCTCCAGACGCGAGTACGCATGACAGGTGATAATATTTACTGCAACTTGCCTGACACAAAAAGAAATTTATACTCATTTTACATTTTGAATACAATTAAAAAAAAACCTACAATCAACACATGGAACATACCTTGCAAGGGATACTAGCACCATGTCTCAAGCAAAAGGCACATTTTCTCGTCAAGGCGGCGGTCACGATTCCTTTAACCCTGACGTCTTCCAATTGCTCCTTCTCCTCTTCAGATGTAGCATTGGCTGCAACCTGATCTTGAAAGGGTGGTGTAAACTCTAGACAGAAGCGGTGAAGGTAGAACGCTCCAGAAGACACCACTGCTGATATGTCCTGGGCCTCCACGTGTCCAATAATGGATAGTTCATCGGTGTGTTCCATATTGTACAAAGGTGTTCTGAAAAAAAAAAAGATAAAAAGAGTTCAATTATATGGAAAGAAAAAATGATGTCATTAACAATAATTTATTTGAACAAACATAAACTTTATTAAAAACAGCAGTAAGCTGAAATTATTTTTGTGATATTATAAATATGATCTTTTATAAATAAATTGAGTGAAAAATTGCTCATTATACAAGCACTGAACTTGGAATTTTTTTAATAAGGATTTTTTTTTTAAATTAAATAAGACTGCCCCACGACCCACATTTTTCTTTATGCAAAGGTTGGCAGGCAAGCTGACAATCCACTCAATGGGGAGTGGCTACCGTTGTCTTAGTGTGTTATGGTTAATACGTATTGGTTATATGAAGACCAGGTTACATAAAAAATATACTTGATGGTAGGTAGCAACCGTCGCCTATTGACATAGGCAACGCCATAGAGGTTGCAAATCCGCTGCCGACCTTGACAAGAAAAAGGATGCTTGAACAGATCTTCATAAATATATAACAAAATTCATAACAAAAGCTAAGATCCTGTTGACCATGTCAGCTTTCAAACGACCGGTTCAAAATCGGTCCATCCATTTGGGAGCTACTGTTCCACAGGCATACACACATACTTATAATGTCATGTCAAACTTGTAACACCCCATTTTCGGGTCAGACATTAAAAAAATATTCAAATAATTTACTCACTTGCATTTATTAAAAGCCTTCTGTCTTCTACTCAAAGGGAACGCTAGAGGGTGTAGATTCGAGTCCACTAACTCGGGAGGGGGCGAAGCTAGACCGGGAGGAACCGGAGTAGTTGGAGTGCTGGATGGAGTCGGTATGCCGGTCGGAGTGGCAGCGCCCGAATTGGACATTGATGTTATGCCACCGTCAGCTTCCATTATGATGCAGGTGAACTGCCGCATTTCTCCCTGGCCCAACTGACTGCGCTCACTAAGGTTGCATAGTGCACACAGCTTTCCTGGCCTAGAAATCAATTTCAAATTTAATACATAAAAGTACCTTCCTGACTGACTGACGACGTGACGTTCTGGGCCTGCTGAATCTGCATTATTGTTGATAATACATATTTAAACTATTCTGTAAATAAAAGTAGTTGCATGTGCCTGCAACTTCATCCATGTTGAAAAATATAACACCTAAGAAAATATTTGACATCTTTATAGCTGTGACGATAGTGGCGCTAAATTTTTTTTATATATAATTTTTTATAGACGATCCTTCTGATTTTTTTTTCTGGATTAAAAGTATTCTATATGTTAATCCAGGTAATAAACTATCTGTGTGGCAAATATCATGCAAATTTGTTCAGCTGTTTTTGTGGGGATTTTAGTTTTTCAATGTTAAATGCAACACCAAGAATTTTCTTTCCATGACACAATAAACAATGGAAAACTTTTTCAAAAGGCCAACTCAGCCAGTCAACAATGAAAGACAAATGTTGTAAATAATAAATTAAAATATGAACTGTTTAATGTTTAAGTTTTTTACACATTTCTGATTGTAATAATGAGCACTTTTATTACCATTTTTCCGGTGAATATGGTGGTTCCTCCGGTGCAGGCATCGTGAAGTCGTCTTCTTCCATTCCTTCATCCAAAGCATCATCACGACTTCCACGGTGTCTCTTAGCCCCTCGCAATGATCCAGGATTTCTATACCTAAAAAGAATACAATATGCCATTAAGGCAAGAACTTAGACCACATAAAGTGTTTCTTTATGTTGTCTACTTTGACTACTTAAGAGAGGATACTTATTATAACTTAGATAAAAATACAGTGCATAAGAGAATATTTACAAAATAAATTGAAACAGGCAGATATATACAAAAAACTCTCAAAAATATCTTTCTTCGAAGTAAAAAAATTTGAGACTTGTTTTTAAGCATATTAATTTTATTGTTATTATTAACTTAAATTTTTCCCGTGTATGTAAAAATTATGACTGTTCTGAGGTTAGACCCTGGCTTAACATATAAAATTTGTCAAGATCGAGGATCTAGATTGAAATTTGTTTTATCGAAATAATCTCTTCTTTCGTAAAAATATTTTAAATAACTCTTGCAACCTTGATGCATTTATTGCCGGTTATTTATTAGTAAGTAAGTACTAAATGCACAGTCATACACAGTTTATCTTCACTGTTAGAATATATGATAAATGATATTTTTAATCTGCACAAGATAATTGATAAGACTGACAGCTGCTGACTCAACCGGGATTTGAACCAGTGTCTATCATGCCGCCAAACAGTCGTGTTACCACTGGCAAATTATGGCATTCTATGGCTTGGAAGATTAGCATTAAGATATATACTGAATTTTTTTAGAACTTTTCGATAATGTAAACAATCCGCTTATTATAATAGGTCCTTACATATGAAAGTGGCGTTTTGTAAGGAAGGAACATAAAGTCGATTTTTTTTAAATATAATATATATTTATTTAATCAAAGTAGCAATGGTACATCCATTGCTATCTCTGCACTTTTGCCATTTCATAGGTAGTTCATTACTAAAAAAAAAACATTCGGACGGGAATCAATAAAATCTTTGAAGGCGCTTTGGACTGCCCCATGGAGTTGAATTTTTTCCCTTGCAAGAAGTTATCCAACTTTCGAAAAAAATGGATATCTGTTGGAGCAAGGTCCGGGGAGTATAGTGGATGTCTTAGACATTCCAATTGAACCTTTTCTAATTTGGTAGCTGTCTGTTGTGCAGTGTGTGGTCTATATAGCGTTGTCCTGAAGCAGCAGTGGCCTCGTTTGTTTAGTTGTTTAGCTAGCTTTTCCATCATGGTTTGCAGTTGCTGACAATAGACATCCGCCATAATCGTCTGGCCAAATTTAAGAAAGCTGTAGTGAACGACACCGGCACTAGTCCACCAAACGCTCACAAGTAATTTTTTTGAGTCAATTTTCGCAGGATTTGGCTGGTTCGCCAGGGTTTCAGCCATTGCGATGAGCGTTTCCGATTATCGTACAGGATCCACTTATCATCACAGGTAACGATTTGATTTAAAATCCCTTCATTTTTGTGCCGGTTGAGTAATGTAACGCAGCAAACGACGCGCGTTTGCCAGTTTGCTGCACTCAATTCATGAGGTACCCA